>CM073765.1:42947591-43563982 GCA_037127475.1 Arma custos
CAATCTGTAAGATGTTTGTAAAAAAACAAAAAAAATAACTAATAACAGGATTGTAACCAAAGTAATTCAAACAAATAAATAATTGGAAATAATTATTAAATTTCTTAATTATATTATAATTAAGTAATAAATAAGAAATCACTGAAAATCTCCGAATTTCTCATGTATGAAGAATTAATTTGTTAATAAATAAATAAATAAAAGTATGCAAATCTATTCCAACCAACAACAGCACATGAGGTTGTTATCTATGATAATATTATCTTAGGTTCTTATCTCATTCGATATTCGATACGAATAGACAATCGCGTGCTTCGGGTCTAGAAAGTTTTTTAATAAAGTATTATTTTTATTAATTAAAAGCTTTATTAATTAATTGGTAAAAGTCTGATTAAGAATTTATTGGCTGTAGTTCAATCTTGTAAATGGCTCGGAATGAATTTCACCTCCTCCTTAAAATTTTATGGAAGATAAAAGAAGTTGGAAATGCTATATATTACGAGACAATGTGGTACTTTTTGTAGTTGTAAAAGTTTTATGAATTAAAAAAAAACGGTAACACTAGCTAAGCTAAGACAACAGTTGTGCAGGGAAGTGATATGACCGAGATCACGCTCAATCGCCAGGGTAACCACTTCATAGAGGCAATGTGAGCCTCAAGAAGGTCTCCAGATCCTGCAGAGTCTATTAGCCTATTAAATAATTTATCTGCCATGAGCGGATTTGAACCCAGAACCTTCAGCATATCAACTCAGCACTCAACACACTAAGCTTTATGATTTGAAACAAACTCAAATTCTTATTCAATTTCAAATCCATTAAAAAATTTATCGAAAACTTCATTCATCAAGACGACTTTTCTCCAACAATAAACAATAAAAGTCGATAAAATAACCTATACATATAAAATGCTTTGTCCTGAATGACTGGGGGATCAACGCACAGCCGCTGACCGTAGAGACCTGAAACTTGGAGGGTGTGTTCTTTATATGACGTAGGCGTCCGATAAGAAAGGATTTTCCGAAATTCAACCCCTAAGGGGGTGAAAGAGGGGGGCAAAGCTTATATGCTTGCTTGCGTGTTTTACTCGCAAAATCTACATATTTTCGTAACATAGTTCATTTCTCCCATCACTAGAAAAATGTAAAATTAATAAATAAATTAGAACCTTCCATTTTCTCATCCTCTTAAAATGTACACCGTACAGTACAAGAGATCCTGTCCATCCTATTCTAATTCTACTTAGAAACCTTCAAACCAAAAGGGGGTAAGAAAAAAAGAAAAAAAAAAGTTCACTTCTCACTGCTGTCGTACGATAAGTGAAACCGTCATACTTAGTAATCCTTTTCAAAAAATTCAATAACATTACATACTAATCCTTTACTGACACGAACAACAGTAAACTTCTGTCCATCCCGTTTGTTAATCAGTGTCAACGTATGTTTCACGGCTGTGCTGATCCGTCTGTGATGAAATTCGATATGGATAATCTCAAGCCTGGGGAAGGACATAGGCTACTTTTTATCAGCACACCACACAGGCGAAGTTTCTATAAAACTGTAACCTGATTGACTAGCACACCCAGCGGTCAACGCACAGCAGAAACCACTGAACTTAGCATCTTGAAATTCGCGAATAGGTTCTTCGTATAGCTTAAATGAGCACTAAGAAAGGAATTTGGACAATTCCACCCCCAAGGGTTTCCCCCTTGATACAATAGGGGCTCAAAGATTGTATGGAATCCGTCAGTTTTGAAGTTGGACATCTGAAATTTCGGATGTACGAGTAACTTATAGTTAAAAAAAATTAAATTATTTATTTGAAATGATCTGTCACGAAACTTTATGTGGCAGACCAAATTCCAAGCGAGCCAAGCCGTGGGCAAAAGCCAGTTATTAGATATATCTACACTAATTTTCGTCCTATTAGGATGATGATTATGTTTTGTTTTGTTTTTTGTTAAATTTTACTTTATAAGCAATAAAATTATTTATTAAATGAGCATCTAATTTAAGGTATCGAGTATGTGTTTAGATGTCTCGGATATTTTGTCAATTTGTTTTTAATGTACTCTTGATGTGAGATGTGCATTCCTTGGTCTGCATTTAAGCAATCTTGTTGTAGTAGTCTCTTGTTGTAATTATTCGATGTCTGCATTGTCATAAATATTACTAAACTATTAATAGATAATTGTTTAACTACGCAAGCTGAACCCCTGAGTTTCAGCCAAGCTAAAGGAGAATCAAGACAAATATTCTCTTAAAAAAAAATAAAAAAAGAGTATTTACGTAAAACAAGATGATTGGAGACCTGAACTCAAGGTGCTTGGCAGCGTACTCGACACTAATTATAAACTACTTATCTTCAGTCAGATCCAAGCACTCGTTTTTATTTTAAAGCTTGGGTAAACCCAGGAAGTGTTTGTGCCAAAACTCGGTTAACAACCTCCACTTTAGTTCACGCTTTAGTTCTTTTTTAACGGCAGAGAAGCCATTATTTGAATAGGGATATTAAAATTAGCTAAGTTCATTTATTTTGAGGTACATTTAAAATAGATGTCTCTACTTGTCATTCTCATGTCATTATGTATCACTTATCCTATTTACTTGTTGTATTATTGTAATATAGTTGGAAATAACAATAAATAAATTTATAAAAAAACAAAAATAGATGTATTACATACGTACAAAAGCCGTTTATTCCGAAGAATCTGGTTATTACGTAAAAACGAAACCTGTGCCACTACAACAGATAAAAGGTCTTGAGTTAAGAACGTGGTAGAGACTGTAGTGTTTCTAAGACAACAATAGTGTGGGGATGATGTACTAGATCACACTCAACTGCCAGGTTTATCTCCAATTAAGGGTACCCACTTCACAGAGGCTAGAGCTCCCCGAGGGTCTGCGGATCCCACACGTTTATTTTCTTAACTAGGTACATGAATTTGTTCATCTGTACTAAATTGTAAAAAAAAAACTTTTTTTTTGTACAAACGTGGTGATTGACATTTTTAATAATCTGAACTTTTAATTTTCCACACACCTTACTACATTTTTTTGGATAATTTACGATTTCTGTACTTGTAATATATACTTTTTGTTACTGAATATGTCTGAATAGAATTGTTTTTCTCAATCGGAGTTACGTGAATCATAAACATACATTGGCAATATTCCAAGCACTTATTCCAAACTCTACAGACTTCTCGTCTACAATCTATTTGGAACAAGATTTAAATATACAATCTTTTATAAATAAACTGTTATGCAGCTCAGGTGGAGATGTAAGGTCGCACGTGTGGGTCTTATAACAACATCGTAACCTCGGCCTAAGTGTTGCCTAACCTAGGCAAGGACACTCATTGGCGAATTCTCGGTCCATAATACAACCAAGCTCATTACATAGTCAATTAAAATGATGAAACGTTCGCGCAATCAACTAATCTCATACTAATTATAAACGATAATACAACTAGAAGGTAAGCAGCATCCATGAACTTAAAACTTTAATTTTTTTATCTAAGCAGTTATTAAAGAGTTTTCAGATACATCCAGATGTTTATACGGAAAACAAATTGTCAATTATAGTAAAAAAAAAACTACCACTACAATTCATGACGAGTCTTGGGTCCAGTAAAGGGTAGAGACTGTACTGTTTCTTGGACGATAGTGCAAGAAGGTGATTTCTCCTAGACCACGCACCACTTCCAGGTTTACACACTATTTTGGATGCTCCAGAGGCTGGGTGAGCCCCAGAAGAGTCCCAGAGCCTAAAGGAACCAATTAAATAAAATCTGCCACAGCCATTGGCCACAGATTTGAACCAGGGACTTTCGGCACAGCAACTCAGTGCTCTACCACTGAGCCATTTCTACATATAGGTACAGTAAGGTATACTAAAATAATATATTGCGTAGAATGTTCGGTCCATAAAAGAATCAGACCACTACTGGAGAATCCAGGAGATCACATAACGTGGAATTGCGGAGCATCCACCCGGTTAATGTAATTGAAGTAATAAGTTATTATTATATAAAGCCTGCTTACGACCTATACTAACATACGCATGCCCAATATTTAGTTACATGTCTAAAACTAATTACAAATATTGCAAAACAAATGTCTTAGAATTTCTGGAAATTATGCATATGACACTAAAGTTAAAATTATGCATAAAGAATTAAGTATACCTTACATTAATATATTTATCAACAAACTATGTAAACAATTTTTTTAAGTGTAAAAACAATAAAAACCCACTTATAAAAAATATTGGGAACTATAGAAAAAACAATACAAAGCGGTGTGTACATAAACGAACCAAACATTCATTATTGTAGGATAACAATTTCTTTCATTTCATTGTTATTGTTATATATATGTATATAAGTTATAATTTATGTTTATTTTATTATTATTATTTTTTTTTCCCCTCTGTGACTCTCCACAGATATACATTTTTAAATTTGTACAATTGTTTTTAATTTGGGACTGTTCTATTGGCACAGCATTTTTATTTTGTGAAATGTAGCAAATTATACAAGAAATAAATAAATTTAAAAAAAAAATATTGAAGAAGAGTGTCGCAAAGGCTGAGATGGGCTTGTAAAATTGTTGAGCCTAGTAACAAAAGAATTCCGAAAAAGCAAAATAGTTCTGAACCGGCAGGTAAACTTCGGAGAGCTGGACCGTGTCGTAGGTGGGGAGATTGCGTTAAGAGATTTAGATTTGGGTAAAAATAACTAGAATAAGTCGGTTCGTTAGCAGAGATTGGTGATATCGGGATCGAGACTTCTGGTTTGCTCAACCTTATTGTCTGTTTGTTCAGTGTTTGTTTATTTAACGTAACTTTTATGCTACTGTCCTAATCGGACGAAACTCTAGCGGAAGTCCTAAATATCGCCTCTCCAGATATAACTAGGATAGTGATCCTTAACGAGTACTTGACAACGGACAGGCTCGAAAACTCCTTTTTACGTCCACTACATAGGACGGCATAACTTAGGATTTTTTAACTTCCTTTAAAAAAGAACCGACTTGTTCGCATGCGCGAGCAGTTGCATTTTGTAACAGTTATATTTCTAACAGCTGATTTGTTCTATGTTTCTTCTTGCTTACTGAGTTTTGATTATTGCTGATTTATTGTTTGTTATTTATTGTTCGTTATTTGTTGTTTATTGTTTGTTTGCTAGTTTGCTATAGATTTTTCGTTGTTTTTATTTTAGTTATTTATTTAATTAGTGTAAAATGCGTATTTGGGATTTGTCGACAACAGAAGAACAAGCTATAATTTTTTTGCAGGAGCGAAATATTTTACCAAAACAAAGAAAATGTAGCAATTCCCATGAAATGAAATTGTATTGTGGTGAACGTTTCTTTTGGAAATGCAATTAAAATCTTGATATTGAAGTGTGTTTCGACGCATTTTCCATCTAAATGCGATTAACAAATTTTTTGTCAATAAACTATTGTGATTTTTCATAACTTATTTGTTTTAATTATAATGATTTTTTATTATTTGTATTTTTTAATTGTTCATTGTCCATTCTTGTTTAATTAATTGTTCATCATATATTACATTTTTAAATATTTTTTTTTATAATTTTACATTATTGTGATTTTTCATTACTTTTATTTCTTAATTCTTCATTGTTGTTTAATTAATTATTCATTATTATTATTATATTCCATTTTTCTATAAATTCTTTTGATTTCTAATTGGTGATAATTTTTTAACCCCAATAAATAGAAGGTAACTGTTAGAAATGTAACAGTTACAAAATGTAACTGCTCGCGCATGCGAACAAGTCGGCTAAAGTAACCAGGGCTGCGTTAAGACACAAGTACCAAAAATCCTAATGCCACCTGTCGGGCTATGAACCCACAACTTTTGGCATAGAAGGTTGCTATGGCAACTACTACACCAGACGTGACCCCAAAGCCTTAATAACAATAATATTAATAGTAATTCTGAGTGATTCAATTTAGTAATTAATCCGCAGTTTGTAGCTTCAAGTTGAGTCACAACAAGTTTAAACTTTTCATTCGTTTCCCTTTTAATATTTTCCAAAAATACAAGTTATCGTGAGCTTTAGTATGGAAAAGGGAATGTAACTAATAGAAATGTGTATACTTCGGTAATCATTTCATCTAGAAATAAACTTTTCAACAAGCATATATTATCGATACATCGAAATGTTAGTTGAAACTTTTATTTCTTGAAATGTACTCATTATCCATAATTACGTTCTCTTCTCCTCACTAAATCTTACGATAACTTGTACTTTTGGAAAATGTTAAAAATTAAACGAATTAACAGTAATTTTTTTTAACTCAAATCGAAACGACAACCTGGAGAACAGATACCAATTTAATTGCCTTCATTTTATCCACATGAATTGTGTCCATTTAGTCCTCAGTTGGTTGTTTTACCGCATTTAGACTAGAACCAATACGAACTGTACTAACTCAGGTTCTTTGTTACTGAAGAGATAGAAACTGAGAAAAAAATTAGTTGATATAAATTCCGAATGTATTTTGTCGTTTTATATAATTTTGCGGTCCGCTATTATTAAATGAGGTTAACGCCTCATTTTATTATCCTTAATATAAACAAGTTTTAAGAAAATAAATAAAAAAATAATGAATTTTGAAGGGACTATCCATGATGTCTGCAGATGGTCTGCAGTATTTTTTATTGGACCATAAAAAGATCAATTCTCCCTCGAAATTATCCCGTCCTCCAAACTCTCTTTATCTCTCATCCAGTTTATTTTTAGGACAGACATCCGTGTAAACTTTGTGAACAGTCATATAAAACTTCATCAGGGATCTAACTCTCCTTCAAAAAAAACAAAGGCATAACTCAAAAGTTGGCATTTTTTAGTTAAGCCTTCAGTAGCAATTGTATTGGTTGAAGCTTTTCAATTCAAGAATGCCATATCTGACATTCCATTTCCAACATGGTTTTAATAAAGTCATATTAGATCTAAAAGTTTTATGGATATAATGCCATTAGTTAAAATTAAAAAAGTCTCAAGGTTTTATAATTGCTCTAATGGTTAGTAAAAGAATTTCAATACCATCATTAAAATAGGAATGCTTTGGTATATACAAATTTTTATTTTTTTAACTTACATGATTTTATTTTTTGAACTTTCAAATACGCCTATTGAAAAAATTTGATATTTTGAGTTATGATATCGTTATGAATAAATGATAAAATATTTTAGTTAATTAGTAATAAGTTCGCTAGATAAATAATTAATACCGACTTGTTTAAGCAAATAATTAATTCACTCAATAATTACATCAATTTTTTTATTAAGTCCTATTTTTAGGTAATATTTCAACGAGACAATGGCTGATTGAGAAAATAGGAATGGAGATTTCACAAATTAACAACTGAGGAAAAATATTAATATTAATTAACTGGAAAATAATAGTGATAAATTATTATTCGTTAGCTAAGAAAAAAATCCTGTACCACAATACCACTGTTCAATAAATGGTAGAGACTGCACTGCTTCTAAGAAATCGATTGTGAAGATGATGTGTCCGATACCACACTCAACGCCTAGGTATTTCCCTCACTTAAGAGTAGTACATTCTAGAGGCTGGGTGAGCTCCCGAAAGGTACGCACATCCCACTGAGGCGATATGTGGCTGTTAACATGTCAAGTTTTTCATCTGTCACAGCCGGATTCGAATCTGGGCTTCTCAACACAGCGTTCTACACAATGAGATATTCAGCTCCGATAAGAAAGGGTCTGTTTCGGAAAACGCATTCATTCGGTAATTATGATTACTTATATGAAATAACTTCATATGTTTCAGAAATTTAACATGCAACCTAATTATAAATGCAGTTATAACTTTTATTGATAATTTTTATTACCTAATAGAAATAAAACAAGACAATTATAGATATACATTTTCAATTTGGAGGACAAAAATCCACAATATTCTTCAAGATCTGCTCAAATAAATCCCTGCTTTCGTACCTCCTTCTCCAAATATATTCACATAGGTACGAATCTATCATCGTCCGGTGGGTACCGCATTCTCTCTTGTTCCTTCTCTTGAGAGATGACCATAGAGACTCGACTCTTTGAGTATGAGCCCCTGAGGTTACTTCACTTCATGTCCCTTGGAACAAATTTTGATTTGTAATAACCTTACCTTGTATATATTTAATGCTTGATTCTTGATTTTTAACTATTTTTATATTATGAATTGTAAGAAATTCATTTTAATGACTGAGTAAATCACATATACTATAAGTAACATGATTTTATCTTTCTTTACATTTTTATTTCTATTAGTTTATAACAGTCATCAATAAAAGTGACTGCTACTAAATAACAGATATTTAAAAAATAATCTGTATGCAGTTTCTGAAACAGACCCGAAAGAAAATAAACTTGTGAGAAATTATTCGTCAAAATGTAGCAATAGAATTGTTAATTTTAAATTAAAAATTAACAACAATTATTTTATTTGTTTAAATTAAATAGGTGCGTAATGGCTTAGTAATTGGAGCGGAGTGGCTCAGTGGTAGAGCACTGAGTTGCCATGCCGGAAATCCTGATTCAAATCCCGATGCAGGCAGTACTTTTATTTAGTCTGTTTGAATTTGGAAATGGATCATATGGGATCTAGGAGCCTCCTGGGGCTCATCCAGCCTCTATAAAATATTATAAAAATAGGGAACCCAAAATAAGGGGAGAAAATCTGGCGGTTGAGCGTGATCTAGGACACCTCCTTGCAGAACCGTAGTCCATGAAGCAGTACAGTCACCACCATGCACTTGAACCCCAGACCCGTTCACGGGTTGTAGTTTTTTTTTTTTTAGGTTAGGTGCGTAAAATTTCTATAGTTATGTTATTTTTTTAACCTGATGAAAACTCCATATTATTTATAAGATAGGGAGGGGGGAGACAAAACTACTAGTGGTAGAATTTAAAAAGCAGTAAAATCCACCCCAAATGTTATTTTGAACTACCTAGTGTAAACTCAATAAAATGTAGACAATTTCGGAAATACAACTTTATGAACTTATTAATATATCTCAATGTTTTTTTTACATGATTTATTTACTTTCAACAATTTATCTCAAATTCCAGATAGGTTATTTAAATAAGAAAATAAATATACCCATATTTACATACATATTTTATAAAATATGTCCTCAATAAGCTTCACCGGTAAATTAATAAAGGTTTGCCAAAATCTTTTGGGGTCACAAGAAAAGACATTTCTATTTTTAATTACGACTATTTTTATATCAAAGACCGTGTTAAATAGTACTAGATATTTCTCTGTTATAATTCATTAGTTAACATTTAAAATGTTTTACTTAACAATAATTTTTGTGGTTAACTATAATTTATTAAAATACCTTACAATATATCAGGTATTTCAATACTAAATTAAAATTGCATATCTCACTTTAGTAGCTTACAAAAAATACAATCAACATATTTTATGTTATATTTATAAATACATTATGCATTCATAAATATAAAAATCATGATTTAATGATGATATAAATATTTCTGTAGGCAACACAAATTTTTTACTTTCGAGCAGAAAGATGGCTGCATTTTCTGTTTTGTTCCAGCTTTATAATTAAGAATATATAACAAAAAAATTAACAATTCATTACTTATTATTACATTTGAAATAAATAATAAACGAATTGTTCAATAAACAAATCAGTAACTTCTTCATAATTTTTTTCTCATTCTCAAAGCTTATTTTTTTTATTATTCAAATAAATAAGCTTTGTTTTTTTTTTTAATTAATATTTCGCCATGTCTTGTTATAAAAAAAAATTGCAATAATTGTTAATATTATTTTTTTTAAATATATATCCATCCTTAGCCAGTTCGCTAGTATTATATCTTATATATTTATCTCATATATATAATATAATAGGGATTATCAATAAAGAAAAGACTCTGAAGACATATAGGAATTAAATATTGAGACCTTCAAGGTTCCTGCTAATAATTAAAAATATATAATCAATCAAATAAATGAAATAATTTATGTATTTCAGTATGTATTATGAAATAGTTGTATGTTCCAATTAACTATAATTCCATGTACTTATGTGCACAATAAATCACTCCAGAAAGAAGGAGTATCTTACGTTTTATTGATTCAAGAATATTAAATGTGGGCAGAAATATTTTCGGGACAGAGTATTTTTATTTATTCCCGTTAAGAACATTTCCTCGAGAAGAGTATTACATGTTTCTTTTCTTTTTATTACCTTCCAAATAGCCGTGATATAATCTAACGACATCCTTACAAACTAGTTTTTTTATCAGGTTCTATTATCACTTCTATAACAAAGAACCTGGTTTAGTACATGTTAGAGAGGAACAAAACGTCGGCACAAATAAAAATAAGTCTCGACTTATATGGTGTTTTTTTTACTGCAACCCCCCAACTATCTATCTGGGTTAGTACAGTTTGTATTGGTTCTAGTCTAAATGCGATCAACAACCAACTGTGGACTAAATAAACACGATTCATAAGAATAAAATTACCACTTACTATAAATAATATAATTATTTATATAGATTAGAATAGAATAGAAAAAAATCTTAATCCTGGGACAATGACCCCTATGAGAATAAAATACTGGCTTTTAAATAAATAAAAAACTAAGTTCATAGCCTGTGACATCCATATTAAAATGAACAAATGAATAGCAACTAATATATAATATAAGAACAATAAAAATATAAAAATAATTATATTATAAAAATATAATATAATATGAGAACAATAAAAAAGAGATAAAAAATACAGAGAATTACCTTAAGTAAAAACATAGTTACTAAAATAAATATTTATAACAATATTTATTCAACACGTTACACCAAGATAAGGCAATTTTATAAAAAGAAACATTGACGAGAAAAAAAAATAAATATATCAATTAACAGAATATTCGACTTTATAATAATAAAAAATACGTGCATTTATTGGCGTGTTTAAAAATAATTAAAGATGACAGTAATTAAAGGCAGATACGCGTTTTGAAACGTAAATATTTTTCACAAGGTGTATTTATCAACCTTTGTATTTTTTTTTAATCACTAATATGTTTGTACCACTCAATGTGCATTAAAAAATTAGTAATTCGTCCAATTTATAATAAAATTCTTTTCTTCCGGATATTAATCTAAAATAAATATTTAGAAAACCAGTAATAAGTTAAAAAAGAGAGGGTTTATAAATAAACGTTTATTATAATAACGTTAATTATATTAAATTAAATAAACGAGGGTTTATAAGCTATAAATTAACTTAGGTATAAAAATCATAAATCCGCATATTACAAACTATTAAATATGTTATTAATCATTAATAATGCATGTTATTTACTATGCTATAAATTACCTACTAAAAGTTAAAAAAAAAAAGAACAAAACACAGGGAGTAATGAAATAAAGCAAAGTTAATACTAATTAAGTAGTTGAAAATATTTCATTATGAAATGAGAATAGAGCTATAAAATAGACAAAAAGGAATAAAATTTTAAAGGACACAAAATTCCGAACTTAATTTAATTTTAATGATTTTAAATGGTGTTAAAATATTTACTTCTATAACAGGGAGAAGTGATGACAGAAAGAGCGCCAAGATTAAGTTTTGGCGGTCTTAGCCTCCAACCTTGCACTTCCAAAAAATTAAACAAAAATACTTTAATTCTACTCAATACTATTCTAATGACGACTTTAACAGACATAAAATAAGTACCCTGTGTTAACTGAGGAATGTGATAGAATTAGATTATTTAAATACAAGTTCTTCCTTCTTTGTTTAATTAATTGTACTAATAAACATTCTAAATTTGAATATAATTAAACTAATTAAAAGTTATAAACAATGGGTGTTGAATGAAAAGTAATGTATGTGTTATTTGACGAAAGGATATTAAATTAATACAGTGTATTGGTGCTTAATAACTCACTTGAAATATTTACTTCCCTTCATAATTGAAAAAAAATTCTGTCATGTTCAAAAAATATCATTGGCATAATGAAAATGGGTAAAATAATCTATAAAATGGTGAAAAACTTTTAATAGAATTTATAAAATTTCAAAAATAAGCAACAATATAAAAAAGGAAGAAATTAAAAAAATCGAAAATACTAATTATAAGGAGCTTAATAGAGATTTTTTTTAGTAAATACAAAAATAATGATGGTGACTAATGTCTTTTTGTAGTACTGTCAACATATAATTATATTCTTCATAATTATTGAAAAATAACAAACCTGCAATTTGGTGGTTTCCTTAATGTCTTCTATGAAACCCTTTCCTTCGTACTTGTCCGATGTAGAACTTACTACTTTGGGCTTCATTGTATTACAATAAATTAAGGGCTTACAGCGTACAGTGCTCCAGCGGGAAACGAGCAATACCCCACACGTCACTCACCGACAGCTGGAAGCCGACTGGTTTCTTGGTTGGTGTGGTGGGGGGAGGATGCAGTCCTGCCAACCCAACAATCGATAACTGCCCTTTTATACTTCATTTAATGTCAAATATTCCCATTTAATTAAATATTTTTTAATAAATTCCCTTAACTATTATTATCATTTTATAAAGTCTGTTATTATACACTTAATTCCCATAAAACATATTACTTATAGTAATTATATATAAGTAAGATCGGAGGGGCTCAGTGGTAGAGCGCTGGGTTGCCGTGCAGAAGGTCCTGGGTTCAATTCAAATCAAAGGCTTTTTGGAAGACTTTCAGTTAATCAGTTAGTGGCCGGAGATGGATCCTACGAGATCTAGGGCTCTCCTGGCCCTTATCCACCCAGCCTTTATAAGGTGGTTACTGAAAATAGGGAGGGAGGTCGTTGAACGTGGCTTAGGACAAATCACCTCCCTGTACAGCCGTTGTCTAAGAAATAGTTTAGTCTTTACCACGTGTTGAACCCAAGATCCTTCATGAGTTATAGTAGTGGATGTGTTTAAGGAGTAAAATATCCTGTTTATGCTGTCATTCGGAAGAGGCGTAAAAAGAAATCCTGAGCCTTTGCGGTGTCAAGTACTTGTTAAAGATCCCTACCCTAGTTACAACTGGATAGGCAAAATTAAGGATTCCCACTGTAGTATAGTCCGATTAGCGATAACAGCAAAAAGTGGCGTTAAATTAACAAGCAACAACTGGCAGGCCACTGAACAGTGTTGTTACAGAGGGGAGTTCTAAATTTTGCCTAATTATACTTATTATAATTAGGATAGGGATCTCATTAGCGAGCGCCTGACGCCATGCCGCCTCAGGCCCCCCATTTTATGTTACCTCCGAAAGACCCCATAACCAAGGATTTTTACTTACTAAAGGCCAACTGCTGAGCTGCGAACCCGCGAAACTTGGACACAGTATAGTCGCTATGCTAACCACTATACCATAGGTGACCCAAAATACGACGTTATCTCTTCTACACATAATGCAAATAAATGAAACGGAAGTCATAACAATTTTAACGATGAAACGACTACATTATACCATATAATTCCATCTAGTTTTAGATTGGGCGTTTGAACTATATAGTTAAGGCGCGTTTATGGTCGGTCTAGCAGCAATTCAAATGTCACTGTGAACATGTGAACTAACTGTGACAAAGCGTCCCATTGTTTTGATGTAATTATTCATTTCTTTTTTAAAAAATATATCTTTTCCTTTAATTTAATCGTTTGACTTCTGTATTTTTTTAAATATTTGAAATCCTATCTGAAGCTGTAGATGCAATAAGAGCTTATAAATCTTAATGTGGGGGACGCGAAAAGGCTTAACCCCTTCTATGTAATATCAAGAATATTCTTACAAAATCATACTCCAATCGACATATAAATAAATTTAATATTCATAACAATTAGAAATAACTCAAATAGAGACATAAAATAATTGTTAGAATGCAATAGGAAATCTCAGAAACAAAATTCTCTAAGACATAATACCTTATATATTATTACTTGTATTGTTATTCTAAAGGGATTAAAGACTTCCCAGAATAATAAAAGACTTCAGTATTATTATTAAAATACTGGAAAATAACTAACCAGTTAATGTTTTTTCCGATTCAGGCATCATCAAGAAAAACACAACAAAATTCAAAACGATGAAGATCAAATGCAATACATCTCAAATCAACAGTCCAAACAGATTCATGAGTCAGAGAGAGTAGCCTCACTCTGACGTTTAATGAAACACTGCAGGGAGGTTATAACAGGTAGGAGGTTATAAAAACAGCTGATCAATAGGAAAATTCAGAACAAGATAAACTGACAAATTAACAAAAAATATATATATTTATGATACACCAATCTAATAAGATATATTAATAACATAAAATGCTTAATCGGATACTTAAAGCATTTTTTCCGCAGATACGCAATTGTATAACCTTTCCAGCAGTGAGTAGGTTATCTCCATTTAACTTAGTATTTGATTAAACGCCTTCGAGTGTGGAGCAGTCTTTTTGGACAGTTGACGTGAGATGTGTAGCATCTGGTGTTTATTGCTGTGAGATGTGCAGCATCTGGTTTTTATTGCTGTGATTTTTTTCTTGTGTATGCCATATTGATGCCTGACCTGGCAAAACATTGGTTAGTTATTTCCCAGTATTTTAGAGACGTTACTCTTTGTTTTTAGGAGTCTCCAAATTGCATTCTAACAGTATGCATATAGACAAATTGTAAATATATCCCATAATTGAGAGTGTAGTAGGGAAGATGGACGGGACTAGAAGAAGAATGATACATGGTGATCAGTTGTGACTGAAGAGCAAAGAAGGTACCACAAGTGATTAGTGAGAAATGGATATTCTCTCAGACCTGAATTTAAAGGTAAGATGAAGTTAATTAATATGTAAACATATTAATGTGTTTTTGGACAACCTGTCACAGGAACTTCAGAGTTATATCTCCTATTCATCTAACCTATACCAAAACATAATCATACTTTATAGTGATACCGCACCAGTATTTCTAAAGTGACACAACTCAACAATCGGTGTTTTTCTGATGGTGGGTTATAACTATAAAAGAAATGGGTAAATATCTCTTTATCACTCATCAAAACTGTATCGTCCTAGATTCAAACTATATTATAGTAGTTCATAGATATCGTCTGCAAGCAGGCACTTGTGTCACTCTGAGATTCCTAATGCTATTCCAAGCTCATTAATAATTTTTTCCAAAATGTTGGATATTGTCTTATGTCGCTTAGAATATTAGTGCGATATGATATAAATGCAATATTATAAAACGTCCTTCTCAAAACTTTTTTAATAAATTACTGTAATCTTAACTATAAAATGTGTGCTTTAATAGAAAAACACCATACAATAAAAATTATAGAGCATAAAATTACCATAAATTATAAATTCGATCCAATACAGTTCTAGACATCGATAATTTTCGTAAATCCATTAGTGGATAAATTTTAGCTTAATGGATTACAAAAGATGGAGTGGTATGTTGTAGCGTGCTAGCTACAACATGAACGGCCGTGTCAGGAAAAAATGTCAGCTATTTACATAGTAGAGTTATTTCCTTAAGGGTTTTATTTCTTGGTGTTAATACGTGGCGCTACAACCATGTGTGGGTTCTGGTCTTCTCAATCATAGCACACCAGTCTCCTCTTGTTTTAGTTGCCATCCTCTAGTCCCTTACACCCAGGAGCGAACATGCATCACCACTGACTCCATTGTCCACCTCATCTTGGAATCTGTGTTTTTCCGTCCACTATTTTCCTCGGAATTTCTTCTACATGGTCAGACCATGTAGCTCTACCAATTTATCATCAGAAGTGCTTCCATTTGTTAAGCTTGTATAGATCTCAATCTGTCCAGTTCTCCTCATCATGGATTGGTCCGAATATATTCCTGAACAACAAAAATAATAATAAGGCTTAGCGAACCCGGAGGCTCGACGACGATACCACCAATCTCAGCTTACAAAGTTCCGTCCACGGACTACCCAAACCCATTTCCGCCCGATCACTCAACCCAATCCTCCGACCTACGCCTCGTTCTACCCTTCAAATGCTTCCAAGTCGGTACAACGCTTATTAACTTTTTAGAAATTCGTTCGTTACCGAGCTCAACAACTTTACCATCTTAATATTCGCGACGCTGCCACTTAAATAATGTTAGCCCGGTGCATTTTGTGTAATCCCCTAAATTCCCCAATTATCTCTTCATTTTTTGGTCCGAATATTCCATCACCTTATTTTTGAACACATCAAGAACGATATTTATTCAAATACTAGAATAAATATTCTTATAGTCTATTCTAAGCGAGACTTATGAAGGTTTTGTATATGCATACCTATTTTGGATGCACGGATAACCATATATTCGTGCAACCCAAAAAGACACCTACTAGCCGCTATAGTCCTTCCTTTTCATTATTTTTTTCTTATGTTTAAGGCCGACCTGGTTTAATTTTTTTAAATCACTATATAAAACACAACAAGACCAACTAAGCATTCAAGACTCACGAGTGTAAAACGAAAAATACCCAAAAAATGTTATCTGCACCGCAACAATTTATAACAAACACCAGACTATACACGTTCTACCCCTTTTCTGCCTATTATATTTTTTATGGATTTAAATAAGGAATGATGATACTGATACTGATCAGAACCGGAATAAGAAATCGCTAGCTTCTTAATCCACAGATTTTATATTTTACTGTTATCGAATCACGAACCTTACACGCATACATGGAACGTTATGACATATTGCACATTGAAACCCATTTTGCTAACACGTGAACGTGTTCATATCTCTCATTCCCGACAATACTGTAACGGTAATTTTCCCGTGCTCTGCGTCCCAATTTGATTATTGAAATACTAACTTGGATGAGGTCAAACTGGTATAGGTATCTAGAATGAATCTGGTTAGTATACCTCCTGATATAGCCTAGATCATACTGATGATCTATGAATGAACTTTAGTGTATGTGTGTACTCTGTAGACAGATTGCATAATTTCTTTTTTTACGTTTACAGAACATTAATTTATTAATACAGCATGTCATTAAAAACAGGATCATTATTTTAATTCAGTAAATGAATCAACAATATTTCTGAAAAATGGTTATTTAATACTTAGCCATACATAAAGAAAATATTGCTGAAACCCAATTTAAAACAGTAGTTTTCCAATATATATTTTCCAGTGTTTGCAACTTTATATAATACAGGATTATAACACAATGGAATTTAAATCAAATTCCATAGTAACAAGGTATGAGCCCAACACTGAAATTTAATTTAAACTAAATTGTATTTATCTGAAACAATAAAAAAAAAACCTGTACCACTACAATCCATGAAGGGTCTAGGGTTCGGTACATGGTAGAGAGGTGATTTATCTGGGATCATGCTCAACTGCTAGGTTTCCCCCAATTAAGGATACCTACTTTATAGAGGCTGAATGAACCTCACAGGGGCCAGCCATGGCTGTTGTCCAATAGAATAACTAAATTATCAACCATAGCCTTGATTTTAACCTGGAACCTTCAGCTCTCCAACCCTGAGCTGGCCCACTCTCATCAACAATAAAAACAAATATTTCATTTATGGGTAGTGTTTAATTTAAAATAACTTGTTTAAAAAAATCGATTTCTAAATTGAAGATGACATGACTAATAACCAGCAATCCTTCTTAAATTCCCCATTTTTCAGAACAAAGGACTTGCTATATGTGACACTATCTGGAACATTATGAGTACCTAGATAAATAGGGGGGCATTGAAGGACCTTGAGGTAGTTTAAGTGTCTCCGAGCAGCAGTGTTAGGTAAGAAGCAGGTAACTCAACCTGTACATTTAGCAAAAGGGCCCCTCCTTTCATTATTTATAAGTAGAATTATCTTTTATCTTATTATTACGATCAGCACACAATAAATATAATGTTATTCAATTAAATGAAAAAGGATCTTTATTTAATAACCAACTCCTGGTCAATCAACCTTTGGAGAAGAGAGGGATATTTCTCTTATTCATTAATGATACAGAATTACTATGTATTACATATAACGATCTCAAGGTGGTACCCCATTTTATTACTTAAATATTAGCCAGATCAAAGGATCTGACTTTTCCTTGAGATCATTGCTCGGGCAGTGAAGCCAATATAGCAGACTGAGTAAAACTTGGAATACCCATGAATCAACGACTATAGTAGAAATTACAATAATAGAGATGGCAATATAAAATAAAATATTTTATCAATATAAGAGAAAACGTTTGATCTGCTGAATAGTTTACATAGCATAGAACTTTGAATGATTCAATATTAACTAAAACAGTGTGATTCTTCCCTATAAACTAAAACAAGATATTAATTTAAATTAATTAACATAATCAAATAAGTATATTTGTAACAAAAAAACATAAATGTAACATTAAAAGGGTAAACAAATGTCTTTTATTAAATACTTCCATCATGTTTCTACTACTTTCTTAATTTAGACAATCTTCTCTATTTCTTATAATGCACACCAGATGGCACACATTTAAATGAGTTCTGTGTATTCTTAAAATTCCTAAAACAATATTTTTTTCCTTTATGTAAAATTAGTTTAGTTCCCAAAGCTCTTAAATGTTGAATAACTACTACTTATGTTAAAATATTAACTATACTCTAAACCAGTACTAAATAATTTGTTTATAACTAAACTACAGCTGAAAATGCTAAATTAACTTACCTCTAGAAACTGTTGTAAAACTATACACACACACACACACGCATATATATATATATATATATATATATATATATATATATATATATATACACACACACAAGTTCTCCTTGTAAATCAACTTTTGATGTTTATTCTTTTATAATTTTAACAATTAGAGTTAGAACATAAAATTAATGGGAAAAGTGTAGACTATATTTAAAATTAAAACAATTACATTAGTTATTTAATGCATAGATTTAAAATAACCTGAACCTAAAATCCCTTTTTAAATTTATTTATATGTTGATAGTTAATAATATCAATATTATAGTGCATATCACTGGAATTAATTTTTAACTATAACTATAACATTGAAATAGTTAAACTCCTAATATAGATAGAAAAAATAGATTGCAATTGTATTTAACTCTAAGACATAGCTCATATTTTATTTTTTGTATTATTACACTAAAGTGACTTGTTCCAGAATAATTAAATACCCTATTACTATCAAAAGGTGTATGTACTTTTATGTTATATTTATGAATATGTTTTAAAGTCTCAAATTATCAACAATTTCTGAGATTTTGTTGTAAATAACAAATAGAGATGTTAAACACCAACAAAATTGTCATTAAAAAATTGTGTGAATTCTACTTATCTAATAATGTTTGTCATTTAACAATTATTGCTGAACTGATTTACCGCAACTAACTTTCAGGTTGAACCTTTCATTAGTGTTTAAGTTCATATTGGATTACCAAATTTGTCAGATAGCTAACAAAACTAGGTGTCCTAAGCTTTCATTTACACATTTTACAGCATTCACATTTCAGACTGTTGCCAATGCCGGACTTAGGGTCGTCAATCAAAATCAAAAGTAAACAAAATCTTATCATTACATGTTCCCAATTAATGAAAGTTGTCACTTAAAAGAACTGTCTGAAGTTTAGGCCGTTCCTCATTTTGGCTCGAAGAGGATAAATTAAATCCTTAAAATAAAAACTCCCCTAGGGCCCAAAAAATTTATTATTGAATTAAAATTAAATTAATTATATTATATTATATATATATATATATATATAAAATTTACTTAAATTAAAATTTATTCTTAGTCATTTAATTTAAGATTCAAAACCTACATTGTTGATGCTGGTAATTATTCTGCAGGTTGTCGATTCGAGTTGAGTCACAAGTTTTAACTTCTCATTCGTTTCCCTTTTAATATTTTTCATAAATACTAATTATCATGAGCTTTATGGAAATTATCATGAGCTAGTATGGAAAAGAGAATGAAATCTATACTTTAATATAAATATCATCTATACTTTGAAACACTAGTCGAAGCTTCTAATACTTGATGAAATGATTACCGAAATCTACTCTTCTTCTTCTTCTTCCATGGCTCTACAGCCCTTGTAGGGCCCTGGCCTCCACAACAACGCCTCTCCAGTCTTCCCTGTCAGCAGCTCGACCTCTCCATTGTCCGATTCCCATCCTCTGCAGACCGAAATCTACTCATTATCCATAATTACATTCTCTTTTCCATACTAAAGCTCATGATAACTTGGTTTTTTGGAAAATATAAAAAATGGAATGAATAAATAGTTAAAAGTTTTAACTGAACTTGATGCAACAACCTAAAGAACAGATACCTTGATGCTTCTGTTTAAATAATCAGTTTTTTTTAATCGAAATGAAATTAAGTGATAGTAAAAACGTTTTCTAAATTTATTTACCTGTTCAAGCTTTATTTTTGCAATCGAAAAAAATAGTTGGGAAATTATTATAATAGTAGCATTATGAAAAAGTTATAATGTACATGTTAATAAGAAAGAACAATCTTTTTTTTTCATTATATCATTCCCACTAGTTTATAATAATTTAACTAAAGAAATGTCAATTTTAATTGCGGGAAAAATTGTTGATTCAGTCAAAACTTCATCAGTTGAGTAGTTAATACCTACTGGACATATCCATTATATATTAAAGTAATTAGAAATGATATAACCTCCTTAACCAGTTGATATATCTACTAATCATAATCCATAATTTTTTATTTATTTAACAACCAACTAATATTCGCTTAAAATAAGGTCATTAAATGTTTATAATAATAAATAAAAACCCCAGATGAGACAAATGCATTTACATTGAAACCCTTCTTTGATATTGATATCAGTTGTATCTCTCATGACTGTACTTCCTGTTGACAAACACTTGAGAGTACAATAAGAATATATACTTCTTTTTTTTTTTTTAAACATGCAATCTCAAAAATAAATATAAAACATCAATTCCTCATTTTTTAAAACTATTTAAATAATTTACAATAACCTAAATTAAATTATTTGCAATTTTAAATTTTAGTTTAAATTCAATAAATAATCTTATAAGCGACTAAGAAAAAAAAAATTTATTCTCCACTTTAGCCCCTAATTATTTTTAGTTTTACATTTCATGATACTTATACCATGAAAGTTATATAAATTTACTACAAATGTAAGCTAATTAAAAGGATATTGAATAAACATTCCAATAATTTCTTTCACTCAATTTGTCGACACACGTGATGCAATAGATGTACATGACTTGGCGAAATTCAAATGAAGTATCTATCTCTTAAATACATGTAAGTCCTGGCTAAAAATAAAGGCTGATTGTTATTGTTGGCTTCATCATGTTTAATCAAGTAAATTATCATTGTATTATCACATTCAATGAATATGTAAATAAAATGATTACGTAATGAAAAGGTTTCTTCCACTAAAAACAATTAAATTATTTTTTGCATTATTATTGACAATAGTGAGGCCAGATATTGTTATATGCATATATTGATTATATAATAAACATAGCTGCAGGTTTATTAAGGTCAAATTTACTGAATTATGATCGATAAATACTAAATTGGCAGATAAATAACAAACATGTTATTAATATCCATACCAGTTTTGAGAAAAAATGTTTTCATAGCTTAAAAACCCATAATCAACAATAAAATTTACTTTTAGAGAGGAAAACAGTTGACTGGAAGATCTAATGGAGGATGGAAATAGTTGGGGGGTGCAGTCATAAATTAACACCAAATAAGTGAAGACTTATTTATTATTTGTACTGACGTTTCGATCTACTTTGTAGGTCAGTGTACCATCTTCAAGGCTATGAGAGAAAAAAAAAATACATTTTACTTATGTAACACTTTAGGAGTCATGCATCATACATTTTATCTGTATTAAACTAGGTTTTCCATACTTCTATATCTAACTTTTTTATATTTATAACTTCTTCATTTTGTATCTTTCGGTTTACCTTCTCATTTTTCTTTCTCTTAGTATTTTATTTACATTATCACCCTTCTGTACATTTATTCTGTAATTTTTTTATTCATTATCCTTAATAATACATCCATCACTATTTTTTACTTTTCTATTACTCTAAATGTAATTACATTCTTAGTACTGTTATGTTTTTTTATAGTTATTTTTGTTTTTTCTCTCATAGCCCTGCAGATGACCTACAAAGTAGGTCGCATCGTTGGCACAAATAAAAAATAAGTCTCCACTTATTTGGTGTTAATTTATGACTGCACCCCCAAACTATTTCCATCCTCCAAAATTTACTTTTGTTTAAAATAAATTAAGAAATAATAATATTAATAACTTTTCTAAAGAATAAAATTATTCTCGAGTAAGGCACATAGATAGAGTCGTCTGAGCTTGTGCCAAATTAGAGTAAGTTGGGAATCTTCTACATGGGGAATTAACTGTCTGGAGAATCTTAGGAGCAGGATTGACAAGCAAATCTTTTTTGTATAAACATAAGTGGGTAATATTTTTCAAAAGCTCTTATCATATATATATATATATATATATATATATATATATATATATATATATATATATATATATATATATATATATATATTTTGGAAACTATATTTAAATGATTTAATTTAGATTCAAATGTTTATAATTACGATTACTTTAATAATGAATTTCATTTCAAGCCTAATCAAAATATGAGTTTTTTATTATTAAATAACGCCCAATATTGATATATTAGTTTCTACTTATATGAGATTAAATATGAGCATAAGAAAAAATTTTTTGATTAGGCAAAAATCATGTTCACTTAAGTAGAAGTTAACTTCTTAAGTAGAAGTTAACATCAATAAAAAAAATATGTAAACTCAAAGGGAAAACATAATATCTGTGAAGAAAAATTACATGCAATATCATTAATGAATTTTGTTTTAATGTGATGATTTCATCCTGCTTCAACACCAACAAAATAATACCTAGTTTAATTATAGTAAAATTATTAACTTATAAGATGATAATGAAAACCACAGTAGTCCCTTTTTCTGATGAGAGATAATTAAAAACCAAAATAAATATACTTGTAACTTTGTACAGAAAATTGTAGGTTTATTTAATATAAAATAATGAACAATTAAAGCCAATTAAGTTTTATACATTTCTTAAAATATAAAATTAAGATAAAGCTATTTTATTTAGATATCTGTAAAAGCCCATTAAATTTTTTTTAAATCTTGAATTTGTGCTAAATTTCTTCTTTGAACATACAAAACTAAACACCCAACATAACAATAGCCAGAAGAGAAAAAAAAAATTCTCTTGCATGTGAGGAGCACATGCAAAATACTAGAACGTATAAATGGTTAACAAATAAATTTATTTTTAGCTACTTTCACTCAATAAGGGCCACAGACATTTTAACTATAATAAGACCTTGGCAATCTCTCAAAAGGTATAGGATAAAAGTGAAGGTATTCGACAAATCTGCAATCCCTTAAGAGAAAAACAAAATAATATACCTAAAAGGAAAAATAATAATAATTATAAATAAACATTAACACCTCCATGTACACGCCTCTAAAAACTCAATTATCACTTTATTCATGCTCCCAAAATAAAAACAAAAAATTCACTGTTTCAGAGCGAATTTCATAAATTTTGGTCCTCAAAAAACTCAACTTTTGACATTTCTTAAAATTAATCATACTAAAGACGACCAGAATGTTGACACATAAATATAAATTAAAAAAAAAATCATCCAGATGATATGTATTTTAACAAACGCATTCTTTATTACGGTCTAAACAATTTACAGAAATTTATTCGTGTATGAGAGGGGGATCTATAAATATCCCTCGCACAACCCAGGGTTTTTTGGAAGGAATATTCTAAAAAGAATTAAGTATAATGTACATTTACATGTAAAAGAATAAATGTTACTATACAACTATGAATCCTCTCGTACACAAAAAGAAACAATTATAAAGTAAAAATCAATTGCCTAAAAAAAAAGAGAAAAAAAAAGCGAGTATGCAATTATTAAAACAGTAAAATGTTAAAAAATAAATATTCAATAAAACTGAGTAGCTATAGAGTATAAAGGTAGCGAATCGATAAAGAGATCCTTGTTATAGATAAGGTATATTATAAATTAACACTATTATTTTTAATTTTTCTTTTTTTTTTTCTTTTATACAAATAAGATACTCATGTATTTTATTTATTTTAGAAAATATATAGCCAGTTTGAAGGGGTTACTTTTTTTAAAGATAATATGAGAACAATAAAGAATAGCACTTTGAGCCCCCACCAGGGATTACAATTGTATATTTATAACTTAGCATGTAAATATGGGAGGATAACAGCCATACGATACTGGAATATTTTGTTCTCTTAAAACCAGTATTCCACCCCTTACTGCTTGAGGGCCATAGTTAAAAAATTAACCAGTCCAATAAAATATGCGCACTATTATACATAAAAAAAATTGTTTTTTTTTATTTATTTAAAAAACATTCAAAATTAAAATGTACAAGAGCTTACATCAAAAACAAATCCCTCCCAAACAATTATATTTAATTTGCACGAGTGACTTCAACTCCTGAATCCACTTAACTACAGATGTCCAAGATAACGTTCACTGGGGTTTATTTTCATTATAATTCATACTGTAAAAACTATTAAGTTTTGAAAAACAACTGAACTACGACCACCGTCTTCTTTTCAAGTTTATTTCATAATATAATAAATTACTTGCTACCCCAATAAAAAAATTACTGAGGATATTAAATATTAACATACAAGTATATATATCCTACAACTTACAAATGACTTGACAATGAAGTTATATATACATGTATACATAAAAAAAAAGAAAAAAGGAGGGCAATTTTTTTTTTGATTACGTGCCAGTAACTGGTTGACTAACAAGGTGAGGGTATAAGGATGTGAAGAGCGGGGCCGATTTGTTGTATGATGATTTATGTAGTTTGTTGAAGTTGTTTGTAATGAGGGACGGGCCGCACACGCCTTTTGACACATCACATGGCGTATTTGCGAGTCCATTCTCGTGCTAACTCGTTGTATTTCTCTCTGTCAGTTTTATATATCCTTGCTATCTCAGGAACTAACGGGTCATCAGGATTCGGATCACAAAGAAGCGAACAAATCGACAATAACACTGAAACAACCAACAAATAATCAAAATGCTGACAATTAAAAACTATTCTTTACACAAAATAATTTGAATTTGTTATTATTTATAAAGGTACTTATTCCGCCGTTGTCACAACAAGTTGAGTTACAACAATCTTGATTTTTTATTCATTTCATTGTAAACATTTTCCAAAAATAAAAGTTATTATGAGCTTTAGTATGGAAAAGAGACTGTACTTATGGGTGATGAGTAGGTTTTCAGTAATTATTTCATCAAGAAATAAAAATTAAACTAACATTTTGAAGCATAGATGATTTATGTTTGTTGAAACTTTCATTTCTCGATGAAATAATTACTGAAGTATGCATATTTCCCATAACTACATTTTCTTTCAATACAAAAGCTCATGATGACTTGTGTTTTTGGAAAATATTAAACGGGGACCGAATGAAAAGTTAAAATTTTTTGTGACTCAACTTGAAGCGACAACCTGTGGAATAATTACTGTAATTTCAATTTTGAAGTGTGAATTTTCAAATGATCATAAAGAGTTTTTAACATATGTAAAACAAACTTTCAGACTCATTGGTTAATTAAATATATAGCTTCAATGATTAGTAAAAGGTTTCTAGATCTGATCAAAATTGACATCAAATAATCAGTATGTTTCTAACCATATTGAATATTAAGGGGTTTGCTTAATAAATAGCATAGAAGTACTTGTTTACAAAAAATACCTAGTAACAAATTATAATAATTATGTCAAGGTGATTTAAATATATTATTCAAGTTATTTGAGTAATTTTTTATGAGCAACATTCGAGTACGATAAATTCTTAAACTTCAACAACTTTATGATGAATGGAAAACGAAACCAAATAAATATCAGCCAAAAATAACTAAAGTTAGTAACAGGGAAAAGCAACTTATGCCTTTAAAAAGCATGACAATCATATATATCTCTTCCAGGAATCTATCAAAAATTAAAACTTCACACAGTCCAATTTCGAACATAACTAAAAAATAAATAAACCAATATAATAAAAAGTAATAAAACGCACCTTTTGATATTGTAAGAGCTGGAGACCACTGTGATCTGAGAATATCCAAACAAATACTACCATTGCTATTTATGTTTGGATGATAAATCCGTGTTGTAAATGCCACCTAAACATACAAACATATAAGTAAGTAATTAATAATGTTTTCTATAAATTATACAATAAATATAATATATATATACAAGTCATACCTTTGGAGGCTTGAAAGGATAATCTGTAGGAAAGTGTATTGTTAAAAAGAAAACTCCACCTTGATAAGGGCTGTCAGGCTAGAAAAAAAAAAGATAAAGGTTAAATAAATAAATTATTATTATTAAATTAACTAATACACAAAATGTGAAACTATTATAAATCATAGAATACAAAAAAATAAAAAATAAGATGAAAACCATTATTTCTGATCCTAGCACTAAGACGTTTGAAATTTATTAGAATTAACAATAATATAAAGGAATGCAAATATAGCATAATTTCAACTAAATAAACTAAGAATTTCTATATGGAAGCAATTGTATGGATCAAATCTTCTGATATCAGAATTAACATTAGCAGGTGAGAAAATGTATTACTGTAATAACTAATCCAAATTGTGATTTATTATTTACTAGGGTTAATAATAATAATAATAAAGCTTCGTGAACTCGAAGGCTCAATGCCGATACTAATAATCTCATTTACTAGGATTAAAAATCAAAATTGAAAATATTCGAATACCGTTAACCCTACCAAATTAACAAAGGTTAAAAGTACTTACTGGTCCCATTATAGTGGCTTGCCAGTGGAATACTGAAATTAAATAAGACGTATTATTAAACAATCTATGGATATTTTGAATTATTACAAAAAAAAAATTTGAAATTGATAAATTACAATCATCTCCTACAGGTCCAGCTGAGCATTGTGCTGGTGGGTCCCTTCCAAGATCTTGTAATTCCTGCAACAAGATAATACTTAAAAAAGAACACAAATACTAGAAATAACATTTAATGTAACAACTGAAAGCACTTTACTATAAACGGGCAGCTAAATAATTACACTAGCAAAAAAGTCAGTATCAGGAAATGTATTACTGATATTATCAGTGTATAGGGTACTGAATTGGTGAAATATTTTGCAAAACATTGACCAGACTAAAACAGAATCCAATCATAAGGTATTAAGGTGATACCAAACAACAAAAAACTGAAATAAAGATTTTATTATAAAACATGCCATGTTTAAACTAATCATTAAGTGGTTCAGGTTATGAATGGCTCTGAAATAAATAAATTAAAGTTTACTTAAGATCTCATAGGTAATATCTAGTATAAAAAGGATCTGATAAGAAATAAAATATTAATAGTTTTTGTATCCTCTTTTGACTAAAAATGGGAATCTTCAACCTTCCTCCAATATGATCTTCAACCACCCTGTTCAAGTTATAATTTCATATATAAAACAATCAAAATAGTATCTAGTGGTTTAACGGTAATAAAAATTAATAAACGATAAGGTGATAGAAAGGTTCGATAAAGTTATAGCCAAAAAAGTATTCGTATATATTGATTTCAAATATTAAATAAAAGCTGCCCTTCATACAGGGCAAATGGTTGTAATCAAGTTACTTTAAATACTATATCATATTAAAAGAAAGTTGAGAAACATCGAGGAGCAACTCACCTTATTTATTCTTTTTAACGCCATACTATTGTGTGAATTTAATATATAAAGCACTAACTTATTACGGACAACGAAACCGCTATCAAATAGACCTAAGATTGGGAAATTCAAGATGGCTGCTTTGCAAGAGGTTTATTCAGCTTAATATTAGAGCCAATGACCTAACAATTACACTTTAAATCGCCGTAAAATAATTCATATAAGAAAAAACAAGCGATACTTATTAAATTATAGAAATACAAAATTTATAAATTTCTTTCAACATTGAAGAACTTTGAGCTTATACTATATAATACGATCTATTCTGGTTGGTTGTCAGATGGTATTCCCATCTGGTCAAAGCGGTTTTTTTAAATCTCCCAGGAAGGTATACCGTTTGTTTAATGATTTTTTTCAATAATTATAACCTAACATCATATACATTACATTCCTCACTTACTTATTAAAAAGCTTTAATTATATTTTAAAAATAAAATTATGTTATCTGTTGTCAATTACTATCTATCATACTTATTTATCTACTATTATCTTATTAGAGAATATTTTAAAATTCTTATTTTACACTAAATAATACATAAACCTTAAATAAAAGGTTAATTTCCTATAGTCTAGACCTTTATTTACATTAAATTATTTATTTATGGTGTATTGAATTGCTTCCTATTATTTTATTTCGATAGGAGAATTACATAATGAATTTCGTTTTATCTACAACTTAAGATGAATCAAATATTTACGAAGGATCTTTGTACTTTTGTACATAGGTTCAGATATTTTATTTAATTATATCCTTGAAGGAAAACTAAAAAAATAGTCGAAAGACGTCATGAAACATCCTGAATACAAAATGGCAGCCAATGAAACATGCTATTTTTCGACTTACATAACGGCAGAAATATTCAAATATACTGTCAAAACCCAAGATTCGATTCTCTACAAGTCTCATCCATAATTTTTTATTTAGGCATAGCAGTTTCCATGGTACAAACATATAAAAATCAATACATTGATTATTTTGACAATAAGTTGAATTTTGACCTTCGATTTAGACGATACACCTAAACTAAATTTATTATTTTAGGTAGTTATTTGGACGTAAAATTTAATCTTCTTTGAGTCTTGAAACAGAAATGTTTTCACTGAAAAGCACTTTTTGAATTTATATATCAATAAAGTCAAAATTCAGCTGTCTAATTGGCCGCCATTTTGTATTCTTCTTGACGTCTTTCGTCTATTTTTTAGATTTTCTTTAAAGACATATTTAAATGAAATAGGTTAACTTATATATGTAATATAGAACTAAGACCCTATGAAACTCTATAAATTATCTTGAACTGTGAATATATAACATTACATAACTACAAACAAAAGAACAATAAAAAAGAATAAACCTGAAAACCTTTAACACTACTACCCGTGAAGTGGGTTTCAGAACATGGTAGAGACTGCACTGTTTCTTGGACAATGGCTGTCCAGGGAGTTGATTAGCCGGAAATAAATCATTAAATATATTTAATTGTTCATCCTTCAGAAAGAGTGCTTTTTATTTAATTATTATTTATTAATCCATAAGGGAGCGGAGTGGCTCAATGGTAGAGCACTGAGCAGCCATGCCGGAAATCCTGGTTCAAATCCCGCTGCAGGCAGTTACTTTTATTTAGTCTATTTGTGGTGGGAGAGGGATCATATGGGATCTAGGACCCTCCTGGGGCTCACCCAGCCTCTATAAAATATTATAAAAATAAGGGGGAAAACCTGGCCGTTGAGCGTGACCTAGGACAAGTCACCTCCTTGCAGAACCGTTGTCCATGAAACAGTATAGTCTCAATCATGTACTGAACCCGACTTGTCTTCGGGTCGTAGTGGTCACAGGTTTTTTTATTAATCCATAAGCACTGATAATTTTAAAAAGATTCCGATAAGGTAAATGGTAAATAAGGTCTTCAAACAGGTAGATTGAAGGCAGTGCCAGTTAGATGTATAGAACAATACAATATTGTTGAATAAATAAAAAGTTTGTTTAAGACATAAATAGTCCATGAAAAGATAAAAATTCTATTAAATTTTTCAATAATATAAATAGGGTACAACCTGTTCATTTACAAGAGTTGCTGTTTTGTTTTTTTTGCATTGGAATTTTCCATACAGCCAATTATGAATTATTAAGTATGAGCACTATTTACTAGTATAGTATGCTATATATATTTATTTATTGAACGTAAATATTCTGTGACACTGATGGTTTCCTCTGGCTTGTTTGATACTAGTAATTGTTTATAATGGGTTTCATTGTTGGTTAATGATTTTAAAAAACTTAAATATTTTTCTCTTTGGTCACTGTCTGCGGGGGGCATTCTATAATAATATGCTGGGGAGTTTCCCTTTGCCCACATCTATCACAGAGTTAATAATAAACCAATAATATTAATAAACCTTCAAAGATTATTAATGTAAAAGAAGTAATATTTTTCAGTATGATCTTTGGGACTATTAGACTTATTCAGTAATCAAAGGCAGTCTAGAGAAGCACAGGCATCTACTAATGCTTGTCACCTCTTTTGAAGCCTAAGGTTGTAAGATTTTTTCTTTAATTTTATGATAATATACTCAAAATAAAGAACAAATATCTCTGGAAACTACTTTGCACTGATGAGAATTGTTATTATTAGTACCATTGTAGTCGTAATAAATAATAAGCGACAGTTTAATACTACTTGATGGGGTCCATTTCAATTATTATTAAATTTATAAAATATTATAAAATTTCGAGTGACCTTTACACTCAATTTATAGTTTTTAGCATTTATAGTTTAATAGGAGCACAAGTAGACATATTGTTTAATTTCTTCAACCCTTTGGTAGTATATTTTAGTAATAATATCCACAGTTATTGATAACCCAAGTTATAATTACTACATGTGGAAGAAAATCGTCCGGGTAAAGGTCAATGAATTTCTCTTGAGAAATGTTTATTAAGTAGACTACGTTTCGACCTACTTTGCAGATCTTCTTCAGGGTTAAATATTTCTCCAATTCTAAGAGAAATTCATTGACCTCGACCTGGACCATTTCCTTCCACATATATTATCAAGGTCAACTATTATCATTCAAGATATAATTACTACACTTTGAATGTCGAAATATATGTACTCTAGATTTTTTGAAATATCGATTTAATTTTTGAAACATATATCTAAACTGAATGCCAGATTCAGATTCCCTTTTAAAGTTTCATAAAAAAGAATTTAATAGTTTCGGGAATGAAAAGTCATTATAGTTAACACAAGACAACCTCAGAACCTTTTTTTTCAAACTGGGGACTATTAAAGATGTAAATGAGCAAATAAAAAAAACTCCTTTTCATCAATTAACATTATTCTATTGTGGTTAAGTAGTTGAGGTAGTAAAATATGAGAAAACTCACCAACAATTCATCCTATAAAAAAATGACAAAAAAATTAACAAGGAAACAGATCGATAACAGTTTGTAATGAAAATATTTTATTCGAAAACATTTGTAACAAATGGTATTGAAAAGTTAAATGTATAGGCTAATATACAAAAAATAACAACTACTAGTTCCAAAAAGATTTACAATTTGTAACTGAAAGAACAACTCCACAAAGTTCACAGCAAATAATATTATCTAAGTGTGTATACTTATGTTTGGCATCATTTACTTTGCGAAACACAATGTTAGCATATACATATATGCATTTATTTGGATATATACTATGATTGATAATGATGAGACTTCATAGAATCCTGTGATTCATATAAACAGAGCAGTAAAAAAATAAGTCTTTCGATCTTTTTTTTACAATTTTAGAGGCTGTGCGCACACGCAGTTCCTCATGATGAAGAAAAATGTGCTGGGTAGTATATGAGAGTCTCTTGTCCTCCGCTTTCGCTCAGCATCTTTGAACTGCCGCCTGAAATATTAAGATCCGATAATTTCTTTGAAATTTTAAAACATGTTATATCAGTAATTGTCAAAAATCTATCCATTCTATCAAAGGGAGAAAATTATCAGGGTGGAGGTCAGAAAAAATTCTCTTTATTAAGAACTGTTTATTTTCAAAGCCATGTTTTGACCCACCCTGCAGGTCTTCTTCAGGAATAAATATACAAGATACATATAAGTTAAAATAATACTGAAATAAAAAAATAATATCTGTAGTAAGGAATAACAAAATATATAGACGTCTAAGTGTATGAGTAATAAAAAATATGTAACAAAAATGGGGAACTCTTTAGCTAGATCTAACAGAAAACAGATGGAATAGTTATAGAGAAGTATCCAATGAGCAATAAGAAATAACATGAATTATCATGAAATATGAAGTAATAAAAATTAATAAATAATAGCATAACAAATAGGCATTATTAAAGATAAATATTAAGAAATAACACCAGAGGGGATCGAATTATGTATTAACAAAGAAATACTATTTAAAAACCAGAAAACTAACAAATAATTATTTTAATTTATACGTATCTTGTATATTTAGCCCTGAAGAAGACATGTAATGTAGGTTGAAACGTTTGATTTAAAAATAAATAGTTCTTCTTACTAAAGAGAATTTTTTCTGTTTTCCATCTGGATCATTTTATTCCTCATATAGGGTCAACTAATATTATTCAACATCTATCAATTATGTTTATTATGATCGGTCAATCAAGTGCTCATTTAACACGACTGTCATGAAGACAATATTCTGATGCATTAAATAAAAATATAGATTACGTTTTCATTTGTTTATAAAATCAGGAAAGGAAGATTTGTTTATCTTAGAAACCTATATAGAGCTACCTGAAAAAACTTAAGAAAAACTATAACTTACTACATTTGAGCGGAAAATAGTTGAATGGATAGTTCAATACATCATATAACTTACTACATTTCATTACATGAAGGAATTGAAACGCACAGAAAATAATTATGATTAAGTCAAGTCCTTTTTTTTTTTTTAATACCTTTAGGTGAAAGTTTTAAAAACAAAACACAATAAAAATATTTGCCATTTAACAATTGAATCTTTAAATTACATTTAAACAGAAAAACAACTATTTTATTTTAACGCATATACATGCAAATACTAAAAACAAAATATGTAACCCGCATTTCCTGATTTCAGTTGTTTATTTATTGGGCTCTTAATAATAAAATTGTTTAAATTATTCTAATTACATTACTAATGGTATGGTATAGTTTCATTTCTTATCTCAAAACACTTCTTTTTTTTTATATCTATATTTGGAATAGTGTAGCAGTTCAGCCATATATAGACTATCTTCGAGTGGAAAATATTTGACTGGATAATTCAAATGATGGATTGAATTTGTCGGGGGTGCAGTCAATGATAACACAAAAATTAAGAAAACTTAATTTTTATTAATCGTTTCAAAAAATAATAAAAATTAAGTTATGCTTAATTTTTTAGTTATCACTTACTGCACCCCCTGACCAATTCAATCTATCATAGACTATCTTCAATTCTAAAATATAAGTTGATACCAATCAAAACATTAACATATAATATTATATTAGAAAATTCTTACATTTTTCATTTCCCTCAACTATAAATTAAAATTCCTGTTGCATATGGCACCTTAAACCTGCAATCAAATAAATAAATAAATTAAAATTCTTAGTTTAAATCATTTTTGTTACACAGCTAAGATATTTGTTTAAATAAGAATTTTTATATTTATGTTTTCTTTAAACCTTAATGACTCTTAATAAAATAATGTATATTTATGATCAAAAATCGACTAAGAATGTCACTAAAAAATTATTATAAATTACTCAGGATTGATATTTAGTTTAATATTCTACAAAGAATATTAATGTAAGTACAAAGTTGTAATATTTTTATAAATATAACTTTAAAGTAAATAAATTTGATCATTTACAACAACGTTGCACTATGTAACAAAAATGATTAAAACAAAGAAACTAAATATAAATTTTAAATCAGATGTGATGTAAAATAAAAAAAAATTCGCAATAAGATCGGCAAGAACTTATATTTTAGACTATTAAATCATTTTTATATCTAAAAACAAAATAAAATAAAACAATAGAAGTGTTTTGGGATAAAATGTCCATACCTTTTGTATTATAATTAAATTATAAACAGAGATATTAAAATAGAAAAACAATAATGTAGAAATGTAAATTTAGACCAGCAACAAGGATTGATTAAAAACCTTCAATAAAAATGGTGTTAAATAAAAATAAATAATTAAACAGCAGAGTTAAATAAACATGAAGTAGTTACATAGTAAGAAAAATACATAAATAAGTACATTGTATAAGTAAGAAAATCGGGTAGTAATTAGTTAAAAATAGATAATAAACATAAGATACATTAAAACTATCATGAGCTTGTCTAACTGAACAAGTAATAAAAAATTGTATAGACAGAAAATTAACACTACTGATAAGAACAAAATAACATTGAAAATTTATAGTTACTACTAATAAATATCTCAATAGGTTATGTTTATGTGTGCACGGGAGATAAAAAGCAATTTAGAATTTCAGTTAAATTATCATTTCCAGTTAAGCAACTAAATCTAAATTTTAATATGTTACTTCTATTGATACAAAACTATTAATTACTAAATTCAAAAGAAATTATAATATTTAAACAATTTTTTTAAAACCAAAATCTGTTTTTGACACCTTATGCAATAAAGTACCACCTCCAGTGTATTGATTAATTAAGGGACATAACATTTTATGCTCATTAAATAAAAGTCTTTTATTAAAATTATTATTTTTTTTTTCTTTTACAAAATTTCAAGTGATTAGTTTTGTTTTTTGTGTAAAAAAAAGTGTTACCAGTTTAAAAAATATATTTAATTTCATAAAAGAAAACAAAACTTATCAAAAGTAGCTTTAAATAAAATAAACCAAAATAATGTCAGGCTTATTTTTGGTATTTTTAAAAATAAATAATTAAATTTTTAAAAACGTTGTTAGCCTTGGTATTTTTTGCAAATAATTTGTAATGCCTAAGGTTTAATCCAAACGCAAAATAATTACCAATGTTATTAAACTATAAATAACAATAACTTTTAGATTTTACTCTTTTATGAGGGAAAACAATCAATGCCTAATAAAGAAAACTCCTCAAAGGATTAATTTTATAATCTTAGGTTCAATTTTGTTTAAGGAAATGGGTGGTTTTTACAATTTCAATTACAATTAAAAATATTTATTTTTCTTGTTTGATGCCAGACATTGAAATGAATACAACAAAATATAATTTATGTATATATATATATATATATATATATATATATATATATATATATATATATATATATAGCTGAAAATAGATATGATAAAACTAGAAAAAAATTACCAGCCACAAATCACTAGAGATAATGTTATCATTCGTACCATCAAAGCGTAGATATTTAATTTAATTTCAGAGATAATTGCATGTGATATTTTCTATTTTTATATCAGAACTTATTTAGCCTCTATATACTATTACTAGAAATAGTAATTGAATTATTGTTTGATATTTGTTAAAAAAATTAATGTGCATATTTTAGATAACTTATATTTCAGTGACTGTATTGTTCAGTCCAAACATTAATCCTTTAATGAGGGAAAGATTTAAACAACAAAATTTTTAAACTTTTATTTTATAGCTATTTCTGGAACTCTTTTCTCCAACCTGGCGAACAAATAGGGAGAGCAGAGCAATTTATTTTACGCTTGAATAAAAATAATAAGTTCAGTTCACTACTAATTTTGTAAAATCAGTAAAATTACTAAAAATTGTAAAAAAAAAAAAAATTTCTGAACTGGAATTTAACTAAACGTTCAATCTGTCACATGAAAAATAATTATTGGCTAAAGTAAAAAATTGTTTCTTTCTCCATTAGTTTTTCTAATAAAATTAATTCATTTTTAAACACGTCAGTTTCATAATTCCAATGATTTTTTTTTTTTTTATTGAATAGAATAAATCAAACTAAATGATTCCTACCTGAAACTCTACAAACCCTGTATAAATGAATGTTTTAGTAATAACAAGAAAACAAACATCAATTTCCATGGAACAAACATTTAATTTTCATAATACAATGAAAAAAAATAAAAAAATACCATGAGGCCAGTTTCCAAAGTCAATCAACCTTCGATTGCACCATTTATGACTGATTTCCAGTTTTATCTAAGAAATAAAATAGTGTAATGCGAAATAAAAGAATATTAATTTCAGTTTGAAATTCTTATCACTTTAAAACACCTGATTTAAACAAAAAAAATATTAAATAATACATTAAAAAATGAACAAAATTTAACCACATCAAGCAAACAAAAAACTTGACACTAGCACTTTTCATATAAAATCAAAGCAGTATGTTTTGAAATGGAGAAAAAAAAACCTAGCACCCTACAACCCATTGGTTCAGTAGATAGTAGAAACTGTACTGTTTATAGGACAATGGTTGTGCAGGAAGGTGATTTGTGTGAGATCACGCTCCGCCACTAGGTTTTCTGCCCTAATTAAGGCTGCCCACTTTATAGAGGCTGGGTGAGCCCCACGAGGGTTTCCAGATCCCCAAGAATCCATCCATGGCTGTCAACAGATTAAATAATTTATCTGCCACAACCGGATTTGAATCCTTCAGGACAGTAGCTCAGTGCTTTACCACTCTGCTACCCCACTTAATATAAAGGAGATACATTTAAGAACCAAAATATGGAAAAATTAGAAGGATAATATCATGATCTTAATTAACATTCGACATCTGTTAAATATCACTTGGTGAGCCTCATTTTTTTATTAGGATTCCTATAACAAAGTAATGGTTAAAAATTATTTATGTACAGATGGGTTGTGTAATAAAAATCTTTCTATTATAATTATGATCCTCAATAAAATCTATTGTTCTCTTTCCATGATTGTCTAAAGAGATGTGTAGTTACTATACGGATTGGACAGAGAGATGTTGCTAGTGACTCCTATGTACCCGCTTTTAACAAGTAGAAGCATAAATAGGCACATGAAATAATGACATTCAAACCGTCCATAATAGATGAGTAGGCAAAAGACTATAAATAAATACACACTCAAGACATTCCACATTAATATTTTGACTACCGGCTATCGAGAAACAGGATTGAGAACTAAAAAATACCAATAGAACTATTCTCTGCTCCCTTTATATTCAGACCTAGGATGGTTCTTATAACCTTAAGAGATTTAAGTGAGAAGAAATCTGGTTAAATATAAAGAAAAAATTCTGTGTAAAGTTGTTTTTTTTCCTTGGTTATAAATGATCAACATATTACATCTAAGTACAGAGCAAATTTATATACTCTAATATTTACAACAGGTTTGTATTTTTTTATAATTATATTTTTCACACAAGTTTTAAAAGAGTTAATTTTTTGATGCTTTGTAATTTCGCTGTACCATAAAACTATAAACTACAGCCCAACTGAATAGGTGGTTAAGTCAAATTTTTTTCAAGTAAAGAAATACTTAGGGGCGTGGAATTGTTATTTTTATAGTTAATAAGGGTCTAATTCAGGTAATGGTTTGAACTGGAGTCATGAATTAATTACAACTCTATTTCAAACCAAAAGCTACGAGAATGACACGATTCTGGTTATCTGAAAGCAGTTAACTTTCTCTGGAGAGAATCCTATTTAACCACTTATTCATCATAGCTGCAGATATTTGCATCTCCTCAGATTATGTTATGTAGCTAGTTAGACTTTCTATAAGTTTTGAACAATAGATTAGTAATTGAATAAAGCTTATAAAAGGTGAAATAAAAAAGAAACGATCAAGACTGGAAATGAAAATAACAATTTTTAAAAATAGAATCGATCATATATTTATACATAATATATGATGATCATATTTATTAAAGTTTTAGTTAAATTCTGAAATACCATTTTAAAAATTAAAATTTTAAAAAGTGTGGTAAGGTAGCATTACTATGGATCTTAATTTGGAACACTTAGTTTTTAAAAATTAAAATGCCTAAAATCGAAGCTTAATGTGAAAATTTAGTGTTCGACCGGTTTTTAGAAGTAATAGATTACAAAGGTGATGCTGAGGATGATCCTATAGAGGACATTTTTCTATTATATTATTCTCATAGCTCATTCCATCCCCTTACTTTACCATTGAATTACTTATTGACTAAATTAAATTAAATAAAGAAATTGATGACCCTTATCGACTATATTAAATTAAATAAACAAATATATAACACTTTTTGAAACTGCAAATTAACAATGTGACAGACATTAATGAGATTGTAAATACCAATAGCATTAAGTCTGCTATACTAATCCTGCTTACTGGACTTCTTTTATACTGCTTGATAATGCTATAACACAGCCAATATAATAAAATACAGCATGCTCAATCAGAACATTACGAGTACTCCTACCATGTATAATTGTTTTCCTTTGCACTGCTTTTCGAGATTATTCAGTAAATAATAAATACAAAAAATGCCCCAAAACTAATATATATCAACAACTTACTGAACACTTCCTCAGGAACATCGTCGAAAACATCTGCATTCCCAATAGTTCTAGGAACTCCCTTTGTCGCCTTAAAAATAAAAAAGTTTTTGTTTTAATTTCTACGTTTAATTGAGCCATTGACATGGAAAAGGTAGTTAGTTAGTCATGAAAAAGTAATTTTACAGAAGAAGCGAAAAACTGTTTTGACAACTAAAAATGAAAGTTTCAATTGGAAAATAGTAACTAAAACCATTAAATAAACCACTCCCATTTTCTAAATATTTTATTTGAAAAATTATAATATCAAACAATAAAATAAAAGAAATAAATTATAATAATATATAATGACGTAAGTCAACAAGATACAAAAATAAAAGTATTGTTTAATGAACATTCTCCCCCTGTATATATCGCAAATTGCGAGAACACGGAGATATAGGATCAGTGAAAAGAAAGGATATGTCTGACCGAGAAGCGAACCAGGGTGGCTGAGGTGGCTAAACACCATGACGGGTACGTGGGAGACCCCGGGTTCGAGTTCCGGTCCTGGTCATATCTTTTCTTTTCAAATAAAATGTTTAAAAAAATTATAACATCTAACAATAAAATAAAAGAAATAAATTTTAACGCTCCCATTTTTGATTATTTATGATCATTTTTGATTTACTCCTCTTTATATTGGTATGATTAATTACTATTTTTTTCATGAAAAAAAAAAACAATTGATTTTTATTTACTACCTTTTCCATGTCAACGCCTCAATTATATTTTTGCAATCAGCTGCAATAATCTATCATGTAAATATTGTGCTAAGTTTATTTGAAAATTTTTAATATTAACAAATATAAGAGTAGAGCTGCTGGAAGCCTATAAGGCAGGAGGCCTTGAAACCAGTAAATCAAAAAACGAGTACATGCCATTAAATAATATAGTAAACTCCTCGATAAATATTAGGGAATGGGATTTGACCCCAACTGAACAATTTAAATATTTAGGCCAGTGGCTCTCGAAGAGGAGCACCAGAAAAAAAGATATCGACGAAAATGTAATAAGAGGCAGAAAAGTAATTAGGACTTTAAATTCTGTTCTGTAGAGTAAGGACGTCATGATATCAACAAAAAAGAGACTCTATAACTCATTTCTTATAAGTATCGCCCTGTATGCCTCAGAAACCTGGTCCGCTTCAACTGACACGGCAAGAAAACTGCTTTCAATGTACATGGATTTTTGGAGGCGTAGTTGTAGGATATCAAGACTACAACACATTCCGAATAACAAAATTAGGGAAGCAGTAAACAAACTACTTAACATCCTGTACTCAGTTGAAATGAAAAAACTGAATTAGTTTGGTCATGTTATGAGTATGGCGGATGACCGATGGCCTAAAAGAGTACTGAAACATGTACCATTGGAAAGGGGAAAGAGAGGTCGCCCAGAGAAGAGGTGGATGGAAGGGATCCCGGAGGCAATAGCGGTAAGAGGTCTTAGAGAGGAAGACTGCTATGATAAAAAGAAATGGCGGCAGGGCTTGTATGATTTAGGCTACGACATATGACTCATAATATGTACTGTGTACTTAAAATCAATAATACATACTGATGTCACAAAAATGATCTTTTGAAAGCCAGTCATCTGTTTCAATTATTTTATAAAAAGATTGTTTAAATTAAATGAGCATAATAATATCAAAGACACCTGGTGGCTCATTAGATATTCTTTACTAGCTATTAACCCAATAGTTAAGATATGATGGATAAAGTCAACTGCAGTCTTATATAAGAAACATCAATCACAAATTTCTTCTCTATAAAATATATTGATGTGAGAATGTATGGTAACTAGCTTGTATCCTGATTAAAATAAGCCTTTCCATTACTGTAAATAAGTATTTTTTTACCAATTAGGTAAAAAAATTATTATTAAAATTATAGCTGGTTAATCCAATAAAAATTATCTTTTAATTGGTATTCATTCAATTGTCCACATACACAAAACGTTCACATACACAAGATACAAACAACACAGTCCAAAATTCTCAGAAAAATTATTAATGCACCATGGTATATTTTGAATCACATTATACATGACATGAACATTCCCACTATAAAACATATATTTATAACAATATATAACATTCCACTCATCGACACAATATCACCCAAACCCACTCGTTTTTCCGCTTTCCTACTCCCTGTTACCTGGACTTAATAAGAAAAGATTAAAAAGACATTGGCCAAGAGACTTTTTCAACAATTGATATTTTTTTTTTCTTCCAAAATAACTCGATGATCATGTAGAAAAGCGAAGAGAAAGACACTTCAATCAAATTTGCTGGATGCGCAATTGCACAGGTGCAAATGAAAATTAAATAATAATAATTGTCCAATGTCTGATTAAAAATTTGAAAAACATACCTTAATTCAAATATAGTCATAATAATAAGGACATTACATGCATGGAAATATAAGATATATTACAATTACACACTCACCTCCCTGTATTTAAGTAAATACAGTTTAAGTGGTTCTACGTAGTTATCGAACCCAAGGGTTGTCATAGCGAATAGTATGTCTTCTCCGTTTATAGTTTTTCGTTTTTCCATGTGACATCTTTCTGACGCCTCAGAAGTAATAAAACTGATGAATTCAGATACACATTCTTGAACGCATTCTCGAGCGTCTTTAGCAATCTGAAATTAAAGTTTAATATTTTACAAATTTAAAAATATTATTGCCGATCCACAATAAATGAAAGAAGGACATAACTCATTTCTTTTGATGGAAGAGTTTTTATAAAGGACCCTTTTGTTAGGTATTTTCAATAACTTTAACACATCTATAATAAAAACAATTTTTTATATGCAAGTGGTTTTCTTAACTCTGTATTTGATCCATTAAAGACAATGTAATGTAAAAGTGATTAATTATTGAATAATTTATTCATTATTGTCTTACTGTTTACCATTATTATTGTCTATTTAATGAAGATTTTTTTATTTTAAAAAAATAATAATAAAAAAACTAATTCTAGTCCTTTTCATTTATACAAATAATTTACCCATGACTCTGATATCCTTATAAATAAGACTACATGTAAATAATTATGTTCTGAAATTGTCAGCATTTATTTACTGTACAGGGGTTCAACAACAAGATATAAAAAAGTTTTCATATTAAGATTTTTATTGATTTTTTTTTTGGAGGGGGAAAATTTGAAAGCATTGATAATGAGTTAATAAGAAAGTAAGAAAACAAATACAATCCAAATGTTTTCGGTGTTAGGTAAACCATACATGATTACTTATGAATAATATTTGTAGATATTTAAAAATTGTAATCAAGCTTTATTTACAACTAGCTTATGCCCGCAGCTTCGCGTGGAATTCGGCCTGCCACATAAAGTTTCGTGAAAGATCATTTTAAATAAATAATTTAATTATTTTTTTTAAATATAAGTTACTCTTACATCCACAATTTCAGATGTCTAACTTCAAAACTGACGGATTTGGATACCCTTAGGGTGGAATTATCCAAATTTCTTTCTTAAACTATACCAAGAACCTATCTACAAATTTCAAGAGGCTAAGTTCCTGATTTGTCTTTAATTATGTACTATAACGGGGGGAGGGCATGCCCACGTGACCCCACATAAATCTGCCCTTGATGTAGCATATGATGTATAAACTATTTTATTCAATAAGTTTCATCTAAATCCGTTCAGTAGTTTTTGCGTGAATGAGTAACAAACATTCGCATTTATAATATTCGTAGGATATCAAAACAAATAGTTTCTCTCCTGTCCTTTCTGTTATTTTAACCACAATTATCATGTGATTTTCCTTTATTTATGTACTATAATGGATTCTCCACAGTACCTAAAAAACTGTCGGTGGGGGGAGGGGAGGCACGCGCTTGCTATAGCCTATGTGTTATTCTGCTGTATAACCTATATTACTATAAAGTTTCATCCAAATCCATTCAGTAGTTTTTGCGTGAAAGAGAGACAAACATACAAACTTTTAGATCTTACTAATATTATAAATGTGAAAGTTTGTATGTTTGTCTAAAAAACGGATTTGGATGAAACTTTACAGTGATATAGGTTATACATCAGAATAACACATGGGCTATAGCAAGCGCGGATTTAGGGGGGCGCATGGGGGCACCTGCCCCTCCCCACCCCCGACAGTTTTAGAGGTACTGTGGAGAATCCATTATAGTACATAATTAAAGGCAAATCAGGAATTTAGCATCTTGAAATTTGCAGGTAGGTCCTTTGTATGATTTAAGAAAGAAGTTTGGATAATTCCACCCTTATTATAATAAGGGTTTAATGGTTGTATGGAATCCGTCAGTTTTGGAGTTAGACATCTGAAATTTTGTACGAGTAACCTATAGTGAAAAAAATTAAATTATTTAAATAATTAAATCATTTATTATTTTAAATTATTGTTAAAAAGCACTGTCAAGAAACTTAATGCGGCAGTCCAAATTCTATGCGAGCGAAGCCGCGGGCAAAAGCTAGTTTATAATATTAGTAAGATTTGTAGGATATCAAAACAAATAGTTTCACTCCTGTCCTTTCTGTTATTTTAACAACTATTATCATGTGATTTGCCTTTAATTATGCACTATAATGGATTCTCTACAGTACCTAAAAAACTGTCGTGGGGAGGGGAGGGGGGCAACGTGCCCTCGTGCCCCCCCCCCAAATTCCTGGCTTGCTATAGCCTATGAGTTATTCTGATGTATAACCTATATTACTGTAAAGTTTCATCCAAATACATTCAGTAGTTTTTGCGTGAAAGAGAGACAAACATACAAACTTTCACATTTATAATATTAGTAAGATTAGAAATTATCATTTGATTAATTTATTTCAATGAAAACTCCATTCCACTGAGTATTCTCTCCTACCCTAACTCTAACAGTAGAATTTTATTTCCAGCTCTGGTGAATAAATGGTGTTGTTGAATTTCGTCCAGAATAGGTTAATTGTACTGAGGGAAGCGAAATCGTGTCATTCTCGTAGTTTTTGGCTTGAAATATTCTTGTAATATAAGCAGTAACTCCATTTCAATCCAAGGCCTGATTTAGCCACTACAAGAGCTTCTCTAAGTACAATTCATTCATTTTTAAAACAAATTTGGCTTAACCACGAACTCCCCAGGTCTGCAGATATAACACCAAACATATAATAAGAATTAATAAATAATTTACCTTTCCACTTTCAGGTATTGCTTTCTTCATAATTTTAGCAACATTGGCTATTGGTAAAAACCTGTCTTGTTCTCTCAGAATGTGCCTAGTTTCTACATCATGACTTGAATCATCGGTATTATTCTCTTCAGCAAGCTCTAATTCATCTGAAACGTTGATTTTATAATTGTTATAATAAAAATGGTAATACAATACAACTATTTGTAAATAACTATAGCATTTGAAGCTAGAAAATCAATTCACAATATAATGATGGATAGAACTGGTTAAGGGTGCAGTCAGAGATAACACAATATAAGTGTAGGCCATCATCAGGGCGATGCCTGGTAGTGGGAACGTGGTTGGCGGTGACAAGTCAAACTAACAACTCAATGTGAAACATTGGCACAACTAAAAAATAAGTTTCACTTATTTTGTTTTATCTCTGACTGCACCCCCTGACCAATTCAATCCATCATTAGAATTATCCAGTCAACTATTTTCCACTCAAACAATTCACAATATATGTAAGGACGGAGATAGTTGGGGCAGCAGTCAAATTAAACACCAAATAAGTATTCATTTATTTGGTGTTTAATTTGACTGCACCCCCAACTATCTCCATCCTTATATTAGATGTTCCAATCAACTAATTTCTTCTCTAAGTTGAATTCACAATATAATTCATTCAGAAACTTTGAAAAAAATATAATTGAATAAGAGTCAAATTAAAACTGTCAATTGAATGGATGCCAAAGTTGGATTTTATAACATAAATGTAAAACATTAATGCTTCATACCAAACCAGAATTGTATCTCGTTCAGTTATAATTGAAATAAAGCAAATCATTAATTATCATGAATAATCACGATATTTCACTAAATGAGTTTGAATTAACTATCAATACAAAAACAAAATAAAGCAATATTCCATCCACTTGCTACAATTAATATTAACTGGTTACTTTATTTAAAATAGACTCTATCATGAATCTAAAATAGCAATAATAATACAATTAATCTAGTCAGAAATATAGTAAAACTTAAGGACCAGTACAAGATATAATTTGAACTAGTAGAACAATTCATAACAGGTACAACTGTGTAACTGAATAAAGTAAATAAATATTTATTTATACCATCCATATCCTCTTGCACAAGGAATGCTTGAGGATCATTATGTAAAAATGAAGTCCCCAGTTCATCACCACTTTCAGTATTTTCCATTATATATTTTTCTTATTGAAAAGGTAGGAATCAACTTGTTAAGATGTCAGAATAAACCTGAAATGGAAACGTTATGCCAAATTAAAGCATAACATAATAAAATACAAAAATTATTATTATATTCAACATAGTTAAACAATAAAAGTAGTAATTAATAATACATTAGCATTTAATATTAACGAACGAACATATATCACTGATTACCTCTTCATAAATAGAGACCATAAAATCAGCATCTACCAATTAAGGAAATCATAATAAGATTGAAAATCTTAATGAACATATAAATTAAAAACGATACCAAATTAATATTTCAAAAAATCACAAAGATAAAAATATCCGATCCACTTAAGACCTTTGTTTGATTGTAACGTAGCATAACCTGAATCTCGTTGTAACAGTGGTTTTCCCTTCTGTAACTGTATTTACAAAGAAGTATAAATTTGGGGAAAAAAATCAGTTAACTTGTAATTGATGTGAAAGTTAATATTTAACTTAATTTTTTCATTAAATATTCACTTTAATTTAAATTAGTCGATGAGGATGACAAAAGTACATTTTCCAATGGTTTTTCGAGATATTTATAATAAAATAATAGGATGTATAAAAAAAATTACCGTTTTATCAAATCCAGAGTTCAAAAGTCTGTAAATATTTTAATGCTAATGTATCTTTCGACACACCACACTCCCTGGAAAGTTCGCGAGCACTTGTGGACGGATTTGACTCAACAGCTTCCTTCAGAACCTCATCAATATCCATTAATGGTCACCCGGAGCCGTTCTTCCTTTCCAACGTCGTATCTCCGCTGCTAAATTTTTCAAACCAACGCCTTGCAGTGCGCTGGTCAAGGACACATTTTCCTTCATATTTAATAATTTCACGAGTTGCTTCAGTGGCTGTGAAATTTTTTTTCCAGTAATGTCTTAAAGTTACGAGAATTTCGTAGGACACTGTCATGTTTCTTCTTTGAAATAAATAACTAAACTGAGGATTTTTTTGAAGAAGTCCAGTGTTAGCCGTAAACAAGCTTAGAGAATGCTCTAAAGGGATTATTAAGTGTTGTTAAATAATAAATAGCATTAAAATATTTACAGACTTTTGAACTCTGGAATTTGACAAAACGGTCATTTTTTTGATACACCCTACCTATTAGTTTAAAAACTATCAATCATTCATTCATTTCATTAAATATACGAGTGCTCACTGCGTATTTTCAGACAACAAATATGGCTTTTCCAATGCCCAACTTTAAAATTGTACTGTTTTTCACCGATGGAGGTAATTTAATTAACAATAATAAAAATAATATTTTTATAAAAATGAATTTTGTAAGTTATAGTAACAGTTCTTTAGTTAGATTATAGAGAAAACGATTCATGTCTCCCTTGTTTCACGTTCGTCAAGGAAGCGTTAGGATTCTCGCTGAATCCAAATTTTCAGAGGATTACCTTAAAAATTTCCAATTCTTCGGCGTGTATTGATCAGAAGGTTACTACATTCTTATGTGTATGATTTCTGTTGTTATACCAGGGTGTTCAGTAGACCACAACAAAGTGATCCTGGGCCTGGCTTCACCTCTAGTTAGAGAGAAACCGCTATCGTGGGTTCGTTGTTATAAAAATGATGTTAAATATGCCAGAAACCCAATTTTGGCATTTCATAAAAAATGGTCCCTTTTTCATTTAGTATATTGAAAAGCAGCAAAACTGACAGTACTTGGACTTTGGGGACTGCACAACACCTGAAAATTTGAAAGAAATATTTCATTTTTTCAAATATTTTATTTGAAAGTCGTTAATATTATTATAATTTATTTTAGGTTAGGTTAGGTTTTATTGCTTATAGACGCACAACAACTATGGTCATTAGCGTCTTTCTTCTTTTTGTTCAAATGTTTATTTCATTATTTATTTATTTATTTATCAGCCTCTTTCTTCTTTTGATTCAATATTTAGTCCTTTATTATTTTTTGGTTTAACTTTTATTTCCATTTAACTTATAATTATTATATTTTACTGAAAATAATATTTTCTAATTTATTTTATTTTTATATGATATAATTTTTTAAATATTTTATTTGAAAAGAAAAGATATGGCCAGGACCGGGACCTTCACCTCTCCGTGGTGACGCCGCAACCATCTCGGCCGTGAAGCGAAGCCGGGATGACCCCGGGTTCGAGTCCCGGTCCTAGCCATATCTTTTCTTTTCAAATAAAATATTTAAAAAAATAAAAAAAAATTTTAATTTTTGGGGTCTGATGAATCACTCATTTCTCTGAGCATTGTTCCTTCTTCAGCTTCCAGTATTTCATTTCAATAGATCTCCTTCTTTCCTCTTCTCAGATTTGTCTTGAAATCTTACATTTTCATCCTTGATAATTTACTGAGCTGTTCCGTTGTATAATGATTATTTGATTTTCACAGACCGATTTCAATTTTTGTTAACCATGTAGGATTTTTTTGACAGTTAAAAAATAAGTGAAAATTTTTTGTTATCCAGGAAATGTTTTAAAGATTGCAAGAAATTTATACGAAATACTCAAAATAAAATTATACCTATTTACATATCCTTTAACCCCAGGTCATTTTCACAATTTTCCATAGTTCATTTTCAGAAATAATGTAGGCTAAAGCTATTATGGTGATCAGTTCACGTCTGAAACCTAATTAGTTTCAATTTATTTATCTAATTAAGCAGCCCAAGTTAATTTATAAAAAGAGACATGGTCCGACAAACTGAGGTCTAGTAAATTTTAAATGAGAGTAAATGAAAGAGCTGGTTATGAGTTACAAATTATTTTGGAAATATCAGAACGTTTACTGTCTTCTTTAGTATTTCAGTCAGACAAGCCTCACCCTTTTAACCCTCCTCCCCTACCCCATTTATCCTATAACCAATTAGCTACTCCTGGTCTTGAAATACCCCTTGCTATTAAAAAATCAATCATTTAGGGTTTAAAGTAAAAAGTACAAAACTTGTAATTATAGAAGCATCACTCATGAGAGCGCAGGCTGATAAAGCAGCACTGGGTTGGTCATGACCCAGTGGGTAGGGGAGGATGGTTAAGATCCTCCATCAGATTATAGTTTTGTCATTTTAAGGATAAATAAATGAAAGTGAAGTAAATTTTCCCTCTTATTTTTTCACAAACTAGAAATCAAGATTTTGTTTCTTTGGTCCTAGTGATTAAAGAAAACTCCTTGTCAAATATTTTGTGATTCATTAACCCGATTGTTGTATCACTTTTATATGTTTTAGAAAAAAGATAATCTAGTAAACTATTTGACAAACACACATATCTAATGTTTAAGAATAAAGAGCTACAATATTCACCAATTGTGATTGCATAATTATTCAAAGTTTTGGTTATACTGAATTGATAGGAATAATATTTATTTAATAAATAAAAATAAAAATTATGGCAATATTTAGATTAGAAAAAAAAAGTTTTCAGTTATGTTATAAGAAAAATTTCAATTGTTAAGAAAGATCTGAATAGAAAACAAAGCTTAAGGTACTAAAATCCCAGATAATAAGTGGTAATTAAAAAAAAATTAATCAATAGAGTATTTCCTTAAAATAATAAAACAAAACAAATTATATAAAGGAATTTTATTAATAATAAATAATACAGCGTCTAACAAAGCTATTCATTGAACAATTTCACGACACTGTATGATTTAATACTTAGATAATACTTAAGTCAAATAAATAGCTGAAATCACATATTACAGGCTATTACTTCCAAAAGATTAATGAATACTGCAGTCAGTTTGATCTAAAAATATAAGGAACAAATAAATAAATGCCATTTTTTCTTTTGATTTTTTGTTCTGTTTTTAATATAAAAAGATTTTTTCTGAGTAATTTTGCTATGCCTGCTAAATCTAAGTACAGACATATGTTTCCTAAAAGTTAATTTAATTATATTGCAGTGCTAGATACCCTATTAATATAAACAGTCTACATATACAATTTTAACTTATTAAGAATATATATGTGTGTATATATATATATATATATATATATATATATATATATATATACATACATATACTATGTGAAAGACATTGCAAAATTAATTAGTTAACCAATTGCAATTATTTTTAATTATATATTATATTTTACACTGAAACATATTAACATTGGTCAAATGCCTGAGTCTATTATTATTAGAAGACATTCATACTTCTCTCTTTTCTTTTCTTTTTTTAAATAGAGACATAACGATACAGCCACAAAATATTGGCACAAGTAATTTATTGATTGAAGAAATTTGAAGTAGATCTTTTGATTTTTTTTTTATTTCAAAATAAGATCGTTTGATAAGGGATAAAATATTATTTATTAATGCATGGATTTGCATATATCAGACCATGAGTGTGTGTATATATATATATAAATGTATATATGTATACACTCACCAACATATATATACCGCTAGATTTATACATATATTCATACATATATGTACAAATTTACACATAAAATTGATTGAATAAAAGATTAGGATTCATATATTTGAACAAAAAAAAAAAACAATTCTGTACACAGAAATACATTATAGAAGGTTTAAATCTATGAGATATATATGTATATATATTTCTATTAAAAGTTTTTCATTCTAATGCAGTTATCATCGAACTTTTCCCTAAATGAATACAAGGTTAGGTGGGTAAAACATATGTTAATAAAAAAAATTCTAAAAACTCATAATTTTATACCAACAAAACAGAAAATTTATAAATTATTAATCCGATAATTGTATAAAAATAAAATAATAAGAAAAAACAATTCACAATAACCTTAATAATTATAAAACAATAAATTAGGCTTTAATAAATATTAAATGAGTATTTTCAAATTTATACAACCCAGTATTAACATAAAAAATATACAAATGTATTTACAGAAGTTAAATAAAAAAAAAAATATATACATAACAGGTAGTTTAACATGTAGATATTACATTATTAAACATATACATTGTATATTTAGAAAATGCAACCTAGAGATTCTATGTTCTTTTTTAGGCTTATCTTAATTTCCTTTGATGAACACAATTTAAAAAAGTAATAATACAGTCAACATAAACTAGTTAATATGACAGCCTTCGTTATTACATTTTTTACTCCATAAATGCACTATACCAAGATATCTTACAAATATAAAAATAAAACGGGTAAATCGAATACCGTACATCGTAATATCCTTTAATGTATTTTATTTATTTCTGGATAAATTAGTAATGTTATTACTAAGAAAAATATACTTAAATATTCACGATTAAACATTCTAAGTATGTAACAGCTTAGATAAATATCTATTTTCTTAAATTAATTTTAGTGGTGCTTATTCACAAAGCCTTAGTCCAAAAATACACAATTTACTTCGAGGCACCATTTTTGTAATGCTGTAAATGACACAGACTTTGACACTGTAGAATTTGCTCTTAATATTATCAATTAATAGAAAAACAATAATGTTGATAATAATAAGCTCAATTAATATTTTGGATAAAGGCTTTTCCATAAGTAATCATTTTAAAACCAATTATGCAACACAAAATCCTTCCTATATATATTAATCATATAATATATATTTTTTTTATGCATCATAATTATATTGATACAAATGGTTTCAAATTCAGATTGACACAATATAACCAAGCAAGGCAATTCACTAAACAATTATTTAAAGTAATAGAAATTATATATCAAAATATATTAACACCACAATACGTGGTACTACCTTTCAAGTACCTAAAATCAATTCAAATTTAAAATGTTGGCATCATGCCCCAACAATTTGTTTGCATATTTATTTTAAAGACTACCTTAGCCCTTAAGGGAAAAAATCTCTACTCAATAGTTATTTTTACCATTCCCTAATTCTAACAATTTTTCTATTCTGAAAAATATTGTTCACATTTCAGAAATAGAAGTCTGTCATTTTGATGATGAAGTGATACAGTGATCCCAATGAACCCTACTTTAAAAAAAAATAGAGATACTTTAAGAAGATGATAAAATGTTAACAATAAAATATTGCTCAAATAAGTTTATATATATATATATATATATATATATATATATATATATATATATATATATATATATATATATATATATATATATATATATATATATAGTATGACAGCTCATATGCAAACTTTCATACGAACAAACAAACAAAAATTAGAATAAAATTTGATTCATTGAAGTAATCAGACTTTTAGATACAAATATAATTAAAAAGTGCATTTATCAGAAAAACAAAAAGCATCTCAATTTCTTCTGGGACATGATAAAATAATAGGCTGTACAAAAAAAAAAAAGACCATTATTACTTTACCTAGCATGATATTATTATGGAAATTTTTAAATTTTACAATATTTAATGTTGTATAATTTCTAATAAATATTAATCCTTTTTGTAATAAAAATAATATTGATGAAATGATATTGAAAAAACTGATAAAACGGTCATTTTTTTTAAACACCCGATTAATTCACAAAAATTAATAAAATTGAATTTATCAAATGGAACAGTTATTAAATTTATCCCATGTTATTTGGTAAAGCAGTATTGTCATAATGTAACGGCCTCATTAATAATACTTATACTGAATCATAAAATAAATAAAAAATAATACAAAACAAGACAAAAATTAATATAATGACATTGCTTGGCCATTCATGAAAATCTATCATACCTGATTTGAAACCAGCCTAACACAAAACTGTTTATATTATTAAAAAAAAGATCAACATTTTGAAATAATTTTACCATCATAATAGACATTTTTTTCCTGTTTTATTCAATATCAATATCAGACAGTAACAATACTGAAAAATCGTAAATGTTTACTTTTAGAGATTCACTGAACAATATTCTTCATAAATTATAAAAATGTACAATTGTTTAAGTTGCATAGCAAAAAATAAAATTATTAATCAGATAATAAATATTTGGAACGGCACCAGTAAAATATAATTTCTTTAAGTGAGTATATACAATATTTTTAATTTGAAAAAGAATTGCTAATTTCCATTAATACCATAGGAATGATAAAGAACTAACACAAATTAGTAAAATACTTTTTTTTTTTTACTTTCCCGAATAAAAAAAAAAAATAAAAAAAAATTAAGATCTTGTTATGAAATATAAATGTTTTGTTAACATTAAGAAAAATATAAATACTAACTTAAATAACACATATAATATGAATAATTGTTTAAAAAAATTAATTGAAACAAAACAACCAATTTATAACTATTATACTTATAATACTCAAATATACATTTTGAGAGATGGGGATGAATACATTTACAAAAGCGATGCAAATCAAAATATCGCTGGAAGGAAATTAGTTAAGATATTCACAGACAGAATCTAATTTCATCTTAGCACACAACTATTACACCTGAAAAGATTTTAGAGAGAATTATCTGAAACAATAAGATAATCGGTATCTATTCCATAGATTTCTGCTTTGAGTTGAGTTACAACTCAAAAGTAGTTTTGACTGTTATTCAATTCATTTCCCAAAAATACAAGTTATCGTGAGCTTTAATATGGAAAAGATAATGTAACTATGGGTAATGATTATATTTAGGTAATCATTTATTAATCAAGAAATAAAAGTTTCAATTAATATTTTAAAGTATGTTAGAGAAGAATTGGTTGACTGTAACTTCTAATATAAGGAAGAAATAGTTGGGGGTGCAGTCAATAAAAACACCTTAATAAATAAGTAACACTTATTAAGGTGCTTTTATTGACTGCACCCCCGCCTATTTCTTCCTTATATTTTAAAGTATAAATGATATATGTTTATTATTATTATGATATGGGCAAAATTATTACCAAAGTAAACACATTTTCCATTATTACATTCTCTTTTCCGTACTAAAGCTATTCATAACTTGTATTTTCGGAAAATATTAAAAGTGAAACGAAAGAAAAGTTAAAACTTGTGACTCAACTCGAAGTGGCAACCTGTGGAATAATTACCGGATAATTTGTATTTTCCTAGCAACAAATTTCTGACAACCATTCCACTTTGCAAATACCACAAAAAAACATTCAAATATTTCTATAATGTGATTTGATATCACACCAAATAGGTTATTAATGCTTAGGAGGAAAAATAAGTGGCATAAATTTGATACAAATACATCGGTCTTGGTCTTTTTCCCTCTATAGACAAAAAATGAATAGAATGAAAAAACTTATTTTTCGGGAAGTTTTTTTTAATTTTGTTATTATTACGTGAGCCATATAATTTCAAAAATAAGAACAAAACTATTGATTTGAATGAGCATTGAGATTACACTTAAATATTCTAAAGATGGGTAAATAAATAATAATAATATAATTAAGTAAAAAAAGTGCAGAGATTATCGAAATTGCTAAATATTTACTCAGTTTGTACTTATCAATTACTTAGATCTATTTTAGATAAATTACAGCTAATTGCCACTATGCTTTAATAGAGAAACACATAAATGAGAATGCATATAAAAAGTTGTAAGAAAAGTCAAAATATAAAAAATTCCCCGTCTCTTGTATTTTGTAGTACTACACTGGGTGTTTAAAATTAAAATGAAAAAAAAAAAAAAGGTATTGAAAGGGGTTGAAAGAGTATTTTATTATGATTGACTGTATAGATAACGGCTAGAAAAAAAATTAGACTATAACATACGCGAGTGAAACACGTTATAAGAATTTCCAACAATTATAAATAATTTCAGCTATTTCCTCAATTACAGGCATTCCTTCGAACATATTTGTACAAAAGATAAACATTTAACTATACTAACTAGGTGAGATTGGTAACGACTAGGAATGTACATTAAAGTCTCAGCAGAAAAGACTTAATACAGATCAATCACTGAAGTCCTCGATTCTTCCAAACTACTCTTATTATTTTCATCATAACATAAATGTCAATATGAGAGTCATTTTCGAGCTGTTAAGAAGTAAGAGAAGATACGAGTTTTAATAATTGCAATGTATTAAACAATGCAGGCAGATATGAACCGTCAGCCCAGGTCCGGAGCTCTGTAAGTATACCTGCCTCTTCGTTCGCCATCTACGCCTGTCTCCTCTACGCTTTCCCCAATGCTTTCTATTAACGAGCCTTCTATCATATCCGGAAGTTGAGACATCCGTGATCTGAGTAAATAGGCATACGTCTTGTATCGCTTTATCTATGAAAAGATAAACAATATATATTAATACACTAACCCATTAAAAAAAATAATGATATATATACATTAGAGGAAAACAATCCAAGTATTATATGTCTCTTTTGAGCTTTTACTCTTCTCCAGGGTGGTCCAGGGTTAAGTAGCCAAATGAAAATTTGTACTAAGGACCTCAAAACTAGAAAAAATTTCCTATGGAGGTATGTCCGCTAACGCTTTGTTTAGGGGATGTTGTCACCTAAAGATTCTCATTATTATGAATTATTTAGGCATAGTAAATAGATAAAACTTAATTTATTTGTTCCAAATACTTTATTCATTAAATGTAAACATTAATATTCATATTAAATGTTTGTTTTTCAAAGTGGCAATATTGTAATAGGTTCGCATTTCTTACCACCTTGACACATTTTTGGAGTTTCTTAATAATGATTACTATGATTTATTTAGTTGAAGATATTCCATTATAAATGAGAAGGAACATGTGGTTTCAATTAGATGGTAGTCCTGCACATTATAGAAGAGGTCCACGACAATGGCTATTATGTTATTCCAATCAATGCACGCTCTCCAGATTGGATTTCCTTGAGAATTAATACACCTTACCTGACCTTCAGCATCTTTCTTCAACAGCAGCAGTGTAGCAGCAGAACGGCTCTGTATATGTATTATTATTATATATTGTTATTATTTATACAAGGTTCAATTATCCTTCTTCGATATGTCACCACAAACAAAAAAATTAAGTGGTGTCAGGTCTGGAATTCAAATTGTTTTGAGGTCTTTAAGTTCAAATTTTCAGTTTGTCTACATAAATCCTGAATATTATGATACACATGTATATGAAAAAAAAGTTACATATAAATTATCTGTAGGATCCTATTATTATAATACAATGATGCCACAAATAGGCAGAACAAATTTCTTCTCCATTTTTTGTTATAATTTTTAAAGCCTCTATGATAATCTTCTAAATGAATATCTATTAAAAATAAAAACGACTTTGAACAAATCTTTAAAAAAAAATAGATTGAAATAAAATTTGTTTACCTCATATTGGAGATAATTATCTTTTTCCCTAAAATTGTAAAGAGCTAATTGCTTAGCACCTCTTTCGGGCGGGTGCCGCCTGTGTGTTTCCAGTTCACTCTCTAACTTTTGAACCATGGCATCATGATCACGAAGTTGTTCTCTCTGCAAAAAATAAATATAATACAATTATTCATATTCTAACAAATGATCGTTAAAACTACCAGGATACTAAATGAACAAAAAAATCTTGATTTTTAATGAAATATTCGTATAAGTAAGGTATGCACAATTCAAACCACAAGGATGGTTTTTGAGTTTGAAATAATCACTGACAACTTACAAGATTCATTTTTGTATGACTCGAAGGAAGAAGAGGTCTTTGGAATTTTTTCTGAGATCCGACTGCACCCGGTAAGGGTTGAGCAGAAAAGCTGGCGCAAACAAAATTTATCGTATCTATCCAGGATTGTAGCTCCTTCGAATCACTAAAATATACAGAACAAATTGATTATTAGAAAATAATAAGTAAAATGGGATATATTTAATCTTTAATTAAAGAGCCAAAACGACAAAGCTTAATCACAAGCAACATCAAGTACACTCGTGGACTCTATTAATTAACTAAACTTAAGTTACCACATATGGAGGTTATAATATAAGGGATCTTAAACAAGTATCGCACAGGCTCAGGCCCATCATTTTATATCCCCTCTGAAGGACAGCATAACTAAGGATATTTTACTTCCTTAAAAAAAAAACACTATGGAAAAAACACTTATAATTATTCTTATTTCATCAAAACTATCCACTCTATCCCTCTAACGAGTATTCTGCCGATTAAAATTAAATCGTGAATATTTTTAATTTAATTAAAGATTTGCAAAGAAAGAACTTAAACCAATGTAGACTATATTTATACATATGCATTAAAAAAACTAACAAATATTTTACTTAAAATACTAAAGAGAAATTATAATTATAGGAAAAAAAAAACGGCAAAAATTATCCAGTAGGTATCCGCCAAATAATATATAAATAATACTAAAATTTAGAATAATTAATTTAAAATTAAAACAAACCTCGTCTGAAACAGGTAGACAGCTTGATCAGCAGTTTCGAGTCGGAAAACATGAAGTTTTTTGGTGTAGTCTGTGGCTTTGGTTGCCAGCGAATGATGTATTCTAATGGCATTGTGAAGATTGTCGCTCAGCTGAGTTTTACGGAACCCATGCTCGTCCTTATGAAGATAGAGAACAAGATCTCGGAGGGTACAATAGTACATTTTCCAACCTCTTTTCCCAAGTGGAGCTGGAAAAATGTTATAATTTCACAAATGAAAAATATAATTTTTTGTATTAATCATTTTTAATAAACATTTAAAAAAATAATTTTTTTTTGTATTTTTCGATGATTGATCATATGCATGGGATGGTGAACAAAAATAAAATACAGCAGACATTGATTATCCGAACTGGCTCCAAGGAAAAGAAACGGACTGTTTTTCTGTAGAAGCTAGGTTCCATGAAACCTATCCCCTTATCTCGTTTAACCTCTTCTTATCACTCATCTCATTTTATTTATTTGTGTGTGTGTTATTAAATTGTTTGTGTTTTTGTCTTGACAATTTTGTTTATTGTCTACTTTAATTTCTTTACTGTTTATTAAATTTAGTTTAATGTTTTTGTTTTATTCCTTTTGTAATTGCCCATTAAAAATGAAGAGAATAACACGTTGGGAATAGCAATATTTAAATAAAGAAGTTATAAAATACTTCCAGAAGTTCGGAATAATTCCAAAGATAAGTCATGTGAAAAAGATAATAAAACAGATTTTGACATGTATAGAAATGGAGATCTTGGATTTCAAACAACCATTTTAACAAAGCTACAGTCTTGTTGTTTATAAATATATTTGCTTTTAGCAGTATGAGGCATGTCAGTTTTTAAATGAAAAATTTATAAATTAAAATGTGAGACTCAGTCAACAGTCATTACTAAAATGTGTTTCACGATTGATTACGAGACATGAGTAATACACAATGAAATAAAAAAAATTTAATATACCAATGGGTGACTGTTTGACAATTTATTTTTTGTTAAAGTGAATTTGTATTATTTCCACAGGAACTAATCTATCTGCCACACTAGAGGGGATTAACGAACCCCCGGACTTCTGAGTTCAGTACACGGCTACACACACTACACAACAGTAAACTCGACAATTATTCTCATAAGGTCACGTACAGTACACACCTCAGGGCCACCTTCCCTGGGAAGACACAAGTTTGGAGGGTACAACCAAGCAACCTGTTATCCTGAAGATATGCCGCCTTTCTTGCTGGACTAATCTCCTGCAAGAAAGTACATTTGATTCAGAGAAACTCAGTGAATAGCCTACAAATGGTGTTGCGAAAGAAGTTTTTGATTATCCGAAACTACTCCCGACATCATTAGTTTGGACATCAACGCTCTACTGTATTAGTAAATATTTATTTAATGCCGTTGTATCGAACAATATTTTAGTTTTTCACCTGGACGCCACAGCTTTCAGTCTTAACCTTCTTCTGATATATCAATGCCAAATCAGTGGAACCAATCAAACCAATGCTTAGAGTATTAAATAAAAAGATGAAATGTAATAGAGAGATTAATGGAGAAAACCCAAAAGGAAAAGGGATTAGAATTTAATACTATACAATTATAGGAAACATTGTTCCTAGGTACTTATTGTTCACAGTCTACTCTGCTTACAGTTATATAAGCAATTAAGTTAATAAAGCAGTATAACTGTAGTATATAATTTAATAAAACTAATATTTAAAAAAACTAATTACTTTTTTTTCCATTCGGTTCAACACAACATTTTCTCATGACATAACCTTTTTTATATTCGATAGCAGGGGCTGAAGAAGGCACGTCAAACAATCCTTTGGCAGTTTGGACAATAGTATTTCCAGTTTGACTTTCAGGCCCGGGTTTCGCGGATTGTTCATCAGTTTCACTATCCCTGGTTAAAAAAAAAAATACATTAAATAAATATTTAAAGACATGTAATAACATATTTTCCAAATAGATATAGTCAGTAATTACTTACACAGCCCATTCTAATGGATAATTTTTGATTGATTGATAAAGATTCTTCAATATCTCTCGGGGGAAATTTTCACCATCATTTAATTCTGCTAAATTGTCTATGAACTCATTGCATGTCATTTTGCGACCGATCGTCTGACCGTGCAAGTCCGTATTGAGCAACATTATGGCACATGTTAAAGTATGTACAGCATCTTTAAATATAAAAATAAATGGTGTTAGACAACTTGTTTGGAGTTAGACTAATTTTTAGAAAACTTGAATGACTGTTCGAATAAAGTAATAAGCTATCTTAAATTTCTATTTGGAGAAAAGCTGAAGTAAATCTATTAATATTGGTTAATAAAAATCAGAGAGAAAGATAGTTATTGAACAGTGTAAGTGTCCCCTAGCTGAATTATATAAGTTTTTTTTTTCATCCAAACCATGTTCCTCAACACTTTTGATTTTTAATTTTTTTTTAGTAACTATTTTCAACCATATCTTGGGTTCAAAACCGTGCAAAACAATTTCTAGGTCCATACTGTTTTGTTTTTTTTCAGCCATTTTTAATTAGCTTCACAGATGAAAACTAATAGAGAAAATTTTTTTGAACTCTGGTAATTTTTAAGCTATCAATACTTATTGTAATGATAAGCTATAAATATCTTGCCATCACTATATATTATCTAAGTGGTGAGGGAGGTGTAATTTGTTTTTTAAATAACTGATATTAACATATAACAAGTGCTGTAAAAGTCTCTTCATTATTTTTATTAATTTGTAGTGTTGCCCTTTGATGGTATTATCCCTTTTAAACCTAGACTACTTCCCAACATTTCTTGGCAATTTATATTGGATTCAATCTTCTCTTGTACTATTTTTTTATTAATTTTTAAATACAATAGAAAAATTAATGTAAAGGGAGATAAACATTAGATATCAGCATTGAACACCTCAGTATATGTCTCATTATTATTATTAATACATTTATAAATCATAAAAAATTAAGAGATAACACTGTGCGAAAGTAGTAAGATTAATGTAGGAGCTTAGGACCATATTTCTATATTCTTCTCTAACATAGGACCATATTGTTGGAAAGTAGTTTCTGTCCGTAAAGATTTCTTTTTTTTTAAAACTATAACAACAATCAGCATCCAGAAATATAATCAAGCAGCAGTTATCGATAGCCGATTATGTGTTTGGAGAATTTCAGAGGAGGAGATAGGATACTTAAGTTACAATTAATTCTACATTAAAATATTTAAAACCGACAAAACTAACCTTGAGAGCTGAAGACAGCTGGATTACAGTCTAAGTAGCGTTTGCTAAAATGGACTAGAACTCTTTCTCTTTCCTGCGTTTCTCCGGTTAAACAAAACTGCGTCAAGAACTTCCTCAGCGCAGCGTCCAACGTATCGCCGCTAAACGTAAAGTACTTCAGGTACTCTTCCGCTACTGCTCGACTGAAGTCATTACTGATTAAAAAATTTAGTTAAATACAATATCAAAGCAAACTATTCCTTATTCATTAAGGAATAAATTAAGTAACTATTAAAGGCATAGTCTGATTTGATTCTATATTATAAGAAATTAAAATTCAGTGGCGCAAGACATCTTGTATCTTACATTCTTTAAGGTATTTTCAAAGGTCTTAAAAGTAAAATGGAGATTTTTAATTTAAGACTTTAGATTTTACATTCACCCTGATTAGTAATGATGCAAACTATTAATATAATATAATATAGAAAAGATATACAATCATATATTATAATATCTTGAATAATACTAGTTGACCTTTTATATATGGTCTCCACCCAGACCATTTTCTTCCTCTTATAATATAATAATTAGAATATACAGTGGCAGTCATAAGTAATTGCACAAGCCAGATATTGCTTAAGTTATATTGTAATAAAATAAAATTACACAACTTTTTCAATTAAAAAATCTTTTATTTACACAAGGTTTAAAGTGATAAATAAATACAACTGATCAATAAAAAAAATTACAACACAAAAAAGGAACTTTCAAATGTATTTGCACAAATTTAATTGTATTTGTTTACAAACATTATTTTGTTTGTTAAGAGCTTAATTCCATTCAGGATTAGAGGGATTGTAATGAAATTTATTTAGTCTGTTTTGTTCTGTATCTAAGTAAACATGCCACCAAAGAAAGGCGAATTTTCTGTTGCGACCCGAGGGAAGTGTGTATTTTTGTGTAACAGCGGAAAAACATATCGGGAAATTGGTCAAATCTTGGGTATGTGCTTTTTCATATAATAATTATGGCAAATTTTAGAACTAAGGATTCGAAAATACATCATTATCTCAAAAAAATACCTGATAGAAGTTTTGCTTGAAGAGTGGGAAAAAATCGAGCCAGAGTTTTTAAAAAATCTTATTTTCTAATCTATGCCAAGATGTCTTCAAGCCGTTATCGATGCAAATGGGTTGCACACAAAATATTGAAAAATAAAAACAATATACATATTATGCATTATATCATAAAAATTTTAATTTGTAAAAATACTTTTGAAAGGTCCTTTGTGTTATCTATTATTTAAGAGATCAGTTTTATTTAATTAATGTTTTAACACTTTAAAACTTGTCTAAATAAAAGATTTTTCTTTTGAAAAAGTTGTGTAATTTGATTCATTCCAATATAACTTTGGAGCCAATATTTGGCTTGTGCAATTACTTTTGGCTGCCACTGTAGTAGATAAAATGGAGCCTTGATATGATCTGCTTTGAAATAATTACATAATTAAGATTAAATTTAATTGAGGCTAAACTTCCTTTGAAATAGTTAAAGCCTATTCCTATTGAAATGTCTGATATATAACAAACATTAATTATGACAAAAAATATAAAAAATGAATACCCACTTTTTACTGAGATGACGTGAAACATCAGATTTCTTGAATCCGTCCAACGTGTACAATCTTTTAGCAAGCCTTACTGCAGAAGGTATATCCACTGCCTTCGGGCTGTAGTGATAGCTGTGTAAAGAATCGACATCACTTTCTTCTTCTGGTGGAGAAATAGATTTTGCCAAGTTCGCTGCACCTTCAGTCAAGTGCATTAAGCTTTCGTCATCAACATCCTCGAGAGCCTATAATTAAAAATGATATTAATTATAGTAATTTAACAGAAAAAGATAATTTTAGTCAATTGTTTTACTCAAATGTAATGCATTGTTTTATTATTTTGAACAGTTGTTAAGGCCACATAATTTGATAATCTTAAACTTTTTTTATTGTTTATGATTAAAGCAAAATTAATAAAACAACTTTTCAAATATGGGGTCTTACCAACAGTAAAATATAAAAAATTGCTTTTGATTTATAAGTATTGGTTCCGCAGGGACTAGTCTAAGTGCCAGACTAGGGGTGAATAATGTTCCCCCGGGCTCCTGAGTTCAGTACACGGCACTAATACACGACGGAACAGTACACTTTACACCCTATTCATATACGGTACTCACGTCACCGTCCCGAGGATACAGGTCCTCTAGCACCAAGCCAATCACCCGTCTAGAGTTTAGCATATTCAAAGATATATAAAGATAGATATATATAGCCTTGGAACATAAAACAGTAGAGGCTCCTCAATGCTAGAAATGGCATATGAGGAAGATAAAGAAGAATAATTTTATTGGGTTATCTTGCATTAACTCTCCGATTTTTATAAAACATAAGGTTTAAGGGTATTAAATCGTAATCTGTTGATTCCTAGCATAATATTTACCAAATATAATAAACAATTGCCAATCTTCTCCATAGTCTTTGTTTTTTCTTTCAAGAAGCTCTATAGGCTTAAGTTTAATTTAAAATATGACAACGAACACACACAATTTTCGAATTACTTTTTTATTTTTTGAGTTTGTTATGCGTTTTATGAGTGCATTATTTAATCATTCTACAATCTTCTGAGTGAGAAATATCAATCAAGTTTTTGGTAAAACCAACAGAAGGTACAACACTTCAGAAAATCTAGTCCAAGAATGGCTAAATACATAAGATTGATGATGATACAAGAAAAGCCAGATAGGAAACTGGGTCAACAGTTGGCAAGCATGTATTTAACTTTACATAAGTAAGTGATTTTATATAATGAACTAAAATAATCACTTCAACATGTTAAATAAAAATCAATTCAAATTAAGCATTGCGTTGAAAAGAATAAGATCCATTAAAAAAATCCATAAAAGATTAAGTTTATATTGAGGAATTTCTTTTTTGCAACACAAACAATTTTTTTTTCCGAAAGCCAAATTAAAATTCTTGTAACAAACCTCATATCCAATCGGATGATCCCCTTGATACAAGTCGCAATCCCTCGAATTCGGTCGCGAATATCGCCTCGGGCTACTTGACCTATTACTAAGATTGTCGTTATGTTTATCAGGACCTTTAACCTGTAAATGAAACAAAATTTGAAATAACCATGTGTTTCATAAAATATATATTTAAAAAATTCCAATTCACTATATCAAATGAAATAAATCACAAGAACAAAATATTGTCAAATGATATTTATTTTATCTTTATGCAGAACTTATTATAAATAATCATACAACACTTAATTAACAAAATGACTTTATTTTAATAAAATTTTATTTACTTTTGCATTTTACCTTTATTCTACTAAGAGTAGATAGTAAAAACTATTTTTAAATTTACAAAACATACCATTTTTGAAATAAGAAAAAAAAATGCTAATCTGGTTTTAATTACTCTGCTAATTATTGAACAGCTAAATAAAAAATTATATTTATATGTATTTATTGTTATTGATGGATTTTCCTGTGATTTTTTTTTTAAGTTAATTAGTATCAAGTATCCATCTTTTTTTTTAATGTTTATATTTTTCAACCAGACATTTCTGAGTTTTTAAGCTTAAAAATATATTTTGTTCAAATTTACAAACAAATAGATTTAACCAATCCACTATACTATTACTATAACTATTTTTTCACTGTCAACTGGGTAAGTGCAGTAAGTCATCCAATAAATCCTCAATTTCTATCCTATTCTAAACACTACTGTTGTCTCTACCCCGATTTAATAACCAAAGGATACGGTTAACATTTTATTTTTATCATTACCCCTACAGTATCATTTCAAGGTGCTAAGCACAGCTACGTCGAAGTGCAGATATTTGAAATGCACATAATTCATCTGTTACTAATTTTATGTAGGAAAGGAACAAATGTAAAGCTTTAACTTACTCTAAGTCCAATCCTAGCTTACCTTTTAAGTTAAGGAAAGTATTATAATTCAATTGAATTTTCTGCAATTGATGTAAAAGAATCTAGAAGATCAAAAACATGCCCAACATGCAGGAGGAGAATTTAGTACATGTAAAAAGTGGGAAGTCCTTACACAGGAGAGTTTCTTCACAACCTATTAAATGCTTACATAAATAACAATTCACAAAACATTATGAATTAAACAATAATGTTAGGGGCGACCTTTGGTCTAGTGATTAGCATAACAACTACAAAGCCCAAGATCGCGGATACATGGGTGGCCCTAGGATTTTTTAATGGGAGTAAAAAATCCTTAGTTATAACGCCCTTCAGAAGGGACTTTAAATGTAAGTCCCGAGTCTGTACAATGTCAGGTACTCATTAAAAATCCTATCCTAACTAAACCTGAATAGGCAAAAGCTCCCAATGCAGCATCATCCGATTAGCCACAGCAGCATAAAGTGAATTTAAATGAATAAACAAACAATAATGTTAATTATAACATATTTACTTGTTTAAAACAGCTATTCAGTTACTGCCGAGAATCAAAGAAGACTATGTTTTATAACTCATACCTTTAAACAAATATTATAATTTATATTTAAATCCAATTGTTTTAGCTTTGCAGGCAGGTGCACTATCCTTTTTGGGGATGTTCCAAATGGGTTTAATACAATCAACATTAATGGAATTATTTATTCATTCTAATGAATTTTATAAGAAGGAAATATTGAGGCATCTAGAAATAAGGGAAATATTTTTTTCTATCAAAGATTATACTAAACTAATCAAAAACAGATATGATGCGGAACTACCAAATGTAATGGATTAACTAGCCTGTATGACGATCCTATGGTCTCCATCTTTCGCTGTGATCCCATTATTTCTCCTCGACTTGTTTGTCTCACTAACGAGTAGAGTAGAGTCACTGTCACTCGGATCGCTCACCTCCATAACTAGATCTCTTGCGATGATTTCGGAATCCTCCTCCTGAAAATCTGGTGAGCTAATATTCGATACTGCTTCTGATTGTGAAAGGTCACCGCCGGCGGGGGCAGCAGTCGTGGTAGTAGGAGCTAGCCGAGCCTTGTCAGAATCGGAGGAGTTAGATGACATCACAGAACTTGATACCGAAGTTGGTGAAGCTGGAGAACCAGACCTTCTGGGAGACACGTTATCTGACGATGATGTGGTTTGGGATGAAGAGGAATCGGAAAGTGGTGCATTGTAAGTCCATACAATACGTTGGTCTTCTCCCTCACTCTCTTGCCTAGAAAAGTTATGCGATATAATTAGTTTTACCTCTAAAACCTAATTACACTAAGGGTACTGCTGAGTTAGCAGATTGACATGAAACCTACCTCCTAATCTAGTCTCATTTGTAGGTGCGTTATTAAATGGTTTACCGTATTGTTTTTTTAATGTTCTTGTCTTGCTAATTTTGTAATTGTCTATTTAAAATGAACAGAATAACACTTTGAGAACTGTTATTTTCAGAGGAAGAAACTGTGAATTACTTCCAGAAGTTCAGAATAATTGCAAAGACTAAATTAATTGAAAAAGGTCACCAAATGGATTTTGCCAAGGATAGAACTAGAGATGTTTTTGTCAAAAGTGTAGGGGAAACAGTTATATAAGAATAGGAACATGGTTAGAGGAGTCTAGAATAAGCATTTTATTATTACATTTTGTATATTTTAATTTTCATTAATATGAATAAGAAGATAGGTACTATCAGTGCTCAGGTAATAAACAATGGTATTGAATTTTGATTTATTGTACCAAAAGATGATATTACTTCATAAGGTGATAAAATAGGCTTAATAAGTGTTAAGAACTTAGCAAAGAATGTTCTACTCTAGAGGCAAAACTTTCAGGGTATGGCTGAAACTTGAATCTACATTGTATCCAACTAAACTTAACATAACTGAAAGATACATTAGTACGAATGTGGGGTTTGAATGTCAAATAAATATATTAATCTAAATTACTATTAATTCTCTTATCGATTTTTTAAATTAACAAAATAATATAAATATATATAACCTTGTATCTAAGAGAGTATTGAGTGATGAGGTAACATCGTCATCAATATCTATCGAAACGGTCGATACTGAATCCTTGTTGAATTGAAGGTGATCCTCAGACTTGGACGTTCTGACAACGTAAGATGAAGAAGCCGGGGTCGGGGAGGTTCCAGCAGAATTAGTTTTACCTCTGGCTTCTCTTTCGGTCTCGATAGGACTTGTAGGAACTGAATTGTGTTTCTCGTGGCTATAGTGATGACGGTTATTATAATTGTGCATATTATTACGCAAAGAATCCACTTTGCGTTGTTGTTTTGGAAGAACAGATCCTGAAATTGATTATTTGCATTATCACATCATAAAGCATAGATTAACATAACAAGGGATTACAAGTAAAACAAACTAAGTCAAAATTATTGATTTTCCTTCAACTTTACTTGACTACAAAAACAAGATTTTTCTACTGAGGAAATAAAGTAAGTCATTTCTTTATTTTTTTTTTCAAATAAAAATAAATAAATAAAGATAACCTTCATCAACGTTTTATCAAAATCATGTTTTTGACTTAGTGTATTTCACTTGTGACCCCACAATAATAATTTTCCAAAACCTAACATTTTATAAAATGAAAATTAAACAGTTGAAACATAATAATAAGAAACAATTGTTTAGTAACTTATAATTATCTCATAAAAAATGAAAAGGAAATTTATTTTATGATAAATTAACACATCTAAGTGTATGTAATAATCTAAGTAGCTCATAAAGAATTTAATCTCTATGTTTATTAGTTATACTTAATGCTTCATTGTTTTTTAATATAACCTGTCAAATTATTCTTTAATATTTTCTTTATTACTTATCTTCTTATTGTTTTAAATTTATTTACATTTTCGCCCATTAGTCTCATTACTCATATCCTTTGTTCTAGTCCATAAATTTTAATTAATGCTTTTATCTTAATCTTAATCACCCCTACTCTTTTATCTGTTGTTTCCAACAGAATTTTTATATTTTATTTTACCTTTGTACACTTTACAAAAAAAAATGTTTCTACATCAACATTTTTTTTCTATGATATTAATATTTCTAAATATTTTGCCATCTTCCTTTATTTCAAATACCACTTATTAGTTTCTTTTTATTACTTATTAAATAATACTATTATTTTCTCTGTTTTTAGATTTATTCATATGGTTTCCCATCATTATTATTACTACTCATGTCCGACTGTTGTTGTATATTTCAAATAACTCTGGCATAGGGAGGTGGCAGCCTCATCGCCCGGTCATAGTATCACAGATAGCCACTGGTCCTCCAGGTTGGGGGAACAGTACACTGACGCTCATGCATTCACACAGATTACAGCACACCAAACTCAACCCCACACTACAGATCAAGGTTAATAACAGTACACACCCTCGGGTCACCTCCTCTAGATAGCCACCCCAGATGGGGAAGCTTGTCAGGAAGCTATGAGGAAATCCCTCACCTGACTCGAAGACTAGGCCGATACCCCATTCACCTTAAACCAAATTATTACAAAGAAGAAATAAATATAAGACCCCACACTGCATCAGCGGTAAACGGGGATAAAATGATTATGATGATGATATTTCAAATAAAACTTTTATTTCATTTAATAATTTAAATCATCCCCATTTTTGTATCTGGTTTCCTCCAATAGCATTATATCTATATTTTATTTAATCAATTTTTATTCTTTACAATGTTTTACAATTTACAATGTTTTATTCTAACTGTTCACCTTAATTTGTTTGTATATTGTATATCTAGCCCAGAATAAGACTTGCAATATGGGTTGAAACGTGACTTTCAAATAAATACAGAAAAAATTGTTTTAATAAGGAGAACAATATATTTTTTTATTATTTATTTCAAAGCCAATATTATGACCCACATTACATTCCTTCTTCAGTGCTAAATACACAAGATACATATCAATTAAAATGATACATAGTAAAGAATAAAAATATATATAAGCATGAAGAAATATGGGTGATAAAAAGTAAAAAATAATAATAAAATGAGGAAACCTTTAAATTCTTTTAAAAGTCTTTGTTTTTATATTTACCTAAAAGGTTCCCACTTTTATTATTTTCTTTAATATCACCCATATCCCTACATGCATATATATATTTTTTATTATTTACCATATCATTTTAATTTGTATGTATCTTGTATATTTAGCCCAGAAGAAGATCTGCAGTGTGAGTCGAAGCGTTGGCTTAGAAATAAATAGTTCTCCTTATTAAAGAGAATTTTTTCTTGCCTCCACCAAGACCATTTTATTCTTCCTATTTTTATTTTCGTGAATATTAAAAAGGAAACGAATAAAGAATTAATTCCCCATATATATTTAGTTAATCAAGTATAAGTAATATATGTAAGTAATAATAATCAAGAATAATAAATTTTTCATTACCTTGTTGTGTTCGACAGATCTTTAAAACACGATCTCCGGTCATGACAAAGGCTTCAAACTTAGGCTGGCCCGATTTTTCGCCATTTGTCCGAGTTACATCCTCGAGCGGCAGGGGATGAACAGGAGGCGGGGGTTCGGAGATATCAACGTTATCGGAAATTAGTTCAGGCAAATTCATATCCCCCCTGTATTCCAGGGGGGTAGACAAATAACGTCTCACCCTTGCTTTTACAACAGGATCTGGAAAAAACAACAACACGTAAATAAATTGCAATTAAAAAGAGAAAGCTTGGGAAACAAGGATACACCAAAAATGAGGGTGTTTTGAAAAAAAAATCAATAAAACAATCCGAATATCAAACAATTAAAATTTACTGGAATGTTGGATTAGCAAGGAGTTGACAGTCATCATAAAACAATTAATTATTAGGATAAATTAAATATGGATTACTAGTCATGAAATTTTGATAGCTATTAAAATAAGGTATCTGTTCCGCAGGTTGATTTACAACCTTGACTTCACTTGAGTTGATTTACAACAAGTTGTGACTGTTTATTCATTTTATTTTTAATATTTTCCATAAATACAAGTTATTATGACCTTTAGTATGGAAACAAGGAAGTAATTATGGGTAATAAGTAGATTTCAGTAATGATTTCAACAAGAAATAAAAGTTACAACTAACATTTCAAAGTCAAACGAACATTTCGTAAACATGAGTATGTTTGTTGAAACGTTCATTTCTAGATGAAATGATTACCGAACTTTACACTTTTCCAATAATTACATTACATTTTCCTTACTTATGCTCATGATAACTGATATTTTAGGAAAATATTAAAAGAGAAATGAATGAAAAGTTAAAACTTGTAAATCAACTCTTCAGAGACTACCCTGATATTTTAGGAAAATATTAAAAGGGAAATGAATGAAAAGTTAAAACTTGTAAATCAACTCTTCAGAGACTACCTAAAATAATGTTCAGTAGATATAATTATTTCTCAAACTCATTTATATATTGTTTTTATGTACCTTAAACGTAACTCAGTTTATCAGAACGAATGTATGGCGTTAGAACAAAAATTCCTCGGTACAATAAGTATTTAGAACCTTTCCACCTAAAAATGCAAAATGACGAATATTAACACTGATAAGAATAGAATCCATCTTTTAAATTACTAATATTACTAATATTCTTAAATTATTTTTGAACTGATGATTTTGAAATCAAAATTACTATCTTAAATTTTCATTAACTACGTTCATTCAAATTTTAATAATTTCATAGCTGCGGTTAGGATATTGTATTATAAGATCACTTTTCAAAATAGGAGAAAAATAAATATTAATATTTTCTACATATAATCATTTTGCTTACAGGGATTAAACTCAAATTTAACATGATTAATCATACAAACAACAAGTAATGTCTTTATTTATAACACTTCGGAATGTCATTGATTATTATTAATCATATTATAAGCACATTATTCAAAGACTAAAACTGAAAAAAAAATTAACCTTATATTAGTAAGCTCATGAATCTTTTATCAACCAACCATCATATTCATAGAGTTTGGAAAATATAACATTATTATAAAAATATAAGATTATATACCATTCCAAAATTACTGCAATATATTTTAAGATGAATTATATAACATAAGTAGGCTCTAAGGTTGAAGGCTCAATAGAATTTTTTTTTAATTCATGTTTTAGAGAATGAATGATGCAACTTCAAATTTCTAGTCTAAGATTTTAAACTTATGTCAATTATCAGTGTACACTTTTTTTATACATGTAAAGTTATTTTAATTATACCTATAGGGCCACTGTTACTGAACCACATATAAAGAGTAAGAATAACACTATAAATAAGATAGATTGTCTTCGATAGTAGATAAGTCTGAATCAAGAATAATAAAAGAATAAAGGAAAATGATTTAAACATTTACAATTTTTTACACATCCACTTAATGTTTACATAATAATAAAGATGCAAAAAAAAATTATCAATCCATAACTAATACTAGGTATTTTTTTCTGATACATGTATCCATTCATATATTACTGATATATACATTCGATTAATAGCACTTAAACAATAAAAATAAAGCAATATATACATATATAAAAGTAACACCACTTACTCATGTTCATGTAGGTATGTATGTATATGATTGTTTCACACTGTTTTCTACACTAATTAAATATATATTTAATAAAAATAACTTATATTGGAAAATACACATTATTGTGAGAGTAAACTTTACGGACTGAACACTTTCCAGTTAGAAAAATATTTTTGCATCACCGCTTAAAAGAAATAAATTAGTCATAGTGCATCATACATTACTGACATTATCACTAGTATCAATTGTAAAAATCCAAATGATGCAAAATGTTACTGTCATTTCCTCCTGAGTTTTTCCTGATTTAGTATCAGAAAATTATTATATAGAGCAGCATATCAGAAGTCACTTTTGCATTTAATAGTTAAATAATAAGTTAATAAAAAATATGTAAATTTTAAAAGGTAATTACTAAAAATCACCAATTTTGCAGAAAATGAAAGGTAAGTACTAATATTGGATTTTTAAGAAACATTTCATACAGTTTTCTTCAAATTTCCATATTACGAAATTCATTTATGTTTACTAATTACAATTTGTTTTCAATGTTTTTAATTTTTTTATTTTATAAAAATAGAAGGGTACCATTATTACTTTCATTTTATGAATGAATAAAATAATCCCAATAATAAAATCTCGTAAACCCAACTTTATTTTTACATAGTTATAAGATTTTATAATGTGGACATGCTATTAATTATGTTTACGAATCAGCAATAATATTTATGAATATTATTTCCGATTTCATTAAAGAATCTGACTTATTTGCCCTCTTGATTTCATAAAAGTTAGGGCAAAAATTATTTGGACGATGATCATTTTTTAGAATACATACATTATACATTTTCTAGAAGTACATGTTCAAATGTATAAATAAAGAGCTGGAAAAAATGTTGATGATTACCAAATTTTCTCAAATTTATATAGTAGAGAAGATATTCTATAACTTTTGTTATCAGAATAGTTCAAGACAAAAAATTACAATAAAAAATTAGATCAGGTAACATACTAATTATACAATATGTACAAAACTTGGGTTCAAGCAAGTTTGAGATCAGACATAATAGGTTCGATTAAATACATTCAGTACATTAATGGAAAGACTACTGGGCATTCTTAACAATCAGCAAAAGAAACAAAATAGAAATCCATGCATAATTTACCTGATTTTAATACATAAACCATGTAAACATCATGCTTTCGCTGGATTCGCATTTCAAAACAAGAAACATTTTAATGTTCAATGGAGGAATAAATTAAAGAAAACATAAATATTCATGTAATTTCATAGTATAGCTTCAAATTCAACCGTTAGTTGATAAAAACTAACAGTAAACTTTTAAAGCAGTAAATACAGATCAAATTTGAATATTCATATACTTAGTTATGTTTATGTAATACACATATGTATTAGTTATATACCTATATATGCATAAAATATCAAGTAATCCATTTTTTCTGGATCCATGCTCATTTAAAGATTTAAATGAAAAATTTAGTAAATTTTAATAAAAGAGAGTCAGGTAGGAAAAACAAAACAAAAAAACTTACAAATATAAAATATAAGGGAGAAACAGAAGGAAGTGTTATGTAGGCAAATGAAAAGAAAAGGTTCGTATTCATCAGTTACTTCATTCATTCTTTACTATCTTTCCCATCTTTAGTATAATTAGTGACTTCTAATTCAACATATTAATAAAATAATCTACGCAGTTATAAAATAACTAACAATTGTACCCAGTGGAACCTTCATTTTCCAGACTTCAATTAGTGAGGATTCCAATTTCGAGCAGTTTTAATAGGATTAGATCTGCAATTTTAAAAAGTAAACAAATTTTACAATATTTTGAGAAAGAGGAGTGTTAACCCAGTTTATTACGACAACATTATGTTCTTAAATTTTTTTAAGGATTCACTCTCTTAATAGGAGTTATATTAACTCAATTAGTGTAAATCTGATTCTTATGACTTCTCTACCAAACTGTCTTCACTAATTTTAATGTTTTTGCTGTATATCTGTTTTTTAAATAGAACAAAAACAGGTTAAACCACAGAACTCATAATTTATTATTTAGACTGAAACAAGAAGCCAAAGTACTTTTACAGAATTATTTTCAAAAGGAAAAATGTAGATAATAAAATATTATAATTATTAGAAAAAAAGTGATTTCTTTTGTAAATAAAAATAATGTACATAAATAACTCTGTTAAATGTACATAGACAAATAAATAAAGTTGTAAAAAGCAATTAAAACAGTATGTAGAATCTTTTTGTTATTAAGAAATTTTAATATTAATTATATTATAGAGGTTTCACGGTATTTCATTAAAATTTTCCAAAACCAATTACTTATTTTAAGTTTCTGTTGGTCATTAAAACAAAATTTTCATTTTCATTTCAGATCAGTTGTCTAAAAAAATTATAGCAATTTATTTGAAAATTTAAAGAATAATTATTCTTATTTTATATGAAAATGGAGTTAGGCACCTCAGCACATACTTCATAATGATAAATAAACAAAGAAATTTCTCAAGTCGGTATTTATGAAATCATATTGTACATGAATAAAAAAACTGAGTTTGGATTACAGAGAGGTAAGGAACTGTAGAGACATCCCCAATATCCCATATCCCAATGTTTTAATGTTTTAACGCGTTTGAGGATATGTCGAGGTAAAGTGAAGGGCAGAAAAGGAAGAGGAATAGAGAAAGGAGAGAAGGAGAAAAAAATGCAGTTTTTGATTCCTTACCTCTTTTTAGTTTGAGTGAAACTGGATTTTCGCAAAGACGGAGACATTTTAAAACTGAAACATTCAATAAAACATACACTAGATGTTTAAAAAAAAAAAGAAAAGAAAGAAAGAGTAAAGAAAAATAAATAAACATTTAAATACTAACAACCATCAATAAATATCTAACCAGAGCTATGATGCTAACAGAAAAGTTTTAATTTATCTTATTAAAGAAAAAAAAAATTAAAAAAAACGTTTATTATAAAAAATATTGTTTGTTGAAGCTAAAATATGGGTCATGCTTTAACAGTTGTAATAATACAGCATCATCCAAACATTGAAAAAAAAAACAAGTTTAATTTTTGGGCATAAATGTATTGTGATAATTATTTTAATTTTATTTTATTAACTTAACAAGATGAGGGCAATGTGTAATGTGAGTAATATGAAACTAATAATTTAATAACTTCCACGAAAATATGAAATGCTATTTTTATTATTAACGTTATTATAGGCTATAAGAAAATGTTAAACAAATATATGCATACAGAGTATAGTGTACGCATCAGAAAACTGAATACGCCAATTCTGCACTTCAAAAGTAACATTCATATAAACTATGGCTTTGAACTTATTGCTCTTGAGGTGCAGAATCGTTTCTTGGTTCTTACACTCTACACCAATTAAGACGAAAACTAATGAACAAAAGTCTATCGTTTAACAGATGTTTACTATACACATTTGATCTAATATATGTCATTAATAAACAGCAAGTTATAAAAATAATTACAGTAGTTGTGTTAGAGAAAAAAAATTCAGAACTATAGCTTATGTTCTTCTACTGAGGGATCATAGAAACATTAAGAATCTAAAAAAAAAAAACTTTATATTGAATCATTCTGTAATCGTAGCAATAAAACAGTTTGGACCTAGAAGTAGGGAAATTCTGTGTAAGATGTAGTGAATTACGGCTCATGTTCTACACAGTTCTTAAGCCACTCGGCAGCACCGAGAATACATATAATTAATTAAAATACAAATCATGTCATCATAAAAAGGACCCAAAATTACAACAGTAAACTATTTTGAATCTTTACGAAAATAATGACAATGATAGCCCAGAAATCTGAACAAGTTGGAAAATAAAAGTAGCAGGAACCAGAATTGAATTAATTAAATATTTATTAAACATAACTAAACTTTAGTATTAAGATTTATGAGAACTCAAAATATCTTTTCTTACCATTTTATTTTTAATGTTAATAAATGACATTTTATAAAGCCAACATTAAACCGAACAGTATATTTTTAAAAACTACAAAGGCTAAGATATTGGGCTAACTCAAAATTGTGATAATTAGAACAAAATGAATACGCTAAAATAAGGTTATAACAAACAAGCCTTTATCAACAGGATACAGCAAAGGTCATAAACAAGAGATAAGACAGTTTGATTCATCCTTCTCCTCAAATGTAAGTATAATAAAATGAATGTTAATTAAATACACTTAAGCACTCAATATAATAACGCTAAATTGTACACAAAATATTTATTCCCTCCACGATGAAATAGTTAGATTTAAAAAAAAAAAAACTATAAACTTATCATTATTTTTATTCAATCATGAAAAAAAGATCAATAAAATAATCCAAAAAGATCCCAGACATTAAAAACAAATACAATAGACCACAGAATAAGAACAATATCATTTAGCTATGGAACTCATAACTTTATTAATTACATTTTTTTTTGTAGCTTCATTCGTCAAATTATTCCACCCTATTATTAATGTTTTTATTCAAAGCTATTGAACTAATATATTATATATTGATCTCTGGTTTTGATTGGTAGGAGTTTTGAAAATATTGTTTAAGAACCCCTCATATATTAGTAAGAAATAAGTATATACGTATGTAGAGATTTGAAATTACTGTCAAAAGAAAGCAGAAGTTAAAAAAAAAAAAATGAAAATATATATATATATATATATTTTAAAATCTTCCAACAATGATTCAAATTTTGAACAGTAATTTCCTCAAGTTAAGTCTTTAAGAAAGCCTAGACAACCTAATGGCTTCAGACATTTCTGACATTTTAGATTAGAAATACATAATATTATACTGCTTTAGTTAAACTCACTAAAAAAAAATAAATGAACTTTTTTTATTGTTTTACAATAACTAAACAATAAACTCTAGTGCTCATTTAATGAGATATTGTCTATTGTTTCATTCTCTTAATGTTTCATGTTTTCAATAAAATATGATGTTTATGGACATGAAATTGGAGTCGAGGTCACACTCATGCCTTGTAATAATAATATTAAAAAATTGTCATCTGTTATACTCAGATATGAGCCGTTCACTGCACAAATTGACCAACTCCACTTTTTGAAAAATCTTATACTATACTAAGTGTTTTCTATTTTAAAATTTAAGTTTAAAAACACTTAGTATAGTCATAACTTTGTATATTAATAATATCTTTCCCAAACAATAAAGGTTAACACAATTTCATTTAACAACAAACAACAAAAATTTGTTAGTCACTGAATAATGAATAATTTTTTTCAGAAGTCATTTTGATTAACTCCATACTCCAATGGAAATCGTTGCAATGATACCATTTAAATGAACTGGTAAGCACTAAATGATGAATTTTATCTAGATAGAAAAGTTCAAAAAGAATAGCTTGAAAAAAATACAATGCACACTATTTTCTCGCATTTCTCCATTTTTTGTTTTATAGTGTTAATCAATTTGTGCATTGAACGGCTCATATAATAAACAATAAATTTACACCATTACTTAAATTGTCAGTGTTCCTTGGATTGGAGTAGCTCAGTGTGTGGAGTACTGAGTTGATGTACTGAAGGTAAATAAAGTTATTTCAAATCAAATGGCAGATAAATTACTTTATTTGTAAATGGATGGACCCTATGGAATCTGCAAAACCTACCTGGGGCTCACCCAGTCTCTATAAAGTCGGTACCCTTAATTAGGGAAAAACCTTATCATTAACGTGACCGACCATATCAGCTCACTGCACAATCATTGGCTTAGAAACAGTACAGTCTCTGCCATGTAAAGAACACAAAACCCTTAATGGGTTATAGTACAATTTTTTGTTTTTTTTTTTAAAAAAAGGGATTACACTAATCTAACATAGTTGTGTTATTCCTACCAATTGTAATTATTAAGTTATAAAATTGTAATTATAAGAAGCAATATTTCATAATGTAACATAAAAGTTAATCAATTATTGAATAAAATTTGATCTAGATGATGGAAAGTAAAATTTGAAGTTTAGAGCCCTTCTACATAATTTGGCACCCTATGCAGGATCCTCACAAAAAGTTTTTTTTTCCCATAATAATAAATAAAAACATACATGCACGTTTACCCACCCTTGGGAGTAGACTTATTTTAGACTTGGAAGCCTTACAATAAGTATTTCAATTGAAAATTTTTATTAAAATATTTTTGTTATTGTAATGATTTCCATTACTATGTATTTCATGACATTTATATGAAAGGAAAAATAGTACAACATACACAGAAGTGAGAAATTAGAAATCTAGAATTCTAAACAAGTTAAAATTAACAATTTTGGCACAAAAGATCTTTCAATTGAAAAAAAAAAAGAGAAGCAAATCTAAATTAAGAATTAAAAATTAGAGGTTTCCAAATAATCACACAAAACAAAACAAAAAAAAAATATGGAAAAAAAAGAAACAAGCTATAAATAAATAATGCATAACAAAAAAAAGAATGAAAATCAACAATGGAAAAAGATATATTTTTTTCAATCACATAACAATAAAAATAGTGCATACTAACATATTAAGATTTTAACCCAATGTTCTATTGGTTTAGTTTATGCCCTTTTATACTATAACATCATATTTAAATTCTGTGTTTGGTGATATTTTTTGTCTTTTTTTTTTTTGGCAAAACATGAAAAATTAGAACAAAAACATGAGAAATCAGTGGTTATCGCCTACAAGTCTTTTAGAATGAGCATAATTTAAATTATGATACGGTATTGACCACAACTGAACTGGGCCAATTCGAGATTTGTTTACAATTTGAATAAGTGTAACTCACCAGTTGTAATATAATTAAAGCCCTAATAATTTTTAAAATCCTAATAAATGAAAAATTGTAACACCTTTTTTTTTTTCATTCAGGTGAGTTAACACCTTGGCCAGGCCTAGGCAAATAAGTACAAGACAAATGCATACAAAGATGTTTACAAAAGTTTAGCAAACTAACCTATATACACGCCACTATTCTGGATATTAGACAGTTATTAATTTCTCCTTAATTAGTTTTATTTAAAAAAAAAACAAAGTAAGTAAAAATTAAAAATATATATGAGTATAGAATTTAAATAAATAAAATAAAGCGTGGATGTTCTACAGTGAAGTTCTTGGCAAAAAACAGATTGAATACTAACACATACATGTCAAAGCAAACTATTCCCTGAACACATATGATTTGCCAAGATTTTGCCAAGCTATGAACGCACCTATAGGTTTATTCCTTATTTTAAATCAAGGAATTTCAGTGATGAAATGTAATTAAAATTCAACTTCTTAATGCACTGCATGAATTCTCATAGAGACGTGTTATATTGTAAGCTAATAATTTAAAATAAAAGAAGATTAGGTCGATCACTAAGTTAGTAAGTACCAAACTAACTGAATAAATTTGTAAGCAGCCACCAGCCATCTGACCCATAACTTACAGTATTTTCATCAAAGTAAACCCAAATAACAAAAATATAACTATAAGCTACCAAGTGTTTACAAAGTCACCTAACTTAACTGTTCTCCAAAAATTTATGTTCGGCTAGAGTAACTTATAATATAAAAGATCTTTCTTACCAGTTGTGGGTATATCACATAACAAGGCACGTCTAGAAGTAATTTGTCGAAGTTCCCGTTTAAAAAAAAATACTTTCAACTTCAAAAATGATTTTCAACACTATCAATTAGATTTCCTTTACACATTATGACTTTGTGGTCTTAAAACTAAAAACTGTACATATGTGATCAACTAATACTGGATAACCTCTCCACAACTGAAATGTATTCAGACAAATTTACACATAAGTATAATTAACAAAATTAAACATCTGAAAAATTAAAGACTTTGTTCATCCTCAAATTCACTTCTAACAGACATCAACTAATAAAATTAATCCAATACAACAGAAAAAACTCAAATTAATCAATTTTCAATTTTGATTTTTGAAAATTAATTTACCTTCTTTTGTGTTTAGCCTATTTACATCTGTTTCATTAACCTTTAAAATAACGTCCCCTGCTTCAACCTGCAAATAATTAATATTATAGTAATCGTGTATCTGATGGATGAAACAGAAAAAAAACCCTTCACATCATGTCATATAAAAACAAAACCTGATTTGAGAAATCATGTAATGAAAATAAAAGTTAAAACTACATTCTTAACAAGTATATGAATAAAGCACCCATAAATAGAAAGGTAGATGCAAGCACCAATAGTTATCAGGCATGCTTAATTGTTCAAACATATACATGACTTATATGATAACAACTATTTGGGAAATATTAGAGAAGAGTTGGTCGACTGTATCTTCTAATTCAAGGAAGAAATAGTTGGGGGTGCAGTCAATGAAAACATCAAAATAAGGATAACTTATTTATTATGTGCCGACGTTTCGGCCTACAATGTAGGCCATCTTCAGGGCGAATAAAACAACTTGCAGGTTAGGCCGCTCAGAGACAAGTATGACTTGTCTCTGAGCGGCCTAACCTGCAAGTTGTTTTATTCGCCCTGAAGATGGCCTACATTGTAGGCCGAAACGTCGGCACATAATAAATAAGTTATCCTTATTTTGATGTTTTCATTGACTGCACCCCCAACTATTTCTTCCTTGTATTTGGGAAATAAGTAACAATCTTTTTACATAAACTCTAAAAACTAATAGATACCTCAGTAAACACTACAGATATAGAGTTGAATCAGAAGATAGATAGAAGAATAGATGAAGAGGCATTAAGTAAAAAAGTATTGATAAAACATCAAGTTCATTAATCTCTAATACTAGAGTTAGATAAAACAATTTACAAGTTTATTAAGGCTCATACAGAGGATACTATCATCCTATACTTTGTAAAAGAGAAACCTATTCACCATAAACGAACTGTTAAATGAAAGCACTCACTTTTCCACTTTCTGCAGCTGGGGAATTTTCTACGATGTCATAAATAATCGGTGGAAGTCCGGGTGTTCCTAATAGAGAAAATCCCAGGCCACAGGTAGGATCTTTCTTATTTAATACGACTAAAAGCTCTTCAGCCATGGTTTGTAGATATGTCAAACATCGTAGCCGCTCCGCAGATGTTTCAATGAAGATATATCTTCCATTGAATACTGACCTTCCGTCGAATATTGAGTGATATTTCATAAACTTAAATCGGGAAATAAATATACATGAAAAACTGGAGTTATTTAAAGATTTCTATTGGAAATAAGTTATGATTACGGAGGGAAAAGAGGTTTATACACCTCACTGGACCAGCAGGTAACTACCACCATTTTAAAGCGAATGGTTATCCAACATTATTATTTGAAAACTACTTCAATAAACATCATTGATATCTTTATTTATAAGATAACTTTTCCGAGATAAAAGTTAATCAATACTAAAAAATTTAAGAAGGTAATTTATCTAACAATTTTTAATGCTTTTAAACTCTCATATACCGTTATCGAATTAAATACAAAAATGTAAAAAAAAGAAGTCATAAAACAGTCCACTATTAAATACACAATAAACAATTAAATAAAATAATTTTAATAACATAAATAAACAAATAATAAAACAAATGAGGTAAAAACTGGCCTATTCTTAAAAATAAGTTTATTCATTTCCCCCCTCTTTCCAAATTTAAAGTTTTGTTATTTGTTCATTTAACGTCAATTTTTGCTGCCGTGGCTAATCGGACGATGCTAAATTGGGAGCTCTAAATTTTGTCTATCCAGGTTTAATTAGGATAGGGATTTTTAACGAGTACCGGACATCTTACAGGCTCTGGACCTCCGTTTAACGTCCCTTCCGAAGGACGGCGTAACTAAGGATTTTTTACTCCCTTTAAAAAATTCTAGGGCCACCTGCCGGGCTACGAACCCGCGATTTTGGGCTTAGTAATTTTAAATTTAATTTTATCTCTGGTCTCCCTTCTAAGCGAATAAATCTTTCGCCCTCCCCCTTAAAGTTTATTGATGGTCATAGTTGAAAGTTGTACAGACGTTATCAAGGAATGAATGAACCCATTAACATAAAAGGAAATTGTTTAGGAATGTGAGATTATTAGTTTCACTTAAAAAAATATACACATACCTCCCTCAAGCGATTTTTCAGAGCGATATTTGTTTACTAAGAGCTGCTTTACAATATCTTTCTATAAAATATAAGTAGAGTACGATTAAAACCTTAAAATCTCATGCCAAAATCTTTCTTCTTTTTCTTTTTTTTTTGCTTTTAGTGGGAAGAGTAACAATTAAGCCAGGACTTTCCAAAAATTCCTTTATAGAAACTCGGTGAGCCCAAGGAGGGCCTTTAGATCCCACAGGATCCATCCATGGCTGTTAACAGATTAAATCATTTATTTCTCCCAGCTGAAATTGAACTCGGAACCTTGAGCATAGCTCATCACTCTATACACTGAGCCAACCCGCTACAAAGGTAGCAGTAAAAGCTATAATTGAAACCCCATCATATTTATATGATAATTTCAAGGTCTGTAATTAAATGCTCTGACACAGCAATATTTTAAATTGACTGAGTTTAACAGTTCAAATCTCTTTTCAAGACTGAAAAGACAAGAAACTCCTCAACGTTTTCACCTACTTCAACATTTACTGGACAAACGCTCTAAGCTCCCAATTAATTACAAAAGACTCATTTACATGATAATTATCAGACCTATTTGGACATACAGAGTTGAGCTTTGGGGCTCTACTAAACCATCCAATTCATCTCGTATCCATTCCTTACCATCCAAAATCCTTTGTAAAATCCTTAATGCTCCTTATTATGTCACAATCTCATCCATCATGATCTTAATATCCCACACGTTGCTGATTTGGCCCAAACTAGATACCTATCTTTCCATGACAAGCTCCATAAACACTTGAATCCGCTAGTCTCTCAACTTGCTTCCCATACTATTCCAGATAACCCTCCAAGGCGTCTGAAAAGAAGATGGCCTCGAGACCTTCTACTAAAGAACTTTATTGGAGTGCTACCGATGGGTATTTTCTCCACAAGTGTTTTTTCTTTCATATCATTTGTTCATATTAGCAGATTTACTTATTGTAATATTATTACAGTTGTAAATATCAATAAATTAATAAAAAAAAAAAAAAAATCCCTTTTCAAGATATTTCTATTAAAATACAGTTTGCAAAGAATGTGCTTATTTTTGGACATTTAATGACAGAACTTGTGATTACAAAGTGTTTTAAGGCTTAAAATGTGGCATTTAGCTTTTGGCAATCTAGCTACAACAAAAATTTACTGTAAAAAAAATAAAATTTTTCTACTAATCATCATTTTCTGAAAGTCCAAGTCGTTCTCATTTAAAAAAATAAAATGCTGTGCATGAACCAATTCTTGTACCTCAGCTGTTTTTATATTATTATACCTTATCTTTACTTACTTAAAGGTAACACAATTTGTGGTTTAGTGGTTGGCATAATAATTTTCCAAGCCTATTATTATGATCGTGGGTTTGTGCCTGGCAGTTGGCCTTAAGATTTTTATAAAGGGAGTAAAAAACCTTAGGTTATCTGTTTTTCAGAGGGGGCATAAAATGGTGTTCCCATGCTTGTGAGGTTTGGGGTACTTGTTAAAGATCCCTTTCCTTATTATACCTGGATAGACAAAATTTAGTAATCCCACTCATCATCTGTTTGGCCATAATAGTATAAAGTAACATTAAATAAATAAACTAACAACTTTACTTAGTTATAAATAATTATATTACTCTTTAAAACCTAAATAAAAATGGTGTTCCATGCGATTGATTAGTTCTTCTAGTGGTTCAGAAAATAAATGTTTTATACTGACATTGATTGTAACTATACAAATATAGGATCTGTGAAGAGAATGGATCTGGGATTAAAATCCCGGCCAAGACAAATCTTTCCTCTTCAAAATAAAATTACTTAAAACTATTCAACAACAAAAGAACGATATAAAAAAATAAATTATATGCAAATTGAAGATGGTTCTGATATTTTAAGTCCTGCTTTTGAGTTAATTATTATATAGATCTGCTAAAGTAATCCCAACATTTTTCACTATTGCAATTTTATTTGTCTAAATCCCATTAACAACTATCGAGTAATAAACCCATAGAAACAACAATCGAATAATAATTACTTCTTTATATTCCTTAAAGTATGAACTAAAAGAATATAAAATAAAATGGGTATATTTTTGACTATCAGTACATTTAATTGTATTACCAACAAATTAAGTAAAAATTTCCTGACTTTAACAACTTGCATTATATTATAATGGTTTTGTTTTCACAAAAATGTTCATAACAATCTATAGAATAGCCAAAAATGCATTTATCAGCATGTCTGTCAAATGAAACAACCACTCAAGCTCTGACATCATTAATATTTATGAGAAAAACTACATAATTTTAAAATAACAATTGAGATATGCAATATGCATTTTTTTTACAGGAAACAACAACAAATTCTAAATAATAACAAAACATGAATATTTTCCATGTTGAACCGTTTTATGGCTATCAAGATTACCCATTATATTTCTATAGGTTATTACTTTTAATGTTTAACTAATACAAAGAATATACAATTAGGAGGAATACATTAATAAAAATGTATTCATTTAGCTGTCATATATAATTTTAATACAAACATAGCTCCATTAGCAAACCATAGTTAATATTTAATCCTGCAGTTACCATTCTCAATATTGAATATGGCAATTATATATTTCAGTGAACCAATATTTATTATGTTTATCTCTGTTTATTTCTATCTCTTCTTTGATTTTTAACATCACTATTATTTTGTTTGTTAATAAATGTCTTTTCTTCTTAAGATCATTTTTTTTTTCAATTTCCAAAATGTTGGGGATCATTCCGTTGAGATCAATTGAGGCGTTGACATTGAAAAGGAGGTAAGTACCAAAATTGCTGATTTTTTTTTCACTGAAACGATTCTATGTTCCAAGGCCAATAGGATTGAAAAGGAGGTAAGTTCCTATCACCTCTTGTTTTAGGTTTGAGCGATGTCACAAGATGCCGCTGGTGGCAACAGAATGACTGATAATTCTGTTTCAGTGAAAACTTTTTTTTTGGCAATTTTGGCACCTACCTCCTTTTCAATGTTAACGCCTCAATTGATAAGTCAAGGCATGATATCTCCATTATCTAAGTTTAAATCAAAATAAACCCCGAACTTCAACAGACTGTTCAGGATATTTTGAGGTTTTCTAAATAAACCTCTTGGGCAAATGTGGCAAGAAATCAACAGCTTTAATCTAATAAAATCAGGTATCCTTTTATTAATCAGAATACATTTAAATGATTATCACTGATACATAAACACTAAGTTTTGTGATTATTCCATTATAAAAAGAACTTCAGTATTGAAATATTCTTACTTCCATGGCCAAGGGCGGATTCAGAATTTTTTTCTGGGGGGCACAACGGGCAAACAGGCAAAAAAATCAACAATAATTTGAAATGAAACTTTTGTATTTATAGAAAGGTTTCAAAGGTTTATTAAAATATCTAAACAATAGTTTCACTCACGTTATTTTTGTTATTTTATTCATATATTTTAACAACTATCATCACATGATTTGCCTATAAGTATGTACTGTAATAGATTCTCCACAGTACACAAAAAAACCGTCTGTGGGGGGCATGTGCCTCCATGCCCCCCCTTTGATCCGCGTATGTCCATGGCCAATGGTTACCCTAGTTGGTACTTGGCCTCCTCACAAATGTACTGCCTCCAGCATTTCTAAATCTACCATTAATCCTAATATTGCACCTTCCATCACAATGAAATATAATTATATTTTTATTTTAAAGAGAAAAGATATGCACTCAGCTGGGATTTGAACCCGGATCCTCTGTCTCTCTGTGACAGCGCTCTATCCATTTGAGCCACCAAGGCCGCCTGCCGGCAGAGGACAAATCTTTCTCTTATCTGATCCCATGTCTTCGTTCTCAAATTTCATACAAACTTCGTTCGTGCAATTTTTGCGATGTATACACGAGAACAAATGTTCTTTGAACATTACTTTTAATTTTAGGATCTTATTGACTTACGTCATATTACTGTTATTATAATAAAAATATTTAAAAATAAAAACAGTTGACCAATAATTATAAAAAAAATATAATTATAATTTGATGTTTTTATTCTCAAACATTAACTTCCATAAATAAAAACAAGAAAGTTTACATTACAGTTAGGCTATTGGACACAACATGTACATTAAGTACATAAGTAAATTTGCATGTATATACAGAACAAATTATTCTGAATTAAACGGTTAGATATGAGGAATCATATGCCTATATACTATTTTGTAAGTGAAAAATTGATTAATAAAATCTCTATATTTTAAAGATAAAAATATAAAAACAAATGAATTAAAACAAATATTTAGATAAGTGCTTATAGTTTGTGTTGATACCTTATAAGAACCTGATGGAAATGGTTTTAGGGGAATATATAAAAGATAAAAGCATTATTAATTATATGTTTATTACAACCCTTTAAACAGGGTTAGCTAATTACATCCAAATTGAAAATATATTTCAATTTAAATTGAGTATAAAAATTACTATAATTTATAAAAATATAAATTATTAATCAATATGTATGCTTTTTACAAATTTAACACAAAACTTTTTTCAAAATACAATTTGAGATCATTTGAATTATTATTTTTCTTTTTTACAAAAAATTTATCTCAACAATACTCAATCTCTCATTAACTTATAAAATATACAAAGTTTATAAAATAAATTTACATTTTTACATGACAGTACACAGTACTGATATTATTACAGCCTTAATTAATAGTTAAAAAAATATTAAGTATTAAGTCCTAGGTTTGAACCTCGACATATAAAAATCACAGTCCGTACAGTAAATTGATGGAGCGACGATGGGTTTCTTCCGACACAAATTACACATAGAATTTCTTCCATTACTGCCATTCATAGCTTGCACAACTTTTTGCTGTTCTAGTTGTCGAGGCATAGGCGGATGTTGATACGGTGAGTATTTACTCTGAAGGGGTTGGTTATTGGGATTTTGAGCATTAATCATTGATTGATTTCCGGTGCTGCCGTTCTGAAGTTGAATGCTCGGGTTCACCGGAGGACTCTGGTAAGTAGGACTTAACGGCCCATTGGGATATATCGCTTGATTAGGATAAGCATCAGGATTCAATAGGTTAGGCACCCTTTGATAAACATCCGGCCTAACATTGGGCACTTCATTTTTCACCATGTGCTGTGGATTGAAATCTTGGATCGGTGATTCAGGTTGGTACATACCCTGAGGCCTTGCCTTGTTCATTCCTGGCAGACCGTTGGTACTGCTCACGGGTTGTCTCATCTTTTGAGGCAATGTCAAATAGCAGTTCTGATTACTCTGCACACCTGAAGACAACTGTTGTTGATTAGCATTCTGCATCAAAGACAGCTGTGAATGGTTCATCATCAATTGTGATTTGATTGATAAACTAGGCGATGGAATATTCGTTTGCTGAGCTATAGATTGACCTTGCTGATTAATATGATTCAAAGGGACTGCTTTGGTAGCCTGATTTCCACCACCAACAGGTCCATTCAAAGAGCCATTACTAAGCTGCTGATTAGTTAGCTGAATTTGCGAATTAGTTAGCTGGACGTGTGAAGGATACGTTGGCAGCTGGTTACTGAACTGCTGTCCCTGCATACCAGGGCTGTGTTGAGGGATACTAGAAAGGTAAGCAGGCTGCTCGGAATGAGCATTTCCAGGTAGGTTCTTCAACTGATAAGAATTATTTGAAATCTGATGGTTTCCAGTTCTCTGATATGTTTGTAATGAAGCTCCAGAAATATTACTTTGTAAATTACCATTATGGTTGATTTGATGAATGCCATTAGATGTGTTTTGTAACATCTGATTATGAAAACTGGGAGACGGAAGATTTCTTTGCTGCATAACAGGGGGTTGTTGATAGTTCGGTAACGGCTGTGATGAGTTCATTTGCCTTAGCGCAGAATGAGGATTATTGATCAGTTGCCCGTTAGAATTCAAGTACTGCTGGTGGTGTAGCAACTGTTGAGCATTGACAGCACTCTGTGGTAACTGCTGATAGACTTGAGATACTGGTGGATTTTGGTGAGCCAATGCTTGTGTTCTTGGTTGAATTAAATTCATAGGAGGAACCATGCTCGACTGACTGTAGTTTGGACTGCTGAGAGGAGAATATTGGCCTTGGAGAGCATAATTCTGAGAGGTAGGAAGTGACATTGGGCCCGAATTCTGAGACATATTGCTCATTGGAGAATGTTGGATAGAATGGGAAGTATTGCTACCATAAAGCAAAGTTTGTTCTGAAGCACTATTACCTTGATTACAGAAATCTGGACTTTCTCCTGTAACTGGAGACGATTTTTGTTCAATGTCTCTCGATGAAATAGTGTTGTATTCGGGCCTTGAAAATGACATGGATTGCATGGAGTTACTAAGTTTATTAACATCGGAATCAGACAACTGTCTGCTATCCCTCATCATTGGCAGACCGTTGACCCTCGATGACATTTGATACTGGTCCTCAGGATGATACTGTAAGGAATTCATTGACAAATATGGTGAATTAGAATTCATAACTTGCTCATTGGAATTTTGATAATTAGCAGAGGACATTACATGGTTAGGAATCGACAAATAAGGGCTCTGGTTAGATATTTGTGGAGATACTTGCATCCTACCAGCTTGACGATTCGGAACAGGAGATGGAAGAGCTCTCTGAAAATTATATGGTCTGTTAGAGTTACCATTGGCATTTTCGACTGACTTTTCACTTGGAAGCCCATTGGAACACTTTTCAGTCAGTTCTGCACTGACTATTGCATCAGGGTCTTCTGGTTCATTGTCTTTTTGCTGCTGCAAGTTACGTACAGAGCATTGCCCATAGCTTCCCGAATCGTTTCTCTTCAATGGTACAACAGAATGAATGGCTATCTCTTTTGTTTCCTGGTGAGGGGAATCTCTATTTAATACTGATCTTAAAACTCTCTCAAGAATCGGATTTGGTATGTAGCTGTTTACTTTGTCCTCTTCAGCAGTAGCAACCAGTACAACCTGCTCACAAAAAGTAACATTTTTCTTTTTATTCGGTTTCCTTCTGAGATCATCACACCTACTGCTACTTGCTAAACTGCTCTTCATTTCCACATCACCATTTTTAACTGGAACATCCTGCTCCTGTTTCATGTCTACTTGGTTTGTAACATGAGAAGTATGCAATGGCAAAGAGGATGCATTAAGATTCATTCTTTGCTTTTGTTCGACAGTGATTTCATTTGGCTTTAATTGTTTTTCAACTGGTTTATGGTTAATAGTTTCAAACTTCGATTTCAAATCTTTGACAGATGATGTCTGATCATCAATTCTATGCTTACTGATTTCATTGGAAACTATTTCAGATTGTCCTCTGAAATCTTTAGGATGGTGTGGTTGTTTATCATTAAATTTCTGAACCATTTGAGGTTCGACATCTATTTCATCACGATTTTTAATTGCAGCCTGTTTAGCTTGTAACTCCCTCAACCAGGTTTCACATTTAGTAGGAGGTTTCATAGCGTCTATTGAATCAACTTGATCAGCAAAATCGCTATCGTTCAGAATTTGAAGCCTCTTCCTTTGTAGTTGCTCTAATAGGCTGCTTGGGGTAAGAGTGTCCAATTCATTGGGAGGTGGGGGGAAATCTTCACTAGCCTGACGGGAATGCGAGACAGAGTTCAATGGTGACGGATACGGTGGCAAATCAAATAGGTCACCATCTTCGTCGACAACACATTTATATTCTTTATCGGGAGAAGCAACTTGGTGAACTTGAGCAGTTGTCACCAGTTTTGTTTGACAGTTATTCAAGTAACTTCCATTCGCGTAAGTGACAGATTCCTTGTTCTCAGTGAAACCCAACATAGGCAAACTCTGCGGTTCTGGTTCCTTCCATAGGCTAAGCGTGTTTTCTTTGTGAAGTGAATGAATATCAGGAATCTGGAATTGCGGCCTCTCGGATTTACTAAGCTGAGATGTTGTCCGCAGAGGAGGAGGAGGTGGAACTTTTGCCATCTGAATCAGTTTACTGCCATGTAAACTTTTTCTCATGAGCTTACTCCTTTCAAGATTTGGATTTCCCGAATATTCTAAATGGCCTTCCGATAGATAGCCTGATAGGCTGGGTTGTTTATCAACTTTGCCAACATTAGTGTCATCCTTCGATCCTCCTTTGATGGCAACTTCATCTTCCCTGAGATCAGGCATTGACCTGTTTTTCCTTCTTATCAAACCTCCCATCAGCAATTTCCTCCTCACCTTGTGCTGTTTCTTCCCTTGTTTTTGCTCTTCGGCTTTAATTTGTTTTTTAGCCTCTTTAGAAATTTGATTCGAAATAAATTCTTTTTCCTTCTGATTTTCTTTCTTGCTGTTTCTTTCTTCACTCCTAGCTCTTTTCTCATCCTTCTTACCGTTCGGAGGTTTGTTCCTACTCAGGCTTCGGCCTGGGCGGTCGTACATAAGATATTCTTCATCTTCCACAGTGTTGTTTTTAACTTTAGAAGTTGCACGTGACAACAGTCCTTTCCTGGTTTTTGGTAAAGTAGCATATATTTCAATATTTTTTTCTGAACTTGGCTCCGGTATTTCCGGAGTCGGTTTGTTATCAGGTAAAAGTTCTCTACTATTTTGTCGAGAATGATTGCCTTTGTCTTTAGAATTCTGTCGAGAATGGGAAGATGTTCCTCTGCCACTGCATCCGCTTCCTTCTCGACTGTGTCTGCCCTCTCCATCTGCAAAATTAAAATTTTACTTTTAGTATTGGTTAAAAAAATATTCAAGTTTAAATCCAGCATATCTTGTCAAATACTTACGTCTCGGTCCATTAGGCTCCTCTAAACGTTTGTGGATGCTCCTCGCTTGCATTATACAGGTATTGTGCTTCATTCTTGCGGCTGAGGCTGCTTGGGGATTGCTGTAAGGTGCGTCCATGGCTTGCCGAGCCTTCCCGACTGCGGCATTTGCAAATGTTAAAGCTCTCTCTAAATCCTCTGTTGCCTGTGAGTGCTTCAAAAGCATATCAGCTTCATCGCATAAGCGTTCGCACTCTGAAATAAAAAATTAAATAATTGTAATGAATATACAAAACAATATTTGTTATTTAAATATGAGTTAAGACAAAAAAAAAAAGGTTCTTTCTGGAGAAGAAAATTTTCTTTAATTGTAGTTCTTATCGTAATAATAACCTAATAATGAAAAGCTCTAACAATCCCTAAAGTTTATAGGTACTTGCTTGATATTTTCCCTACATTACTTTAATATTATTTAATTTTGATACAAATTTATATGTTTATTGGTTTAATATTTTGATAATATAATACTTGAATACTAAAATGGTATTTCTTTTCTTACCTGATTGGCCAGATGATTGAGAATATTGAATATTTCCTAACAAGACTGGAGACTGATGCCCTTCAGGTATCTGTGCCAGCTGAAACATAACCCACAATTAAAATTAAACATTGTACCTGCAACAATATTATAATAAAAAATTTAATTACTTCATATCTATTAAAAAGAGATTAAGTAATTTTAGTTACTTAAAAAAAAAAAAGTATATAAAAATGCATTCTTTGAAATTAAGATAAGGTAAAAGATGAGAAACGAGAGAAGTAAGGGTTTTACTTAAACAATTTTTATTTTAAAAATTTTAATTGTGTAACCATATGTTTTTTTAAAGAATTAATCTTTAAAATTAGAACTTAAATTATTGAACCAAAAATTTTTCCAAATTTATTAAAATAAATAAAGTGCTGCATTAACTGTACAAAAACTTTGCTTTACAGTCCATTTCATGAACTATTAAATATTTTCACATTATTCACAAAATAAACACACATTATATAATTACACATCTATTTATTTGTGCTATAAAATGATAAAAACATTATGTTTATGAATTAAATAATATTTTTAAAAAAAATTTAGGGCACATAACAAATTATAACTTACTTTAAAATATATTTAATTAAAAAACATTTAAAATTATCATCATTTCTTGTTATATACATCCTATTTATGAAATAATTTATTGTAATGAAAATAATTTTACAAGAAAAACATGTTTTTAGTTATCAATAATTACCTGTAGGTTATGTTTAAGAGTTTGCTGCAGTGGAAGACTGTCTGTAGAAGAGAGCGAATATGAATCATAGCCAGGGTCGCACTGGCTTCCGCCAGAACTTGACTCGCCACCTTTGAGGCTCGTAGGACTTCTTGGAACAATATTCGTTCTAAAATTATAAAACAAAAAATAATTAAATGTTAAAAAAAAACTATCTAATAGGGAATATATTTTGGAAATTAATAAAACTAACCTGTTTTGCATTTTTCCAATGATATACTGATAGGGATTTTCCAAGGATGTCGAGGAGGATGAAGAAGCGCTGTTTCTATCGCCACTCCAGTTTCCGGAATCTCTTCGGACCAATTCTTTCCTATTCCACATACCCGCTTTTTGCTGCATTGCAGGAAAGTTTTGATATTCACTCAGCACTTGTAAGGGCCGCTAAAATAAAGAAAAAAAATGAATTAGTATGAATAATATGCATTATAGTTAATTAAGATAAATTGAAAAAGCAAAATATTTTTAGTTTGTTCTTGATTATAATACAGAAGGCCATTGGAGGAACTGTATACTGTATAGAAAGTATATTCTACAATAATAATTTATCTTTGTGCAAAATTAGTTACAATTAACAATTGAAGGGAGTAAAATTTTTTTAATGTTTTCGAATTGGTTTGAAGTGCGGATGTTCTTGTAACCAGTATGTGTCCAAGCCGTATTAATGTATTATTGGCAAGTGGGCACTTTTGGACAATAGAGCAGAAAACAAGCCACATTTAAAAATGAAAATATAAATTTATTCAATAATATGTTATAAAATATTTGAACATAGAAATTTACCTGATTATTTGAATCATTTGATTGTTCCGGGTTGGGAGTTAGAGCACGCCTTTGGGCCATTGTCGCTAAGCTAGGTTTCTCCGGGCTTGGAGTGAGTGATCTCCTCCCAAGTGGCGGTTTTGCGGTTGGAGCGACTGTAGTGGTTTTCGGCGCTGTAGACGGATCAATCGGAGTACCATCTGGGGCAGCATATAGCAGCAGAAGTGGTTGATATCTTCCTCTTCGGCATTTGTCAACCACCTGCAGGATAAATGAATTAATTTATAAGACATAATTACTTAGTTATTAAACTTTTATTAATTATAATAAAAAAAAATTAATAATCTCAAATTAATTATACAAACATAAACACTAAACTAACCTGTTCCCATTTTGGACCAACTTCTCTCACATTCGCATCATCAAAATAAATCCAAACTCTGAGCTTCGTATGGAAAAAGAAAGTTGAATAATGCTTCCCATAGTAAGTGACTACTCCGACAAGTTGGTGAGGAGTATTCATATTAGGGCTTGGGGTGGGCGTGTGGAATACTTCTGTCAAACGCAATGTCGTACGTAAAGTGCCCAATAGAGACATCACATGTTCCAATGAAGGGCGTTCGCTGTCCCAAACGATCCCCACAGAAACTATCTCAGGATGATTAGTCAGAGTCCTTCGGATCTGGATCTTCGCTCCACAAGCGCTCTACAAAAAAAATTTTAAATTAATCTTAAGCTAACTAGAAAAATAAATTAAGAATAGTCAGCAGTGTAAAATTACTTACCGGACAGTCTCGGATATCTCCCATCCCTCCAGCTTTTTTCAGAAGTTGACCAAACAGATCAGAATGGGCTGGATTAGGACTTTGTTTGGCCTGTGATATTAATGCAGAAGCCGAGACATAATGCACCATCTGTAAACAAAATATTATTTATAATGTAACATATTGTAAAAGATTTCTATTTTTATATTTTATAGAAATATAAATTTTATAGAAAATTTTCGATAAAATATAATAGGTTTTCATTAATAATTAAACAAGAATTGCACATAAACTAAAGAATTTATAAAATAAAAGTTAGGAATAATTTAGGTGGTAAGTAAAAAAAGGAAAAAAGTTTCAGTTTTTTTAATAAAAAAAAAGTAGTTTTTTAGCATTAAAATTTTTTTTGTTCTCCTTTTTATAAAATGCCAATGCCTCAATTAAAATATAATTAGGTTGACACTTTTATAGAGATGAACATTTTAATCTGTAATTTCTTAATAAATTTATTCTTTAAAAAGAATGGTTTTAATATCGGTACCAAACTACAATAATTATAATAAAACTACAGACATGAACATTTGATGCACTTAAAAACTAATGAATTAAAACAAAATTGAGATGATTGCAAACCTGAGTAAAAGGCAGTGGTTCTGATGTTGCTCCACATGCACCGCAAACGCTTTGTTCAACGAGTGTCATCGCAAACTTGACATGAGGAATACAATGGCCTGCGCTACATAAATCTTCCGCCTCTCCACAGGCCAGGTGAAAATGTATCCGTAACAGAATATTTTCCTACATAACATAAAGGTCAATATTAACTTTAGTTTTAATGTTAAAAATAGTGCTTATAAGGTATCATTGGTTATATATTTAAATAACCAATATAATGTATAAAAATAAAAAAATAAAAATTTCTTACAAAACATTCAGCTGCATCATCCATGAAGCCGAGCTGAAATCTTTGTTGATCAAAAAAGGATTCTGCGAGAGCACGTCGCAATGCATCTGGAGGTAGTGCGCTCTCATGACTGAACTGCAGCTGTGAAAACAGCTCCTGAAAAAATAAAATGATGTTAAAGAATTGCCGACATACATTATTTACATTAAATATTCATAAATTAAAAATAATAAAGCAGATCATCATCAGGAATAATGCATAGAAATTGAGTCTAGTATTGATTTTTTTTTTGTTTAATTTATTTATCCGCTAGTATATATTATGTTATTATTATTATTTTTTTTTAGATATAGCATTTTCTTGATTGTAAGAAGGAGTGAAGCAAATCAGAACTCAAAATTTAGACATAAATTGGAGAATACCGAACTAAGAAATTTAGTAAGTTAAATTTATGGATCAGTGCATTTAATTTACAGATGTTTTAGTTTCAATGGTTATTTAAAGAGTTGTGAACTGTACATAAAATTAGAATCATGCTTTAAATAAAACGAAACGAGAATAAAATTGTTTTAATAAAACAAAACGAGAATAAAATTGTTTTAATGAAACAACAGGATCCAGGATCATTAATTATATGCATATATAATAATGTGTTCACAATTTTCAGATAATTTAGATTCAATAGTTTTTCAAAAATTGTGAAATGTACTGAACTAACTCTAATAATTACAATTTTGTTATATATATATATATATATATATATATATATATATATATATATATATATATATATATATATATATATATATAAATTCATTAAAACAAGGCTACCAGGATCCTGTAACAGTATATGCTATAGTACATTGCATTGTATTAAATCCACTATAATTCATACAATGGTTTACATGGTGGTTGGTCATACAAGGATACCTTCTAACCATTCCTCCATTGTAGTTATTCTCTATGACCTCATATTTAGTACCCTACAGGATTTCCGCTGTGGATAATTAGTAATAAAACAGGCAAATCAGATTATTAATATTTAAAAAAAAAAACAGCCGAATCTGTTCCATGGGCTGTCACTAGGAGTTGTTGCAACAAGTTTTAATTGTTTATTCGTTCCAATTTTAATATTTTCAAAAAATACAAGTTATCGCGGGCTTTAATATCGAAAAGAGAACGTAATTATAGGTTATGAGTAGATCCTGGTAATCATTTCATCAAGCAATAAAAGTTTCAACTCAATACACGTTTGTTGAAACGTTCATTTCAAGTGGAAATCAAGGGCGGATCCAGGGGGGGCACGTGCCCCCCCAGACGTTTTTGTGTACTGTGGAAAATCCATTATAGTACATAATTATATGCAAATCACATGATAATAGTGGTTAAAATAAAAGAAAGAACATGAGTGAAACTATTGTTTTGATATTTTAATAAACCTTTGAAATATTTCTATAGATGCTACAAGTTTATTTCTAAGTTATAGTTTATTTTTTTCCCGTATGGCCATTGCGCCTCCTCCAAAAAAATCCTGGACTCACCCTCGCAATGATTACTGAAGTATACACATTTACCATAATTAAATTATTTTTCATACTAAAGATCATTGTAACTTTTAGTTTCGGAAAATATTAAAAGGGAAACGAATGAAAAATTTAAACTTGTGACTCAACTCGAAGTTTTTTCGATTAAGGCTTGTGCGGCTCGTTACCGAACGAACATCGCCATCTTTGAAGAAGACTTTAGTACTTTGGAATATATAAATTATGTTGTTTCTAATGTTGGTGCAAGAAGCAGAGGGTGAATGGATGAGAAAGCCAGTGCCTCCTGTATTAATGAGAACACTAATAACATTTTCCGGTCGCACGCTCCAAACTCCATTATCCACTGTTTCCAGGCACACCATCGTCTTAGTGAGAGTTCGTTGCCCAGCCTGTCTTCGCTCCTTAACATACAACTATAACCAACTCGCCCAAAACGTATTCTCCAAAAGATTTACATAAGATATATCCGCAGCCCGGTGACTAAATGGTCAAGTCCTGAGAGTTTAATTCGCGAGTCCAGCGGGAATCGTTTAATTCTCGTTGTTTTTGGCTTAAAATAAAATTGTAATATAAGCAGCAACTCCAATTCAAGCTAATGTCTGGCTTAGCCACTTATTAACGTTGAAAGTAACATGATTCTGCTTTCCCAAGTACAATAAATCCATTTTGGAGAAAATTAAACTTAACCTCTTATTCACCGGGGTTGTAGTTATAATGTTTTAGATCCCATGTAAAGATATGCCAGTATAATCCATCGTACACGAGCAAAAATTTTATTTCTTAACCCCGATGATTAAGTGGTCGAGTCAAATTTTGCCCAGAATGAGTTTTTTGTACTGTAGCAAGCTTAGTCGTGCATAAGTGCATTCTCGTAGTGCATAAGTGGTTAAGTTAGGCAGGCCTTGGCTAGAAATAGAGTTTATTGCTCATATTAAAACTCCATTCCAAGTCAAAGAATACGAGGGCTTCACTATTCCTCTTCCTTCAGTACAGTCAATTCATTTTGGAAGAAATTCGAATTAATCACTTATTTACTGTAGGAGCTGTAGACTATGAAATGGTGAGAAATAAAATTATTAAAATGGCTAAATTTAGAGCTTTGACTGTCAGGGCTATAACACTAGCAAAATGTAAATTTAAGAATCTACTTTTAGGATTCTGTCGTCCAATATCATCTGTATATAATATTTTTTAATGAAAAGATGTGCTATTTATAATATAGTCTATTAAATAAAATAGATTTTGTGTTTTTTATTTTTAAATTCCTAATTTAAAAGGTGAGGGATAAACTTACCTTATAATTCTAAGCAGTTTGAAAAAAAAAAAAAGTAACCTCTACCACTACAACCCGTAAACGGTTCTAGGGTTCAGTACATGGTAGAAACTGTACTGTTTCATGGACAAGGTTCTACAAGGAGGTGACTTGTCCTAGGCCACGCTTAACCGCCAGATTTACCTCCCTTATTTTGGGTAACCTATTTTTTAAAAATATTTTAGAAGCTATAAGAAAAAAATATGTATAATTACGCGATATGTTAGGTTCGTACACGAGGTTCCAAATGACATTTGTAAAATTGAGGAAAAGTTTAATCGAATTCAGTTCTAGGAAAGAAAAAACGAACAAATATTTGGGACTCTTCCTTTGTAAATTAAAGTTTAATAGTAATTTAATAATAAAAACCGAATAAAACAATAAAAACCTATTATAATATTTACCGCTTAAAATATTTAAATACATACACAGATATATTTATTCAAAATGGCATATAAATACATTTAAAACTTTAAAGATATTTTCATGTATAACTTTTTTTCACCAATAAATTATTTTATAATAAAAATATAACAGAATGCATCCATCAGCCAAATTGGAGAGATAATGTTTTATTAAAATGAAATTATCTTTAGTCATACCGTAAATATTATTTAATTCAAAATAGAAATTATCTGACTCAAAAAAATTATTTATAATTAATAAAGTTATATTTCGGAAATCAAAATTCGTTAAAATAATAATTAATAAACTATTTAAAAAATATATAAAATACTTTTTTTTTAAACTTAAGGAATCGGATACATGATCCATGTTATAATAAATAATGGTAAAGTTTAAAGTTAAATTTTAATAATTAATAAAGGTTAAATTTCAACACTCCATCGTGGGCCCCTGTACCTTTGCAGGCCAGTTCTGAAACCATTCCTGGTATTTCCTGATGAACACTACCACGAACCCGACGAAAGTTGTTTCACAGAATACATTTCTCAAAACTGATTCACCTTAAACCGATTTCCTACCGGCATACTCGATAAATAGATAACGACTAAGAATATTTCCAATCATTAATATTAGCTAGCTATAATATTTATAAATAATTATCAGCGAGAAAATTGCAAAAAACTGAAAATTAAAGAAATCAAAGTATTCTACTATTTTTTTATTTTTAACGTTCCTTTAGGAATAATTGACGATCTTAATAACAAAAGATAACTTTAAATTTGTGTTGTTGGGAAGAAATAGTTGGGGGTGCAGTCAATTAAAACACCATAATAAGTGCATACTTATTTATTGTGTGCCGACGTTTCGACCTACAATGTGTAGGCCATCTTCAGGGTTATGAGAGAGAAACAAACAGAACAAAAAATATATAAAAACTGTACAGTAACAAGAATATAGTGACATGTAATGTAGAAAATTAAAATAGTGACAGATATGATAATTAAAGATAACCAATATTAAAATAGTGACAGAATATACTAAAATTAAAATAGTGGCAGATATAATAAAATTAAAGATAATGAACAGAAATTAAAATAAATAGATATATAATAAATACTTAAAATATTGGTAGTATTAAAAACAAATTAACACACAATATTAATATTAACAATTTATAAAACATTTTAAAAAATGAGTTTATAAATTTAAATGTAACTATATAACGTCGATACAAATGCGAGGTATCGAATGTATAAAAACAACACATTTTTCTTTTTCGATTTATAGTACTCGCTTTAGCATTAATAAATTATATTAAATTCATGAATATTCTTCTATAAGGCACAAAAACAGTTAGTAAATAAATTCCTCAATTTACTCGAAACTTTAGGTTCAAAACCGGACGAAAACCATCAGAAATAAGGTCTCATTTTGTTATAATATCACAGCGAAAAAATTTTAATTATTAAATAATATAGAATATTAAATACATAAATAGTAGCAAAGGGGTTAAGAATTGTCTTTTTTTAAACTAGAATGTTCTGACATTTTGCACTTTTAGAGAAATCCTTCTTGTACGGTTATACTTATTAGCGAATCCAATATGGAAAGATAGTGTAGAGAGATATATCGTAAAAACCACCGAAACACGTTCGACCATCAGGGTCGAAGAACTCTACCGCAACGTAAGTTAGTAGTGGAAACGATTGAGGTTTTTTTTCTAATACAAGCAGAAACTACAATGAGTTTTTTTCCCTATAATAGGAAGGTAAAGATCAAAAATAAAAAGATATATATATATATATTATCTAATAGATTTTTTATCTATGAATACATATAACAAACATCGAACAGAACACGATAGTTGGAACATCTCAGGTGTCGGGACAGAACCATATGGCAACGACACGAAAGGGACATCTGTGTGCGGTTGGACATGGCATCGACCTCCAGGTATCACCACAAATGTATAATAAAGCACTACAATATTTACAAGTTAAAATAAATATAAACCATTAAACGAAAAAAAAATTGGGTATCTGTTCCACAGGCTATCACTTGGAGCTAATGCAACAAGTTTTAACTATTTATTCGTTTCATTTTTAATACTCTCCTAAAATACAAGTTACCGTGAGCATTAGTATGGAAAAAAGAATGTAATTATGGGTAATGAGTAGATTTCGGTAATCATTTCATCAAGAAATAAAAGTTTCAACTAACATTTCGAAGTATAGGTAATGTATGTTTGTGGCAACATTCATTTATAGAAAAAATATTACTGAAGTATACACATCTTCCATAATTACATTCTCTTTTCCTTACTAAAGCTCTTGATAATTTGTATTTTTGTAAAATATTAAAAGGGAAACGATTGAAAAGTTAAAACTTGTTGACTCAACTCGAAGCGACAACCTGCGGAATAATTACTAAAATTGTACGTCTTCCTTTTTTTTTTTTTTTTGAAGTGCTACCTATCTATAACCCTCATGACGTTTTTAAGTATAAATAGATTTATTCAGTTTTTATAAAGGTTTTCTCGTCTCTAAATTTTAGAAAATATACATTGAGTTTATCCAAATGTTTTTACGCTTCACACATTGCGTGTTCTGCCTCAAGGAGACTTTCAATACCGCCTGGAGGTTTTAAATCGGAATGGCTTTTTCAAGGCGAACCAGAATCCCACAAGAGAGTTGTTGTGGCAGACGTTTTCGCGGGAAACTTTTGGCGCGACACCTACACGAGTCCGATGCACTCTCTTCAACATCGCTGGTAGGGAGTTAAATCTTATAGATTTCAACGCGAAATAATTAGCAATTAAAAAAATAATTAAATATAGAAATAGGAAGAGAATAAAGAAATATACGGAATATTTCTTTAATCAATCTTAGTCAGATATAAAATAAATATTTTAGGCGCTCAAGATCGAAAGTGAATAACTTAATTTTTTGTTCAAGTAACTTTGTCTTACTCACTTTTCCGCCCTATTTATCATGGTTACAGTCCGATTCTGAACTGTAAGTTTCGGGAGCATAGTGCATTGTTTGACAAAACTAGCGAAAAATATGATAAATCAATTTTTTAAATCTGGATTTATCAACTTTTATCCCGAAGCCTTATTTATATAATAATCTGTGACGGCAACATGACGAAAACAAAGAAAAATTGAATGGAGCATTAAGGCGTTCTATGGGGGGGTTACCTGTGATCTAGTGGTTAACATAACAAGTTAATGTGTTCAAGATGGCTGGTTTGCAGCCTGTATTCTTGGTTATGCTATCCTTCGGAAGATACGTGAAATAGGGGCCCCGAGCATGTGCGGTGTCAGCTACTTGCTAAAGATCTCTATCCTAATCATATCCTCGATATGCAAAATTTAGGACTCCCGTTGTAGCATCGACCTGTGAGCCATAGCGGCATGAAGTGGCTACTTCGAAACAAGCAACTATCCTAGCATCTTAATCACGTCATATATAAATCTGCCCTTGAGAAATGAACCGAGATTATATTAAGCTAATAGGACTTGACAAGTATATAATAGTCGTACAATTAATTTTTTCCCAAGATCTACTCTGGAAGCACTTCTAGACAAATGCGCAGAAGCTAGAAGCCAATTAGTGGAACTCGGATACGACTAAGAAACAAACCTTGATGAAGGGAATAAAAACTCGAGACGCTCATTGTAGGAATTGTTTTTATCAGAGCAGGTTTGCGATCTAGCCATTGCAACTAACGGAAAACACCTCGTGTGTTTTTATCCCTAGTCTGCAAGCACGCGCGCGACCGGTTCTTGGCGGGACCATTCTTATGGCGGGAAGCCCTTTCGGCGGGAAAATCACGGCGGGAAGATGAGCTCCCTCGCTGGCAAGAGTGGGGCTTTCACTGCACTGTTGCTACAGATCCAAGGTTTTAGAAGGGATCTTCTTCACTCCAATGCCCTGGTTTATCAACAATACTGCGAACAGAGCCCGTTTCTAGCCTCGGGAATTTAAAATGAGACTTGAAACAAAAAAACAAAATAACGAAAAGTTACCGTTTTTATTAGATCCTACACAAAAAGATTGGACTTGATTTTCCCAGAACCAGAACCCAGATTGCAAGGCATCAAGCAACTAATTTTAAACTATAATTAAACATATCGCATAGGTATTTATTAATTGACATATGTCAAAAAACTAAATTTTTAGAAAAAAATCGGGGAAAACTATTAGTGAGCTTGGAATAGCATTAGGGCACTAAGAGTTCCTTCTGGCATAAAAGCTCTGAAACTAGGTTGATACAGTTTTGATGAGTGATAAAGAGATGTTTATACATTTCATTCATGGTAATAACTCACCACGGAAAGAAAATATTTGAGTTGTGCAACTTTAGAAATGCTAATGTAATATCGTTGATATAGATGCAAAGTATCGAATGTAGAAAAATACAATTATCGTTTTCGATCTATAGCACTTTCTTTGATAATTGATATAAAATCCATATAGAGTCATCTAAAAGGTAACCACTTATAATGTCAACAGTCCAAACAGAATCATGACATAGAGACAGCAACTGTTCTACAAAATGTTCCACAAGCTCTCTGTGATGATGTGAGATGTGCTTCTCTTTTTCTTCTTTAATGTTGGTTACCGTATGTCCCGATAATGCCTGCATTGGTTGGTTAATGGTTACTCGTTTGTCTTTCCAGTAATTTAGAGACTAAAGCTTGCTTTTTGGTATTTTCACTATTGCATTATATAAATCTAAATACGTATATAAATTTTGTTTTTTGTAAGTACAAATAAGTGTTTTAGAAAATTCAATTAATACTAATAAAGTAAGAGATGTTACATGATTATTAAAGATAAACTCTCGAGAAGTACTGGAGAATCTCTATTTTGCAAGCATTAATTAGTATAATAATATGATGAGTGCTATTTTTGATCTGCACTAATGAATGATATTTTCGAACATCGGATGATCCAAGCCTAATGGTCTTCCTAACGTAATTATATTATTTTTAATTTGTTTTGTTCTTTAAAAGAAAACTAACTCATGGCCATTCGAACCCGTAGGAGGTCTGTGGGTGCGTCAAGGACAGGTCCAAGTTAGTTATTGACCTCAGTTACGTACAGCTAGCAAGTAGGTGTAACTTTCGGTACCGTTTTATGGTCTACAATATAGTTTTGAAAACGGCAAAATTATAACAACTATTGTGGGGAGCACAGTGGTATACCGCTGAATAACCGTGCCGAAGGCCCCAGGTTGTAATCCGGCTGTGGAAGATACTTTATTTATTCTGTTAACATTCGGGGATGAGCCTTGCGTGGGCTCACCCAGCCTCTAGTAAGTGGGTACCCTTAATTGGGGGAGAGAACCTTGCGGCTGAGAGCGATCTACGATGATCTAAGAATCACCTCCCTGTACAACCGTTGTCCTTGAAACAGCAATCTTTTCAAGCATCCTTCAATATTATTCAAATTATCCTTGTTGAACTGATTTGCTGGAACATTGTAATTGAACTAGGAACTTGAAATGTGTTTTCTTGGATACAATAACTAAAACAAACCCTCATCATGTTTTTTAGGTTATTTATGTAACAATTTGTTGTTATTTAAACATAATAAAATTAACATATAATAACTTCTTCCCGATCCGCCTGATAGAAAAGCAATCTCCCATCAGATAATTGCTCTTTCCCGCTACCCTTCTTTGTGTTCTGTAATTAGTTTTTTGTTCAGGCGCGGTCGTAGTATTGTCAATTTTTTAAACAAGTTTATTATTAATTTTCTCTACTTAAAAAATAAATAATCCAGCAACTTCAAGCACTATACTTGAGGTTAACGAAAACGGATAAGAAATACAATAAAGGAATAATTAAATATCTTGTGATGCCGGAAGAACTTGCAGTTTTCTTGAAGAAAAACTATTGTCTTACCATCTTCACTTTGTTTAGAACTAAAAATATATTCAAATTCAGAAAATGTGTTTTCATCATTTTGTAAGATTTATTTTCATTTTAATTTAGCTCATAAAAAATGTCATTACTAGCATATGGTTAAAGCCCGATTTGCCAAAACAGACCAAGACGGCCTACTTTTACGGCTGAGAATCATTACATAATACATAATGTTAGTAGGACTAAATAATGTAGGAAGGGATTGGGCTGGGCCTTCCAGCTAAGAACCGGTCTTCCAGGTCTGGATAAAAGAGTAGGGAGAGAGATGAGAAAGAGATAGAGGATGGAGGGAGGGGGAAGTAGAAGGAGACAGGAGATTAGAGAAAGAGAGAGAGGGACGAAGGGAAGGGATAGACGAAGAGAGTAGATTAGAGAGAAAGAGACAAGAAGAGGTGAGAGTAGACTCTTAGCCAATAGGAAGCCTTCTTGCAGCGCCGCGTGTCCCCGTTGGTTCACAGCTCTCAGTTACATCTACCTACTTCCTAGCCTTCGATACGTTCACAATATAAATACGAGTCCAATCTTTAGCCTAACATTATTAATAAACCAATATTTTTATACAGTTATTTTTTAATCAACGGAATGTTAATTTTTTACAGGAAAAAATACGCATTAGTAGTCCATTTACTTCAAACAAAGTAATTTACATATTGTATAAGTTCTGCTGGTTGTTGCTCGGAGAATGAATTTGAATAAATAAAAAATGAGCAAAAACTGAATCAGAAACAATAGTAGATATTGTTAGTACACATTTGGAAAACTCCATTGATCAAAGCCCTAAGTCTCTACAAGGTAGTCACAAGTCACAAGTTTTAACTTTTCTTTTGCTTCATTTTTAATATTCTCGAAAACAAAAATAAACGTGAATTCTAGTTTGAAAAAATATAATTTAATTATGGGAAATGTGTATCTTTCATTAATAATTTTCTTGAGGAGATGAACATTTCAACAAATATTCTGAAGTATTAATAAAACAACCAAAAAAGTATGTGCAAGTCCGTAATATATTCTACATATTGTCAGTAATAGTTAGTTACTATATTCAGCTAGAAATAGAATTATTTTTATTTTCGTCAATATTATTAAGGAAACGAATGATAAGTTGAAACTTGTGATTTATGGTAACTCGAAGCAACAACCTACTGAACTGATACCAAATATTTTTTAAATCAGAAGTAAAAATAGTGGTAATTTTATTTATAGCTTAATTGGCTTAATAGAAGCAGTAAGTATTATAATTAACAGAGATCAATAAAAAATAAATAAATAAAAAGCATCTTGTTGCCTAAACCCAAATCTTTAACCTTAGACTTACGATCCCCACATTTAAGTTAGGATTTATAGATGCCGCGTCACTCAATCTGGCCTACCACATTAACACCTATATAAGTCACTGTAATATTATTTCAATTAAAAACAAAAAGAAAAGAAAAACTCCAAGTACATGAGGAGGTCATTCAGTTCTTGATACCGAATCCTAACAAAAGAATACACAGAACTCTTCTGCCTTGTTATTTGTCAACTGCTGTAGAAGTAGGGCAGCGAAACCGCCCCCATGAAGATGATGGAGTCTGCATTCCGATCCTGGGACAACTTTTGCCTTCTTCTTGCCGAAGAATCTAGGATGTACCAGATATCGGTTTACAAAGGAGTTCCTCCCGCTAGGATAACTGCATTTAATAGATTTTTTTAAAAAAATACAACAAGGATGACTGGTTTTTCTTTCATAACTACTCAAGAACAGTACAGCACTGTTTTTCTAAATCCTACTTAACCTATAAGTTTTAGGATTCCCGGATCAGGTGATTTGATACCTTTAGTTATAAGAACATAACAGGGCGTAACTGTTAATCAATGACTGACTACAAAAATTTCAAACTTAATTTATAAATGAAACGTCAAATTAGGAATTTCAATTCAAAAATTCTTGAACAAAGCAATAGTTTCCAATTGATTGGCGTTTGGTGGTAATATGTGTTTTATATCTTGTGGGAGGGGGAACATGGGTGTTGAGCGTCACCTCGGACAAATCATATCCCTGCACAACCGTTGTCTCAGAAACAGTACAGTCTCTACCACTTTTCTTTGATGAGTTTTATCTAAAATTGAAAATGATTTATATCTTTCTAAGCCCTTTAGTTAAATAATTCTTTATCAGCCTTTAAGGCAGGGGTTCCCAAACTTTTTTGTACCACGCCCCCCCCGTAACAATAAATTGTGTGGGCTTAGGAACAAAACAAAAACAAATAAGTATTACATTGAAAAAAAAAACATTTATTTAAACTGCCATAAGGTACAACAATATCAGTTTTCATAAATTACAATAATTATTAATATGAGAAAAATAGGTTAAGTTGGTTAGTGAGATGGATGGGCTTGCATTTTTCTTACTAGTATGCCTATTCCTGGCTGAGTTTTAGCAAGTGCACAACGCAAGTCACTAGCAACATCAAGTTTATTTCGATACTTTGTTTTAATTGCCACAAGTGTTGAAAATGCTTGAAAAAGGCAAAAAAACGAAGAGCTTCCTATGATACAATAGGATACACTTTGAAATATTTTAACCATAATGAAGGTTTGTCTATTATATCAAAGTGGTAAATTTTCTAAACATCATGGTTAATTTAGAATTTTAGAAAGACTACTTAAATATAATTTAATGTTCATCTTGTCTCGCGTCCCCCCGACATGGCCTCACGCTCCCCCCCCCCAGTTTGGGAACCGCTGCTTTAACGGATTCTATTAACAGTTTCCAGTTGTTATTTGCAACACGCAATATATTTATTTTAAATATGTTGTTTTTATTTGATTGACCGGTAGGATCTGGAGTCCCTCCTGGGGCTCACTCAGCCTTTATAAGGTGGGTGCCCTTAATAGGGAGAAAAGATATCGGTCAAATTACCTCCTTGCATAGCCGTGATCACAGAAATAGGATAGTCTCTACGACATACTGAATCCAAGACCCTCCATAGGTTGTAGTGTTACAGGATCTTGTTTTTTATTAATTACAAGAAGTGGGGTAAACACGTGACAACAATTCTACGATGTAATAATAGGAAATACCGTTTCAGATTAAAAAAAACCTATCTAAAAGTCACTTATTATAGCCATACTAGTCTTGAAATAAACAGCAAAAACTAGTTCTAGCCTTGAAATAGGAATAGGAAATATAAAACTGATTCCAATCAATAAGAAAGAAAATACCAGTACCCCTACAAACTATGAAGGGACTTTAGTGTATGGTAAGATTTAGTACTGTCTCCAGTACAACGGTTGTTCAGGGAGGCGATTTGACTGAAATCACGCACAATAGTCAGGTTTTTTCCTTAATTAAAGGTACCCAGTTTATATAGCAAGGTCTTTAGATCCCATTGGGTCTATCAGCGACTGTTAACATATTAAATAACCTAACTCCCATGGCCGGATTTAAACCCAGGACCGTCAGTACAGTAACTCAGAGCTCCATCATTGAGCTACCCTGCTCCAAATAAACAAACCCCAGCAAATATTCTACTGCACAACTGGATATTCAAAGTGCTTGTTGTAAGGTCGTTGGAAAAACCATTGAAGTAACGAAACGTTCAAACAGTTAGTTAATTTAAACAGTCAAATAGTAATAATAAAAGTTTTGCATAGAGAAAATAACACTATTAAAAGAAAATATTTAGAAGCTTTATTCATAAGCGATAAATTAGAAAATACTGTAAATGATAGAAAGAAAGCAGGAGAAATTAGTAAATTATATTCTTCCATAATTTTAAAATTAAAAAATAATAGAACATAAGATGCCTTATACTTTGAAAACAAATCAGATAATAGATAAAATAATCTGACCATATAACCTACTAGTAGATCTTATAAAATATTTTTTCCATATATTAATTTTATAAAATTTCATAATTAATTAATTGATTTGATAAAATTATTTTTAAAAAAATTAGTTTTACTTTATATTATTTTGTTGATGTGCTGTTTAAACATATTTTGGTATATTATATTCAAGTTAAATGTTTCATAGAACTGAAAAAGGATCTAATAGTTCAAAGATCAAGATTTGGTCTTTTAATGTAATATTAATTTATTGACCATGGAGGACTAATGATCCCCCAAGGATTTTTTAAAAAATATGACTTTCCAGGTGTCTATACTTATAGTGAGTTATTTTTGGACATTTTATGTTAAATTATGTATAGTAATGTAATTATTGTTGATGTACATTTTTACTAAATTTTTTTAGACGTATTGACTATGTAAAAAGAAAAAAAAAATTTTTTTAAAGGAATTTTTTAAAAGATGCAGAAAAAAAAAGATTGAAAATGACACCATAGCGTCGAAACGTCTCGAATAGAGTGAAAATTGAGAATAAACAATGACTGGAAAACGGTTTTTATTTCTTTTACCCTAAAAAAGAAGAATTAAATCCAGTTTAGAAAAAATAAACAATGTTTATAAGAATGAACAGTTAGTTAATTTAAACAGTCAAATAGTAATGATAAAATATTGCACTACAACAGTTACGATAAGAAAAAAAGGAAAAGAAGAACAGGCCAGGTTATCTCCTGACAGGACTCTTTCTTCATTGACAGTTTTGAATGGCTTAGAAAGTGGGTTGGTTCCGCGTTGAAGGTTCTATAGCTACTTGAAGAACGCTGCAGATTTCGAAATAATATACTTTACATGGCGAAATTAAGGTTTAAAGTTTAATTATTGAACGAAACTAAGACCACAGCCCATTCACCGGGAGTGAATGAGCGTTCGAAGCATTGGAGTACATTCATCAGCGCGAAAGATTACAGGTTATATGTGTACCGGATATTCGCTTCTCGACTACTCGAACCCGTCATGCAATGAAATTATGAATGGACAAAACTAACTTCAATCCATTAGTAACTCTTTTTATTCATTTAAATAAATTATTACTTTGTAATAATATTCTGTGATGAGTAGCAGATAAATTATTTAATCTGTCAGGAGGTACGGCATCTGGATGTGGGATCAGCATACCCCTTTGGGACACACCGAGCTTTTATTAAGTGGGTTCTCTCAATTGAGAGAAAAACCTGACGTTTGGAAAAATCACCTCCATGCACAAACTTACAAGTTGCCCTAAACATTTTATTTATTTGTGCTATACAGATTTTCCTGTAGCGATAAATAACATGAACGCAAGACATGTTAAACCCTGCTAGAAAATAATTTAAAATTGTACATTCTTTTGTTATTAAGGATTCAAAAGATTAAGCTTTGTCACTGTATTTATATTTGTATTTGTTGGAAGATATAATGGTTTGAAAATAGCTGCTATAAAAATAATGGTATACAACGTTTACTTCATTAAATTTTAATTATTTTTTAAAGCAGAAATTAATCCTTAAGAAGTTCTACCTCCATGAAATAAGATTTAGTTATGTAATGTGAATAATGGAAGCTTGATGTTATTTTAAAATATAAATACGAACATATTAATGGGAGTGACTTCAAGATATTTGGCCAGTGCTATATGCATCATATACAAACAATTTTTGAAAACTAAACAATTTATAACTAAAACGTATTAAAAAATAAAAATAAAAGAAAGAAAAAGTTTCTTACTACAGCCCATGAAGCGTCTTGGGTCCACTTTATCTTATAGACAGTACTGTTTTAAAAAAGCAACGGTTGTACAGGGAGGTGATGAGTCCGAGATCATGCTCAATCCCCAAATTTAGGGTAACCACTTTATAGAGGTAATTTGTATATTAAGAAGTTGGAAAAATGTGCTAACAACTTCAGTAATAGTGCATCACAACGATGTCCTTATTATCGTTCCTCTTTAGAAGAACAATCGAAAATTGATCCAATCCATTGTTGGAAATTAGTAAACGTGACTCATTTATTAATAAAAACAGCCGTAAGTTTATTTTTATTACTCATGACTTCTTTAAGAAATATTCCAGAAAGAGAAAATAAAAGAATCTTTCAAGGATTGCCGGATTGCGGAGACCAAACAATGAAAAAAAAATAATTGAGCACATTAAGATAATCAATGATCGGATTCGATTTCCCTTCCTCGCCCATTCCTTCATTGGCAATTACGACGAAGCAAATAAGAGGAAACCGACAAAGAGTGGTCAAACCAAGAAAGTTCGGGCCGAAGAAGATGGAAGAACGTCCTACTACCGATGTGACCAAGCTACGTAGACGTTTCACACACCCCAAGATCTTCTTGAGTGCATAATGTTATTACACGGTTAACAGTAAGCCGCATCCGGATTATTGCGGATCTGGGTCAGAGGGTAATGTAAGGTGGTTATGTAATGTCCAGAAAAGAATTCTAGGCATTTTGCAACTGGAAGTCATCAGTTACTAAGCATGATATTCTATCAAAGCATAAAGCATGTTGATAGAGGGGCTATATTAATAATTCGGCGTATTTTAATGACTCCAAATGATGTTAAACTAATTAAAAGAAAACGATGTTTCACTAAAATTGAGCTAAGAGCTGTTCAGGATCAAATGCGGATAACTCTTAAAATAAAAAATTGACTTTTACACATTTTTCGTGAGTTTAGTCAACAATGAATGCTTCAGGATCCGGAAACTTAAGGCTCAAAACCAGATTAAAACTATGAGAAACAAGGCGGCAAAGTATTATGTTAGACTTAGCGAACCCAAAGGCTAAATGCCGATACCACCAACCACTGCTTACGAACTTCCAACCACTGACAAGTATCCAAACCCAAATCCGCCAGATCAATCTTAACGCAGCTCAGACACTTAGCAGTCGGTAAAGCGCTTATTAACTTTTTAGGAACTCGTTTATTACTAAGCCCACCTTAATCTTCGTGACGCTATCACATGAGCAATAGTTACCGGAGACATGATACGCAATTCTGCGTTGTGTAATATCCTAAATTCTCCAGCGGTCTCATCCTTTTTTGGACCAAACATTCTGCGCAACACCCTATTTTTGAATACCTTAAGACGTTATTCATCTTTCAGCGTTAGCGGCCACGTTTCACATCCGTAAAGAATAGTTGGAAGTATGATAGTTTTATAAATTCTGATTTTTAGATTACAGGACAAAAGACGCGACCTAGCAATGTCGAGACCAAATATTAACATGCATTTCCCGCCTTTATTTCGTCTATTTTTTTTAGTTATGACAGACCCTAAGTACTTAAAGTTATCCACATGTTCGAACTCACACCCCCCTACAAGAATATCACCGAAATATCTTTCTTTTCTGCTACTAACTATATACTATGTCTTATCCGAATTTACTTCCATGACTATTTCCTTACCTACATTAATCAATGTATCTGTATTTAGTTTGTTATTTTCCAACAGTGTTATCCAATAGTATCAAATCGTCCGCAAGGCCAAGGAAAGAAATGTTTATATATACACACATATATACACAAGAACATTACATCACCAGACACATATATATATATATATATATACACACACACACACACATATATATAATATGGCTGGTGATGTAATGTTATTGTTTACTCCATAGTCTGGAAGATGCGCTGTGTGAGCGACCTGGATAGGGCAGAATCGTGCCTCGTGACTGATACAGCCTGACCCGATGATCTTAGCCCTTCTTGTCCAAAGATTTCGCTCATCTATTAACCCCCTCCCCTTTTTATTTTCTGTACAACCTCGCGTGAGGTCTTATCGAAGAGTTTGCTTTCTTTATAATAATAATAATTTATATTTATTTACTCAATAGTTCAGTGGTAGAGCGTTGACTTGTCGTGCAGAAGGTCCTCGTTTCAAATACCCTCGTGGGCAGATTTTTATTTAATCTGTTAGCGTCCTGAGATGGATCCTATGGGATCTAGGATCCTCCTGGTGCTCACCAAGTCTCTATAACGTGGGTACCCGAAATAAGGGGGAAAACATGGCGTTTGAGTGTAAATTCAGAAAAATCACCAACCTCCAGAACTGTTGTCCAAGAAACAGTACAGTACTGAACCTAAGCCCCTTCATGGACTGTAGTGGTACAGTATTTTTAAAATAATAAATATTTATTTACAACCTATAAAGTGTTTTATAGTTAGTTTTACAGTATGTATTACTGTACTGGGTTCACAGTACAATACATGGTAGATACTGTTTGTTTTTAAGGCAAAGGTTATGTAGGCAGGTGATTTGTCCGAGATCACACTCAACTGCCAGGTTTTTCCCCAATTAAGGGTACCCACTTAGATTATACGTTCGTTAATCCCATGAGGCTAATCTGTGGCTGTTAACTGATTAAAGAATGTTTCACTGCCGGATTTGTACCTGGAAACTTCTTTATAGTAACTCAGCTCCCTACATGATGTACAAATTTTAATGAATTTCACCTTTTGACTTCCTTCTCCCTCTCCTGCCCAGAGAACCGGTTCTTCTTAAATAAGAAATTTAAAATCCACGGCCAACATTTAGCGGTGGTGAAAGCCGAAACCCTTTCGGTCACGGAGAATTACAAGATAACAGTGGCCAGAGGATTGGCTTGAACATCAGTTGTGAGAGGACTGTGATAACCCTCGTAAAGTTCAAACTAATTGGGTAAGCGTAATTGTTTTTGTAGGAATTTGGAGAATGGATATTTTTTTAGTTGTATGCGGTTAATAATGATTGATTTGGTCATATTTTGTTATAATTCATATCTATGAATCGAAGTGAAACATTGGATCACTTTTTTATTATACATATCGTAAGTAAAACCTACAAAGATTACGTACACTACAACCTACAAAGATTAAATAATAATTTAACAAATAAATCAATATAAGGATATTGTATTGTATTATTATATTCTTGGTACTGTAATGTAATGTATTTTTATAGTTATTTTGTTTTGTCTGTTTTCTCTCATAGCTTTGAAGATGACGTGCAAAGTAGGTCGAAACGTCGGCACACAAATTAAGTATGCACTTATTATGGTGTTTTAATTGACTGCACCTCCAACTATCTCTATCCTTACATTAGAAGTTCCAGTCAACTAATTTCTTCTCTAAAATAAAACAATAAATTATTTGAATCCGCGACCTTCGGGATAGCAACTCAGCTCACTACCACTTAGCCTTTCCATCAGGGTTTTCTCAAGATCATAATTTTGATTTATATTATACAGTAAAAACTTGGAAGAAAGAGGGAGGGTAGGTACCCCTAGTAATAATAAAACTAATTTTTATTTATTATGCATTATTTCTCAACATAATATATTAGGTATATATAAAATTAGGTATATTTTTTTTCTCGGTCGCATGTCAGAAAATACCGTACGCAATGAAAAGTTACATGTAAAAGAGAGAAAGTAATATGTTTACATATTTTCATGGAAGAACAGGACTTTTCCAAGGTGTTTTAGTACGTAGGGGGTACTTGACAGTCAGCGCGTCGAATCTTCGCTTTCAAGTCTTTTGTATGCTCCTGAGTTCAGACAGGAGGAACTATGAGAGAGTATGGATTGAAGATGATGATAGGAAATTTACAACTCTCAGACACGAGAATTTTCCAATCGGAAACACATGAAAACCACAACAAAGGAACCTATGAAAAATTACAAGAACACACTAACCGACTCATCCTCGGCCACAACCAGCCCTCCAAGGCTGAAGAACTTGATGATGGTCCTCTGGGATAACCGCAGATGTTAATTAGAAGACAGGAGTAGGTACTGTCGGGTAATAATCTTGTACAATGTGGAATTTATCTTATACACCTTATTTAGTGTTAACTAATTTACTCTCAGCTATATTAGGTCTGTATTAATAATGGAGTACATAAAGTTATGTTTTTCTTAATTATTTTATACAAAAATAAACATTAATAAAACTTTATGTTTAAGATAAAAAAAGAAAGTCAATTATATAGCAGAATCGAAAAATATTAAGGTATTGTTTATATTTTAAGGAGGACTGCATAGGTCTAATTTTGAGTTTATAGGTTTTGATATAATCAATGGTGGTACATATTTTAATTATCGCTGCATTGAACCATTGGGTTTTTCACATCTATTTATTAAATTTATAAATTATATTTATACTTATGCCACATGTAATAAAAATTAAAATAACAGTCATCACCTTCTGAAGTCTTAAGGTTAAATTTAGTCTGTTAGATCTAATAATGAATGGTATTCTAAAAGTTTTTCTTTTCATTTTGACTGTTTTTGAGAAGTTACTAATATAAAAGATATTATATTGATTTTTAAACAGTTAGGTACAGAAGTAATGAAAATCTAATATATTTCATACAGTTATGGAGTTGCAATGTTATACCGTAGTGTTTAACAATGTGAAGTTTAAACTTGATTGTGAGGTCATATTTTTTTTAATGAAGGGTTCAGTAGATGGTAGAAACTATTCTTTCCTAACCGACGGCTGTGACGGAAGGTGATTATGCAAAATTAAACTTTACAGTCAGGGTTTTCCCCAAATTATGGAGACTGGATGAAGCCCTAGAGGGTCTGTAGTACTCACAGGTCCATCTATACCTGTATAATAAAATAACATTTAAATTATAACAGATTCTTTATCTCAAGTATCAATCTAGTAGGAAATGCCGGAAATAACGAAAAATGTTTCTCAATGGTAATCTTACTAACTTGAAGAATATTTTTTGGGATCCTTCAAGGGACAAAAAAATTAAATATTTTATGCCAGACCATCGGGTTTTCATTGCAACTTATGTTTTTTTACTACCTTCCTCCACTCTCTCAATGATTTCTTATTGAATCTTACAGCATATTTTTGTGATAAATAAATGAAACTCTCTGCTAAAATGTGCATTGAACAGACTTTCCACCAACCACAAGAAACTGTCATGGTGTAAACAGCGATTGAAAAAATCACGAGTACATTTGTCCAACCATGTCGATGTCTCCGAGCCGTACCCCGATCACGTCCGACAGAAGAAGTCCTTTCCAAAGAGAGAGAACCGGAGAAGATTCGAAAGGACATTTGCCGAAACAGCATTGTATAACAGTTGTTGAAGATGATTTATTGAAGAATATTCTCATGAGTTTCGCAAATGTTAATTTCCCACTACGGATCCACTTATTGAATTTCCTCCTCATACAAGAATGCAAAGACAAGAAACTCCTCGACGTTTTCGCCTACTTCAGCATTCAGCTAATTAATTACAAAAGACTCATTTACATGACAGTTATCAGACCTATTTGGACATACGGAGTTGAGCTTTGGGGCTCTACTAAACCATCCAATTCATCTCGTCTCCAAACCTTACAATCCAAAATCCTTCGTAAAATCCTCAATACTCCTTATTATACCACAAACAAACTCATCCATCATGATCTTAATATCCCATATGTTGCTGATTTGGCCCAAACTAGATACCTATCCTTCCATGACAAGCTCCATACACATTTGAATCCGCTAGTCTCTCAACTTGCTTCTCATAATATTCCTGATAACCCTCCGAGGCGTCTGAAAAGAAGATGGCCTCGAGACCTTCTACTATAGAACTTTATTGGAGTACTACCGATGGGTAGTTTCTCCACAAGTGTTTTTTGTTTTCATGTCATTTGTTCATATTAGCAAATTTACTTGATGTAATGTAGTTACAGTTGTAAACATCAATAAATTAATCTAAAAAAAAAAATAATTTTCACGCGAATTTCTGAAGGTAAACGATAAAAAAGTTAAGATTGTGATATAGTATTACTGAAGATGAATACTTTTTTTAAACTCCTGTAAACATCCTAGGTAGCTCAGTGTGTAGAGCACTTAACACCTAAGCACAAGATCCCGGGTTCTAACCTGACAGTGGCTGATAAGTTATTGGTATCTGTTCCTTAGGTTTTCGTTTCGACTTAAATTAAAACATTTAACTGTTTATTCGTTTCATTATTAATATTTTCCAAGAATAATAGTTATTTTGAGGTTTAGTATGGAAAAGAGGATGTAATTATAGGTAATGAGTTGATTTCGATAATGATTACATCAAGAAATTAAAGTTTCAACTAACATTTAGAAGTATAAATGATGTATGTTTATTGAAACGTTCATTCCTAGATGAAATGATTACCGAAGTATACGCATTTCCCATAATTAAAATCTATTTTCTATACTAAAACTTATAACTTGTATTTTTGGAAAATATTATAAGGGAAACGAATGAAAAGTTAAAACTTGCTGTAGTTCCACTGGAATCGAAAAGCTGCGGAATAATTAACAAGTTATTTTATCTGTCATCTGCTATAGATGGATCCTGTGTGATCTGAAGAAACTCCTGGAGCTTATAGTGTCTATAAAGTGTGTACCCAAGGAAGTAAAAAAATCACATCCTAGCACAACCTTGGCTTAGAAAAACTATAGTCACTATCATGTACTGAACCTACAATAATTGAAGTGCTTCATCTTTTTTTTAATACAAGCTAAATAGTTATTCCACAAACGTACCATTGGTTCATAAACTTAATGCAAGCAGAGATGTTTATTTTAGTAATCTAATCGCCACACCTTAAGCGATTTGCCGCGAAACAGAAGCAGATAACATCTGTTATCATTAACCTATCACCTTCGAGATCTTATCAATTCAGGTATTAGCGAAACTTGATCCGAAGTGAAAGTGATCTGGAAAATTACAAGATACGGACGGTTGCAGAACAAAGAACGGATTTGCATAAAACGTCGAATCTGCGAAAATATGAGAACATTGTTTTGTGTCGTATTTGTTCTTGCTTCACATTTTTTACATGATTTAATTTCCAAGAAAAATAATGCTGGAAGATAGACACTGTAGAATCGATTCCAGGCAGAAACATTCCGGCAATCTCTTCACACAATGCATTCTTCCAGAGGCTACAAGAATCCTCTAGGAACATCGTGTCCTGACACATAGAGCAACTAACGGCACTCCCGAGGAACCCACAAAGACGAAATTGCACGGTTATTCTTGAGGTGGTGTCGATGTCCTCCCGCAACAGAATAGTCTTAAGAAGCTGTATAGATGTTCTATAGAACTACTTAAATCGATTTCATTCTATAATTATTAAATAATTAAGTTTGAAGAATTATTGAACTGCGAAGCAGATGGAAGATTAAAAAACTGCACCACTGCAACCCACTAGGAGTCCTGGGCACAATACGTCATAAAGACTGAAATGCTTATAAGCCAACGATTATGCAGGGAGGTGATTTGTCTCCGAGATCAAGCACAACCGCAAGATTTTTCTCCACCTAATAGAGGACTAATTCCTTTAAAGATCATGATCTAAAATCGTAATAAGAATGTCTTTTTTGTATTATGGAATTATTAACGTCCTTTCACGGTTAAACTTTTAATGAAGATGTTTATTTAAATATTTTTAATAATGAAATTACACAAAATATACGATTTTTATTAATGGACTTAAGTATATGGTAAAGTCTGTACAGTTTCTGTGATAACAGTTGTGCAGTGAGATTCGTACGAGATCACGCTCAATTATCAGGTTTCCCCCTTCACTTTTTTGAGGCTGGATGAGCCACCGGAGGGACTGCAGACCGCACAGTGACCACCTATGGCCGTTAACAGATTAAATAATTAATCGATTACAGCCGGATTAGGACTTGGTATTCAGCACAGCAACTAAGCGCTCGACACGCTCAGCTACTCCGCTCCTAATAATTCATTAAACAAAACGAATTTACAAGTTCAGCTTTTTTTCACTTACTTTTTTAATTTTAGTCAAGTTTATTTTATTAATTACTAACACTTTAATTCGTAACTTCACCTAATGGTTGGTACCTTTCCTCCATAGCTGATTGAAGATACACGACCTCAACGATTTACTTCGGTAATTTTTTCGTACAATTAGCAACACATTCTTCCTTAAGCGGTTGAACACGGTTGCTAAGAGAGAAATCATAAAATACGCGCAAAGCATTCCCCAGGAAGTAGAACGGAACAATGACTTAGGAATGAATGCTAATAATAACATTTAACCTAATGTGTGTATGTATAAACAATTTTACGATTTTTGTTAACTGTCATTCGTTTATATTTTAATATTTTTTCTTCTGTACATATATAAATATATCTACACCGCAAGGTAGAAGAGATGTCTGAATAATAATAAGAATAAGAGATATATAAATAGTAGAAATATAAAAACATAAGAAATGTTAATGTAAGAATGTTATAGGTATTTCCCTTAACATAACAAATAAAAATAATCCAATATCATACAATAAAAACATAAACAACTAATAAAAAACATATATCTAAGTAGATTTTGAATTTAATCTAATTAATTAAATTTATATATTATTTATTATATTTTTTATGCACTAAAATTAAAACACCACTTTCAATTATCATATCATTCCTTCAAAATAACGTAATCACTCAAAAAACATGATTTTTCAGTTAAAGTAGTAGAAATTTCCATGAGTTACAAAAAATAAATTTGGATATTGGTAAAGCAAAGAAACCCTATTTTATTAGTAATGAAATTCTTTTTTTAACCAATAGAAAATTTTCTGATTTTAACTTATGTCATTAATACCATAGAACTTCAAGTTCAAACATGATACAATTCCAAATATGATTTTATTTAAAAATAAAAAAATGTTGGAAATAGAATATCGGGTGTGTCGTTCCTAAATTAAAAAGCTTTAACCAACATAATTCCTACAGGAGACTAAACTTAACTTAGGAGCGATATATTAAAAATCAAAATGCATAGACATACATTTCTCCCAAGAACCTTGAATTTAAATTAGAATAAATATTTTCAAAAATCTAAAAAAATGTCTAAGTATGGGCAAAACATATATTTTAAAAAAATATTATTTTTTTAAGGATAATCCAAACACTATAATGTAAATGAGTTTTTTTTTGTACAGATAGTGACACATTTGTAAGTAAAAACATCTAAAATTTAATTTTAAAAAGCTTTAGCCCAAGGAATTTTAAGCAGTTGTAAACAAAACATATAATAAATATTTAAATTGATGATAATTGTTGACCTATGATAATTTATGTCTGTATGAAACACTTTGCTTCATAGCCAGAGAGGACCCACCCCCCGTCTCCCCCCAAAGCCCTGAAGAAGACCTACAGCGTAGGTCGAAACGTTGGCTATCAATAAAGATTTTCTCAAATTACTTGAGAATTTCATTCAGTGACCTCTACCCGGACCAATTTCTTCAAAATAAATATTTAAGCATGTCTAAGTAAAAAATTCCAAACTTAAATATCATTTGATCATACAAAATTTGCAAAATTGTAGTCAAAACGTTCCAATAAACATAATCAACAGGGGATATTGTTGCTTGCAGGTTGTAAAATTCGAAAATAATTATTTTTACAATATTTAATAATACTTTTTTTTGTTTATATAATAACAACGTAATTATTTAATCAATTAATTAAAGAAATATTACCTTGAGAGCACAAAATATACAAGAGTCCAGCATGCAAGTATGTCCTGACAATTCTCTGAAACTCCGTCTGAATATGTCCAGGTGCCAGAGGACCTATAACAATAAAAAATTAATCTAATAATCATAAGATATATAAATAATAAATGGAGAATATAAAGTAAATCTGAATAAACGATTTTGGTTTCGACTGGGAGGGGCCAACCTACCGGTCAAGGACTTGTGTGTTTGTGAAACCAGTTCACGCACTAACTTAGTTGAAAATTCAACACAGGAGTCAAACAGGACTCAAGCGGCATAAAACTAACAGACTATGGTTCGAACTTGGTGTAAACAACATACAATTACTTTGATATTAATTATTATATCTGCAGCAACTGTGAATAAGTTATAAGTCGGATTTTATCCAGAGAGAGTTAATTTTATTGATGGAAGAATCGTAGTTTTTGGCTTGAAAGAAACTTGTAATATAAGCAATAACTTCATTTCAAGACAATGCCTGACTTAGCCACTTATACACAACGAAATGACAAGATTCCGCATCCTTAAGTACAAGAAACTGATTTTGGACACAACTCGAATTAACCACTAGCTCCCCATGACTATGTTATGGGTTTATACCAATAAACAGTATATAATACTCTACATATTTTATCATATATATTATTTGATGGTTAACGTATTCGTAAATACCATAAGTAGGAAAAGTGGTATTGGAAAACTCCGAAAAAACAAAACCTTCAAGCCTTAAAAATAATGGAAAATAAATAACTAGTATTTTAGAGTAAACATTTTTAAAAATTTTTACTCGGTTTTAATTTATTATTACTATTTTTAATGGTTTATAAAATTATAGTTGCCCATTACTCATGTAAGAGATAAGATTTATTAGAATGAGGATCTAAAAAAATAGATTAAAAATTATCGACTCACTAATATACAAAATTTTAAGTTGAATTTATTTTATTTTATTTTTATTTCTTTAATTTATTAAAAATATTATCTTGTTAGAATTAATAAATATATCACCCTATAATTCAAGATACGATTGTATGTATTAATAAGAAAGATTTTAAAATATTTAACATTACTCCCCCTCCAGGCATATTTTTATCTAAAGGGATATATATATTAGTATGTATATATTCAGTAATTATTTTTAAAGTCATGCTTGTAATGCATAATCAAAAAATTTAGAAAAATTTAAACTGAGATTATATTTTATGTAGACTATTTCTTTAAAAAATTCAAATGCGTTAAATTTATTCTAGAGAAAGGTCAACACTGTCGTGCCCTAATTTGTGCAATGCATAATTAATAATTAAGAAAATTATTTTATGGCTAATTCGAATGAGACTTAATATGTTGTATATAACGGCTCGCCGTAGAACTCTGTATTCATATAAGACGGAAACTATTTGCATGAATAAAAATGAATTTTAATTACGGACGATTCCCAGGTTGTTGAGCCCCCCCCCCCCCCAAGAAGAGTTTGGTCGATTACCATGCGATACGGTGGAGTCTTTAGAGGAACAGGTGAAAAGATCAATAGTATTGTCTTATCTCCACTTGTCTGGCTTCGGAAGGGGGAGGAGTTTGTACTGAAGAGAGAACATAAAAAATAAAAATATAGGAAAAACAGCACTGTAAGATATATATAAAAAAAGGAGTATCTGTACCGCAGGTTGTCACTTGGAGTTGAGTTCCAAGTTTTAACTGTTTATTCTTTTCATATTACAATATCTTCCAAAAGTTAACATGGGCTTAAGTATGAAAAAGAGAATGAAATTATGGGTAATGAGTAGATTTCGGTAATCATTTCATCAAGAAATAAAAGTTTCAACTAACATTTCGAAGTATAGATAATATATGTTAGTTGAATCGTTCATTTCTTGATGAAATGATTACTGAAGTATACACAATTCCCATAATTACATTATCTATGCAATACTAAAGCTAATGATAACTTGTATTTTTGGAAAATACTAAAAAGTAAAACGAATGAAAAGTTAAAACGTGTTGTAACTAAAATCGAAGCGACAATCTGCGGAATAACTACCAAAAATTACCTATCAATGATAAATAAAAAAATAATTGTACCACTAAAACCCAAGGATGGCTTTGAGATCAGTGCATGATATACTGTACTGTTATTTTATATACATACTACTGCATACTAGGGTTATGCAGAGGAGTTGATGAGATTGCGCTCAGCCATAGGTATTCATATTGTAGAGGCTGGGTGAGCCACAGAAGGGTGGGATATATACTAGGACATCCATGGCTGTTAACAAATTAAATAATTTATCCGTCACAGCTGGATTTGAACATGGAACCTTCAGCTTAGTAACACAGCACTCTAAACACTGAGCTACCCCCTCCCCGAAAGGACATTAATCATTCCATAATACAATTAGCAATTCTTATTACGATATTATATCATTATCTATAAAGGAATTAGATTAAAATAGTGTTTAAAAACATGACCTACAAAAAATGGGTAACGAGGTTTTATAATTAGGGTAACCAGATAATACAAGATAAATCCCGTAGTTAATTAACAATTGTGTTTATGAATCGATTAAAAAAAAAAAGAAAAGAAGGTAATTATTCCGCAGGTTGTCGCTTAGAATTGAGTCGCAAGTTTTAACCTATCATTCGTCTCCCTTCTAATATTTTCCAAAAATACAACTTATCACGCAATCTGGAAAATATAATGTAATTATGGGAAATGTGTATATTCGGTAATCATTTCATACAGCAATGAACGTGTCAAAAAATATATCATCTATACTTTAAAATATTTGTTGAAAATTGTATTTATTGATAAAATAATAACCGAAATGTACTCATTACCCATATTTACAATCTCTTTTCCATACTAAAACTCACGATAACTCTTTATTTTTGGAAAATATATGAAATAAAATAAATTCCAAAATTTGAAATACAACAGTTCTTGTTGTAACTGAATTCGAAATGATAATCTACGGAACAGATAAAAAAAAAAACCTGATTAAAAGGTGTAAAATGGACTGAAATATTCGGTTTTATTTACAATACAACATACCACAGCACTGAGTTCACCAAGGAGAAGTTCAAACCTAACTGGACAATACCAAACCGTTCTTGCCTGAACAGGTAAAAGTTCAGGTAAGGCGCCAAAACCTTTCCTGCCTCTAACGACCGTTCACTCTAAAAGGTATATAATTAGTGAAACATCTTAAAAATTTGCTGTGTAACGAGCTAGGAATCCGTTTTAGGACACAAGGAATAGGACTACTGTTAAGAAAATAAAATTAAAATGTTACTAACATAAAAGTTATACTCATAATAGAGAAATTTATATTAATTTTTTAACATTTAATATTATACAATAAAACTAGAGAAAGTGGTGTTTTATTGCCATAAATATGTTTAATTAAACAGCCCAAATGTTTTTGTAAGCTATTATACACTAGTAATTATACCAGAAAGAAAATGGTTTGGGTGGAGGTTAAACAATTTTGTTTTATAGGGAGAACTGTTTATTTGGAAGCCAACGTTTCGACCCACATTACAGATTCGACCAAGACAAGGGCGGATCCAGGATTTTTTTCTGGGGCGCTAAACGGAGAGACGGGCAAAAAATCAACAATAACTTAGAAATAAACAAGTAATATTTATAGAAAGGTTGTTAAGTTTATTAAAATATTTAAACAATAGTTTCACTCATATTATTTATGTTATAACATCATATGATTTGCCTATAAGTATGTACTGTAATGGATTCTCCACAGTACACAAAAAACCATCTGGGTGGGGGGCACGTGCCCCCGTGCCCCCTCCCCCTGGATCCGCTTATAGACCAAGAGATTTTTTTTACTACTGAACGGATTTGGATGATACATTACACATAGGCTACAACAAGGGCGGATTTAGGGGGGCAAGGGGGCACGTGCCCCCACAGACAGATTTTTGTGTTCTGTGGAGAATCCATTATAGTACATAATTAAAGGCAAATCACATGATAATAGTTGTTAAAATGACAGAAAGAACATGAGTGAAACTATTGTTTTGATATCCTACTAATATTATAAATGCGAAAATTTGTATGTATGTTTGTTACTCATTCTCTCAAAAACTACTGAAAGGATTTGGATGAAACTTTACAGTAATATAGGTTATACATCATAATAACGGATAGGCTACAGTAAGGGCACTCAGTTTTTTGTGTTCTGTGGAGAATCCATTATAGTACATAATTAAAGGCAAATCAGGAATTACCATCTTGAAATTTGTAGATAGGTTCTTTGTATAATTTAAGAAAGAAATTTGGATAATTCCACCCCAAGGGTTTCCCGTTTAATATAATAGGGGTTCTAAGATTGTATGGAATCCGTCAGTTTTGAAGTTAGACACCCGAAATTTTGGATGTACGAGTAACTTATAGTTAAAAAAAAATTAAATTATTTATTTAAAATGATCTGTCACGAAACTTTATGTGGCAGACCAAATTCCATGCGAGTGCAGCCGCGGGCAAATGCTAGTTATATATATATATATATATATATATATATATATATATATATATATATATATATATATATATATATGTCAACTAATATTATTCAATCTAGTATTTATACCCTGACCATTTGCTTCCTCTTTTAATAATTTTAATTTGTTTTGAATAATTATAATTGAAGAGTCCATAATTTATTTAATAAAGCTTATTATCTAAAAAACAATAATGTTCAATATTGCCCTTGAAGGTACGTGTAGAATATATTTCGTGTATTTCATATTGGTCTTGTATTTCATTAGTAGAATATCAAATAAATATTCTAAAACTAACAGATAATTTATGAAAGTGTAATTCATAATGAACTTATTTTATATGATTATTATTATTTTAAAAAAAAACACTTTTACTATTACAACCCATGAAGGGACTTTGACTCAGTGCATGGTAGAGACTGTTTCCCTGGTAGAGACTGTTTGTTTAGCAGGGATTTGATTGTCCGAGATCATGCTCAAAAAGGGTACCCACTTCATAGAGGCTGGGTGAGCCCTAGGAGAGTCAGTAAATCATGTCCATCCATGAGTGTTAAGATGTTAAGTAATTCTGTCACAACGGGATTTGAAGTCAGGACCTTCAGCAAAGCAACTCAGCACTCTACACACTGAGCTACTCCGCTTCCAATTAGTGAAGGAAAAGAAAATACCGATAATTCAGATATTGAATGGTCTTCATTTTATTTAGATTTAAAAAAAATTATGATAATAATTATAATTTATATAAGGCACATTAGGAATTTACTTATTTATTTGAATTGATCCCAATCAATGAGATTTAATCCATACAATTTTAATTTTAAATACTTTTAAATGCGTCATTTTTTTAAAAACTATTTAACAACATAAGATAAGAAGTAGTTGAAATACAACACTATCGTAATAGCCGTGAACGTAAAGTTTACAAAAGTTCGCAAATAAACATGAGTAATGAGTTGGTTTTACATTTAGAATATTTTTTTAGCTACAATTTAAAGGATTTTCAAATATCTCCTACAGCAAATATAAGTACAGCAGAAGAAATATATATATTTTTTTATTTATTGATATTTACAACTGTATTACAATAATACAACAAGTAAATAGGATAAATGATAGTAGAGAAACTACCCAGTGGTAGTACTCAAATCACAAGTTTAACTAAGAAGGTCACGTGGCCATCTTCTTTTCAGACGCCTCGGAGGATTATCGGGAATTGAAGAGGAAGCTAGGTTTGAAACTAGAGGGTTTGAGTGGGAATAAAGTTTGTTATGAAAGGATAGATACCGGGTTCGTGCCAAATCAGCTACAAATGGGACATTAAGGTCGTTATGACTTTATTCTTAACAAAATTTTGGATTGTAGGGATTGGATACGAGAGAAATTCGATGGCTTAGTGGAGCCCCAAAGCTCTACTCCGTAAGTCCATATAGGTCGTATGATAGAGAGCTTAGAGCGTTCCTCTAGTAATTATTGAAGTAGCCTGAAACTTCAAGCGGTTTCTTGTCCTTTCAGTCTTGTAGAAAAAATATAATTTATAATTTATAACAATTATAGAATGGCCCTCAAGACCATGCAACAACTCTCCGAAGGTTAGAAATATTATTATAATAATACTCCCTTGCGCCATGACCATGCCAGAATTACACACATCAAGTATTTTGACTCCAAAGTTGAAGTATAACACGAACTAAAAAGCTCTCGACTTTCTTTTGGGAGAAACTCATTAATCTTAATAACAGTCTTTCTCCTCATGAATCAGATCAGGATTATGAAATCGAAACCGCAATAAACTATAGAAGTTATATGTGTACATATATATACTACATACTACTTGCTCTACCATGTAATGAACCCCAACTATCAACTATCAACCCTTGATCTCATTATAAGCCCTGAAGAAAACAACAAACAATGTGGTTAAAATGACAGTTCTTCTTAAGAGAAGTTTTTCTGACCTCCACCCGGACCATTTTCTTCCTCATATATACATACGCAGATAGAAAACGCAGATTTATAAATATTAAATATGGCTGGAGTTTTACTTTCCTTATTCCTTTTGTAGGTGTTTCTATATCCAAGGCTAAAGAAGAAGGAAAGAATTTTTAGAATTTATCTTGAATAATATAATTGACTTCTTTATATATATATATATATATATATATATATATATATATATATATATATATATATATATATATATAAATTCTTTCCTTCTTCTTTATCCTTGGATATAGAAACACCTACAAAAGGAATTATGAAAGTAAAACTCCAGGCATATTTAATATTTATAATCCTGCGTTTTCTTCCTGTTCTGTGCTACACCTGAGTCTTCCTACGGGTGCCATTAGTTAACTCCAGACCTGGACGGCCGAGGGGTGATTTTTTGCTCCAGCTCCAGGCAAGAGAAGGCAGGTGGATGGACCATCGGCCATTGCATGGTAATGGCCGTCTCTTGTAGTAGCCGTCGCACAATGATAGATTTCATGCTAGAGTCTTTTCTCGCATCGAGAAGATTGCGTGCGTTCCCGATATATGCAATAGAAGGAAATCGAGTACATTGCAAAATAGTGCTATGTTATATATATGAGAATAAAAAAAAAATTAATAACAGTAAATATTCAATCTATTTTTACACCATACGCTTAAACCACTACACCCCGCGAAAAGTGATTTGTCCTAAATCACGATCAACAAACAGTTTTCCCCCTTATTTTGGGTACCAACTTTGTAGAGACTGGGTGAGCCCAGGAAAGATTTAGATCCCGGATTCATCTACGGCTGCTAATAGATTACATAAAAGACTTGCCAGGAGCGGAAAAGGCGAAACGTCCACTGGTTTTTTTCAAATATTTTGGAGGCTTAAGGGTTTGTTTTGGGGATTTTTCCTATTATATCATTTTTATTTTGTTAATAAATAAACATATGCAACATCCGATAATAAGCATGATGTCATTTAAAAACAAGAAGAAGAAAATAAAACTTTTTAACAATAGTAAATTATTTTTTTTTAAGGACGAAAATTGAGAAGCGATGGCGCCAAAGCTATTCAGGTAGATTTAAAAATCATTTCTCTAATGTTTCAGGTCATATAAAGCAATAAACTTTTAAAGCTATATCCCAACCTTTAGATCCAAACAGAATAGACCCGGAAGATTTCTATTCTAAGGTAAATCTGTAGGTCAAGAAATTGAAGAGGCAAGTTGAAAAAGACTAAAAAAAAAAATTTATGTAAAAATTAAAATTAAATAAAATGAATATTTAAAGAGCAAAAAAATCTGTTAATACCAAGTACTTGCTCGAATAAAATAAGAATTAAAATTAAAGAAATGACCCTAAAATTAATAAATAAATTATCGTTTGTACAGACTGAAGAGAAACAAATAAAATAGAACAATTACTCGATATATTACTAAATAAATTTAGTAATATGTATATTCAACATAAAAAATTCATTTACTCTATTAAACTAAATAAATAAACTTAAAATTAACTATATAAATATTATTAATATAATATAAACCATTGAAACAAACATAAACTTATTCATTAAGGCTGAAACCTGGGATGGGAAGTGAGAGACTTTAACGTTCGGGCAGCAAAGAAGATTGAAATCGCGAACCAAGAAGTTGCCGTTATATTAAAACTAATTAATTTTAAACATAAAAAATATAATGTAATTGGATTTTTTATTTAATTTCTTGTAGAAATAACCATCTATAAATAGTATTAAAGTATGTCTTTTAAATAATGTCAAATTCACTACGTAAAATAATTATTTTTTCTTAAAATTTAAAGATTTATTTATTTTTATCAAAAGTTATCTATTAGCTTAATGATATTTAAATTATTCAATATAACTGCATGATTAACAATAATGGTACATATAAATGACTGTATACTTAATTTCCCATCTATCGTCAATACATTAACGTATTTTTTTTTAAACTAAAAAAAGTATAGCATTTTCAAAAATATAATCAATTTATAATTTAATTTAATATACAATAACGTTGAGTATAGGAAGAGTTAAAAAAAAAAAAATTAAATGGATATTCCTTAGAAAAATTTGCTTATTTTTATAAATCAATTGGATTATAGAATAAACAATAATCTAAATAAAATCACGACATTTGACCAGAAGGGCCATCAACTGGTGTTTATGTTCTGTTCAAAGATGGCGGACCTATCTGGGCAACTCCCCCACTCACCTTGGAAATCTGGAATAGCGCCTTTTTAGTCCTTATTCTGTCCTTCATTTTTGCCACAGATCTATCGGATGCCTTCAGAATGTCCAATCACTGTTTCACGGCATCGGAAAATCGGAATGAAAATCACAAAAACTTCAAACAGAACACAAGACTGACGGAGAATCGCAATAGGTACACGCCAGGTAACACACCTTTGTTTACTAGTGGCCCGGGCCGCGAGTGGAGGTGGGGAGCAGGCTTGCCAACCGCAGGGGAAAAATATTTCCCTCAATATTCCTCCTTATATCTCGGCAAGACGTTTGTTTACGTTTAAATTTTGTATAAATATTAAACACATTATATTAAATTTGGTAAAAATACAGATTGTAAATCACTGGAATTTTTTTGAAGTTTAAAAAATACTAATTTTGTTGACGTTTTTGGGGTTCTATATTTTCATCTCTATATAATAACTCAAAAATATATACACAATTAATATAACTCATTAAAATAATCTGTATTACTTAAACGTAAAATAAATCCAAAAAAAATATCAACTTCAATAAAATAATGGCAAAACTAATAAAATCTTTAAAAAGAAATAACAGTGAAAAAAATAAAATAAAACTAACTACAAAATACTATTACACAATTAGTCAGAACAAAATAATATCGTTAGCATATTAATATTTATTATTTATTACTAAACTGAGAAAAAACTGTAAGTATAATAAATAAATAAAAATCGTGTGTTCATAAGTAAGTTCCTTTTTTCCCCCTTTATAAATAAATAATTTAAAAATCAAATAAATTTCAAGATAAAATTGAGGCTTATTGTTACAGATTAAGTAAGAATAACTATAACACAGTTTTTAAGAGCGTTATAAAACGGAGAATTAATATAATATAATCTCTTAGTATAAAAAATAAAATAATTTATTTTAAATATTCCAAGTTTTCACTGTTCAATATGATACCTATGACTACTAAAATAATCTATCTCTGAGATTAAAAAGTGTTCCTCTAAGACGAATTAAACTTAATTAAGTATTTTATAAATTCAGAGTTTTGTTAAAATGTTAATATTAGTTAAATATTGCGAAGTGAATGTTTGATATCATGTTATATGCAAAATAAAATATACAAATATAATTAACAAATTAGAAGGAAACCTACAGATAAAAATTTTAAATATTTTAATCAATTTATCGTAATAAACAAATGAATAATGAAAGTATTTTGAAGTTAAGTTATTTCCCATTTTGCTCCCAAAAAAATCGTAAAGGTGATAAGTTTCTTATATATTGTTATTAATAAGTGCAATAATTTTAATGCGTTTAATTAATAGAGAATATATACATAAATTAGATTAGACGACACAGTTAAAGTAGGCAGAACGAATCTTATCGCACTAAGCGGGCGTGTTAGTTGCAGATTGTCAACAATCAACTGATAACTTCAACAAGTGTCAACAGCTAATTAAATTGTTGATATCGGTTCGTGAGAACTAGAAAAATAGTTGATATCTAATTGGAAATAGTTAATAGCTAATGATTAATACGGAGGTACGAAAATACTCAGTAGTTGTATTTGGGTCTTGATGGGATGCTGTTTCTGGTTGGTGTCTTGTTGATTTGGATGTGGTTTATTTATATTTTTATTATTTACTTTCCGTTATTATGATGTCTGAATTAGTGAAATATAGAAGACTATTCATTGGACGCTGTTTTATAGGAGGATGTGTTATCCTCTTCAATCATCAGATAGGACCTTCATTTTAGATTCCAAAGATCTTTTCAAACGGTCTCTCCCCATTTAAGTTGTGAATAATAGGCAAAAAGGCGTAGAAACTAAATAACTCCCGCACATAGCAGTAAAGGGAAAACAAACGCTAATAATCCCCTAAAGTAAAACAAGCAAAAAGTTTTGTCTAGTTATATAAGTGAAAAAAAGAAAAAACTATACCACTATACTATATCAATGAAGGTTCTTAGGTTCAGTACATAGTAAAGACTGTACTGTTTCTAGGACAACGGTTTGTGCAGGCAGATTTATTCGAAATCATTCTCAACCTCCAGATTTCTTCCCCCATTAAAGGTACCCACTTAATTGGCGTTGTGGCGATGAGTCGGGGGGGAGTCTGCAGATCCCAAAGGATCCAGCTGTGGCTGTTGACAGATTAAATAACTTATCTGTCAAAGCCGGATTCGAACCGAGACCTTCGAAATGAAGCTCATCAGCTCACCTAAACGGACTCAATGAAGAAAGAAACTATGATTTCTTAGAGTTGTGCCAAGATGTGTGTGATTGGCGGTCAACTATGTGTTGCGGAAATGGCTTCTTGGAGAGCTCTACTCTAGCGAATATAAAAACGAAAACTAACGCAGGGTTTGCACAATATCAGGCGCCAAGGAACAGGAGTGTCGCGGTAGAGTTTCGAAACCCTGCGACGCAGCCAATAAATCAGATATAGCGAGCTGTTTAAAAGCCGAAGCGGAGAAAGGTCAGAGCCAGGTTTCACCTTTAGACCCTGTAGTAGAGCTTATGTTTTCCATATGGTTAGTAGCAAACCGGTCTGAGTCTTCGTAGTAGTCTGTAGTAAGCGTGGATGGGGGTGCCAACAGAACAGAACTAATATTCCCTACCAGCGGGGAACTTTCCCTACCTACCTCCCGCCAAAAGGTTCCCTCCAGGAGGAGCTTCAGCGAGCTGGGCAATGACACTTGGCCAACCAAAGACTCGAAGATTTTAAATTCTGCAACAAAAATTTACAGATTATTTTTCTTTTTGTATCCCGCTTTGTTTTCTAGAAAGTATACACCACTTAAACATTCTCGGAGTGTAGAGCGTAGAGTTGATGTTCTGAAGATGGGTTCAAATCCGGCTGAAGCAGATAAATCATTTCTAACAACCACAAATAAGCGAAATCTGCGGACCATCCTGGAGCTCAACAAGCCTCTGTAAAGCGGGTAGTCTTAATTGGGGGAAAACTTTGTGGTTAAGCTTGATCTCGGACAAATCACCTCACTGCACAATCGTTGTCCAGTGACAGTACAGTCCCTGCCATGAACTGAGTCCAACACTCTTCATGTGTACAGGCTTATTTTTTTTTTTATGCATTTCTTTGAGTTTTCAGTATGTTTTACAAACTGACAATATATGACCACAGCATCCAGCAGGGCAATATGTAATTTGCAGTGTATGTAGATCGGGGCAGCATTTCAATTAGTTTTACCTTTATCTACCTATATGCTTTAATTAATATGTATAATATTATTTAAACGAATATACTTTGTCCTTTTAAAAATATTTATTTATTTTTATATTTGTATATTAAGCTGGTTAAATAATAATAATAATAAAAAAAATTCTTTTAATTTTCAGAAGACCTTTCTGTTTCTTGAAGGACCAACTAGTTGGCAGGGTCTAGCGGATATAATTGTAACACTTACTAGTCTCATAGAAACATTTCCTCTGAGCTAAGCCGTTCTCTACAATTTATTATTGAGGTGTTGCCTGTCGAGGAAATACGGGTGGAAATAATGTGAAAAGCCTCTTAAGATTTTTAAAAAGAAACACTTAAGCTACTAGTTTTCAGACGCAAACAAAATTATATCGGGTTAACTGGTTAATAGGGGAAAGAGTGGGATAACTAAGTTTGTAAAATGCTGAGTTGCTAAGCTGAAACTCCCGGGTTAAAATTCGGCTTTGGCAGATAAAATATTTAACCTGTTAACAGCTACGGATGAACCTTATGGAACCTACAGAGTCACCTAAGGTTCATCCAGGTTGCAAAAAGTGGGTATCCTTGACGAGGGGGGAAATCTGGAGGATGGGCGTGATCTCATACAAGTCACCTCCCTGCACAACCCTTGTGCAGACCTTAAGACTCCACAAGGCTGATGTTATGACTCTTCATTTGTTTCAGTAACACAAGTTATTTTGAAAATAAAAGAGTACGAATAAAATAAAAAAATCGCGTATTATCAACTATAAGAAGTAAGTATACACCACAATAACGATTACATCTTCAGCCCAAGTGAGAAAGTGGTTAAGCTGAATTTTGTCCTAAATCACTAAATTATACTGAGCGAAGCGGAATCGTGTCATTCACGTTGTGCATAAGTGGCTAGGTAAGGCCTAGGCTTGAAATGGAGTTAATGCTTCTAGTATAACTACAGTTAGTTAAAGTTAATGCTTCCACTATAACTACATTTAGTTAAAGTTAAAGCTTCCACTATAGCTACATTAAGTTATAGTTAATGCTTCTACTATAATTACATTTCAAGCTAAAAACTAGAGAATGGTACCGTTCCGCTTCTTCAAGTACAAGAAACAACAATTACGAGTGATTTTTAAGATTCGCCTTAGCTACTTATTCACGAAGGCTGTAGATATTTTCAATAAGCACTAGGCATTAACGAATATTTAAGCAATATACACTAGCATAATTAATTCATAAATAGATTTGAATGGGAAACTAATTTAATTTAAGAGCTGCGTGACTTATTAGGGACCATTAGGGATTGCGAACAATGATTTTTGAAAGTTTACTAATGCAAATCTAGAGGAGTGACAAGGTCTTAAGATCCAACCTGCAACGCACGATCTTTACTTGCAAACTTGCAAAAGAAGTACCACAGTTCATTTTGTTATTATGATAACAAGTAGGCGTGCGATATCGTAGCACTGAAGATTACTTTTAACCTTTCATATATATATATATATATATATATGAAATATATATATTTTTATATATATATATATATATATATATATATATATATATATATATATATATATAAATATAAAAACAAATAAAGGTTTATTATTATTAAAAAATCATAAAACTGGAAACCAAATTGCTTCTATGGATCATTAACATAGTAGGCCAGAAATTGGTAGACGAACAGTAATATTCATAGCGATATTATAAAACACAGATTAAGATATAATGGACACATCATAAGGATGAGCCCACCCAGATTTACCATGCAAGTAGTCGAATTTTATAGACAATGGATTCAATCCAAAACAGGCAAAATGAAAAGGATTGGAAAAATAAAAAAAGATCTGAAAAGAGGATATCCAAAACCAGGTAATCTGGAAATCCAAAATTCATAGTTGGCAAGTTGACCAAGAGAAGAAATCAAAGCAGAAGACTTGGACAAGATCTTCCCAAGAGAGAAAGGAAGCCTACATCATAATAATGAAAGAATGGTCACAAAGAATGGCAAATGGACACTTACAAGTACTTTGCGTAGTCTTAATGGGCTCATACGCAAATAACAAAAAAAATACAAAAAAAAGGATTATCTGTGTCATGCACACCATAAATTACTAATTTTATAGTTTTCAAAATACACCTGAACCACCATTAAAAATATTACAAATACATTCGATCATTAAAATACTATTGTAAGATTAAGATTGACTAAGATGATCTAATAATAATATAATTATTATACTCAAACTGCCATGAAAATATTTTTTTTTTATCATTTATTTTATTTTCATATGATATAATTTTACAAATAAAATATTTTTTTTTTAATTTTCAAAACAGAAAGATAACTAGAATAAACTGTCATAAAGGTAAGAACAATGCTGTACCTAAAAGTTGATTAGAAAATAAAAATATAAACGTCTTTTAAATACTTATACGTGTTTTACCATCGGAGTAATATCTCAGTTTCCAATACTTATTTTATCAAATTGTGTCGTTGATGAGCACGCTTCGACGAAAATAGGGCATTCGTGACAGTCATCAGATTGCCTAAGAATCGGGAACTTTTCCGATTCCATGAGACTATCTTTGAACAGAAAGTTAATGACTAACATCAGGAACCCAATGTCAACGGGAGTCTTCGACAGTGAGTCAATTTTTTGGAGGACGCTAAGAAAAGAGAAAACAGGATTTTTTGGATTGTCACTGTTACGCATCAACTGATTCACAGCACACTTTTACCTAGGTGCATTCCATTTATTTGACTAATATTTACATGGAAACACTACGTAACCCCATTTTATATAATATTTCATATACTCTAAGACAGTTATTTATAAATTACCAGCGACCCGCCCGGCTTCCCACAGGTAGTAGAGAATAATATGCCTACATGTTTTGCCTGTCGAAGGATCACATCGATTTGGTGCGTTGAATATGTGAATTAGATTTAAATATAATATAATGCCTACACTACATTACGTTAATGTATTTTATTATGTCAAAATTACAAACATAAAACAAATTAAAATATTTCTTTATACATGACTTTATTTTCACGCGCGTTAATTTTTTGCGATAGCCCCAAAAATATTCAATTGAACTATATGGTGTAGATGCATGAAATGCTAAGGTAACTAAGGTAAGTATTTAAGATGATGAGGATTAATACCGTCGAAATAGCTTTCCAATTACCGCATTGTAATTAACCTATTTTTTAGAAGAAATAATGGGTATAGTAAGCTATCCTGAAAAGATAGATTAATGCTATCTGGGACTTTTTTATAGATCTATAAAATAGGAATATTCCACCATCCATTGTTTTGTTATATCTCAAATGGGTTAGACTGTGTCATCGAATAAAGCTCCCAGGCAGCTATAGTTTTTCCAACAGTTACCGTTATGTTACAACCAATTTACACAAAACCTTGCCAAATTATATAGGTACCTTAACCTTCTTCATGAATCCATAGTGGTGATCTATTGGTGAAAATATCAGGTACTCATTAAGAATCTCTATCCTAATTATGCTTGGATAGGCAAAATTTAGTACTACCACTGTATCTCCACTGTTAGCATAGCAGCTTAAAGTGATGTTAAAAGAATAAACAAAAACAAACAACTGGGAGTTTCACGAGGAGAGCTCAACCCCAAGGATTAACATGCGTATACCTACTCTCAGGTAGTTTCTTCTTCAACTTTCAAGAACTCTAACCTTTCGAAAGCTCGACTGCTATCGAACTTATTACCAGAAGTCCATTAGGAGACAGAGTGGACGTGGTTCCGGACTTATTCTTTTTCTATTCCATAAGCGGCACGAGGCTATCTGCCTCTGGGTCACGACCTGGGAGAGTACGTCGCAGCATTACAGTTCACTCTGCTAGAAATTTACTTCAGTAAAATCGATTTATCCTCAGATCGATATCGTCTGTCACAATTAAATTGGCCATATAATAATCTTCAAAAATATAAGAATCAAAACTCAAGACTGGCTGATTTAATAAAAAAAATTTAAAGCCATGAGGACTGCGAGACAGAAGTTAACTCAAAACACTGGAATAATGTGTAACAAAATATTTTTTTGAATTTCTAAATCAATTACAGTCTAAATTATTTGAATTCAAAAGTTGTAAATTTAAATTATTAACATCAGTCTGGTTTTCACATACACTGGCACTCCTAACAATATATGCACTTTCAAATAGTTTATTTGTAAGGCAAAGCATATGAGGGGCTGCGCAAGCTCACTATATCAATAATTTAATGGAAGTAATAATTAGTAAAACCCAGTTAATATTATTCAAGTGATAGCGTCGCAAAGATTGAGATGGGCTTGTAAAGTTTTTGGGGTGAGTAACGATCGAACTTCAAAAGTGTTAATAAGCGCTGTGCTGACTGGTTAATGCCTAAGGGGTAGACCGAGACGTAGGTGGGAAGATTCCGTTAAGATTTATCTGAAGGATTTGGGTAAAGGTGCTGCATTGAGCATTGAGTCGTCGAGTTTGCTAAGCCTTGTATTATTATTATCAATAATCAGTCAATATAATGGTTATGTTATGTATACCTTCTATTGGTATTTCCTTAAATGTTAATAAACTTTATTTTCATTTTTAGCATTATATTCATCGTTAACGTAGCTCAACAATACTAAAATAATTTTTATTTTCAATCATTTCATAAAACAAGACATTCAACTATGACAAATAAAATTTTATAGGGGAAACGAAAATTTACTTATAATTTATTTTACTGTTATATGGTATAACTTTTTAAATAATTTATTTGAAAAGAAAAGATATGACCAGGACCGGGACTCGAACCCAGGTCTCTCACCTATCCGTGGTGGAGCTTAGTCACCCCAACCTATCCTGGTTTGCTTCTCGGTCAGTCATACCCTTTACTTAATTATTTATGCTTTAAGATATTACTAGTATCGACTGCACAACTTTCACTTTTTAGATAAATATTATTATTCTTAAATCAATGGAATTCTAACCTTAAATCTTTGAACTAAATTTAATTAAAAGAAATTATATAAGTCATACGCAGGCAGCTAGGTGTCACCAGTCTCGAGCATGTTGCTAAAGCGAATCCACACGTTTACTCCCAAACAAACGTCGCTAAACACAGCTGAAGAAGTTTTCACTTCAAAAATAAATCTAAAAAATATTGTGATAATCACAGTACAACCAACAAAGGACACTTCATATTGCACTTGACCTCTCCTCAACGCTAAGAATTTCCCGAGTATGTACGCAGTTACACTGACATTATGGGTACGGTAAGGGGAATGTAAGACTTCGGTAATCTAACAGTGATTACATCTTCAACTTAGAAACCATCTTGTGGAAGGCTGAAGACGGAATGCTGCGGTGATTCCTGTAATGACTGAGGAAACCTTAAGATTTCTTACGAACCTTTCCAGTTTTTATCTATTCGAACTATTCATTAATATATTTTATCTAAGAATTCTATCTAAGATTTATTTTTATGACGAAAAATATATTCTGTAAGTACTTCATAAGGAGAATCCACTACATCCAAGCATTCTGCTATTATACTTAAGCTCATGTAAAATGGTACCTAAATATTTATTAGCCCCAGACTTTTAAAAAAAAAAAGTTATTTATTGAACTTTACAACTGTATAATAGTATACATCAAGTAAATATAATGAAAGATAAATAATGACACGAGATAAAGGCAAGTAGAGAAACTGCCCAATGGTAGTACTCGAAACATAGACTTTACATGTGAAATAATATTACTTTGGGTATCAGTTCCGCAGGCTGTCGCTTCGATTTAAGTCATGCAAGCTTTAATTTATCATTCGTTCCCTTTTTGATATTCTTGAAAATAAAAATAATCATGAGTTTTACCACGAGAAAAAGAGTGTAATTACGGAAAATGTGTATATTTTATCAAGAAATGAACGTTTCAACAAACATATATCACCTCTAAGGAAGAAAATGGTCCGGGCAGAGGTCAACCCCCTAGTAGAGGTCAACTCTGAGTCCAGTGTCAACCCACTCCCCATTAACCATGCCATTAGGCCCTGAAGAAGACCTGCAATGTGGGTTTATATACATAAAGTTCCAACTTCACCATAATAATATAAAACAGCAAAAGTTCATTTTAAAAGTTGAAAACGAGCTTTGGAGATGATTCTCAAAAAAATAAACACTCTCAAAACATGACAATTACATCACGTCTAATGCCCATGAGATCGTCATGATCTGAGATAGTACTTACTGTAATCACGAGCTGTGATATCACGAGGAACACAGGGCTGCAGTGTCATCTTGAAGATGGTACTGCTCGTTACTATCTGGTGGCAAATATTTATATTTATTTGTTTTCTTCAACTTCAACAAAAATGATGCTACAACGGGAGTCCTAATTTTGTAACATTGTAATTGAAGACTAAAAGGAAAAACGAGGTAATTCGATGTTTTTCCAAAAAAATAGTAACAGCAATTTCCGATGGACTTTTCAGTGGCCTACAAGATGTCGAAACACGATAAGAACGAGCTCAAACAAATCTTCATCTGAACTATCCTGAGGAAGAACAAGGTAACTTGGCTTCCGCGAGTTTATATTCAAGCATCCCAAACATCGTTGTCAAATTGACAGAACCAGCAATCTTCATGGATTTACAAAATTAAATTAACAAAAATAATGATAACAATAATGATTAATTCAGTAGTTCACTTCGTTTTCATGAATATTAAGAAGAAGTGAGTTTCCACGTTTTCCACTGTAGTCTTCAATGAGGATAGTACTCTAAACGAGTACCTGACACAGGCTGGGACAGCCATTTTACGCCCCTTGTGAAGGACGATATAACCAATGATGTTTTACTCCTTTTAAAATATCTTACGGACATCTATAGGGCTACGAACCCGCAATCTTGGACATAGTGGCTAGCACAACTTACTATGTCTAAGAACACATATGTAGCCTGGCAGTTGGGCTTGGGATTTTTGTAAAGGAAGTTACACCGACCTTCGAAGGGGGCATAAAATGGGTATTGCGAGCCTATGGTATGTTAGGTACTCGTTAACATCTATATCTTAATTATACTAGGATAAGAAAAATTTAGGACTAGTGTAGCATCGACCGATTAGCAATAGCATCATAAAGTGACGTCGAAGATAAATGTGAATATCAGGCTCAATAAATAAATAATCAAAATATGTTACGTAAAGAACTCTTCTGCCCCAGCGTTTTTATTTTATATTATTGTGAGTTATCTATTTCGTCAATGTTCTGCTTTTTGCTTTAAACACTGAATTCAAGTTATTTTTTATTATAGTAACTAAATCCAAGTTTTGGCATTTTTACTTTATTCTGTTTCTGTTTGTTCAAGTCGCAACAGTACCTTTGTATCTCACTATCTTTATCGTATTTAATTTGAAAACAGTGGATTCTTTCGAAGACCAGACTAGCATCAATCCGTGATCCTCCCATTAACGTTTGGTTCCGTCCAATCATTCCTCGATTACTCCGAGCCACAACCTCTTCATTGACAATCAGGCAGTCGTGCCTTAACCACTATTTGTGGTCTTCGGGGTTGCGATGTAATCTTCGCCACTTACCACTGCCAATGTAATTTATGCAGTTAGGGAACAATAGGAAAACTCCGCTTAATATTCAATTGTCCCGATTTTTAGGTGCATTATCTCTAAAGGAGAAATTCTGGTATTTTATGATAACACCAAACAATAGGTATGTGTGTACATATATATATATGTATATATATATATATATATATATATATATATATATATATATACAGGTAATAACAAATATAGTCATTATAGGTAAAAATAGATAAAAAGAAAAAAATCAGTCTCCTAGAAACCCATGAAGGGTCTTGGGTTCATTAACGTAACTAGAGTTGACTCATGGGGGGAGGGTTAACCCCCACCAGTCAACCAGTCCTACATATTACTCCCTTCAAGAAAGATGCCTCGTAATATAGGTATACATAATTTATATTAAACTATAATCATGTAGCTTCAAATTAAATAAATAGATTATAATTTTTTATAAATGTTATTTATTTTATAAAAACAGTTTATTCATTAAAATAACAATAAAATTCTGTCTTTGTACTGTTTGCAGTTTCTTTGTGGTGTTTTTGACATTATTGACTCTTACTTCTGTAATCCCACAATAATAACTTTGAAAAAGTAAAATCCTTCAAATTTGTATTTCTTTTTTTTTTAATTTCTTCTAAGCAATCGGGGGGGGGGGTTTACATCCCCAATAAACCTCCCTCGTTACGCCTATGCTTGGGTTCAGTACATAGTGGAGACGGTACTGTTTCTAGCACAACAATGTGAAGGGCGTGAATTGTCCGAGAACACCCTCAACAACCGAATTGTTATCCGTATTAAGGGTATCCACTTTATTAGAGTGCCACAGCCAAATTTAAAAATGGAATCTTCAGCATAGCAACTTAGCACTCAAAACACTGGGCTACCTCGTTTAATTAACACATATTAAGTGTTTTATAATAAATAAACTAACTTGACAAAAGTGTCTTATTAATAAGTTTACGCTGTGCTAGTTACACCTTCAGATATATAATAATAATTGGCTATTAGCAACTCTTCAATTAAAAGTAATTGCATATTACCTGAGGTAAAAACAATAAAAGTCTCTTCCCTATAATTTTATGCCATTAAACTTGGATAGGATTAAGAAAATCTATATATTTTTCTTTATGTACATAGTTTTTATACGCGTTAATTACTTAATACATTGTAAAGATACATAATATACGTCTTTAATATTTTAGAATGGTCAAGTATGCTAAATCCACTTAAAATTTAAAAAAATTAAGAATGAATATATTATGAATAAATAGAATTAATAAATAATATTTAGAATTATAAACAAACCGGAAAATGGGGCGACCTGTAGTATACTGGTTAGCGTTACAAAATACTAAGCCCAAGATCGCGGATTCGTAGCCCGGCAGGTGACCCTAGGATTTTTTAAAGTGAGTAAACGAGTGAGTCCTTCGGAAGGGACGTTAAATGGGGGTCCCGAGCCCGTACGATGTCAAGTACTCGATAAAAATCCCTATCCTAAGTAAGCCTGGATAGGCAAAATTTAGAGCTCCCGATGTAGCATCGTCCGATTAGCCATAGCAGTAAAAAGTGACGTTAAATGAAGAAACAACTACAAACCGGAAGCAGAAGAACATAGATTACAATTTCGATTTCATAGTTTTATATATATAAAATCTGGATCACTACAAGTCATGAAGGATCTTGTGTTCAGAACATAGTAGAGACTGTACTGTTTCTAGGACAACGTTGTGCAGGGTGTTGATTTGTCAGAGATCACAATCAACCGCTAGGCTTTGCCCCCAGCTAAGCTTTATAGAGGCTGGGTGAGCCTTGGGAGAGTCTCCAGATTCCGAAGGCCCTTCTCCGGATGATAATAGATTAAATAAATTCTTCATCAGCATAGTAACTCTCCACGCAACACACAGAGCTATTCCACTTCATAATTTTCATTATGAGCTGGATTTTTTTAACGAAAGTACATTACCACATTTTACCTGCACTACAGATAAGTAAAAATTTATTTTACATTTTTTTTTATTATTATTATTAATATATTATTATATATGGGGAGCGGAGTGGTTCAGTGTTAGAGCACTGAGTTGCCATGCCGGAAATCTTGGTTCAAATCCCGCTGCAGGCTATGATTTTTATCTAGTCTGTTTGCAGCGGGAGATAGATCATATGGGATCTAGGACCCTCCTGGAGTCCACCCAGCCTCTATAAAATATTATAAAAATAGGGTACCCGAAATAAGGGGGAAAAATCTGGCGGTTGAGCGTGACCAAGGGCGTCGCCTCCTTGCAGAACCATTGTCCATGAAACAGTACAGTCTCTACGATGTATTGAAACCCAGGCCCTTCATGGGTTGTAGTGGTACAGGTTTTTTTAATTTTATTTTTTTATTATTATTATAAAATTCAGAAACCGCAAGAGGTTTCTTACTTCGCTCATTTCTTAAGATACAAACAAACATGATACTAACCGTGGAAACGGCTTATCATGAATGTAAAAGAAATATCAGGCCATTCACACGTTTCTTCTAGTGTGTCATTGTCCCGAATGAGTCATACATGTTTTTAATTCCTTTTCTACTAGGAATATCTTGTCATTTTCCTTTACTTTTCTTCATTTTAACTATGAATCATTGTCAAATACTGTTCAATATTCTATAAAGACATATAAAATGAGCTGATGCTTCAAGCTTTCTTCCCTGGCCTATAGCTAGATTGAAGATTTAAATGGTAATTAGATAATCACTGTTCCGCGAATAATTAGCAATAAATAGAGCTTGACAGAGTGAGATGGTCGTAAAGGAAATTTATACAGTAGTCAGTTAATCTAGCAGAGTGGAACAAAAAAAAAAAAAAGATCGGATTTAATAATAAAATTTAAAAAAAAATTATAGACTTAAATATTATTTAATTTGAAATATTTTTCTATGTTGAATTACAAAAAGTAGCGATAAAAAAAAAATAGGAGATATATAAGACTAGGAAAGTTACCGGGGTAGCTCAGTGTGTTACTGAGTTACTATAGAGAGGGTTCTGGGTTCAAATCAATATAATATATATTAATAATAAATTAATTAATATATTAACAGCCACGGATGGTTGCCGCGGGATGAACACTCCTGTGGCTCACCCAGCCTTTATAAAAAAATGAAAAATCACATCCCTGCGCAACCGATGTCTTAAAAATAGTATAGTCTCTACTACATACTAAATCCAAGACTCTTCATAAACTCTAGTGGTGAATGTATCTTTTATTTTTTTTTAATATGAGACTATGAAACCGGAATTATGAAAAATGCTATTGTACTTCAGGTTGGTGACTTTTTTTAATAAAATTAACATTGAATTGTTCAAACTACATATTCATTTCTTATTTCAGATTTAATTTGTTAATTAAAACGGTGGTTTTAGCATTCGATTACTAGACCATCGTGAAATATTAAATACAAAGCTGAATAGACAAGAAAAATTGTAAACACTGACCAACATTGTTTAGCTTTCTTCTATGATTTCAGTTTGTAACTTGTTTGACATGTTTATTATTAAAGTTGTTCATATATTTTATTAAACATTTCGCACCAGTCCAGAAGAGGAATTAAATTCGCCTTGATTATCCAAGATTCACTTGTTTAAAACATTTTGCAAAAAAAAAAAAAAAAAAAAAAAAAATATATATATATATATATATATATATATATATATATATATATATGTGCATGTATAATAAAAATAGAATTATACAGTTATTACAGAAACTCGTCTAAAGACAAGGTACTTAAAGAAAATAATAGTTTTCTTAATCCTATCCAACTTCAATAGCTTACAATTATATACGATAAGCTACCTGTTAATATGCAAAAAACGTACCTTAAGTTATATGCAATTACTTTTAATTAAGGGTTACTAATAGCCAATTAATATTAAATATCAGAAGGTGTAACTAATACAACGAGGTGAAAACTCCTTAGCAAGACACTTTTCTCATGTTTATTTATGACAAAATTAACAATAATAATGCCTAAAATGTTGTTTGCTTATTTAACGTTATTTTACGCTTCTGGGGCTAATTGGAACAATATTACAGTGGGAGATATAAATTTTACCTATCAAGGTTTAATTAGAATAGGGAATTTTAACGAGTACCCGACATCGTACAAGCTCGAGACCCCCGTTTAACGTACCTTCCGAAGGACGGCATAACAAAGAATTTTGGTTAACATAAAATATTCTATAATATTGGTTAAAATAAAATGTATAATGAGAGAGTGTAGGAATCATAGAGTAGGATGCAGAGTAGATCCGCTGAAAGTCACGGATTCGAATCCGGTTATAATATACATACAATATTTGCAAATACAATTAAAAACAACTGAAATCCCGATTAAGAAAAAAAAACCATGTACCTTGAAGTCTTGCCAACCCGACTAACTGTTAGCTGTAGCGGTTATATGGTGGCTCATTGCCCGTTATATGTGTAGCAAGTTAAATAGTTGTACCTAAGAGAATAATAAAACATTAGCGAAATAGATTAACCATTATGATTATTAAAATAAAATGTTAAAATATTATAGGCCTTCTTGTAAATAGGCAAAATGGTTTCTACCTCTATAAACCGGGATAGCTCGGTGTGTAGACCTGCTGAGTTGCTAAGCTGAAGATTCGGGGTTCAAATCAATCTTATTAATGGCTGGGTGAGCCCCAGGATGGTTACAGATCACATAGGATCTATCTCCGGCTGCTAATAGATTAAATAGAAGTCTTAAGAGGAATTTCAACCCAGGATCTTCGGAATGGCAAGCTCTACCACTGAGCCTTAATAATACATTCCATAAAAACTTGGCGGTTGAGCGTAATTTAGTACAAATCATCTATCTGCACAACCTTTGTCCTAAAACAGTACAGTCTTAGCCACGTACTTAGCCCATGACCCTTCATAGTTTTTCATAAGCTTAGGCAATATAACATCGGCGCTCGTCCTGTTTATATTGTGGAGTAGCTAAGTTAAATATGATAGGATTCTGAAATATATGACGCCTATCGTTCAATCACTACTTGCGCAAACAATTATCGATTGAAATCATCATAAATGTTGTTACATCTGGAGCAAACTATTTTGCGATTATTAAATTTGGTCTCCTAATCTTCCTTCTTTCTTGGTTCATCGGATCTTCGACTTCTTGAACAAGCTCCTTGCCGCGGTTGGTACGAACCTCCTCCGACCCTCCCTGAAGGTAGATCCAGCGATGAACTCCTCCTCATGTTCTCATAATTAGAGAAGTGCAGACAATGGCCTGGGAAGCTCAACGGACCATGGCGTGACGTCCTGGTAATTTGGCAGTCAACTCAGCCTCATGGCTCATCCAGCCTCGATTTATTACTCTTCTACATTAGTTATGGGCTTCATTCATATCTCTTAGTGTCAAATTATACCAAATCTAATTGTGTGTTCCTTCTTTTTATTGCATTTAAATTACTGTTTGCGGAGCGGGGTAGCTCGGTGCAAAGCGCTAAGCATATAAATTATTGTATCTATTAATGGCCACTGGGATCTACAGATCCTCCTGCTACACACTTAGCCACTAAAAAGTGAAGGCCCTTTATAGTTTAATCTCGGGGAGTAAAAATAGAATTAGAAATAAAAATAAAATTCAAATTTCCTAGATAATGAGCCGTTAGTGCCTAAGTTGAAAAAAACAACTATTTTTTAACTTGTAAACTACTTTAAATTATCAACTATCTCTATCCTTACTTTAAATTATATTTTAATTTCAACTTTTTAGTTGGGCTGGCTACAAAAGTGTGATTTTTACTATTATTTTTTTTTTTGTTACAGAATATATTAAACTCCCCAGTTGATCCTGTCAGTAGTCAAATGCTTGTCTCTAATATTGAGCCATGTAAGCCATAGACTTGGCACGAAACACTACTATGTCTTTGGCTAGGAAAAAGCGCTAATCCTTAAGGTCCTGTTAATAATGAGACAAACATATTAAATTATTTGAGTGGAAAATAGACTAGCTGATTTAAATTATTGTATTGTCATTAGTCCTTGAGAAGTGTTCAATGTTTCCATCCACTACATGTTTTAAAAATGGTGGAAACCCGTTCCAAGATTCTATTATATACATACAGGTGAAGGTAATGTAAGAGTATTAAAAAATAAGAAAACAATTATATACAGGGATAGTTTGTTACAAAGCTGCAAGAAATATACGAACACCCGCAGATTGCGTTCACTTATGAAAGTTGGGGGGAACTGGGTTAGGCAACCAATCGTGGGCCAGGGGTCAACAATTACCTCTCAGACCAGTAGCCTGGTTTTTTCGTAAGACATCAGCCTACTATCTAAATGTATTCTCAATCCCCTCATGATACTTTAATAATTTTATTTCTATAATAAATATTAGATTATAAAGTACAGTAGAGCGTCAGTCATCTGAATTAATGTCTGTTTCGGATAATCGAAATTCGCTCAAAAGAAGGAAAATGTCCAATAATCATCATGACTGAATAAATCTTTTTATTGTATAAACAATAAAAAACATATATTTTATTGTGTATTGCTTAAGTGAAACAAATAAACGTCAATACATAATAAGATTTATCAAGGTTGAGGCACAAAGTTCTAATATTGCTTCAATCATGACTTCTTATTCATGGCAGCTAAGTCTTTCTAACTGAACTAAGTATTTTTTTTAAGCATGGTGGTAAGTATCAAATAATAGTTTTAGGAAATAAAATTTTAAAGAAAATACTCTTCAAAATTATTATGCATGTATGGCAATGTCGAACCCTCCTTGTATTATTCCATTTTATCCTAAGCCAGTTCGGATAATCTACTGTACATGGAGAGAAGTCAGTGTATACATAGAAAGGTGTATGGAGGAATGGAAAAAATATTTTTTTAAAAAATATATTTATTGAAATTTACAGCTGTATACAGAATAAATCAAGTAAATATAATGAAATATAAATACAAATTTGTATATGGCTATTAATATAAACAATATTATAAAAAAAAACTGCCACTACAACCGATGAATGGTGTTGTATTACATTACGTAGTAGGGGCTGCACTATTTTCAGATTAATGATTATGCAGGGAGGTTATTTGTCTTAGATCACACTCAAGCACAAGGTTTTCACCCCGAATAAAGGGTCTCCAGATCACAGAGAATCTTCGGGTGTTAACAGACTAAATAAATTATCTGCCACAGCTGGATTTGAATCTGGGTCCTTTGGCGTTAAAATAGGACTCCACAATCAACAGCTGAACGTTTGAAAATATATATCAAAATAACAACTCTAGATGAATAAATATGATCGGTCTTAACCCTTCATTTTACTGTACTTTTATAAACTTTTAAGTCTTATTTAACATTGGTTATAAGCGCATGATTAAGGTTATAAAAAAAAAACTTATTATAATATCGAAAGTAAGCGATTATGCCTTTGGGTTAAGACAAGCGCGGAAGGGTTAATAATAATTTTTTATATTTTTTTTATAATTATTGGTCATTTTTTATGAGTTATAAATATTTTTATTTTTTAAAGAGAAAAGATAGGCCCTCGACCGGGATTTGAACCCGGAACCTTTGTCTCACCGTGACATCGCTCTGCCAATTGAGCTATCCAAGGCACTTCTCGGTCGAGGACAAAGCTTCTCTCTTTTAGATCCTAAAGCCCCAGTGTGCTCCCGCCACTTTTGCGATGAATACACTAGAACGAAGTTCTTTGAATGGCAAAAATGGCGGGAGCACACTGGGGCTTTAGGATCTAAAAGAGAGAAGCTTTGTCCTCGACCGAGAAGTGCCTTGGATAGCTCAATTGGCAGAGCGATGTCACGGTGAGACAAAGGTTCCGGGTTCAAATCCCGGTCGAGGGCCTATCTTTCCTCTTTAAAAAATAAAAATATTTATAACTCATAAAAAATGACCAATAATTATAAAAAAATTATAAATAATAATATGACGAAAGTCAATAAGATCCTAAATTAAAATTAATGTTCAAAGAACTTCGTTCTAGTGTATTCATCGCAAAAATGGCGGGAGCACACTGGGGCTTTAGGATCTAAAAGAGAGAAGCTTTGTCCTCGACCGAGAAGTGCCTTGGATAGCTCAATTGGCAGAGCGATGTCACGGTGAGACAAAGGTTCCGGGTTCAAATCCCGGTCGAGGGCCTATCTTTTCTCTTTAAAAAATAAAAATAATTTTTTATATTTATACTATATATTTTGTAAAAATTATTTAAAATAAGCATGAAGATAACAATTTTAGCAGATTAAATGAACAATGCAAGAACAGCTATAATATTTACTCAAGAACAAGGAACCTAATTATAAAATATCATTGAAATTCATCCTTCGTTTCAACCTATTTGGAGTATGAAGAATCACTCATTTCCTTGTCTTTTATTCTTTTCCGTCCAACATTTCTTCATCCTCTCTAAACTTCTTCTATACACTTAGGTCTAAGTTTGCATTTGTCTTGTTTTTATCTTAAACACTTTTCTGAGCTGTTACACTATGTAGTTACTCATTTGTTTAATTCATGTTTTCGGTATTTTTTCAAACAAACAACTTATTATACAAATTAACTTATTAAACAAATTATTTTTAAAAAAACATTACTATAATAGGGTACTTTTTTTTACGTTTGGACTACATACTCCTTCACCAGATGGACCACAACCACCCTGACGGACGCCTTGGTCCAGAGCAGACTCCAAGCCACTGACCAGGTGCTATCTGCTATCTAGACCACGGACACCGGAGTAGGCGTTATGGTCTGAAAATAGTCCGATACTCCGAGCCCCACTAAACGTCCCGTGGGACAGCCATCAGTTGCATAAGATGGAAGAGGATCGGAAAGCCAATACAGCTCGCGAGGGTTCACACAGAGCTAGTGTTCCCACAGCCTCCTCGATAATTAAGGCTCCTTTTTATTCCATATGGGTTAGGCAGTTGTGCTCCACTTCGCAACAGGTGACTCCGCCATGTTCCCCAAATCGTCTGGCAATTAAGACTTCTCGACTTGAGGAGGCTTCAATTGGGCCCCGCGGAGCTTATCATCAGCGTCTTTGTCTGCGGAGCACAAAGGAGAGGCCTTGCCGAAGAATGAATAATTATCTACAAAGAGATATCGCCTTGAAGGAAAAGAATAAAAAGATATCCTCAGCCGGTCCATTGTTTTTCAACACTTTCTTCATTATCACGTAAATAGGTTTTTGTTTGGACCAATAAGTATCGAACAATAGGTACTCATGAAGGAATATATCTGGATCACGCGATTGATAACATATGCGTTTACGAATTTCTCATTATTCTACTGCGCAAGATGACACCAACGATAGTGCTTGTTTTAAGGATTTTCAAGTACATTTCACATCCATAAGTCTGAGAAACGAAAACGATTTTTGTTTTATTAATAGACTTATCAGTATAAAAAATATACGAGTGCATGAACAAGAAGATAACAGTCGAAAGCTAAAGCATTTGAGAACTAGAAACGTTTTTAGAGCGCCGAAACAAAAATCCAAAACAGGGATTTCACATCCGAGAGCTGAGATATGTTTATTATTAATATATGAGATGAAAATGGTTGACTGGATGATCTTATGTAAAGGAGATGGTTGGGGGGTGCAGTCAATAAGAACACCGAATAAGTGAAGTACTTATATTATGTGCCGACGTTTCGACCTACAGTGTAGGTCGGCACATAATATAAGTACTTCACTTATTCGGTGTTCTTATTGACTGCACCCCCCAACCATCTCCTTTACATTTATTATTAATAGATTTATAAGTACAATAGAAGCGGGGTAACTCAATGGTGGAGCGTTGAGTTGCCATGCCAAATGCCCCGGGTTCATATCAGGCTGTCGCAGATAATTTATTTAACCTGTTAACAGCCGCGGATGGATTCTGTGGGATGTGGAAGATCCATGGGGTCATTCAGCCTCGATAAAGTGGCTACCCTTGATTGAAAGAACCTGGCAGTTGAACAGGCTCTCGGCCAAATCATCTACTTCACAAACGTTGTCTTAGAAACAGTACAAGATTTACTGAACACAATACTCTTCATGGATTGAAGGGGGAAAACCTTGCGTTTGAGCGTGATATAGGACACATAACATCCCTGCAAAACCGTTGTCCTATCTATAATTTTGTTACCAAATCTGCATGTCTATCAACTTATACCAGGTACTGAACACACGACACTTCATAGGCTGTAGAGGAATAGGTATTTTATTATTTTTTTAAACATGGAAATAAATATTGTATAAGATTAAATGACTCAAGCAAGAACGGAAAATAGCTACGATATTTACACAAGAACTTGGAACGAGAAACTATATTTTTAGAACATCGAAAAAAGCTTCTTTAAATTTCTTGTGAGCCCAGCAAACAATTTTACAATATAAATTATGTAATTAGTAGTATGAAAGAATGGTATTTTTCGAAAGAAATTTAATGTTGGGAAAATGGGAACTTAACACCCTAGGTCTGAGAGGTCGATTTTTTTTTTAATTAATAGACCTATCAGGTTTGAGAAAAAACTTTCAGGAGAATAAATAGTCCAGAAGAATCTAGTGCTAAAATATTTATCCGAGAACTATAATCGTAGTAATAATACAAATTTAATAAGCACTGAGCCGACTGATAAACCAAGAAGGTGGGAGGATTGCGTTAAAAATTATATAAAATATACAGTTTTTTGTGTTATTCTTTTTCTATTATAAGGAAACAAATTGTCAGAGTACGAACACATAAACAAATCGAAAGCCTCACAGATTATTCCAAAAACCTAAAGCTTTCTCCCCTCTAACGAACTAAAATGGTTACTAATCCCCTAACCGAATATATAATTAGCATATTATTAAAAATAAAACATGGTAATAAAATTAATAATACATAATTAACTGAATGTGGGATCCTTTTTATGATTGCAGAATACATTTGCATTTTGAGTTACACTTCTCTCAATGAAACTGACGCTCGTAACGGAACCGTGAGACTATCTACAGCTGGGGTAATTGTCCATAAGAGCTAACAATATCATATCGGCACTTGTAATATTTATAATAAAAAATAATTATAATGCATAATAATAAGTAATAAGTTGTTTGTTTGTTCACGTAACGACACTTTATGGTGCTAAGACTAATTGGACGATGCTACATTGGGAGTTTTTAAGTTTGCCTATCCAAGTATAATTAGGATTTAGGATTATAATATAAATAACGAGTACCTGACGTAAGTAAAAAGTTACGATGGCTCATTTCAAAGTCTTGCGCATTCTGGTTAATAATACAATAAAGACAGCAATTTTTTGTCACTTTTGTAGATACCTCATGGCTCGTATTATACCTACAGCCTCGGTGAACAAGTGGCCGAATTTTCTATCTTGTAGAATTTTCTATCTAGTATCTTGTACGCCTGGAAGCAGAATGATGTAATTTTCATTGTAGGTGGCAAAGTAGGGTATTGGATTGAAAAGGAGTTACCGTTTGTATTAAAACTCAATTTCAAGACAAAAACTATGAGAATGGCATAATTCCGTCCCCTCAAGGCAGGTAACTCTTTTTGATAAAATTTGACTTAAAATCTTATTCACTGGGGCTGTGGAAACAGCCCTTCTGGTCACATGTGTAATATTTTTCTTTTCCCGTTCATGTTCGTTATTCTAAAGGACTAGTCCCAGAATGAAGTTACTTTTATATTCTATACTATAATATATAAGGCGAATTCGTTTGTTAATTTACATACATTGTGTTAGGCAGTGGTTCACAAACTGGGGGACAATTGATAAATTCTCACTTAAATTTAGTAATTTTCTCTAAACGGAACTTCTTTATCTTAAATTGAAACTTATAATGTTATAATTTTTAAACATATTTATTTGAAAAGAAAATATGTGTCCAGGACCGGATTCGAACCCGGGTCGCCCTTGCGTGGTGCTCTCCCAACTGAGCTAACCTGGCTCGCTTCTCCGTCAGACACATCCTTTCTTTTCACTGATTCCATACCCCCGTGTTCAAAATTCCTTTTTTAATATTCTCGTAAATAAACACAATTGTATTGCTGACTGTATATATTGATAATTACTGACTGTTAATAGATTAAAGAACCGACTTACATATACTATCCAGGTAATACTATCTACATTTCAAAATGTTTGATGTAACACAATTCCCATAACTCTTTAATTCATATTAAAACTCACGATTTTTCTTTTTCGAGAATATTAAAAACGAAACGAATGAAAAGTAATTGTTGTGACTTGACTTAACAACTAGCGGAATTGATACTCAATTTAAGACTGTAATAAGGTAATTTTATTTAGTTTACATTTAATACATTCGTAATGCTGCCTAAATCGGAAGGTAGATCTATGGCTAAGAGCTAACCTGGTCTCAGGGGAAAAGGAAAGGTCACAAAAGAACCAAATGGGACGTAATGACAATGGATCACCTTTGTGAATCTTGAAGGAAATAAAATAAAGAAAAAAATAAGGCAGGTACTCCGGTTAGGCGATGAGTAGACCCAGGAAGTGTCTGTAAGAAAAATTCTTTGTTGATGTTTGAAAGGGGGTGTAGAGGTAAGAAAACAAACGCTAAGTTCCCCGCTCTCTAATGTGTCCTCAATCTCTTATGTGTCATGATTAATAATTATAAACTATTAATAATCCTGGCCATGTATCATATGCATAAAGAAGTGATGGAATAATGATAGTTTTATAAAATGTAATTATTAAATTCAGGACAAAAGGTGCGAGTAATGTAGAGACCAAAAAATAAGAAGAATATTGGAATAAAAAAAATTGTATAAATGTCTTTTTCCGCCGAAACAAGACAAACCATTTAGTGACATTAATTAACTGTCCTTCCTTATAAGTAATTTATTAAGTAATTAGTAATCTCTAAGAAGTCGTTAGCGGCATTATGGATAGCTGGTTCCCATGGACTTGGAGGAAATGCATCCTAAAGTTCCCACAGGTGAGTCATAATTAGGTCTTCTTCCTCTTACAGATGGGGCTTACTGAATCGGAACTGGAAATAAAGCGCTACTATCACTGATATTTTTTTTTGGTTTTTAAGTTGGTTAACCTGTAACACATAACAGATAATAAAAAAAAACCTTCGCAAGTCTATCTTCCTCTATCGAACCTTTACCACTACAACCCATGAAAAGTCCTGAGTTCAGTATGTGGTAGAGACAGTATTGTTTCTTGGGCAACTGTTGTGCAAGGAGATCTTATATAGGCTGGGAAAACCTTAAGAGATTCATAGGATCCATCAACGGCTGGTAATAGACTAAATAAAAAAGATTTGAACCCAGAACCTTCGAAGAATAATCAAATACAACACATAATTAATTAAGATTAGTTAACACTTGGTATACGTAAGACCGTTATATATTAGATATTTCTTTTTCACTAGTTTAGTCAAACATGCTTTATGCTCCCAAAACTTCAGATTCTGAACCGGACTAAAACAATAAAAAATAAGGCGACAAAGTATCGTGATAGAGAAAATTATTTCACAACACTAATAGAAACATTTGAAAAAGTCAATTTTAGAAATTTCATAATTAACCGCTTTTAATCCTGAACGCCTCACATTAGCTTCATTGGTATACATTTATTTTTTATGAATGCCCTGATGATGCCTGAATTGGCGAAACATTGACTGAATATTTTCCAGTTTTTTATATATTTAATTCTTTGTTTATTGGAGTTTAATATTCTATTTAAGTAATTATGTTGTTTCTACTTCAGTTTTTGTTGAACCATATTTTATGCTATGAAAGACCAAAGTGTCTTAGGATAACTAAAGACTTGCCCATTGAAGCGGAGATGAAACAAATGGAACTAAGGAGAAGACTCCAATTACCCAAGTCTGGACGAAAAAGAGGAGACCCTGAAGAACATAACAAATGATACTGGGCGACCCCTCCAGGATGTTAGTAGTGAAGAGTAGTTAGCCGGGGGAAGTCGAGTGTAGAACCGGCCAATCCAGGAAGTGGAGGAACTGCTCATGGGAACCCTCGTCTTCTTCATTAATGCTTCATTGATGTTGGTTGTTTTACATCATGATTCAATGGAAAATGCTTCCAACAGGTGTGAAGATACAAGAGAATTAACTTCCACGAAGGAAATCACAAATCTCCAAACACTTGCAAGACAACAGCTAATGTTTGAAAAACAGGAGTCCGACACGTCAAGCCTTCGGATTCCTTAAGATTTTATAATAATTACTAAGCATAAATAAATGATGGAAAGAGCGGTAACCCGTGTGACAATTATTTCTTATGTGACGCGTGCACTAGTGGTTGGCATAACCTACTATGACCAAGATGGCGGGTTTGCAGACCACCAAGAGGCTTTAGTATTTTTTAAATGGAGTAAAAACAATACCTTATTATGCCAAAACCAATCCCTATCCTGATTAAAACTGGACAGGTAAAATTTAGGAATTATACTGCAGCATCGTTTGATCTGGCACAGCAGAAAAAAAAAGATGCTAAATGAATAAACAAACTTAATACCCTATTTCATCAATCCTAATTTTAAAAAAAGTAGGTAGTTACTCCGTCCTAAATAAACCTTATATTAACTTTCGTCTTAAATAAAATGCAGTGTCTAACGTGAACTGGAAACAGGACCTTTCATGAGTTATTTAATTGTTTTCATTTTAGCAAACAATCTACATATATATAAAAGAGTTCGTCCTGACTGACTGACGGATCAACGCACAGCCTAAACCGCTGATCGCAGAGACCTGAAACTTGGAGGGTGTGTTCTTTGTATGACGTAGGCATCCTGCTGATCCGTCTGTGATGAAATTTGTTATGGATAATCTCAGGCCTGGGGAAGGTTATAGGCTACTTTTTATCAACACACCACATAGGCGAAGTTTATATAAAAGTGTAACCTGATTGACTAACACACCCAGCGGTCGACGCACAGCACAAACCACTGAACTTAGCATTTTGAAACTCGCAGATAGGTTCTTTGTACAGCTTAAATGAGCGCTAAGAATGGAATTTGGACAATTCCACCCCCGAGGGGTTCAAAGATTGTATGGAATCCATCAATCCATCATCTGAAGTTACAAAACTTTATGTGGCGAGCGAAGCCGTGGGTAAAGCTAATCATTAACAAATAATTACCAAAACAAAAGTTCTTCTCAAACGATTAGTAACAAGACTGAGATGTTTGTTGTTTATTCATTTAACGCAACTTTATGCTGCAATGGCTAATCGGACGATGCTCCAGCGGGTTTAAGTTATTCCTGTGCTATGTCATTTAACGAGTCTCAAACAACGCACAGGCTCGTAATCTTCATTTTACGTCCCTTCCATAGAATCGCATAACCATGGAGTTTTAAGACTGAGTAAAATACCTTATCAAACTACAATTAAGCCTAATGCAACTTTAATATTTTTTTCCATTCCCTCCATCTAATCCAAAAATTGATGTTTTGGGTTTTTAATACTTTATTTTAAATCAGATTCAGAACAGTAATTAAAGTTTTTATTACAATAATTACACGCAATTAAATGTATCAATAGGAGATAGTAAATGAAAAGTGATGGGATCCATCTGCTGAAGAGTTGGGAGTAGCGGTACTTGAGGAGTCTATTATTATACGCCCGTGTGGAGTTTACGGCCTACATAATACCATCACTTTCTAACCCCCTTCTATTCACTGAGGCTAAATACAAGTAAAGGCTTTTGTCTTCGCTGAATAGTATGTAATAGATCAGGTGGTAAGAAATTTACGGGGAAATCGAAGAGAACGTTTAAAACGTTTCCTCAACACAAGAATATCCAGAACAGATAGATTATTACACAAATACAAATCATAGTTCATTCTCATACCAAAAAATATGCGAAATATATATAATTTTAATTATAGCTATGCATTGGCGGATTTGAGGGGGGGAGGCATGGGAGCCATGTCCTCCCCTAGAGTTCTCATTAGTTGATATTGACCTGAATTTTAGTTGGTTTTCAACAAGAAAAACAGACGTTTTACACACCAAAATTATTCATTGTATCGAATGTTTTCTCAATGGGTGCATCCAAAATCGGCGATTCCGAACCCTTTTATGTTTTTCATTCACGTATAGATAACTACCGCTTGGATCAAGGAGCTTATTTTATCCATGTTATTGGTTTCAGTTGTCTTAAATTAACAATTGATATTTTATGTATCTTCATTCATATATGGATCCTATACATTGATACCAAAGTCACATTGACCCATGCCCCCCCCCCCTGAAAATTCTTCTAGTTCCGCCCGTGTAGCGTGATCTATGTTAAATTAATTATAATTAAAAATGGCGTGGTAGAAACTGTACTGTTACTTGGACAACGGCTATACTTGGAGGTGATTTGTCTTGGATCACGCTCAACCGTCAGATTTCCCCCTTTATTTTGGGTACACACAGAGGCTGGGTGATCCCCAGGATTCATGATCCTATGGCGCCCATCTCCGGTCGCTAACAGAGTAAATAAAATATTGCCAGAAATCTGGATTTTAAAGCCAGGGCCTTCCAGCAACTCAGCGCTCTACCACTGAGCTACTCCGCTCCTTTATTTTATGGCTAAGCATTCTCGACATTACTTAATTTCCAAAAAAAAAAAAATAAAGAATTTCTACAACTTCACCACAAAATGCAATATGCAACGTAATAGATTGAGCGTGATGGACATATCACCTCCTTACATAATCTTTGTCCAAGAAACAGTATAGTCTCTACCACGTAATGAAAACCCTTAATGGGCTGTAGTAGTACACATGTTTATTTTTTCATGACAGAAAAGCATTTTATGCTTCAAACCATATATTTGATCATTCTTTCTCATCCCTACTATTTTAACCGTTCTCCCGTTCCCACTGGTTCATAAGACCCAGGGCTGTTTTGTTAGCGCATGCGCTCTCCTGAGTGATGTTTCAATAACTACAAGTTCTGTACTTTTTATTTTAAACCCTAAATGAATGATTTTTTAATGGAAAGGTGAATTTCAAGGCCATGGGTTGTAAACGACCCAGGAGTAGCAAATTTGTCATAGGATAAATGGGGTAGGGGTGGAGGGTTAATACAATTTGCTTTTGAATATGATACTACTAATAAATCATGTTTACAACATTACAACATTATATTAATTCTTGGGTTGATGCTAATGAAAGACGAGAATCCAAACCAGAGTTAGTTGCCAACTCCTCCTTCAAGGCCTCTGTTCAATTCAACACGTCTTTATTCCGCGGTCATCGTCGGGGTTGCTCGTGGGAAACATACAGCATCCTGTGGAGGATTCACAGATCCCTATCTGACCAGTTGAGGGTTATTTTTTATTCTTCTTTTATTACACTAATTATCAATTACCTCGACTAAATTATCCAGAAGATACATCGACACATATTCGAGCCATTAAGTAGCACTCGAGATCCGAATCTACATGTAACAATTATAGTGTTGAGTTCACGAGGTACATGAACCTTTTGTCTTTTATCTTGAATAATAATAGATGACCTTATAGAATTGAATAACAGATTAATATTAAACGAATATATACCTGGCAAAAGGGCAACATTAAGAGGATGGTACAATATTGGCAAAAGTACATGAAAATAAATATATACTAAATGGTATGTTCTGGTAAAGAAAAAAAAAAGTAGGTTAGAGTTGACCTTATAATATTAAATTTATTTTTATTTATTGTTCTTTTGATGCAGAATGTTTTTAAATATTTTATAAATTATAAATATAAAATTGACGTAAGTCAACAAGATCCCAATTAAAGTAATGTTCAATGAGCATTCTTCCCCGTGTATACATCGCAAAAATTGCGAGAATACGGGGATATAGGATCGGTGAAGAGAATGGATTTATCTGACTTGGCCCTTGGTAGCTCAGTGGTTAGAGCACTGCACTGGAGATGCAGACGACCCGGGTTCGAATCCGGGACAGGACAAATATTTTCTCTTCAAACCCAAAATATTTAATTATAATATTAAAGTATAGTTGACTATATATATATATATATATATATATATATATATATATATATATATATATATATATATATATATTGAAGAAATTGGTCAGGTTGGAGGTCAAAGAAAGAATTATATAACGCATTGTTTTAGTTTATATTTAAATTTTTTTTAATTTTAATTAAGGTTAGGTGGGGAAAGTGAAACCCAAAAAATTCGATTTTAGTTTCGTTGTTCTAGATTGAAGACCCCTAGAGAGTTAAAATTTTCATAATATAATAATCATAATAAAATATATTTAGTCATGGAGAATGGAAATGGTTAGGGGATGCATTAAAAAAACACCAAATAAGTCTTGACTTATTTGGTGTTTTTTTTACTGCACCCCATTCTCATCTCATCTCATCATCTCCATTCTCCATTATATCATCCAGTCAACTATTTTCCTCTCTAACATGTATTTAGTCACGTTTACTAGTGGTTATATCGTTCAAATAATTGATTGATGACACTCCACTTAAAAAATCAACTCCTAAAATTACATACATCACTTGCCTCATATCATGGAGCAAGTGAGGACCTACTTGTTTGTTCATTTAACGTCACTTTATGCTGCTATGGCTAATCGGACGATGCTACAGTGGGAGCTCTAAATTTTGCCTATCCAGGTTTAATTAGGATAGGGATTTTTAACGAGTACCTGACATCGTACAGGCTCGGGACCCCCGTTTTACGTCCCTTCCGAAGGACGGCGTAACTAAGGATTTTTTACTCCCTTAATAAAATCCTAGGGCCACCTGCCGGGCTACGAACCCACGATCTTGGGTTTAGTAGTTTGTTACGCTAATCACTAGACGACAGGTGACCTTGTGAGGACCTACTAATGACAAACAAACTTATAACCTTAGTGAATAAATTGGAGCAAGAGAGAATACTTATAATGACAGCTTACTGTTTATAGTTGTTTTGCCCTAAAAATAAAACAACAACAATGACAGTTTACAAATACAATTTTCAGATACGAGATATATTGTGGATTAGTGTAATACTACACTTTCTATAGTTACCGGGAGAAAACTAAAGCACTCAAAACGTAATTCAGTGTAATAAGTGAAATGAAGAAAAAAGGAAAAATATTCACGGGAACTCAGTAAATTAAAAGGAAAAAAAGATTCTCAATATATTTTATTCAAGTATACGAGAAAGTATATGTGTCGCAATATGAATCAAGGAAATGTTATAAAAAAAAGTGTAACACTCGTAAAGTTGTGTTTGATCCCATTGAGAGTTATTAGCGTACGAATTCGCAGACGACTTGAGACTCCTTTTCGAGTCATGCAAATTAATACATACCCTCTTATGCAAGGTTTTAATGGTTTCTATCAGAAATAAATCTGGTAATAGTGAAACTCAATGTGGGTCCTGGTTGCCCCAGGAGCAGGAAATTTGGGGTAAGAAGGAATATTCGTTTCCTGGCCAAACTATTCTTATTGCCTGGAATCTTTCATGTTCTATGAAAAATAAAGTTTTCATTAAAACGTAAAAAATACTAGTCCATTCAAAACTTTCTATGAAAAACTTTAAATCGAGGAAAAATCTCAGGACTTCGATATCCGATTAGCCGATGCATACAAAATGGAAGGTAGTGTTTGTAATTTATACAGAAAACATAAATAAATTCCTTTAAACCAGCAAAGAAACTGCCCTGTTTTCACCAGAAATGCACAATGCACCGATGAAGGTACGCTGAATAAAAAGATCTAAAAGAGGATTGTTTGGAAGAAGTATGGATGAATTCCAGAGTCAACGATTGTGTGATTACTCAATCATAGTAATGGTAATGGTAAAAAGGTGATGGAAGATAAACAAAAAAAACAGTAGCTGCGACAGTTATTTGACAAGGGTTCCAATCAACTGTAGAATCTCGGTCAATGGAAAAGCTGACCGGCCTGTTTGAACAGAGAGTAAGAAACCAGCAACAAAGCTGCAAGAAATCAAATTGGAGGACTAAATAGAATAACGGGAAAAAAAGTCAGAAGAAGAGTTGGGTAACAAAAGAATCCGAGCTAATAGAAGTCGAACCTGACAGTAAGAAGTGGCACATAAAATAGATTTTGACAATTAATTTATACTTTTTAGTTTTCTAAACTAATATGAATTTTGTAAGGATGGAGATAGTTGGGGGTGCAGTCAAATTAAACACCAAATAAGTGAACACATATTTATTATTTGTGCCGATGTGCCTATGCAAACAAAATACAAAGAGAAAAAAAAGGTAAACTTCAAAAAGAAAAAAGTATAAACATAAAAAGGTGAGATATAAAAGTATGCAAAATCTATTTTAATACAGATAAAATATAAATGTATGATAATAGACTCCTAGAGAGTTAACATAAGTAAAATGAAAGAAATTAGTAACAATATATGATGCCAAAGAATAAATAATGGAGGAAATATGTAGGAAGTAAATATAAGAAATATCGTGAATGACAAGTAGAAAAGTAAAATATAAATATTTTATATTTATATTTTCCAAAAACTATGGACGTTATCTCGGACTATACTTGGACAAAAGACTTACATGGAACGTACATACAAAATTAAAAAGACAAGAAATGACCTGACGGTACAAACAACTATCACATCTTCTGGACTACAGATCTTCACTTGACTTGAGGAACAAACGACTTATCTATAATAGTATACTAAAACCTATTTGGACATATGGAGCAGAACTTTGGGGTTCAGCAAAAAAAGTTCATATACACAAGATACAAACAACAGAGTCCAAAATTCTCAGAAAAATTATTAATGCACCATGGTATATTTCGAATCACACTATACACAACGACATGAACATTCCCACTATAAAATCATATATTCATAACAAATAGATAACATTCCACTCATCGACACAATATCACCCAAACCCACTCGTTCTTCCGCTTTCCTACTCCCTCTTACTTGGACTTGGTAAAAAAAGGTTAAAAAGAGACCTACTCAACAATTGATATATATATATATATATATATATATATATATATATATATACTTTTTTTCCAATATAACTGTATGATCAGGTAGAAAAGCGAAGACACTTCAATCAAATTTGCTGTATGCGCAATTGCAAATGAAAATTAAATTATAATAATAAAATATAAATATAAAATTGAAAATGTAAGTATGGGATGTTATATAATTTTTTATATCTTCTATATCTCTTCTCTCTTTTTTATATCTTTAATATATCTTCTCTCTTTTTTATATCTTTTATATCTCTCCTTAATATCTCACCTTTTTTATGTTTATATTTTTTCATATTGTAACTTTCTGTTTACCTTCTTTTTTCTCATTGTATTTTGTTTGCATTATCACCTTTATGTACATTTATTCTGTAATAATTTTTATTCATATAATTCCTTCACTATTTCGTTCTACTTTTCTATTACTCTACATAATATTATTATATTCTTGGTACTGTAATGCAATGTATTTTTATAGTTATTTTGTTTTGTCTGTTTTCCCCCACAGCCCTGAAGATGACCTACAAAGTAGGTCGAAACGTCGGCACAAATAATAAATAAGTATTCACTTATTTGGTGTTTAATTTGACTGCACCCCCAACTATCTCCATTCCTACATTACATATTCCAGTCAACTAATTTCTTCCCTATTATGAATTTTCTATATATCTTTGTTTGTTCGCCGATATTATCGGTTGATATATTTAATACTTTCTGAGACGCTCTGGCAGTGCAACGAGATCCCTGTTGATTGAACCCGACGACTCGTTGCAGACTAAACCTGACTCACCGTTCCGGTCCGCCGGCCGGCTAGCTAGCATGAAATAGTCCTCCCTGTCCTTACACAGGCATTAGCTTTCATCTGCTTTGTATCTCCAACAGCTGCCATCTTAATGTCAGTCGCCTTATTCGTAGTGGTGCCTACGCCAGATCCACTGAGTGTAGGATGGGATGATTCACTGCGTCCACTCAGGACTGAAAACAGAAGTTAGAGAATTATAATATCCGTTACTCATATATTCTGACCGTCGAATTCTAAGGATCGGTAGTTATTGACGTCCGAAATCATATTTGTTTATTGATTTAACGTTATTTTACGCTGTTATGGTTAATCAGACGATGTTACAGTGGGATTCCTAAATTTGACATATAGAGGTATGATTAGGCGAAGGATCTTTAACAAGTAACTGGCAAGGTAGAGACTCGGAACCCCCATTATAAGTCCCTTCCGAAGTGCGGCATAACTTTTACTCCCTTTAAATAATCCTAAAGCCACCTGCTGGACTGCAAACCCGCCATCTTGGGCATAATATGTTGTTATGCTAACCACTAGACCACATGTGACTACCTCCGTCAGAAATCTTGTAATGCCTCCAAACGTGTTGATGTTTCAATATGTACCAAACGTGAAGTGTGGTTAACTTTTACAAGGTTCATGATCTAAGTATGTGGTCGTACATTCCATCAAATGTTTCATTTTAAATTATCATTTTGTGTATGTATCATTTCTTACTGCCAGGTTTCACTTCTATAAGCTCGGATTCTTCTGTTACCTAACACTTCTTATGCCTTATTTTCTTCATTGGCTCTTTTAGTTCTCCTTTTTGATTTCTTTGTTGCTCGTTCTTACTTTCTGGCCGGATAGGCTACTTGGTCAGCTTTTCCATTGACCGAGATTCTACAGTTAATTCAAACCCATACCTAATAACTGTCTCTGCTTTTGTTTTGTTTTTTTAAGTTCCATCAACTTTTAATCATTTATGTGATTAAGTAATCACATAAATGCTTGTCATAATAACCAAATACATTAGAATACAATGACAGCGAAACAAACTGACCTTCACTTTACCTTATTATTCGTAAAGCAAGTAGGAAAAAAACAATCATTTACAAAAATTGGAATCTGATTAATAATCGTAAGTACAAAACGGGAATAAAATACTTGATATAAACACATACAACGAAATAATAAAATGGTAAAGTATAAAATTAAGTCTTATGATGTTTCCTAATTAATAACATAAGTAACATTTTTTTAACCAAAAAATAGGTAACATTAGATCAAGAGAGCAAGATAATCCAGTATTTTCAGGAAAACAAAGAGTGGGTGGTATTTATCTCGTGGTTAGAATACCTGTGGTTTAGTTACAGAGAAAAAAAATACACGTATATAGCAAAAACCTAAGGGTTTCCTTATACCAAACGTGTCAGTTATATAAATATGGAAGGAAAACTAACAACAGTGACTATACAAGCATCGTCTTTTAAATGACTTTGCTTCAAATTGTCATAATTTTCCATATCGTAGTCACATAGAATGCCTGTCTGAAGAAAATCTAGAATTATGAACTTATCACTCTGAACCATTAAGGCTAAGGAGGTTTAAACGTATGTGATAAAAGCAAAGTCATAAGATAATTTAAAGGTACGTCTATTTCTCATGTTGAAGAATACTATAAGAAAAAAATAAACTGCAGTTTTAAGAAGATTAATAATGATATTTCAAAGCTTGTTCGTGGAAGTGATTTGGCACAGATCACACTTAACCGCCAGGTTTTCCCCAAAATCACTTTACTGTATCTCAACTTTACAGAGGCTGGGCAAACCCGGAAAGTTCTTCTTGACTTAATGCTCTACGCACTGCTAATCCTTCCCCAATGCAGGTACTTTGAAGGAGCAACTTGAGTCAGACCATTCCGATTAACGAATTATCGTTCTACAGGACCATGAATAATAATAGGTTTTGAATAACAAAGGGATTGATCGACGCCTGAAATCATGAATATAGTTGTAAAATAAGCGTGTGCTACGAAAAAACACACGCAAGGTTGATGAATGAGAGAGTGCTTCAACTGAACGTTAGAAGCTAGGGAAAACGTTTCTTAAAAATCCAATTTAGCATAGAATGAACAGCATTAAAACGAAATAGGGCTCATGTAATTGAAATTGATTGATTAAAACGGGGCATTTCAGTGGGTAAAGCGCTGATTTACTAGTCCAGGGTTCGAATCCTACTGTGGCAGAAATAGTATTTCGTCATTTAACAGCCTTAGATGAACACTGTGAGATCTGCAGACTCTCCTGGGCCTCACACATCCTCTACAAAGTGAACAACCGCATAGAAACAGAACATTCCCTACCATTTTTTGCTAGTTTAGTTTAGCCAAGCAATGCCTTACACTCCAGGTTCAGAACCGGATTAAAACTATGAGAAATAAGACGGCAAAGTTTCCTATTAGACAACATTGCTTAACTACATATTTAATAGTAAAACAAGTCATCCTCTTTGATCATGAACGATTCATTTAACTCCTTGACAACGGAATGGCTTTAGGAGACGAATTTAAACTATCGTATTGGCTATGCAAGGAGTGCAGATGATACTTATGAATATTCATGACCTAATATTTCAATGAGGCGCCCTATTGATATAGACAATTGTATTCATAGATGTACGCAATAGCATGCGGTACTACGAGAGTTAGTTGGTAGCGCACGTTCTTACCGTGCCTGGTATACCAACAAAATGACTCTGTGCCAAGTACCATGGCGTGATGGATCCCTTATTAGCCACGTGTCGATGGCACTCCGTGAGCATCATCAGGCATCGGGTCCCACACAATATTCACACGTGTACAAATATTGGTGGGAACTGTCGAACAAAGGGAAGTAAACACTTGAAATTGAATCATATCCGCAAGATTTGGAATAGTGTTTGATTTGAATTTGTAATCATAATTACTTGATTATTCATTTAAAGTCAATTTATGCTGATATGGCTAATCGGACGATGCTATATTGGGAGTCATAAATTTCGCCTATCCAGGTATAACTAGGATAGGAGTCATTAACGTGTAATTGGCACTGACTGTACAGGCTCGGGCCCCTACGTACCTTCCAAAGGATGGCATAATCAATGATTTTTTACTTCTTTTTATTTTGAAGAGTAAAGATTTGTCCATGGCTGGGATTGTTCAAAATAAAAGTATTTAAAATGATAACAATTAATTAAAGAATAAAATAAAATAAATTATAATTGATATAATGACGTAAGTCAACAAGATCCTAATTAAAGTAATGTTCAATGAACATTCTTCCCCTTGTATACATCGCAAATTGCGAGAACACGGGGATATGGGAATGGATTTGGCAGAGCACCACGACGGAAAGGTGGGAGACCCGAGTTCGAATCCCGGCCCTGGACAAATCTTTTCTCTTTAAAATTAAAATATTTAAAAATTATAACAATTATAAAAAAAAATGGATTTTTTATTTCCTTTAATAATTCTATGCCCACCTGCCGGGCTGAGAACACCCATCTTGCGCGTAGTAGATTATTATACTAACCACTACACTGCAGGTGACCTCCTCAAAAAGGTTTTAAATAACTAAACCAGCAATATTTCGCCAATTTAGAAAATATCACGGCTGAAAAAAACCCACTCCACTTGAATTGAATAATAAAAGACTAAATAGATGATTATAATATAAGGCACAGATGGGTTACTTATCGCTCTAAAAATTATGTAGTGTTAATATTAAAAAACAAAAAACAAAACAAAAAGACCAAATGAAGGGTCTTGGGTTCAGTACATGGCACCATGGCACACTGAGCTTACCCTTATATATATATATATATATGTGCAAAAAGTAGGTATGAGATTTTTAAAAAACCAAACACTTTTGTTGAAATCACTTCAAACGAAACATTATCGAATCCGATCTCTTCCGCACAGAAGTATGTCATCAAGACACCTGACCAACTGGAAGAACCTGTTGGGCAAACCAGATATTAGAATGCGGCCATTCAAGAAGCACAATATACATGAGCTATGTACGATGCGATATTTGTTTACATAATCTCTGTTTAATATTTACATTTGTAGAAAGTGTTTATTTATGAGGAAACTTAAATATATAAGCAACGAAAAGCATCGTTTATTACAGATACTAGATTTTTAGAATTTTATGTGAACTTGACCTGTTTTATTTTTATGCAGGTATCAGATTTACAATTTATGTAAGTAATTGTAACGGAAATTAACTACAACAAATGAAGGCTCAAGATCCAAGGATTCAGTACTTAGTAGAGACTCTCTGTTGTTTCTAAGGCAACAGTTGTTCTGGGAGGTTATTTGGCTTCAATCAAATCCTCCCCTATTAAGGGTACGTTGTTTATAGTGGCTGGCTGAGCCACAGAAAGGTCTCCAGATTCCACTGTATTCCCAACTGTAAATCCCGAGTCTGCCACTGAGATTCGCTGCTCCCTTAAAACTAAAATTATTTTAGATTACTTTATTTATTTAAGCTAAATTAAGTAATTATAGCTCCAGGTTGGGTTAACCAAAAAAAACTCTAAATGACTACCAATATTTAACTGATTTAGTCACGTTAAAAAAATACGGGTATGTAACTATATACGAAATATAGCATACCCCAGTTTAACTGTTCAATAAAATACTAAATAATTAATTAAATAATTAGACACAATCATAATATAAAACAAAATCATAATTTCACCCAATTATTTATTGCAGCTGGGTGAGCTCCGAGCTCCATGAAGATCTGCAGATCCCACATATAGTCCAGGATCCCTGGTACATTTTTGCACTTGATTACTATCAAGCTGAATCAATCTTCGTGAATAGCTTCCTTTTGATGAGACGTCCAACAATTTCCTTTGGGAAAATTCTCGATTGTGGTAGCTAACAGAGGTAGCAGGGATACAATATGTCGATTTGATGATTCTATAAACATTTATTATTAGCTGGGTTTTTTTCTTTTGTTAAATCTCAAGATAATTATCTAAATAATTTTTAAAAAATATTTTTTTTACAAAATGTATGGTTTGATCAAAGAGTCCCCTCCTTCCAACATGTATCGATAACGAGGTCATAAAAATTGATTACTAACTAGCTGATTTTTTTTTGTTTACTTAGTTAATATTTATATAATTTACCAGTCATATTGTCCTACAAATTGTGTGGTACGTTATCCTTAAATTTTGGAGAATCATCAAATCGACATATTTTATCCTTGCTACCTCTGTTAGCTACCACTATCGAGAATTTTCGCAAAGGAAACTGTTGGGCTCTCATCAAAACGAAGCCATTCACGAAGATTCAGCTTGATAGTAATCAAGTGCAAAAATGTACCAGGGAACCTGGACTAATACATTTATGGCTGTGAACAGATTAAATAATTTATCTGTCAAAGCTGTATTCGAAAGGGGTATTTGTTTATATTTATATACAATTTGATTGCTTTAAAATTGATTCTATCTTCAGCATTCTTCGAACAGTGAAGTCGGGGCCAAACATATAAACAGCCAATAACTCCATTTGGCGTACCATTACAGGCACCAGGAAGGCACAATTACGTGGTGCATATGAATGTATGCTATTTTGATTCCTTGACGATAACGAAGGGCTACTGAAGAAGACAGCGGACGAATTATCCTAACACATAATTGCCCACATGAATAAGAAGTGAGTCAATGGGAAAAAAAGGAAGAAACAAACCCAAGAAAAGCAATTGAAGCGAGCACCAAGTCATTTATCACTTTTTAATCAAGGCACGACCCAATCTGACATCCACGCGCTGAAGAATAGGTCCGCGTCGTAAAAAAATATATTAGGACCACCTTCTTCATCAGGTCCCTTAGAGGAAAAAAAATAATAATAACGAGCAACTTAAGACACAATAAGAAAATAATATTTCAAGCATAAAAGGCTCATTTGTATGCATCGAGGTCGGACGATACGGAGAGTTAGTATGGGTGTAGCTATTAAGCTACTTTTATTATTTGTAGATTCTTCTATATAAAGTGGATACCCTTAATAGGAGGGAAAATCTGGAGATTGAGAGTAACTTCAGCCAAATGAACATCCTGTGCATCTTTGAAGCAGTAAAGCTTTTACTAACTACACGGCCCAATACCCGTCACAGGTAGAGTTGGAACAGTTTTTTCTCTCTATGATAATATCAGTATGACGTTGATTATTTATTATTAAATAAAATTAAGGTATATTGTCGCATTAATATTTTCTATTTAATTAAATTATCCTGAATTCACTTGTTATCAACCTATAAATTTTATTTAATCCCCTATATATTATTTTTAAAAAATATATACATAATTTTTATATATGTATATATATATATATATACAGTCCCTGGCCATATTAATGTGACCACTAGATAGATTCGTTCTTGTTACATCTTTGCATTATCTTTTTGTATGCGTAATGATGTAAATCGAGTTTAAATATTAGTTTTATGGATAAGTTAGTTATCTGATAATAATATGAAATTGAAAAAAATAGTTTCGAAAATAAATCATTATTTTTTTTTTTTTAATACTTTGTGGTGTCACTCTATTTACACCCTATTTTACATATTGATGAAAAAAAAACTATCAAAATAGTTAAAATATATGATACAAATAATAAATCAATAATAAACTTACCGAATCCGACTTGTATTTAATGAAAAACAAACAATAAATCCACAAAAATTTCAAACACAAATTATGCACGTCGTCCGTCCCTCGTAAAACGAAATGGCTGTACTAAAACCAAAGCTGCCATTACTTAAAAAAAAATACTTTAAAAAACTAATAACAGTGTTGCCATTACTTAAAACAACAATTTATTAAGACACGCGAAAGTATATAAAAAAATTAGGAAAAAACAAAAAGAAAATAATCTTTCTTGGTGGTCATATTAATATGGCCAGGGACTTCATATATAAATATATATATATATATATATATATGAAAATGTTGGTTAGTTATATATACATACACACACACACACACACACACATATACATATGTATGTATAACCAACCAACATTTTCCTTCCAAAATATTTTATTATTAATTAATATCTAGTAAGTAGCCCATCCGTATAGTCACCCCTTGGAACCAACCTACTTAAACCTCTAGCCAGAAGAAGCAGGTTTTGACGCGATCGAGAATCTGGGACGTCGGCTCGGATTCCAAGTTCCGCCACGCCTTGGCAGACATCCAGGAGTCTTCCTAGAGGACTGTCAAGAACAACCACTAACTTGTCAAGAACAGGATGGACATCTTGGGGCAAAACGATTACAGAAGTATAAATAATCAATAATAACCATTGATTACAACAATATGTAAGAGATGATACCGTAGTCGTAGCGAATAGCTTGGAAGATTTACAAATACTCAGTAACCTTATCATTACTGCAAGTATATTAGTTTATACTGTACTGAGTTACAGACCTCAAGGTGCTGGGTTCGAAACAGGCTATAAAAAATAAATTATTTATTCCGTTAACAGCTTCGAAACGATTCTTTCTAAAAACCTGTAGGATCTCTCGTAAATGGAACAAAACTTATGGTTGAGAGTGATCCCAGCCAAATCATCCACCTTGCATAAACAATGGCTTAGAAACTACTTAAGTATTCAACCAAAAACCCTTTAAAATAGCTGTATAGACACAGTTTTTATCTTTGTTTATTAATATCTAAACATATTATAAAACTAAGTCCTCGGCCGCGTTTGTTCGCGGTAAACTCAATAACTACAGCACGGATTTTCATGCGGTTTTCACCTCTAGATACAGTGATTCACCAGGAAGGTTTAGGTATATAATTTGTCGAGGTATTGTGTAAATGGGTTTCACCTAAGACGCTGCTTGCCTAATCCCGTGCAATTATCTAAGTGCATGATAATAAATTCGTATAAGAAATAAAGAAATATTATTCGTAAAGAAATATTTGGTTTTGTTTTTATTTTTATAACTTCTATATAATAATGTACATTAGCTGAGATGGGAAGAAAAAAAATCAGGACTCCCAAAGAAGCCTAACCATTCACGTGGTCTTCCGTGGCCGGTAAGTGATAAAAAATAAAACATTACACGGACAAATGATGTAGGCATAATATTCCTTATTAGTTTATAATATAATCGACCAATAACTGTATGACAGTACATATTGTGGAATGAAATTAGTACATTTCTGCCGTTCAATGGCAATACTGAACAAAAAAAAATACGAGAATATTAGTTAACAACTTCGGTATATACAGCAAACAATGGTTATTAATAACACCATCATTGAAAGAGTAAAAGAATATTAATACCAGCGTACTATTATAAAGGAAGAAAATTACCAAACTCAATAAATAATAAGGAGAATACAGATGGCAAGACCAGAAATCTTCCTCTTCGGCTGTATTGTTTACCACGTTGTCAAGAACAATCTCATTGTCAAAACAAGTATAAATAAAACCATTGGTTAAAACAATATTTAACACACTAGAAATGAGCAATGAGCTGAGGAGGGTCTCCAGATCCCATAATAAATAATTTTTCAGCAACAGCTTGATTTGAATCATGAAACTTCAGCACGCAACTTTTTGAGCTACTCCGCTCCCCAGTTATATATTTGATCTTGAAAATTTCTTAGATATATTCTACGAATACGGTAACTGTTTATAATCTCCTTTCTTAGATTTTTCATAACAATAGCTTAGGCCCAGATCTGTTGTAACGCGAAACAATCGAACAGACTCGCTGCGGTTGGTTAACACAATTGCAGCTTAAACGGCTTTCGTAACAAACATTGTTATTAAATAGCTTAAGAAGACTGCGAATCCCGCGGAAGAGTGGTTCCCTGAAATACTTTAAAATCAAATCTAAATTGAAAAGCATACAAGACTGAAAAGACAAGAAACTGCTCGACGTTTTCGCCTACTTCAACATTTACTGGACAAACGTTCAAAGCTACCAATTAATCAAAAAGACTCATTTACATGACAGTTATCAGACCTATTTGGACATACGGAGTTGAGCTTTGGGCCTATATTAAACCATCCAATTAATCTCGTATCCAATCCTTACAATCCAAAATCCTTCGTAAAATCCTCAATGCTCCTTATTATATCACAAACAAACTCATCCATCATGATCTTAATATCCCATATGTTGCTGATTTGGCCCAAACTAGATATCCTTCCATGAAAAGCTCCATAAACACTTGAATCCGCTAGTCTCTCAACTTCCTTCCCATAATATTCCTGATAACCCTCCGAGGCGTCTGAAAAGAAGATGGCCTGGAGATCTTCTACTATAGACCTTTATTGGAGTGCCATCGATGGGTAATTTCTCCACAAGTGTTTTTCTTCATGTCCTTTGTTCATACAGCAGATTTACATGATGTAATATAATTACAGTTGTAAATATCAATAAATTATTCTAAAAAAAAAATTGAGGAACTGACGAACAAAACCGGATTAGTCCACTATAATTCGAACACACTTTTTTTCGAATTATCATGCTTTGGAAACCGAAAATGAAAACCGTCCGTTAATATTATTCATAGTCGATATCTATTAAAAATAGTAACAGGGATCGACGTAACGAGGTCCAAGGCATCTTAATTCGAAAAAAAAAGTGTGTTCGAATTATAGTGGACTAATCCGGTTTTGTTCGCCAGCTCCTCAATTATTAATTACTGTTATTTAAAATAAATAACCTTAAACACCTTAAATAATATCATTCAAAATATGTTATTTCCGAATAACTAGAGCATTATACGCAAATACTTTGTAGGTTATTTTTTTTGTTGTAGTAGATTCAGCATGTTCCAGAATAGAAAAACACACTAACAAGACGACTTCGCTCAAGTTGCTTTTTCACTGTACTTTTTTCCTTATACTTAAGACTTCCAGTAAAATCTTTTGAGATATTATTATTTAGGCTCCACAAGAACCTCCTGGTTGTGGTGTAATCTGAGACTATAGCCCAGGTAGAGAACACACCCACCGCAGGTACCAAGACAGATGGCCTGGCAGATGCTCAACCTGCTGCACCACGGGGCTCGACTCCGGCTCCGGAGGGAATCCAATTTAATGGCATAATGAGTCTATTTTATTGGCACGAGACTGGGCACGTTTCGTCTCGATGATAGGGAGCAATGCCGAATTCCTAGGCACCTCGCGATAGGAATGATAAACGATTGGGTGTTTATCGGTATTTTATTACATTTGTGGCCAGCAGTAAGCTCAATGGGAAAGGATGCATTCAGAATATTTTAATATTTCTTCTGTAATAACAAACAAAAATTTACTATACGTGTTATTAAAGAAAAAAGGTAAAAATATTTTTACAAAAATATGAGTTTAAACAAAATATCTATGCTTTACTCGTTAATGCGAGTTCTCCTGACGGGCATAAAATAAATAATATATAAAAATTACATCTAAATAGTTTTGTTGGAATATCTCTAAAAAGTATATAAAACATAAAATAAAAGAGAAATTTTATAACTTTTGTGGCAAGTAATGCACTCATTGGAAAAAAAAAATTCACATTTAACTGATTTTATAAAACAAAGAACAAAACCGTAATTCCATAAGTCTTTTTTTTTTTTAAAAAGTGAAATTTTATTTTTTGAAAAAATACGGTATTAGCAATGTAGAATAGAATAGAAAAGTAACTTTATTCTGGGACTAAATCCCTTTAGAATAACATGGACAGAAAAAGAAACATAATACATATATATGTACATATATATATATATATATATATATACATACGGCCAGAAGGCTACATATAATAAGTCATAAAGCATTTATAAACTACAAGAAAGTAAATAAACATATATATACATCCTTTTTTCCTCAGGATGGCTGAGGTGGCTAAGCACCAAAGCATTTAAATATAAAAAATATATAAAATTAAAACTAAAAAGTTTTGTTGATACATTTTAAAAAATCAAACAGAAGGGTTATTTTATTAGTTTCGTGGTCAGCATTATACTTATCGGAAAAAAAATTATTTTTACTAATTATTTTTTTTAACCAACAAACAAAAACTTTACTCTTTAGTTATTAAAAAAAAATATTTTTTTTAAAAACGTGATAATAATACTCAGTTCATACGTTATAGCATGTTTTCCTGATTGTAATGAAATAAAAAATATATAAAACAATAAGAAAAGTTTTGTTTAAATATAAAAATGTGAATAAAATAATTTGGGGTCACAAAGCATTTTATTCACAATAAAAAAGAATATTTAAAAAGTATCAACTTACAACTTACTAGCCAATCGCAAAAATAAATATATAGTATATAAATTAAAAAACTGATATTAAAATAGACTATTTTATAAATAGGTTTTAAAATTAATATTAAACAAAGTTATATTGTTCATGGTTCATGGAGGGGGGTAGTTAAGTGGGTAGTGCGCTGAGCTGCTGTGCCGTAGGTTCCGGGTTCAAACCCGGCTTTGGCAGATAAATTATTTAATCTGTTAACATTCGTTAGTTTGACCCTGTGAGATCTGACGAATCTCCTGGGGCTCACCCAGCTTCTATAAATTGGGTATCCTTAATTTGGAAAAACATGGCCGTTGAGCGTGAGCTAACACTTACGTTTTGAGTTCCTACTGAATATACTTCATGTGTTGTTACTGGCAACTATCTACAATATACTTTTATAGCAAAACTAACGTTATCCTTTATTTTTGTATTATTATATAGAGGATCTATAAAGAGGATCCACTTAATTAGAGGAAAAAAACTGGTGTTGATCTTGGTCAAATGACCTCCGTACACAACCGTTGGCTTGAAACAGTACAGTCTCTATCGTACAATACTTTAATGGAACTTATACTGTTGTCAAGTCTGATGATACATAAGAAACTTGCAAGGCTAGCCTTTACTCCCAAAGCAATCAACTCCAATCTTCAACTTGTTTACTCGAACAGATGTCACTGCAAAGAAATTAATCCTGTCTATTCATTTGAAATTACTCAGCGTTAAGATTGATTTCCGTTAGTGCAATAATGGTTTTTACCTCGACATCACCGCTAGAGCCAGTCGACCGTATCTGTTACAAGAGCAAGGTTTGGGCCCATCAACAAAGTGTCATCATGGATTGCGTAGTCAACAAATAAAATCCTGTTCCTCAATATATTGACAATAGGGTGTTCCAAATTGATGGACTCAGCGCTAATCATTACCTCCCTTTAATGATATGATAGTTCCATCGATTTATTTTTAATAGAGATTTTATAACACATCGTTTTTGGTTATATTTTTTTCGAAAAAAACTTTTCAATTTTATACTGTTCCCATACATTCTCTTTAAGGCGGCGAAACCTTTGAATTTGTAAAGCATATATCTTCAGGCCCAGTTGAATTTTGTCCAAAAAGGTTTTCGTACTTAGGGGAGAAGAATCGTGTCATTCTCGTAGTGCATAAGTGGCTAGGTCAGGAATTGATTTTAATGGAACTTGGCAGTTAAGATCAAATCACCTCCCTACACAACCGTTGGCTGGTTACTTTTGCCTAGTTGTTCCCACGCGCGAGCAGTTACATTTTGTAACAGCTACATTTCTAACAGTTACCTTCTATTTATTGGGGTTAAAAAATGATCAACAATTAGAAATCAAAAGAATTTATTGAAAAATGGAATATAATAATAATAATGAATAATTAATTAAACAACAATGAAAAATTAAGAAATGAAAAATCAATGAATGAAAAATCATAATAATGAAAAATTGTTTAAAAAAAAAAAATTTAAATGTAATATATGATGGACAATTAATTAAACAAGAATGGGCAATGAACAATTAAAAAATACAAATAATAAAAAATCATTATAATTAAAACAAACAAGTTATGAAAAATCACAACATTGACAAAAAATTTGTTAATCGCATTTAGGTGGAAAATGCGTCGAAATATACTTCAATATCGATTCAAGACAGTCTGTATTTTGTCTTGACTGATGCTGTCGCCATACGAACTCGCATAAATAGGATTGTAATTTCATTTCATGGGACTTGCTACATTTTCTTTGTTTTGGTAAAATATTTCGCTCCTGCAAAAAAATAATAGCTTGTTCTTCTGTTGTCGGCAAATCCCAAATACGCATCATTTTACACTAATTAAATAAATAAATAAAATAATAACAACGAAAAATCTATAACAAACTACGAAACAAACAATAAACAACAAATAACGAACAATAAACAACAAATAACAAACAATAAATCAGCAATAATCAAAACTGAGTCAGCAAGAAGAAACATAGAACAAATCAGCTGTTAGAAATGTAACTGTTACAAAATGTAACTGCTCGCGCATGCGAACAAGTAGGCAAAAATAACCAGGGCTGCGTTAAGACACAAGTACCAATTTTTTTTTTTAGCTTGATATAATTATAATTGTCCTGGTATATTTCATTTATAGCTAAATATTTATTGGCATGATTATATATAACAATAACCGGCACTAATAAGAGAAAGTTTTAGGTTGCGGAGATCCTGATGAAAACTCATACAATATCCGGGGAAAGCCTACGTGGTTAATGAATTTTCACTACCGGCTCGATACACCACATCCCGGTCCCGATTGGGAAGTTAGTGAGATCAATACATAATCGAATTAATAGTAAAATAATTAAACCCAATACAACATCCATTGTTCGACAAGATCCTTCGACAATAGAACAGCGAGAGGTATAGGTTGGATAAAGCGGCTGATGAAGGAGCACATCGCGATCTACTTTTACTTATTTTCTATTTGTTTATTAAATCGACGAACAGTTAACGATAACCACAACAGCCGCATGGGAATGTTCGCGGTAACACTTCCAAATGATTAACTTTTTATTATATTAAAGGTTCAGAGAAATAGGACTCGGGTGAACGGAAAATTAATAGAAACGGATCAGATCAACCTTTCTCTACGGGCTCAATCATTTTTAGCATAACAACCGAAATGAATCTGAGAGATAACTTTACTGAAAGAGAACTTTATTTATATTTTAACTACTAAGCCATCGAATTCCTCTCGTATCCAATCCCTACAATCCAAAATCCTTCGTAAAATCCTCAATGCTCCTTATTTTGTTAAGAATAAAGTCATCCATAACGACCTTAATGTCCCTTTTGTTGCTGATTTGGCCCGAACCCGGTATCTATCCTTTCATAGCAAACTTCATTCCCACTCCAACCTCTCTAGTTTCAAACCTAGCTTCCTCTTCAATTCCCGATAATCCTCCGGGGCGTCTGAAAAGAAGATGGCCACGTGACCTTCTTATTTGAACTTTGATTTGAGTACTACCAGTGGGTAGTTTCTCTACTTTTCATTCTCATGTCATTATGTAACACGCATTCTATTTACTTGTTGTATAATTGTAATACAGCTGTAAATATCAATAAATAAATTTAAAAAAAAATATATTTTAACTCGTAAAAAATATATATCCGCTGATATACAGTGAAATAACATTTCTGGAAATTTCCCCAAATTCGAATGCCCCAAGTAAAATATGTGCCCTGGGAGTAACGGACACCATGTTCACAAATCAGGTAATATTATTTATAAATTGTTATAAATAAATAATATGATCAATACTTCCAATTACTTATCTTACCAATAACACAATGTGAACAATTTTTTTAAGACGTTTCTATAACTAGCGAAGTAAGTAATAGTTAAAAGTTATGGAAAATTAGATTTGAAAAAATAAAAACAAAAACTGTGACATTGTGTAGTTTACTTTACCCCCAGAGTACTGAAAAAATGATAATAATCCATACAAATTTTTGCAATTTCTTTCCAATAAAATTCTTAGGAAGATATAAGTACCAATAATCAAAAATTACAAGCATTGCATATTTAGAAACACCAATTAGATTTATGCGTAGAACGATAAAATAAATTAAATTAATAAGAAATATTAAATAATTGATACTATATGTACTATGCTGGATTAAGTAGCAATGAAAATTTTCAAACAAGGTAGTCAGTTGTAAGTCGCCAAATTATATTTGTTATAACCCATTAATTTCTAATTGTATAAACATAAACGGTTCAATATTCCGTTGTCCTACATGGTAGGGATTGTAGTGTTTCTAATTTTTAAGTCAAGGATTGTGCAGGAAGGTGATTTGGCGAAGATCACACTCAACCACAAGGTTTCCACCACATTATAATGGCTGGGCCCTAGGAGGTTCTGCAGATCAGACATGGTCCATCCATTGTTGTTAATAAACTAAATAATATATATAAATAATAAATTATCGGCCACAGCTGGATTTTGTAACTCTAATTATTAAACATTAACCATTTTTCATCTTAGTGTGTCCATAATCAACAAGATAATAATTTCTTAATGATAAAGAAAAACAGAAAATATACAAATCGTATACCGCTGAAGAGTAGTTATGTTGCTCAAAAACTCATGGTAAAATAAACAATTGACTATAATGAAGTTACCTTCAAGTTTAATAAATCGTTACTATAATGAAGTTACCTTCAAGTTTAATAAATCGTTAAGTGACCGGTACCAGTTGAAATTAGTTCCAAACTTCAAGCACCACTTTCTGTAAGTACATACATCTTTCGCACTTTTGTCAGTATTCTTCCGAAGTAGCTAAATGCGTTAGAGCGTAGGTGGAAAGCGTAGAGTAAGGCGGCATTACTCAAAAGAAACGGCAGAATCCCAAACCGTTTAGCTGATCGATGTCTATTGAGGTTAGGGATACCGCGATTTTCCAGGTAAGAGTTTACTAATAGGAATAATAGTGTTCCTGGAGCCGAGCTGGGAAGGGAAAAGACCCGCCCAGGAGTACAAGGACATCATCCTTTGTTCTAGAAGACAAGAGAGTCGTGTCCTTGGTGCCATAGGCTTGACAAATCGTGGGCTATCTAATGAGTATCTCCAGTCCGTACAATATAATAGTTAAGGATGTCATGTTATTAATAATTATAATTCCCATGTATATAATAAATCTAATTATTAATTATTTCAACCAGAAAAAAAAAAATTAAGTGAAAGTTTCAGAGAAAAAACTACAGCCCATGAAGAGTCTCGGATGGAGTAGGTGATAGCAGAGACTGAAATTAAAACTTATATAGATATATCTGTGGGTGAGTGTGTGAATAAATAAAATGTTTTGTTAAATTTATTAAGGCATTTTTAAAGAATTGCCGATCAGTTCGCAATTAGAAAAATAACTCTACCCTGCAGACCATGAAAGACTCTTGAGTTCGTCACTATCACCACACAAACGTGGTGGAGTTTATGCTAATCCAATGTCTGTACAGCGTAATTAGAACCTTGCCTATAATAAATGGTTTTATTAAAAAACAAAACAAAAAACGTCTACCATTACAACCTATGAAGTTTTCAGTACACGATAAGGACTGTGTTGCTTTTAGGACATTTGTCCAGGGAGGTGATTTTTCGGAGATTACGTTCAATTGCAAGATTTTTTCCTTAGTCAATGTTACCCATTTAACAGAGGCTAAGTGACCCCCAGGAGGGTTTGCCGATCCATTAGGGTCTGTCAATGGCTGTTAACAGATTACTTTATCTATCCGAGAACTTCAGCATAGCAATTCAGCGTTCTGTACATTGAGATACCCTGCTCGCTAACCCATGGGTATATTATTAAAAAAAAAAAAAAAACTATCGCCAAAATCCTTGAAGGGTCTTGAGTAGAGTACATGGTAGAGATTAATATTATTTACGTAGGAGAACGTTGGTACGGGGAGATGATTTGTCCGAGTTCAGATAGACCCTACATCTATGGCTGTTAACTATCTAACCAACTGTCTTCTTTCACAGCCAGATTTGATCCCTGGGACTTCAGTACAATGAACCAGCTATCCCCCTCAACAATTTTTTCATAAATTATTTAAAAAAAGAAAGAAAAAACAAACGTGCTAGCAACGAGCAATTTAACGTTTAAACGCCTTTTGGGCTAGGCACGAGTCAAAAAAAGACTAAGACTACACCGTTCATCTGGTAGAGTCCTAATGACTCTTATACGAGCCTCTAAACCCCACAACGAGTTCCCTCCAAGTCATTGCCACTTTTAATAGAAGGAGAAAAAAAGATAAGTCTAAACGACCCAATAGGGTTTAAGTGGAATAATCACAACTTAATGCTTCGCAATTTATGATCACTGGTTCAATCTGCGAATTCGAATGGATAAAAATATAATTGGAGGTCATAAACTGGTTTTAAAACACTTATAATTAATAATTATACTTTTTTTATAAATTTTCCTGTAAATAGTTATCTCACGAAAAACACTTACAGGTCCCATTTTGTTTAAATTTATTAAACGGATAATATACATTGAAAAAAATAAAATTATGTAAGCAGATCATACTGTCAATTTAAATAGTTTTAATAATCCAAATCCTGGTGCAGGCAAGTCTTTTATTTAGTCTGTTACCATCCGGAGATGGATCATATAGGATCTAAGACCCTCCTGGGACTCATCCAGGCTCTATAAAGTGGGTACCCAAAATAAGGGGGGGATCTGGCGGTTGAGTGTCTCTACCGCGTACTGAACCTAAGGCCCTTCACGGGTTGTAGTGGTACACTTTTTTTTTTTTTAAATAAAAGATTAGAGCTAGAAATTTTTACTAACAGTTATAAATGGTACATGAAATGAGTTACGATAAAAACTAATCAAAGGCTTTGCATTTTGCTTAGATTTTTCAATAATCTATTTCTGGCTAGTTGATACAAAATGTTTTTCAAAAACATCATTAAAAATTTAAGATCTTATCTGCGGGACAGCTCGTTGAGAAGAGTCCTGAAATACTATGCTGAAGATTCCGAGTCCAAATTCGGCTGGAACAGATAAATTACTTAATCTATTGTCAGTCATAGATGGACTCTACAGATCCCACTGTAGATCTCACCCAGCCTCTCTGAAATGGGGGAAAATCAGGCGGTTGAGCATGAGCTTGGCAATTTGGTTAGTGTTGATACCGTACTTTCTCTATTCTGTTCCAAACTCGTGACCCTTTAAGGCTTGTTGGTGTACATTTTTTCTATGTTTTATTCGTATGTAACTAGTTTCCTCTTTTACATTCATGTCGGTATTCGTACAGGCTACAATAGCGATTCACAATCCACTGCCAACATAATCAGAAGGTGCCATTGGTAGTGGACCAATCGGAAAACATGAATGACAACAATTATATTGAATCAACGGAAACCTGAATTGGCGGAAGTGGGACAAAGTTGCCCGGAAGCGGTTCGAGCCCAGTGCTTTTAGTATTTTTTTGTATGTCGGGGAATGGAAATGTCTTTTTTTTTCTCAATGGGCTCTCCTTCCAATCCTGCCTAACTGTTGACCTCAAACGTATAAATGTTTAACTATTTGATGAAGTCCTTCTTAGAGACTACTGTTTGGTTATCGGCAAGTACTCAACTGTGATTATAGCTTCCTCACTGATTGTAACAAACAGTGCAGTCTCTACAACTTACTCAACCCAAGACCCTTTATGGGTTTTAGTGGAGTGAGAAGAAATATACTGAATATCTATAAATTATATAAAGAAGATCGTCATTATATTCCTTTTCTTTTCAATAAATCCTCCCCCCTCTAAAAATGTTCAACGTACGCTTATTGTTGTTATGTTTAAAATGTTGATGATTTTCAACTTATCTTTAAAATATTCTAAAAACAAAATTTAAACGAAACATTATTCAAAAACGTATTTAGTATGCTACTATTTTTACTATTGTTGAATAGCTCTTAACTATATAAGCTCAATTTTCAACTTATCTTTAAACTATTCCGAAGACAAAATTTAAATAAAACATTATTCAAGTAGTGAATGTCAGATCTGGAACATAAGTCACGCAGCACAGATACAAACGATCAACCCCACTTACCATTGCTTCGAAGAAAGGAATTGTCGAACAATAAATCAGTTGATAAGGAAGACAAAGACAAGAGAGACGTTCATGACTTAAGTGGACCATACGAGTTTAAACAGCTTCGACTCCACGTGGTGACTATCAGGAAACAGTTAATTCACAGGATTTACAGGGCACAAGGGTCAGGAAACATTAAGGGACTAGATAAGAGGGTCAGATGAGTGAGTGAGAGCAGAGTATGTACTGTAAGTAACAATAAGTAGGGGACATAATACTGAAGAAGTGAATATACAGAATAAAGTGAAAGTCTTAATAAATCGTAAATTACCTGTACCACTACAACCCGTGAACGAGTCAGGGGTGCAGCGCACGGTAGACTGAATGTTTCATGGGCAATGGTTGTGCAGGGAGGTGATCAGTCCTAGATGACTTCAACTGTCTGATTCCCCCCCCCCTTATATCGGGTACTTTATAGATGCTGGGTGAGCCCCAGTAGGGTCTTAGATCCCACAGGGTCCATCTCTGGCTGCTAAAAGACTAAATGTAATGTAATATATAAAAAAAAAATAACTGTTACCAATTAATAAAATCTAGGAGGGGTAGCTCAAAGTGTAGAGCGCAGAATTGTGCTGAAGATTCCCGGTTCAAATCCGACTATGGTATATTAATCTTAAAAGCTATAAGCATGGATGGATGCTATAAAGCATGGATGGACCCTATGTGATGTGCAGATCCTCCTGAGGCTTAGCCTTTATAATGGGGGTACCCTTAATTAGGGCAGAACCTGTCTATTAAGTGTGATCCAGGCCAAATCCCTTTCTTGCACAACCGTTGACTTATAAAAGATTTTAAGAACACAAGGGCCAGGAAACATTAAGGGACTAGATAAGAGATTCGGATGAGTGGATGAACAGAGTAAGAATATGTAGGAACATATTAAAAAGAAGTAGATCCAAAGAGTAAGCAACATTTATAATTAACCGTAAATTAAGTAGTGCGTAACAGCTGATTCTCACTTAAAAAAAAACTTTTACCAAATAATAAAATCTTGAGATTTTGTAGCTCGATATGTAGAAGGCTGAGATCTCCTGAAGATCCCCGGTTCAAATCCGGCCGTGGCAGATAAATCATTTAATTCTGTTAATCCCTATAAAGTGGACACCCTCAATGAGGGAAAAATCTGACTATTGAGTGTGATCTCAGGAAAATCACTTCGTTGCAGGCCCTCTGAAAAAGTGGGTACTGTTGGGAGTTGAGTGTGGTCTCAGGAAAATCATTTCGTTGCAGACCCTCTATAAAGTGGATACCCTAACCGGTTGACTGTGATCTCGGCCAAATTTTATGCAGTTTGGTGTCTACTACAAATAAATAGCATTAAAGATCTATTTTATCATTCTTTTAAAATACCAACTAATTAAGTACTCCACTAATGTACTCTTGGTTCACTAAGTAAATGCAAGTATGGTCCCTTGGTTCGGTGGAAACCGTCTGTATTTTTATTTTATAGAAAAATTCATTAAACCCAGAATCAGTCACATCCTTGCATTTCCAACACGGACAAAGAAGTTTTATTTACATTTCGGTATCTTTTTACAATTCTACTTCTTTTTAAATAGTTTCTTTTAAATATATTTGGATTTCCTACCATCACAAATTTCGCGAACAATCTTACCAGCATTTATTTTTTCGCATGCATAAAAACTGCTGCTGGAAGCAGAACTCAATTTGTCCAGGAAAGCAGTTTGTTCTTGCGATGCTATTTCATATCTTAAGACTGAATGATGAATCTTAAAGCACTTCGTAGAGCAACTTAAATGTCGCAAACTTCTAAAACTTTTTTCTGGGAGTACACGTTCCTAAGGTGCCAAATCGTACAAAGTTTCCCTGTTTTTGACAAATCATAGTTCAATTGTTAATTCAAGTTCAAGGGTAGCAGTTAGTACAGCAAACCTTCTATATCCGGCGGTTGAGCGTAATCTAGGACGTCACCTCCCTGCACAACCACTGCCCAAGAAACAGTACAGTCTCTACCATGTACTATGAGCCCCAGATCCTTCATGGGTTGTAGAGGTACATTTTTTTTATATTTAAGAAATTCTTTCTTTTATCTCCATTAGACTATTTTCTTCTCCGTATACATAGGGCTAAATAATGTTATTTTAGAACCTATCTAGTCCAGAATATTATAAAGTTTAAAGTAACGGCAAGTCATACTGGAGTGGTTTGGAAGGGTATAGTCTGAGATACTGGAACCATGCAGGACTCTGGAACTTGCAGCCAGATGGTACCTCCTAGTACTGAATGGTACCAGGAGGTAATTGTGTACTTGGCCTCGCCCAGTATGGAACATGATTATAGCAACTTGACTCAGATCCTCCTTATCAAAAAGAGAAGTCCGTTCCGAATTTCTTACGTACGACCGCAATTGCGACCATAACTCAGACCGCAAATTGAAAGGCAACTCAACGCTGTATAATCTTGCACCACAGACATTTCTCAGCCTTGTTTGGCAATGGAAGAATGTTAATGCCCTCATAGATGTTGCACAATGTTATAATAATAGCAATATCTATTGATTATTATTAGTGGTTATATTCGGTCGGTCATATATATCCCTCAACTCCAAAATCCATGTAATCTCATACCGAGTGAAATTAACAAAATTAATATTGATAAGGAGTTTATTATATCCTATTCCAAAGCAAAAATCTACAGCCCCGGTGAATAAGTGGCTAAGCCGAATTTTCTGCAAAGTGAGTTTCTTGCACTTGAAGAAGTGGAATCGTGTGGGGTGAAGTCAGGCATTGGCTTGCAAAGGAGTTATAGTTTATATTACAACTCCATTTCAAACCAAAAATACGAGGATGGCACGGTTCAATAAAGTCTCTCTGTACAAACTCCGAAACATATTCACCGCGACTGTAGATATATATTTACAAATAATACGATTCATCACCAAAGAAACAATAATATAGTTCCTTCTTCTTCTAAATGAAGATAGGAAAAAACAACAAAAAAAATAACTTGCAGAACAGTTCTGTCACCATTGTTCTGTTTTAAACTAGCCATTATAGTAACTAAAATCTCATCTGTATCACTACAACCCATGAAGGATCATAGTGCTACTACATTGTAGAGACTGTTTCTAGACAAATGGTTGGGCAACGAAGTGATTTGCCTGAGATCACACTCAATAGTTGAGATGTTCAATAGTTGATTCGATTGAGGGTATCGACTTTATAAGGACTAGATGGAAGTTCTAAGGTTTATGACAAATAAAATACAAAATCTTTTAGACTGGAAGTTAGCTGGGGACTTACACTCTGGGGAATTCTGATAGCTCAATTAGGGACCATTCCTAGCTAGTTTTTATTTCCTTTTTTTGTCTGTGACTCAAAGCCATTATAGGTCCTGATGGGTAATTTGTTATGGGCTATCTATGACTTATGGGCAGCATTAGCCTCGGTGTGGTATATGGGCTCATGATAATTAACCAGCACTAGTTTTAACGACATCTTTAACCCTTCCTTAATGATCGTTAGGAGGACATTCATCTGGGGAAAAACTGTTTGTTTTTTTATTCCTAGAAGCAGTAAGGCAAGGTACAAAAGGTTAGGTAGTTCGCAATATTCAGGAAAGCGGAAGCTCAAGTTTCTGTTACGAAAGTCTCGTGTTTTAATCAGACTGTGACAGATAATTTTTTTAATGGGTTAATTGCCGAGGATTAATCCTGTAGAATCTGGAGATACCCCTGAGGATCACCCAGCCATTATCAAATAGGTAACCCTAATTTTGGGGAAAACCTGACGTTAAGGGAATCTCTGACTAATCATCTCCTTGTACAACCGATGTTCTAGAAACTATACGTCTCTACGATGTATTGAGCTCAGGGCCCTTCATTGGTTGTTATAGTGGTAAAGGTTTTTTGCTACTGGATATAATAATAATTCGGCATGCCTCTTCAAAGCTTCCCAGTCAGTACAGTGCTCACTAACTTTTTAAGAGTACATTCGTTACTAAGCCCACCGACTTTATCTTCCCCATCATAAACTTCGTGACGCTATTAATAATTTTAACCGGGTGCCTTCTCTCAATTCCGCGTTGTGTAATCACGTAAATTCTCAATTGGTGTCATCCTTTTCTGGACTGAATATTCAACGCAACATCATATTTTCGAATACCTTAAGAAGTTGTTCATCCTTCAGCGTTGGCAGCCAAGTTTCGCATCAGTAAAGAAGAGATGGCAGAATGATTATTTAATAAATTCTAATTTTTATAATCCGGTACAATAAACGCGAGGTTAAGAATGTCAAGACAGAATAGTAACAAGTATTTCCAGCCTTTAATCGTTCCTATGTACGTAACTTCTCGATACGTTCAAGCTTATTCCCTGCTACAACAATCCCACCATATATATAAACTAATAATGGGAGTATATATTTAAGATTTTATATTGCGTTTTATAATGTCCCATGGACGCAGGGCTATTAGAAAAGCAAGGACACCGCCCACGACTCACACCTCCATAGTTCACAGTCACCTTTTTTTTTCTACAGCTTCTTTATTCTTTTCTGTTATTTTCCATTCTCTCTAGTGACCATTGTCCCGAACAGAATAGTTTAGTTTTGCTTTTATTTCAATAATTCTTTATTTTCTTCTTATTTACATTCCTAAATATAAAAGGAATGTGAATTCTTTTTACTTTAGAGATTTTAAATCCTTCAAACAAGACTGAAACAACAAGAAACTGCTCGCCGTTTCAGGCTACTTCAATACTTACTAGACAAACGCCCTAAGCTCTTAATTAATTACATAAAACTCATATAAATGACTGCTATAAGACCAATTCCTCTCGCATCTAATGCTACCTACTTTGTTACTAATAAAGTCATACATAATGACCTCAATTGTTGCCGATATTGCCAGGATCCGATATCAATCCTTTTTCATGTTTATTAATCTTTTCACAATCTACTTGTGTTCCTCAAGGGAATATCCTCGGCCCAATTCTCTACACTGTTTATACAACTGGCATGTCAACCCATCCTAACACTATCCTTACGTATGTTTATGATACATGAGTATTAACACTTACTAGACAAACGCTCTAAGGTCCCTATTAATTACTAAAGACTCACATACGTGACCATTATATAACCTATTTGGAAATACGGTGAAGAGTTTTGTAGCTTCACTAAGCCATATGAAGTCGAATAAAGTCATCAATGGCCTTAACAGCCACTTTATTGCTGATTTGGCCCGAACACGCTATCTATCTTTACATGACTTTAAGCTTTATTCCTTCTCAAACCCAATAGTTTCAAATATAGCTAGCTACATCTTCGATACCCGAAAATCCTCTGAGGCGTCTAAAAAGAAGTTGAATTTGTTACTTGAGTGGATAATTCCTCTATTTGCCTTTATCATGCTGTTATATACGATTCATTCTATTCACTTGTATTATGGCAATAGTCGTAAATTTCAATAAATAAATAAAAAAATGTTCTTTGCAGTTGTTTTATCTTCCTCAAAGTGTTAAATAATTCACCAATTAATAATAATAGTTTCACATTCATAAAAGGGTATAGTGGCGTTAGTCCTGAAGCGTCCTTAATTAATAAGGTAAATTAAATATTTTAAAGCACAATAAAAATATATATTTATTTTGAAGAGAAAAGATATTGCTCCTGCCAGTTTCCTCTTCAAAATAAAAATATTAAAAAAAAAAACAATTAACAAAAAATTATAAATAAAATATACAGTTTTTCCAACTATTATGTTGGTCTTGGAAATATCCTAAATTTCACGAACTAGACCTGGTTTTCTTGAAACCAGATACGATTTTACCTTACCAACAACCGGTCCATATCTTTTCAGGTATCAGAATGACTCATTGATCCCATAGATTCCTTTTCATGATTCACTGATTCAAAAAAGACCATTCAGTCAAAGTAATCACGTTAACTGGGATAAGTCCCCGAATCATTGGTCATTCAGGCGTCAAAAAGAAATGAATCAGTTCTAGAAGTATTTTAATTTTTTAGGGGATCAGGGTAGCTCAGTATATAGAGCGCTGAGTTGCTGAGCTGAATGTCCTGGATTCTGTGGCAGATCAAATATTTTATATTTTAACAGCTATCAATGGATCCTGCGGTATCTGCATACCCACTTGGGGCTCACCCAGCCTCTTTGAAGGGGGCGTTGATAGTTACAAAACCAGGCGTGATCTAAGTCAAATCACTTCCTTGCACCACCTTTGAAAACAGTATTGCTTCTACTAAGTACTAAGCTGAGTACTCTTCAAGGATTGTACCTAAAATGGTACAATTTTTGTTTTTAAGTTTGCCATGAATTTTGAATTCAACAATCCAACATTTTTCTGTTAAAACTTTAAATGCAACACAAATGTTTTGCTATAATATTTATAAAACAAGCTTACATTTTTATACTCAGTAGGATTCTTAAAGAGCTTACTCTTTGTATAGTAGGGATTCGGACAGATGACTACAGCGAGCCATAGGTAGACCCTGGAGATTGCCTAGGCCTCACCCAGTCTCTATAAAATGGATATCTTTAATAGGAGGGAAAAACCTGAAGGTTGAGCATTATCTCAGTTAAACCATATACCTGTACAAACGTTGGCTTAGTACAAACTCAAATAATTACTGAGCCTAACAGTAGCTTTCATGGGTTGTAGTGGATATTTTTTTAATTGAAAAATCAATTGTATAAAAATAAGGACTTAATATAATACAAATATATATAGGAGCGGTAGAGAGCTGAGTTGCCGAGCCGATGGTTCCGGATTCAAATCCGGCTGCTGCCAGATTTTATTAACTCTGTTAAGAGACGGATCCTATGGGATCTAGGAACCTCCTGGTACTCACACAGCCTTTATAAAGTGGGTACCAAAAAATAACAAAATGTGACGGTTGAGCATGATCTAGTACAAATCACCTCCCTAGACAACCGTTTCCCAAGAAACAGTACAGTCTATACAAGATACTGACCCTATACCCTCCGTGGATTGTAGGGGTACAAGTTTATATATATTATGTATATTACACAATGGCGGATATCATTTACCCAGGTGTAGCAGCATGTGGCAGACCTAAGCTAAAATTGTTGTCACCTAGTATCGATGATATATCACCTCTAGTCTGTCATTTGTTCTTCCAGACCGGATACTCTACATCTCGACCGAAATTTTGACATTTACTCCAGAAATTACTTTTGAGTCTAACCCCAAAAGCTATTTCCTGCAAGGCTAGTATTAGTGCGACAGACGGTCTATGGGCAGAAATAAATTCCGCCATTTATTTTTAGAAAAGGAAACGCTTAGGAAAATTATTAAGGTTTATTATTGAAATAAGTTATTACTCTCAGAAATGATTCTTTTTGGTGAGAGCCTATTATTCACAGAATTTAATTATACAGCTCAGCTGGTCAGAATTACTGACTGATTAGTGCTATATGTTAAATATTATGCTGAATAAATAATTGTATATATAATGTTTTATTAAGTAACAACCGCTGTTAGCTTTTGAACCAATGGTTTACAATATATCACCAATTTATTATTTTGTGTATTCCAATAGATCAAATTATACATTAGGTAAAATTTGAACTCTTTACAAGATGATTATAAAACAGAAAATTAACAAGTTTTGAAAATTAATTATTCAAGATATTTTACTAAAAAAAAATTAATGTCATGTAGCAAGTATTTGAACCAATCACTAGTATTTGAAAAGTGAATATATTTGATAAAGAAGGCAATAAGTGAAAAATAATATTTAAATATAATAATGACTATTATTAAAAATGGAAGTTTATCTAATACAAATGTTTTTAGTGGTAAGACTTCCTCAATTAAGGATAATATAAGTTTATTATATTGAACTAAATATGGTTAAACTTAGATGATGGATTTTTATTGTGATTGGATGATTTATTTTAAAAACGTTCATTAAAAAGCATTTATGGGTATATATACGCCAATAAAGTCTCCATATGAGGAAACGGGCATAAATAAAATCTAAAATATTCACTAATGCGTTAGAGTTGTATTAAATGTCTTAGAAATATTGGGATTTAATACCACTTTAAATATAAATTAGTATTATTAATTATGAAAGTTCTTCTTTTTCAAATCAGCAGTTTTAAAATCAAAATATATAATTTTTATTTCAGAGTTGCGTTAGCATCAAGTGTCTTAAAAATAATGATGTTTATTATTCAATACAACTTACATCATATGTAAATTAATATTATAAACACTTTTTAATAAATTCTCAAATCAGTATAGGTTTTTATTATTTCCAACTTAATTAGCTTATTTAGCTAATAAATAAAATAATTAGAATTTTCCTATGAAGTTTATTTCTGACATCTTTTGCTTTAGCGGGTTTTTTTTATCAATTAATTCAATCCATTCGTAAGAAGGCAAAACAAAGGAGTGGCCTCGTTGAGTATGAAATGGTTTGGAAAGTTTGATTCAATGTCTGGGAAGTAACATGACCGACTGCTAATTTGGTTTCTAGCTTGGCAAAGTAGGTATATTTCTTATTAACCTTATATCATTATATAATTATTACAATTATTATTATTAATTATATACGTTCGTTGCCTGTAACCTGTGTAAAGGTGATTTAACCTTAACCATAAACAAACTTGTCTTTCACTATCCTTCAATAATATCCCACTGACTCCTGTAGAACAGATCTGATACTTAGGAATACATCTTGACAAAGACTTGAAACAGCTCGCCGTTTCAGGCTACTTCAACACTTACTAGACAAACACTCTAAGCTCCTAATTAATTACAAAAGACTCATATCCATGACGATTTGGACTTACGGAGTAGAGTCCACTAAACCATTGAATTCCTCTCGTATCCAATCCTTACAATCCAAAATCCTTCGTAAAATCCTTAATGATCCTTACTTTTTTACAAGTAATGTCATCCATAATGACCTGAGTGTGCCATTTGTTGGTGATTTGACCCGAACCTGAAACCACTCTTTTCACGAAAAACTTAATTCCCACTCAAACCCACTAGTTCCAAGCCTAACTACTTTTTCAATTCCTGATAATCCTCCGAGGCGTCTGAAAATTATCTCGTGACCTTTAAAGTTGAAATTGTTACTTGAGTATAAGTACACTGTGTACTTCCTCAGCTTGCCTTTAGCCATGCTATTATGTACCATTCATTCATTTCTTTGTTTTATTGTTATAACGCAATTTGAAATTCTAATCCATTTTTTAAAAGTTTTTATATTATATATATTGTTTCTGGTTTGAAAAGTTTGCTTTGTTTGTTTGCTTTGTTGGGTTGGTTTGTTTGTTTGTTTATTTAAGGTCACTTTTTGCAGCTATGGCTAATCGGACGATGCTACAGTGGGAGCTCTAAATTTTGCCTATCCAGGTTTAATTAGGATAGGGATTTTTAACGAGTACCTGACATCGTACAGGCTCGGGACTCCCGTTTAACGTCCCTTCCGAAGGACGGCGTAACTAAAAAGTTTGCTTGTTGTTACAATACAATTTTGTAGTTTTTAAGGGACATTTTCTCAGAATAAAGTTTTTAATTTTTTTTCTATTTTATATAGGTATATGAGCTTCTATTTTTTCAATAGAATTGGTATAAGTCTATTTTCATATACATCCAGATAGTTAGGAATGCATTGGAATTAATTTTAAAATATGGGTAAATATTATATTTTTAATAATTCATGAATGTGTACATTATTTTATTTATTTTTATTATTTTTTATCTAGACTTTATTTTATTATCATTTTTGCATTATTTTCCTTTTATTACCGCATGAATATATGTTTGCATATGTATATATTTTATTTATTATGTATATATTTTACGTTCACTTATTTTATTTTGTTTATACCACTTTTTTGTTTTGTTATGGAATGGTTGTAGCTACATAGCACCATTACTTAGTGCCCACAATTGGCAGATTGTAATGTCTGAATAAAGTGTTTAATAAAAATATTAGTAATCATTAACATTATTTAAAAACTATTTATTTTAGAACCAAATTGATTTATACCAGTTATAAAAAATAAAAGTTCATTTTACACTACCCCTCCTCTAGTTATAATTAGGAAATCCAACAAACTTGCATTATATCAAATGAACTTAAATCAGGTATGGTTTGGTTTTATAATAGAAGCAATGCCATAGGAGTGAGGATTTTATTATAGAGTACTGTCCATGGTTTGGTAGTTTAGAAAAAACTACAGTCACCGATGTTTATTTCGAGTAGGTTGTTACGACTAATTAAAGAGAACATGGCGGCTGGTGACTTCGCCGGATAGCAAGAACAGTTAACAAACACGTCACTAACGGACTTAATCCGATGATAAGACCAAATAAAAATTTACTACAATTTTATATTATATTGTGTATTACTGTGATATATGCTTAATGATGATTCCTGGTTCAAATCTAGTTGTTACAGATAAAATATTTAACCTCTTTACAGCCATGTATGGAACCAGTGGGATCTGCAGAACCACCTGGGGCTCACGCAGCCTCTGTAAAGTGGGTACCCTTAATTGTGGGAAAACCTTGAGCGTGATGGACGTCACCTCCTTGCACAATCGTTGTAAAAAAAAAAACAGTAGTCTTTACCATACACTGAACACAAGAATCTTCTTGGCTTGTAGAGAGTGGTACAGTTTTTTTCTTTTTCTTTTATAGCCATTAATTAGGACTATATGGAGAGGGAAAGGAAGAGAATTATATAAAGTAACTAATCTTATGTTATTGGTTGCTAGTTAATATATTAATAATTTAAAAAAATAGCTTCTTGAAATAGCTAGTTGAAAATTTAAGTAGTTAAAATTATTTTAAATGGTAAAATAATTTACTTTTTGACAAAGAATAACTTTACTTTTTATTTTGACTTATATTTATTTTTATTACTAATCTTGACTATAAGTTACACATCCCATTGTCTATATAATATTGTAATAAACTTTCATCAGATTATCATTAAATATAATTCTCTCAACTAATAACGTTAAAAGGTTGTTCTTCCAGAATACACAATATTTTTTTTAACCATTACTTTAAATAATATACTATATATTCAATATATTGAATTATTAATTATGTATGATACTATAATTTAAAGTAGTAAATTATATGGTAATATAATATAAAGTAGCTGTAAATAATAATAATAAAATTGCATTCTTATTCTGTATTGTTTTTAAACTAATTCAACGATATTATATTGCCGATTTCCTTTTTTTATTTTATTTTTAAACAAAAGTGCAGCATCATTTCACACCTGGGCTGTCAGACCAGACAGATGTCTGTTTAGTGACTCACCTTGGCCATTGAAGACTCATTTATAATTTATTTATCACACGAGTATTTAACATAAATTACGGAATATGTGGGTTCAATCTAACCAAATTATATAAGGAGGAAATAAAATTTACTATTGGCTTCTTTAAAATTAATATAATTCTTCTTCTAAAAATATAGGGAAAAATATTTTTTAAATTAAAAAAAAATACGTTCCGGGTGGGCTTGGAGACCACTAGCAACCTTAGCAATATTAAAGGGAGTAAAAATCGTTAGTAATGCCGTTCTACGGAAGAAACGTAAAATGACGGTCCGGAGCCTGTGCTGTGTCGGGTGTCGGGTACAGATATTATTATAGATCCCTATCTAAACTGTCTAACTTTATAGTTATACCTGGACTAGAAAGTTTGTACCATCTTCTGATTAGCCATAGCAGCTTCATTGTTTGTTGAATTAATAAACATAAAAGTTGTTTGGATAAGGAACAAAATCATAAATTGGCACGAGATGATCCGACTGTGGAAAATTAGAGCATCCAGTTCTTAAGAAGGTGAATAGAATTAGACCTGAGTTTGCGGTTGATGAACCTTGTCAAGTTGACAATGGAAGAGGGCGTAAAAAATTAAGACCAAAATATTAATAACTTTACTTCAAGATAGACTTCAGAGGAGTGAATTCATTGATGCTTAATGGTTTCGGATAACTGCTTAAGATCCAATTTATACGTGGTTAGACAAATAGACGGATCCAGGGGGGGGCACGGGCCCCCCAGACGGTTTTTTGTGTACTGTGGAGAATCAATTACAGTACATACTTATAGGCAAATCAGATGACCATAGTTGTTAAAATATATGAATAAAATAACAGAAATAACATGTTAGTGAAACTATTGTTTAGATATTTTAATAAACCTTTGAAACCTTTCTGAAACCTGTGAGATGGATCATATGGGATCTACGACCCTCCTGGGGCTCACCCAGCCTCTATAAAATATTATAAAAATAGGGTACTCAAAATAAGGGGAAAACCTGGCGGTTGAGCGTGACCTAGGACAAATCACCTCCTTGCAGAACCGTTGTCCATGAAACAGTACAGTATAGATACTACAGTATAGATGGTAGAATGTACAGTATAGATTGTAGAATGTACTGAGTCCCAGACTCGTTCACGGGTCGTAATGGTTACAGGTTTTAAATTGTTGATTTTTTGTCCGTCTGCCCGTTATGCCCCCAGCAGAAAAAATCCTGGATCCACCCTTGGTTAGACAAAATTTAGGACTCCCAATATAGCATCATCCGATTAGCCATAGCAGCTTAAAGTGATGTTAAATAAATGAAAAAATACCTTCATTTTCTTCTAAAAGCATCACACGCACGTATTATGAAGTAGGTCGCGTCTCAGATAAGACATATATCCTAGCATTATAAAACTGATTTCTAAACCATGATAAATAGCCGCAAGATAAAGAATAAGACTTGAGAAGATAACAAAAGACAAAGATGGACTTAGTTGGAATATACGATGTATAGAATAAGAAAAAAATGAATGTGGCCAAGGGCTAAAAAAAAAAAAGCTCTAACACAGAGACAGTAATGTGGGTAGACAAATAGAGGTAAAAGTAGCTCCACACTTACTTACGTAACAAGACACCAGCTGGGAAGTCAATAACTTGACCATGACCTACTGAAGTACTTAATAACTTCCTATTATTGCAATTTAAATAAAAAATAATAATAATACTTCACAATCATAAAGAAAAACCGTCAAGTATCCATGAATATATTCTTCAGAAGGCAAACAAGAGGTAACGTTATTAACATATGTAGTCTTACATTTTCAATATTTTTTTTTCTGTAGAAAAAACTGTACCACTACAATCCATAGACGGGTCTGAGGTTTAGTACATGATAGAGATTGTAATGTTTCTTGGAAAACGGTTGGGGAGAGAAGTGATTTGTCCTAGATCTTGCTCAGCCGCCAGACGTTCACCCTTATTTTGGGTACCCATTTAATAGGGGCTTGGTGAATCCTAGGAGAGTCCTATATCCCATATATACTATTTATAATGGATCCATCTCCGGCTGTAAACAGATAAAATAAAATTCTTGCCAGGAACGGGATTTGAACCCAGGACCATGGCAACTTATCGCTTATAGCACTGGGTCCCTCCGCTGTCAATTGTTATCTGTACCGTTTATATATCACTATTGTTTGCTGCACTTATATATAACATACTACAACACTCTACAATAACAAGAATTCATTATACTTGAAATTAAATCTGGTTTGTATTAATAAACTGTTACCTACCAGGAATACAAGATACACTGAATTGTAATTATGCACATAATCACCAGGTAGGTAAAAAGATCGAATTTCTAACCAAAGTTCAATAAGAAAGATATATGATATGTTCTACTCTAAAAGCATTTTATAAGTTAGGTATATAATGGAAGCATGAAACTAGTAGATAAACTCTGTTCATACAAGGCTTTAGGCATCGGATTACTCGCGTGAAAACTGTTAGGATTCATGTGGGTAGTAATTTAGTTATATCAGCCAACGGATTTGCATAACATATGTTACACCTTTTTGTAATATTACGCTTGTACCGCCATTATACCAACGATCTACTCACCCCTAGCCAAATCTAATGCATGATGGTACTATAACTCCTCAAATACAAAAGTCAATACGTTCATCATAAATCGTTCAGACGTTCAGGATCAAATGAGAATAAATACAAATTTCAAAAATTGTCTTTTTCACATTTGTGCTAGTTTAGACAAGCAATTATCTATGCTTCCAAAACTTCAGGCTTAGAACCGGGCTAAAACCAAGAGGAACGAAATGGCAAAATGTCGAGTAAGACAAAATTGCTTGACTAAACTAGCGTAAAATGTGGAAAAGTCATGATTCACACTTATAATATTCAGTTCAATAATTAATGTATCATGAAGATATTGATATTTAGTCTCTTGATTAGTCATATTTTTTTAGAAATAATAATTTTGTATAATAAAAATAATTCATAGCGGTTGGTCTTGGAGATGCTAGCAGCCCTTTGTATGTAGATCTAAAGTTTGATTGAGGAGCAGATACATTATTTAATCGCTTAACAAACGCCTTAGATAGATCCTGTGGAATCAGGAAGTTTCCTCGGATTCACCCAGCCTTTATAAATTGGGAGAAAACTAAGCGGTTAAGTGTGATCTCGGCAATATCACTTCCCTCCACGACTGTTGGCATTCAGTTGTATTCCCTCCACAATACCATCACATTCATATTACTGAACATGACACCACGCATACTAATACAGGATATTTTTTTTATATTAAGGGCTTCATCACATCGAGGTTTCCTTCCATCTCTGTCAACAAACAATTTATTTTAGATCTTTTTTCCTTTTCCTTCCCTCTTATATATCTTCCTCTTTTAGATCATGCATACTTTCCTCAACTCCTTTTATCCACCTTTTCCGTGGTTTTCCTCACCGTTTTCTTCCTTCAGCTAATTGATAATTAAAATGGGCAACCTTCCCTCCTTTATTCTTTTGAGATGAACATGCTAGTCCAGTCTCTTATCCCCTATATTTTGAAAGAAGTTTTGCTTGGTTTGGATATTGCATTTCTCTTTTTTCTAATTAAAAAATCAAGCACCCACAAAAGTATAACAAAAGAAATATCTAACTTCCAATACACCACCAACCTTAAGCATAAGTATGATACACATGAGTACTATACTGACCACCTGCCCTTCAACCTTGACATATCTAATTGGACGATAAGGGCCGGAAGAGGGCACCTGCTGGTGAGTCAGCCGTGAAGGAGGTCACCTGTTGGTACCGTCAGGGGTGGATCTTCATGAGGAAGTAACTGTGCCTATTGTCTCACATGTCGGCGATTATAGATTACCTTTGCTGGGGTAACTTCACTGTAAGGTTATCATGTACTGCAAATGGAACAGCATGGAATATCTAGTTCTTTTTCATCTTAAGAGCATGTTAATTTCCACAATAAGTTACAATTTTTGATATTTTTTAACGGTTATTCTGTAACTGTGATAATGGTAATTATTTAAGGGAAACTGGAGCACACTCTTAGTTCCTACAAATTTTTTGAATGTATACACGAAACTTACTTACCCTATTATTATACTATTTATTTAAACCCGTATGTTGATAGAAAATATCCATGGAAAAATACATGTAGGAAATAGCGGCCATAGGGAAATAGGGCGATTTATAAGCAGAACCTTACATAGTAAAGACTCAGTAACCACATTTTACGTGTATTCCGTAAAACGGCATAACCGAGGATTTTTTACACCCTTTTAAAAAATCCTCGGGCGATCTTGAGCGTAGTAGATTGTTATGCTAACCGCTACTTATGCAATACATATAATTATTTATTAATAATTAATAATATTTATTATTTATTAATAAACTAACCTGAACAGCACTGTTGAGGAAACAATTGTTCTGCCCGGGCCGATTCAGGAGACCTTTGGAAAATATGGCTTCTTTTAGCGTAGCCATGACTCCTCACACACTCCAGCCGCACCTGAAACAATATTATTATTCAATAATAATATTTGCCATTATTTCACAATAATTATAAAACGTGTAGTGTTCAAACCAAATCTCTATACCTTGGCTCAGCCAGATAATAATATAAACCATAAATGTGGAAAATACATTTTTTTTTTCAAGGAGTTTCCGCTAATAGTGAGTTTCCTTAACCTATTGATTCATTGGCTTCCTTCCATAATTCCTATCCAAGGTCCATTCTTCCCGAAGACCATGGCCCATCATGGATTCCTCCAATTCGTTATCCCAGGTCCTCCTTGGAAATCCTCGTCTTCTCAATCCCCCAACTTTCCATTGGTGGACCACTTTGGGTAGTCTTCCTTCAGGCATTCTTGTCAAATGCCCCAACTATTTCATGAGTTTTTTCACTATATCTTCCAGAATTTTTTTTTCAGTCTCCATCTTTTCTCTTCTGGTCGCACTTCTTATCTTGTCCATTCTGGATATTCCCGCCGCTCGTCTCCAGTAGTCCATTTTTGTAGTTAGGAGTTTTTCCTGAGGTTGCCCTTCAACGTCCAAGTTTCTGATCCGTATGTCATGATACTTAGTAAAATGCTATTGTATACATTTTTTTTTTTTTGGAATAACGTTTTTATTCCATAATAATGAGTTGAGCATTGATATGGTCTTTTTACCATCTGAAATTCTTCTTTTTATTTCCATATCACATATTACGTCTCTTCCGAAAGACTACATAACCAAAGTTTTTTACTCCAAAAAAAAATCCAAAGGCTGTCCTCTTGAGCTGCGATTTGGAGCATAGTAGGTATGCTAGCCACTACACCACAGGTAATCTCCCAATAATGGAATGTAATAAGAATTAGATATTTGAATAATACATAAATTACTTATGTGTCTATTATGCACACTATAGGTTATAGCAGACAATGGAAGGAATAATCGACAGCACAATTTATAAGTACTTTATTCTTTTATACTCATATAAAAATAAATATTAAGGTTGTCTTCATACATAATAAACTTTTACCATAATTTCTCCTAAATTCCAGTGAACAAAACAGTCTTCGGACAACTATTACCTATATAATTTTTAAAAAAATATTAAATCAATGATACATATTATATCAACAAGCATTTACTACATTGAAACCTTGTGACTAGCGTGAAATTATAAACAACCACGAATGCCGAAGAGTAACCAACAGTGTCACGTAGCGATCACCAGCAAACTCCCGGTTTATACTCGCCACTTAAGACAATTGACGAAACTAGTTTGATAGTTTGGAGCAGCATGAAGGAACTCTGTTATGTAATCAACTTTGTTGGTATTTTTTAAGTGATTCACTACTTCCTCATATTTATAGACGTAACGTTTGGTACGCATCGTTTATTAATTTCCCATTAAATACCTTTAAAAAAAATCTGTATTGCAACCCTTTAAGGGTTATGGGTTCAGTACATGGTAGTGACTTTACTGTTTCTAGGGCAACGGTTGTGAAACCAAATTAAGGAAAACCACTTTATAGAGGGTGGGTAAGCCCCAGGAAGGTCTGTAGATGACTCAGGGTCCATCTCTAGCTGTTAACAGATTAAATGATTTCTTGATGATTGATGATGATCATGAATGATGATGATGAAGTTAGAAAATAATAATCAAGTTATTTTGTTTATAAATATTTGTTTATAAATCAGATAGCTTCTATTTTAATTCAGAAAAACATATTTTATTTAACTAAAATAACGTGTTTTAAATAATTGCCTTTATGGATAACCTTCTAGATTCATTTAAAAAAACAATTAATTTACTGAAATTTACAACTGTATTATAACACTAATACTAATGGTGGCAGAAATGATACATGGATAAATACAAGTGAGGAACTACCCAATGGTAATATTCAAATCAGAAATTCAACGCCTAGAAGGATTACCGGGAATTGATGAATAAGCTAGGTTTGAAACGAGTTAGTTTGAGTGGGAATAAAGTTTATCATGAAGAGACAGGTATCTGGTTTGGGGCAGATCAGCAACAAATGGGACATTGAGGTCATTATGGATGACTTTATTCGTAACTAAGGATTGGATATAAGAGGAATTCGAAGACTGTGGAGCCCCAAATCTCTACTCCGCACTTCCAAGTAAATCTTACAGTAGTCATATATATTACTTTTGAAATTAATTGGAAGTTTAGGGCGTTTATCTAGTAGGTGTTGAAGTATCCTGAAATGGCGAACTGTTTCTTACCGTTTCAGTCTAGTATGAGGAAGGGTAAAGTTGATTTGAAGGGATTCGTGGGAATTGGTTTTTAAACTCCAGTTTTGACATCATTCTTCAAGGTCAGTGATATGGGATTAAAGAGTATAAATTCATTTTAAAAAGTAATTTATTTTTGACAAAACGATGAGATGTTAGAACAAAGAAACATGACTTCCTGAGTAGCCTTAAGACAGTATCATTAAGTTCCAAAAAACGTCTCCCCTCACTTCCGAAACTTCACAGATCACCGGACAATACTCCCAGGAGTTTTTGTACACACTTTAGGCTTTTTACATCAAACTTAATGCTTGGGTGACTGCGTTTACTTATAAATTATATTCCTCCTATAAATAAACCATATTCCAAGGAAGCCCTAAAAAAAAATGACAAAAACTAAATAATAACTTAATATTTTAAGTCCAAGGAAGGCCAACGATTACAAGAACTAAATAAAGGCATAATATAAAATACTATTCATGGATGAACAATATAAAATAGAGGCACTATTTTTTTTAGTACTAGCTACAATATAAATTGGCAAATCCTTATTACTCATGTAAAAATGATTTTAGAAAAAATTGATCTAGGTAACCAACCATAAAGAGCTTTATAAAGGTCCTAATATTTATAATTCTAAAAAACAAATGGTAAATGGTAAACTCATGGTTCTCAAGATTCAGTGAATTCTTATATCTCCCTTTTGAAACTTCTGATTTCAAGAAAAATAAATACCGATAAATATATAAAAATCTGCAATTAATTAGGAAAATAGATAAAAGTGACAATCAAAAACAGAGAACCGATTGACAATTAAATAAATATCAAAATAATACTAATATATGAGCATTAATGTGATAATACTTAACTATTAATTAACATAGTTATTAGAATGAATGAATTATATGTTTTTATGCTTTGCTTTCACTTGTTTAAAGATTAATTGTTTACGCCAATGGTGTACGTTGAGATGTTTGGCTGAGTTTGTTTTCGTTCAGGCCCTCTGATATATATTTAAAAATAAATGAAAAACTAGATTTATTTAATTTCACATTAAGTTAGTTATCATTAGTTGGTCTATTATTACCAACTTTTTAACAAAATCTTAGTAAAAGTTTGATGATAATAATAATATCCGGCGCAACAACTCGTCACAGAGTCTGGGCCACCTCCAGCATTCTCCGCCAATCAGCTCTATTCTGCGCAGCATCCCTCCAGCTTCTAGCATTAAGAAGGGTACGTGCATCCTCCGCTACAGCTTCCATCCACATCACGATTGGTCTCCCTACTCTCCATGGATTCTGATTCTGGATCTTGATGGATTTTGAGGATCTTCTTAGGAATCCGAGAGTCCTCCATCCGTGCCACATGACCTGCCTATCGTAGTCGGCCAAGTTTGATTGTCTTGACAACATCTGAGGTCTTATATCTCAGTTATATCTGTTGTATCGTCGTCTCCATATTCCGCCAACTTTAATTGGTCCGAAAATCTTCCTCAAGATTGTCCTTTCGAAAATTAAGAGCTTTTTCTCATCTGCCATCAGTTTGATAAGAAACCAAAAATCTTCCCTAGCTTTACGAAGAAATTTAAAAAATGCCTTGTTTTTTTGTTTATTCATTTAACTTTTTGGTGCTTTTGCTAATCTGACGATGCTAAGGTTGCAGTCCGAAATTTTTCCTAACCAGGTTCAATTAGGATAGGGATCTTTAACGAGTAATTTAACATCGAATAGGCTTAGGAACCCAACTCCAGAAGGACGACATAACCAATGATTTTTTAGTCCCTTTAAAAGAATATGTGAGGGGTTGCGAACCAGCGATCTTGGGCATAATAGGTTGTCATGCTGACCAATACACCACAGTTAACTCTCCATGACTTTGTTACCAAGTCTCTAAATTAGTAATCAAAGTTTTCAATATACCAAAACAAAATAAACAGTCAACATAAAAATAACTCTACTGGTGTTACGTATGAGTGGTCACCATTATATATAAATAAATAATTATATATGTATATATATATTTAGATATATATTATTATTATTATCATTGACTATGATAGGAACAGATTATGCCGAGGGACCCTGAACCGAAGATAACAGTACAGGAGAGGTAGAGGGCACGCGCATTAACAAACCAGTCGCGAGCTCAACCGGTTCCTGAGCTTTTTGGATTTTTTTTATTTTATTTTTCCTTCCAGAGGCTGCCCTGCTGGAGAGTGCTGGAGAAGTACCGTCTGGGTGTGTGGAGGACCGGTACCGAATGCAAATCAGCTGGAACATGGCGACGAGCCAGGACAACAACAATTCCTTGTCATGTCTCGAATAATTTTTAAATCTCCCTGTTCATTTACTGTTTACATTTGTCATAAATCAATAGTAATAATCTATCTGACCATAAATAAATCTGTATGCGATATTTTTTCAATGAAATGAATACTCCGGAAAAATCCTGTGGCACCTTAACAATAACTTGTCTAAAAATATAGAAAAAATCATAGGAATTATTTCATTCTATGGACATCTATGAAAAATGGAACCAGGACGATTAACTGGAAGGCTTTTCTAATATTCAGTAAAGCTAATATTAAAGAATATGTGGTTAGCAGAAGTGGAAAAAGACATGGAGGAGCTGAAGATTACTCCAGACATAAGAGAGGAAGGAAAATCATAGTGCTATAATGAAGGAGATTTGGGAACTGAGGAGGCAGGAAAGAAGCGGCGAGTTGAAGAAACTTTGTCCATAGTGAGTGACTTGTTCGAAAAAGAAAAAAAAATATTTCAAACAAATTTTATTAAAAATATTGATTTAGTTTATATATAAAACATAATTGTATTTTAAATGTGTTGAATAATATTAGTTGACCTTGAATATATGAGGAACAAAATGGTCTGGGTGGAGATCAAGAAAATTCTCTTGTATAGTGAGAACTTTTTATTGGTAAGCCAACGCTTCGACCCACAATAAAGATCTTCTTCAGGACTGAATGTACAAGATACAAATAAATTAAAATAATACATGGCACAGAATAACACTATATGTAGTACCTATACCATTTTCTTCCTCTTGTGTTTTAAATAATTTTTGTTATAAAAAATCAGACTTTTTTTTTAACACTCACATTAAAAATTAATCAGACCTAATAATACCATTCTTCTATAAGGTACATGTAATACCATACTTTAGGTCCCGAATTTTCTGATCTGAGCCAAATGACCTCCCTGCACAACCGTTTGCTTTGAAACCGTGCCGTCCCCACCACGCGCCGAACCCAATGGCGTGAAAAATATCGGACTGAACATATCCATTGTAACACAATTATTGTTAACTAACATCTTACTGTTATTGTTTTTCATTAATATTGTTATTAACTTATATCCCATCGTTTTAGTCTAAAATTTAAAAGAATACTTTTATTTTATTTTATAATTTAAATTATTTTTACTTTAGTATCTTGTTTACTGAGTCGAAACTTCGGTTTATAACATATAGTGTATCTCAATTTGAGGAATTCTTTCTCGGACCTCCACCCGGACAATTTTTTTTCACATATTTATAAAGTTAAATAATCATTATTCAAAATTGTTATTTACTATAACGTGAAAGCATAACTTTTTTTTTCCGATACCCCTATAAATAAATCCTGTAGTACTGGTTCTTCGTATTCCGTTAGTTATGTTAAAGCTGATATTCATAGCATTAACTATGATGGATTTTTTTAAAAGTTTCTATATACAATTTAGTGTTAACATTTATTGTTACTGTAAACAATATGGAGGTATGACGAGAATGAACATAGCCTCGAAGCTTGGAGAGAGATGAGACTTAAGCTGAGCCAAAACGGTAGCCCGAGGGTCGTGCTCGCTCTGGCGGCTCCAACAGTTTTTGTAGAATTTTTTGTTGAAGTTTTGTTGACGGCGGTGGCAATTTGTTGCAGCTGCACGAGCAACACCACCTGTTCCTCCCTCGCTCCAGGATGAGCTAATGTAATTTATCTACTTCACCTCAGCTCACTAATGGGCTCATCTAGGCAATAGTTCTTCCTACTAATTAAAGTTTCATCCCAAGTGTTCTAGGATGCAGAAAAGCATTAAGATGGTATCCCCATCACTTCCTCAATAGTAGGAGTAGTTTCCTGTAATGACTCAGAAAACTATTTTTATAAAATATACTGGTATATATTAAGGAGACGGAAAAGGACATCGAAGACCTCGAGGTCTCTCCGGATAGTATTGAAGGGCTTAGGACGGAACTTAAGAATGCTTTGGGGTTTCAGGAAAGTCGAAAGAGACAAACGGGTGCTATTAGGACGCAGGAGAGATTGAAAGAGACAGTTCTAACACAAACCACCCCTAACCCCAATAAATTACTAAGCCCAAGATCGCGGGTTCGTAGCCGGTAATTGGCCCAAGGATTTTTTTAAGGGAGTAAAAATCCTTAGTTACGCCGTCCTTCGGAAGGGACGTTAATCGGAACTCCCGAGCCTGAACGATGTCGGGTACTCGTTAAAAATCCCTATCCTAGTTAAACCTGGATAGGCAAAATTTAGAGCTCCCACTGTAACATCGTCCGATTAGCAATAGCGGCATAAAGTGACGTTAAATGAAAAAACGAACGAACCCCAATAAATAGATTTAAAAACGTTATGCAAGATAACTTTTATAAAATATAACTGTTACAAAATTTAACTGCTCGCGCATGTGAACAAGTAGGCAAATCAAATATAACTACGGTTGCGTTAACACACAAGTACCCCGCGAGGTTTTCTTCCTAATTAAGAGTACTTTACAGAGGCTGGATTAACCCCGAAAATGCTAAGACATCAGACGCACAATAACCCTAATAGACATTATATGTGATAGTCTTTGAACATTAAATAAAATAATATAAAAGCAATAATATACAAATACATAAGGTATGTGAAAAAAAAAATAAATCGAGAAAAATTATTAAATAAACATCATTGGTGATCTATGCAATTACTCCGCTAAAAGAAACAAACGTTATTTCAATTTATTTAATTATTGCAGAAACAGATGATTTTACATTGCCTGGAGAATGGTTTCAAGTAGTTTCAAGTTTTTATAGTTACTAAGCAAAATGATGCCGAAGGTGGCTCCATTGTCAATTGTCACTATATGCTGATCTGTCTTCTTGTTTCTTATCAATTTCAATAAAAAAACAGAAAAATATCACAAAGCCACGTGGATTTTATTTTAAGTTGATTATTTATCCAAATATATAATATAATAAATTCTTTATTGGCTTTAATGTATAACATTGCAGCCATTGAGTCTGGCCCACTTAGTGTTAATTTTTAGTAATTAGTATATCGTCACTTAATTACAGTTATTTTTATTTACAGTAATATAATATCTACAATATGTAAATATTTTACAATAATTAAATAATCAACACTCGTTTAATAAATAAATAAACAAAATTTTTTAGTCAGAACAGAACAGTATCAATTATAACAAAAGAATAACAATATTCCAAACAAATAACGCAAATAAGGCATATACCTAAGGAAATAGATAAATAAAATACAATGGAATTAAAGTATTTAGGTACTAACCCGCTGATACTTTATTGTAACAGTTATTCTTTTTATACATTACAATCAAGGTATTGTAGAAGTACCCGAAATCATAAACCACAATTAAAGCCCGGATTCCGAATTTTTACATATAAACTGAAGATAGAAAAAAATGTTGTTTAATTTTTTATTTACCCAAATGGGAACCTACATAAAAACTAGAAGACTGGACAACACACCACATAGTTTAAAAATAATTCACCTAATATCTTAGAGCGTAGGGATGATTATTACACACCTTTGATTCAAAGTGATTAAAGCTGATAAATAAAGAAAACAATTTTCTTTAAGTTTAAAATAAGCAGTGACATATTTACAACAATTAATTTCAAGCACCCAACACTTTATTACGATAAAATTTATTTTATCGTTAGTCACACTAATCTTATTAAAAATTGTTTTCTACTTTTGGTTTTGTATCTAATTAAAGCGTGTTTTTTATACCTAACATTAATTTTCTGGTTTTTAGTTCAACTATAAGAGCGTGTATTTTATCTTTTGTAAACTATTACTTTATTACAAAAGACTTTGTTGATTTCTTCTGGTTTAGATCATGATGATAAATTTTTCACCAACGTTTCGCCAGCCATGCTGCTGACTTCTTCAGGGTTGAGATGAGGCTCATTCTCATCTCAGCCCTGAAGAAGTCAGCAGCATGGCTGGCGAAACGTTGGCGAAAAATGTATCAACACGATTTAAGCCAGAAGAAATCAACATAGTCTTTTGTAATAATAGTGGCCGGGGAAACCTAAAAGAGTATTATTCTATTTTTTTGCAAAATATACGAAGCTCCTAAGTGGATTCTGCCAGCCATATGCTTGTCTCAATGATTAAGCCGTGTATGCCTTAGTACACCCATTAGTACTTAGGCACAATAACGTGACTTGAGATATGAAAAATCTCTAACCCTGGTCAAGATAATGAGACTTGTTAAATTATTTTATTGTCATCGGACCTTGAGAAGATATGTTTAAATTTAACTAGTGGTTTTGAAGTGGACGAAAATTGAGTTCGAAGATTACGTTGCATACATATAGGCAAAGCTAATAAAAGCGTATTAAAAAAGAACATACTTGCTAATCAACGCCTGAATAAGAAATCCATATACGTAACGAGCAGACAGTTTATTATTAAGGAAGTCCCATTAATAATAACATAAACAATAATAATAAAAAATAAAAGTATACACTATATAGAGTAAAGCTTGCCCGACTACTGAATCAGATCTGACCTTATTGGGAGACTGGTGTAGGTCCGCAACAAATTGCACCAATTGCTCAACCATTACGGATCACAATCACAAAGCACATTCGATTTCAATGCCACTATGAACGCTTCTGGGGCAGTAAAACTAATAACTTTAATGATGATTAAATAAGAATTTAACAGACCATAATCGCATTACTGCAAAAAATTTATCAGAATTAAGAAATCTTGGATATTCCTTAATAAACTCTGAATTCAATTTACTGTTGTCGACTAGAGTGGGTTACATTGATCATAAATAATATGAGTTGAAAACAGGTCGAGTTTAAAATACGTTAAAAAAAAAATAATAAAGAAATAGTAAACAGAATGGGTAGGAAATTCTACACTAATGATTCGCTAACGACTCAATATAAAAAATTTAGTATACTAGGTCATTTAAAGAATGGACAGAAAACCGAGGGGTGATAAAAAATCAATAATTTTTATTTAATAGGAATAACCATTATAGAGATACTGGAGAGTCGATGATGAAACCACCAATATTTGCTTACAAATAAAATAGATAGTGTCCACGGACCACTATCCAAACCTAAAACCGCCAATAACACACAATCCTCCTACCTACGCCTCGGTCCACCCTCCACACGCTTCTCAGTTGGCGCAGCGCTTATTAACTTTTAAAGAATTCGTTCGTTATTGAGCCCAACAACTTTACAAGACCATCTTAATCTTCGTGACGCTATCATTTCAGTAATATTAACCGGGTGCATGCTTCGCTATTCCGCGTGGTTGCGATCTCTTAAATAGTTAGACTTGTTTAAAAATGAGAAGGGGAAAAAACATTGTTGGGAAATCAATGCTGGGCGGTGCCACCTGGCACAAGAGAGCGCCTGGAAATACTTCAGTCTTTTTCAGTTTCACCTCTCATCGTACCGAAGTAGAAAATATTGGACTGAAACCCGTAAAATTTCATAGAGTAGGTTCTTAAGAAAAGAACAACAATAATAATGATACTAGAGCTTAGTAGCGAAGGCTGGATTCCAATATTATCAATATCTGCTTACAAACTTCTGTTATAATCACTCAAACCCTTAAGATCACTTTTAATGCAATCTTCTTACCTACGGGTCGTTCTACTCCTCGTGATTGTATTAACAAAAAATTGAAACCAAGACATAGAGTCGATAGCAAACCTTTTCACTGAAGTACCTCATACAGATGCATTCTGGCTTGCCTGCAAGGGTTCCAAGAACAGCACTTTAGGTTATCATTACAACCCAAATATTGAACCCTATATTAAATTCTAGATTCAATACCCTCTACAGGGTACCCCTACCCGAGTACCTGTATTTGTATACTCCCCTACCCATGTACCTGCTGCCTTCGTGATGTGGCACGAGCAGGTGGCTTATCTGCGGTGGAACGTGACTTCAGCCCTAACAGGCGCATTGGTCTTTTGTCTCCATAGGTAGTTAACAGACCTCCTCCAACCTTACTTCCAATAAATTAATTGTCAAGTTTGCCCAAGGACGATGTGTGCATTTAAAACTCCCAAATCTATGTAACAAAAATATAATGTATTTTTAAATGATTGGAATATTACTGTAAAATTACAGAACAATAAATCTTGATGTCTATATCAAGATATAAACGGTAGTAGACTACAGGTTTTAAGACAACGGTTGTTCAGATGTGGTTTGGCGGAGTCACGCTAAAACAGGACGAAAATTGTGAAAAACTCAATTTTAGAAATTTGGAGTAATACACTTTTGATCCTAAACGCCTCATATATTAACTAATTCTAATGTATGATTATAATGAACAAAATAAATGTCAGAAGCATTTGCAAACGAAGCCTTTTTTTTATCAGGTTTTTGAGAAAAAATTATCGATTTAAATTGTAATACATATATTTCTTTTAAAAGTAAGAAAAAAACAGTCGAAAATACCTTACTCTCAACAGTAGATATATTTAGATCGATGAATACAAACCGGGTGTTTACAGAACGACTGCTCCTAAACCCGTGCGTGCCTCGCCTAGATACAATCGGGACCATTCATCTAACAACCATGGTACCTTAGGTATAATAATAACCTTTGGTAGTAACCCAATCTGAGTTTCGGTACTCATCGCCTGCTACCAAGCTCGGAAAAGAAGTTACTGTCAGGGACAAGTTTAAATTTGATTGTCTTAATATACGTAATGGATTATAGTTTTGAATAAAACCATGGGGTTATCTACAATTAAAGAAAGACACATTTATCAATTATTCGTGACATTTAATAAAAATAGTACATATAGGTAAACAAATCAGGGAAAACGGATTTCGGAGACTTCACGTCGGTTCCAGGCCGGTGTCCCAATTCGGGTTGGATAACTGTAGATTTTATCCTGGTCCACCCAAGCTTCGTGAGACCTCTTATTTAAATACCCTACCAGTCCTGCCAGGTTTTGCTAAATATTAACTTAAATATTTTTAAATTTGCCTACATTCCACTGATGCCTGTCGAACAGATACGTTACCTAGGACTCCATCTGGACAAACGTCTCACTTGGAATCCTCATACAAGACTGAAAAGACAAGAAACTGCTCGACGTTTTCCCCTATTTCAACATTTACTGGACAAACGCTCTAAGCTCCCAATTAATTACAAAACTCATTTACATGACAGTTATCAGACCTATTTGGACATACGGAGTTGAGCTTTTGGGCACTACTAAACCATCCAATTCATCTTGTATCCAATCCTTACAATCCAAAATCCTTCGTAAAATCCTCAATACTCCTTATTATATGACAAACAAACTCATCCATCATGATCTTAATATCCCATATGTTGCTGATTTGGCCCAAACTAGATACCTATCCTTCCATGACAAGCTCCATACACACTTGAATCCGCCATTCTCTCAACTTGCTTCCCATAGTATTCCTGATAACCCTCAGAGGCGTCTGAAAAGAAGATGGCCTCAAGATCTTCTACTATAGAACTTTATTGGAGTGCTACTGAAGGGTAGTTTCTTCACAAGTATTATTTTTTCATGTCATTTGTTCATATTAGCAGATTTACTTGTTGTAAATATCAATAAATTAATCTATAAAAAAAATGTTGCCTACAATTAATAATAATTGTGATATTTTATTTTGATGGTGGATAATTTAGAATGCAGTTTATACTTTGTTAAAATAAATGATATTGCCTAGTCAAATCCGTTATGTTATAAAATATCTATTTATGGTTCATTTTGTACTAAAAAATATTTATGATTACCTCCTTGTTGATTAAGATTTTTCCATGACATATTGATATTATTAATATTGAAGACAAAATTTCCTGATGCTTTGTAAAAAAAAAAAACTGAGATGAAATAATTACTTCAGGAACAATAAAATAATAATGATATAATAACAGACATAATACTACATCAATGTAGTATCATTATAGTATATTTAAATTTGTTCAAAACATTCGGTTAATTATAAAAGATCTCGTATTTTTTATTAAAATGATGATATTAGTTAATGAGTTTATGTTACTACGCCAGGGCTAAAACTATAACTGAGATTAAAATCTGGTGTGGTCCGGGTATCACATATTCCCTAAACCACCCCACAATAAATGTTATTAAGTACATTATAATAATAATTATAAAAATAAATAAAACATTCGTACAGACTAATAAAATTTAAGAGAAGAAAAGGATTTAATTTATGTTGAAAATTCAGATTCCAAATTTTTCGTGATCGCATCTAAATGTAAAAAAGCAACCAATCTTTAGGATATCTAATTTATTTCAAACCCATACAAATAATTTTAAAGAAAACTATTTTACATTTAAACGTTGCTTCAAACAGAAAAAAGTTATCATAATACAGAAATTCAGACATGATTTCAGGGAATTCGCGCAATAATTTGATCAATAAAATATAAATAAACACATTAAATAAAAATAATAAACAAATTAAATAAACTTGTTATGATTAGAGTTAATAATAACGAGATTTGTGGGTTTCTCGATACTTTTTCAAGGCTTCCAATCATCAGAATTAAAACGTCCGAGAATTATCAGAACGAAAGAACGTATTCAATTTCTGTTTGATTGTTGTTTAAATAATTTGCTTGATAAAATTTATTAATAATAACAGATTTGCATCTATATTATTTATTAATTTTTTTTCTATAAATAACTATTAACTACAGTTTAAGAAAAAGAGAAAAGATACAAATCTGAAAAGAAAATGAGGATAAAATAAATCGGAATAAGCAATTATTTAATTGATAAATAAGAGTAGTTTTTATTTATACTTATATTAAATAATTGTTTTCTTATATTTATCCTAAAAATTCATAAATAAAATTCAGAAATTATACCTCAATATATAATCAAAAATAAAAAAATATTTTCACCTGAAAATTAAAACAAAATATATTTATTAAAAAATATTGATATCTGTTTGCATATATATTTATCACAACAAAACAAAAACGTTAAATTACGTCCCATTATATCAATTACATCCTATTAATAAGTCTATTAATTTATACACTCATATTTTATACATAAAATTCTTTTAGAAATTATTAGTTATAAAATAATTCAACCTTCTTCGAAGAACTATTAACAGGGAACCATATTAAAAAGGTCGACTTACTCAGAAAGTAGTAAATAAATCATTTTGAGTGACATTTACATGCCATATTTCATTTCAGACATTAAGGAACGAGAAATTTGGCACTTCATTTTTGTTTTCGTTTTATTACCTAAAACGCTATTCTATTATAGCAATTTATTTTATTATTAACTCAGATTATTGATTTTTACTCAGATACAGGAAGACTGCATTTAAGTACAAAAAAAATTAAACAAAACAGAAATCTATCAACAGAAAAATTTTAACAGTACAACAGAAGAATTCAGCGACGAAGAGGTTGAGGACTATTATCTGTATCTTGATGTATACAGGATACAGATGGAATAATTCTGATTTAACCCGGTCTTAATTACTAGTTTAATTTAGTATATGATTGGCAAAAGCGTAAAAAATTATCATTTACATAAAATAAATATTATATACGAGACATGATTAAATAAATTAATATAGACAATTAACAATATACAACAAAGTCATGAGACAAACCAATAAATAAAATTACGATAATTTAAATTAATAAACCGTACAAAGATCGTGTGACAGAGAAAATTATCGTTGTAATATAAAATTATTTATATATTAGAAAAAAATCAATTTTAATTTTAATTTAAACTTAGTTCTTGTTAATGTGAATTTGGTGAATTTGAAGAAAAAAGGCACATAAATACTCAGGTATGGAATGTGCTAATAAATAAACTGCCCTTTCAAAGGGATAAAAAAAAAAGGATAAAGAATTAATATCGTCTATACATATACTATTTAATAAGCATAAGTAAAAGTGAAGAAAATGTATATTATCTAAATTTAAAAAAATAATAATTATATAACAAAAAATATATATCGTTGTATTCTAATATTAATGACACAAAAGAATGTTTTAAAAAACATTTAAAATTAGAACAAATTACCTACATTTTAAAAAAATACATAACATATACGTTAACTATGAACAATTAATAACATACAATATTATCATGAAAAAAAAAAACAATAAATATAATAGCATTAAATGCAAAAAAATTACAATGAATGCGAACGTAAATAAGATCGTGTGACGGCTTAAATTATTGTAATATATAACCGTTCACTTATTTCAAAATAATCCATATTTCAATTTTAAACTATATACTTAGCTCTTGTATAATTTAATTTAATGACTGTGAGGTTAAAGGAAATTAAATTAATTTACGCTTTACATATATTGTTTAATATGTATAATTAATTTGTAAAATAATATTTAAATATTATGTAGAACAATATTTAAATATTTAAATTTAAGATGGCAATAAATATTTAAAAGAGTTAAAGAGAAGAAAGATATTTTGTATTCTAGGACGAGCTGTAAGATCAGGGAACAGGATGCTGCGTTATCAATACTGATAACCTGTGTTGTGTTTTATTGTTTACCGTGAAAACTATCTTTTTTTTTTAAAACACAGAGTATTTTTAATATAATAATAATATTAAATATTAAAACGGACAATCAGGATGAAAAAATATATATGAATATTAGTTAACTTACATGATGTAGGATATATGTTAATCCAAATACTGCTGTCACAAACAAAGAACACTAATACGATCGGATATAATAATTATAATAAGGTGATAAATAATATATTACATATATAATATTCCCGAGAACCGCACTGAGGATACAGTCAAGAGAGAGAATCACGTGTTGCTTGTAAACAAAAGGTAAGATCGAGTCTAAGGAAGAGATGGCGTCGGGGTGGGAGATCAGGTCTACCAACGGAAGCCTTCTCTTACGGCCTTACCAACTGTTGTGTACAGAAAGTGAACTATTTTTATAAACACTAAACATCTATTATAATTTAATAATATATCTATTCTACAACACGCATTTATTGGCTTCGCCTGTTTGGGCGTATGTATGTAATGGAATCTTTGAACTCGATTTTCGGCCACTTCAAAACATCTAATTAAATTGAAACTTCTCAGGGGAGCGGAGTAGCTCAGTGATAGAGCTTTTCCATACTGAAAATCCTGGTTCAAATACCGCAGCTAGAGAGACTTTTATTTAGTCTGTTAGCAGCCGGAGACAGATCATATGGAATCTAGGATCCTCCTGGGGCTCATCTAGCCTCAATCTGGCTGTTGTTGTTGTGTTCATTTAACGTCACTTTATGCTGCTATGGCTAATCGAACGATGCTACAGTGGGAGCTCTACATTTTGCCTATCCAGGTTTAATTAGGATAGAGATTTTCAACGAGTACCTGACATCGTACAGGCTCGGGACCCCCGTTTAACGTCCCTTCCGAAGGACGGCGTAACCAAGGATTTTTTACTCCCTTAAAAAACCTAGGGCCACCCGCCGGACTACGTACCCGCGATCTTGGGCGTAGTTCGCTTAGTTGGCTTACTTATTCAATCTGACGGTTGAGTCCCCTCCCTACACAACCGTTGTTCATGAAACACTACAGTCTCTACCATGTACTGAACCTCAAACCCGTTCACGGGCTGTACTGGTACAGATTTTTTTGTTTGTTTTTTCCACACTTCTCAAGAACATAATACTTCCGGTAATTATTCCGTGCATTGTCAATTCGAGTAGTCACAAGTTTTAACTTTTTATTCGTTCCCCTTTTCATATTGTCCAAAAATACAAGTTATCGTAAGCTTAGTATACAAAAGAGGTTGTAATTATGGAAAATGTGTATAGTACGGTAATAATTAAAACCAGAAATGAACGTTTCAACTAACATATATCTTCTATACTTCGAAATGGTAGTTGAAAATTTTATTTCTTGATGAAATTATTACCGAAATCTCCTAATTACCTATAATTACATTATCTTATCCATACTAAAGTTCACGATAACTTGTATTTTTGGAAAATATCGAAAATGAAACGAATAAACCGTTAAAACTTATAACTCAGCTCGAAGTGATAACCTACGGAACATATACCAAAAATAAACTGTTAAGACTTGATAATAAGATGTTGACAGCTAATAGTTTGACAAGTCACCTCAGAATTGGCACCCGCTACTACCCTGAAGAAGGCCTATATCTTAAGCCGAAACGTTGGCATATTATAAGTTTGCTCCCACGGACCAATTCAATCCATTATTAGAATTATCCAGTCAACTATTTTCCATTTAAACAAGAGACTTGTTTTCTTCATTGAAAGAACAACGCACTCCCACAAGGGAGGATTTCCCGGACATCCGGCAAGAGGTCGGTGAATCAGCCGTGTTTTGATGTTAATCCCCCTCCCCAACAAAAGAAAAAACATGGCAAAAACATCATAGGGAGAATATCAGGACACTGCGTATTTTTTCAGCTATTTTAGCACTGTCAAAATATCCTATATAAAGATATTAATAAAATCCAATAATTATGAGAGAAAAACTAATTCTGAAATGTTTATAACCTGAATATTCAAAAAGGATGAAACCTTGAAGGTTATTGAGTTAGATACATGGTGGAGGCAACTATTTTTACAACAAAAGCACAAAAAAAGGGAAACAAAAGTCAAGAGATAAACATGAGAAAATCTCTGACCATAATGGAATATAAATAAATAATAGTTTAAAAAGCCCATGAATAAGCTTTAATAAATAACGGAACTAAAAAGAAGAAAATAATTTTTAGTATGTTTAAAATAAGAATTGAGTTATGACAGAAACAATTCATCGACTGATATTGGTATGTGTAGAGTACTTAAGAAAACATCTTAAAAATCACTCGCTGATTATTAACAATAAACTAAATTTTTTAGTTCATCACTCTATTCTTATTTTAAACTTCTTAAAATTTAGTTTATAGGTTTTTATTTTGGTTCCTATTAAAATGTGGTTTTTTAGAAAAACCCTCCTGCAAAAACCGATGTCCAAGAAATAGTAGTCTCTACAAAGTATTGAACCCAATACCCTCTATTGGTTGAAGTCGGTTTATTTATTATTACATATTACTTTTTTTTTTTTTTTTACGTTTTCCAATATAGACTTCTATGATGGTACTTAATTATTATTTTTGGAATCTGTTCCACAAGTTGTCTCTTCGAGTTGAGTTGCAAGTTTTAACTGTTTATTTGTTTCATTTTTAGTATTTTCTAAAAATACAAGTCATCGTGAGCTTTAGTGAGGAAAAGAGAATGTAATTACGAGAAATGAATAAATTACGGTAATCATTTCATCAAGAAATAAAAGTTTGAACTAACATTTCGAAGTAGATGATTTATGTTCGTTGAAACGATATTCACATTCTCTTTCCCATACTACCGCTCATTTTAAAGTTTATTTTACCGATGAACGAAATTATTAAAACAATCATGATTATAATTAAATAATTCTCATTAAAAATTTATTCCAGAAGTTGCCTTTTGACTTTCTATCCCTGACCTTTCTCTGAGTCTTTATGAAAAAAAACTCAATCATTCTTGAGCAACAAGAATAAAGTCACGGTCGAGACCTTTCTCTCATATTGTAAACCCAATAAACTAATGTGCAGTACCTTGGTATATTATTCATAATTATGTTTTTAAAAAACGTGTATCTATTATATATTTTTCTGGACACAGTTACATCAGATTTCCATAAATAACTTAATGAGAATATATAATCTTCGAAATAGTAAAAAAATCTTTCAACAATCCGAAGTAATATGACAAATTTCGTAACCTGTACCACTACGAAATGGGGGGTCAATACATGGTAGATACTGTACTAATTCTTGGACAAAGGTTATGTCCTAGATCTCATAGGATCCATCTCCAGCTTTTAGCAGATTAAATAAAAGTCTGCCAGCGAGCGGGGTTTGAACCCAGGACCTATGGCATGATAACTCAGCGCTCTACTATTCTATTGTATCTGTTTATATATCCACATATTCTTACTCTAAACATAATTCATATTTATATATTATTATTATAGTAGACAATATTAGAGGGAGCAGAGTGGCTCAGTGGAAATCCTGGTTAACATCCGGCTGCGGGCAACACTTTTATGTATTTAGTCTTTTTGCAGACAGAGATGGATCATAAAGGGTCTAGGACCCTCCTAGATATTAATATAAACCCTCCTGGGGCTCACCCAGCCTCTATAAAATATTATAAAAATAGGGTACCCAAGTCACCTCCTTGCAGAACCGTTGTCCATGAAACAGTATAGCTCTACCATGTACTGAGCCCCAGACCCGTTCACGGGTTGTAGTGGTACAGATTTATAGATAATATTAGATTAGAATAACAATTATTGCCTATTGGGTTTCACTGGAACCTCGGATATTTTTTATAATTTAGTCAGCAAATGTGATTTAGTCAGGAAAAAATCAATAAAATAAAATTTTTAAATAGTTTCAGCCGATATCTTTAAGACTATGATGAAATAATATTTAGGATAAGTTTAACGTATGATTGAAACGTAAATGAATCAAAAGTTATTTATAATGAATAGTAATTGTTAAAATCACAATAACAATAAAAATTGGTGAAGTCACTTGCTGTGGAGGTAATTCACCTCTTATGGAGGGAATATTGGTTATCACTGAAGGTAATTCGCAATTTTTTTTTCTCATTGATTCTTTCTCATTTTTAATTTAATGGTAGTAATAATTAAAATGTAATCCCATTATACTCTAAGACATAATAATACTATGTATAGAAACCTGTATTGTTATTCTAAAGGGGTTCCAGAATAAATAAAGACTTTATTATTATTATTTTCCAGAAATACAAGTTACTGTGAGCTTTAGTATGAAAAAGAAAATATAATTATGGGGAATGAGTTGATTTCGGTAACGATTTTATCAAGAAATAAAAGTTTCAACAAACATTTCGAAGTATTAATGGCATGTTTGTAGAATGTTCATTTGTCGATGAAATGATTACCGAAGTATACACATTTCCTATAATTGCATTATCTTTCCCATACTAAGCTCAGGATAGCTTGTATTTTTGAAAAATATTAAATGGAACGAATGAATAGTTAAAACTTGTAACTCAAATCGAAGCGACAACATGCGGAATAATTAACTCATTTTTTTTAAATATTATCAATACTAGATGTACGATGTTTGGAGAAGTGTGTATAAGCCTTGGTTGTTAAGACAAGAAGCAAGTTGTCTATTGTGAGTGCCGGCGCGTGCTCTGGCAGTCGCTACAAAAGAAATGCCTACACGCTCTCTCATCTACTGTAAGAAACCTGATCAGGACCTTTCCGATATAACCTATTGTATGAGATCTATACGAAGCTTATTGTCAAAATGTTAACATCATATTTCCAAGCCTTAGTAAATATCCAGAAGAACTATAAACATTACTCTACTTAACTACAATGAACAAAAAAAGTACATCGCAATGAAGGACCTTAAATAGTACAGATTGTTTTTTGGAGTGAATGATCAAGTAATGTGGAAGGTATAACTTATGGTATCAGTTCCGCAGGCTGTCGCTTTCAAATTGAGTCACAAGTTTTAACTTTTCAGTTTTTTCTCTTAATATTTTCCCAAAAATATGAACTAATCATGGGATCTAGTATGAAACAGAGAATATGATTATCAGAAAAGTGCATACTTCGGTAATCATTTTATCTAGGAATTAACGTTTCAACATACAAATAAAATTCGAAATTCTTTATTTATTTGTTTACCTGTACTACTACTTCGACCCTTGAAGGGTCAGGGGTTCAGTAGATGGTGGAGACTGTACTGTTTCTTGGACTAAGGTTGTGCAGGGATTAGTCTTAGATCGCGTTCAACCGCCAGATTTCCTCCCCTTATTTTGGGTACTCACATTACAGGGGCTGGATGAGCCCCATGAAGGTCCTAGATCCCATGGGATTCATCTCTGGCTGCAAACAGATTAAATAAAAATTTTGCAAAAGCGGGATTTGAACCCAGGACTTTTGGCATGGCAACGCACCGCTATACCACTGAGCCACTCGGCTACCTAAACTTGGAAATATTAGTTGAAACTTTTATTTCTTGATAAAATTATTACCGAAATCTACTCTTTACACATAATTACATTCTCTTTTCAATACTAAGGCCCACGATAAGTTGTATTTTTGGAAAATACCAAAAATGAAACGAAAAACAGTTAAAACTCTTAACTCAACTCAAAGCGACAACCTGTGGAACGGACACCATCAAAATAAATGATGGTCTGCACAAACTCAATACAAAATATCAATAACTAAATTGAAATAATATTTATTATTATATATATTATAATTATTATATATAATAATATATATTTAAATTATTCCTATATCAATCGAATTCATATAAACAAAAGTGATTACAACAAATCACATAACTCCTACTGAGGCCGCTAGGCGCCGCCAGTCTCGCGCATGTTGGTGATTCGAACCCGTAAGTTTTTTCTCTAACGAAAATTGCTCAACGCAGCTTAAGAAGTTTTCACTTAAAAATACCTATGACACAACAATCCAAGAAGTGTCTTCGGTTCAATTAATGGTGGAGACTATACTATGCTAGGTGGTAATTTGTTTTGAGATTATCCCCACTAATGGCTGCCTTCTTATGGAGGCTGAGTGAGCCTAAGAGGGTATGGAGATACTACAGGGTCCATCCACAGTACTGTTAAGATAAAATAATTTATCTGCCGCTAACTGAACCCCGGACACGTACTTAATGGGTTCCAAAGGAAAAATATGATTTATAAAATTTATATTTATTTTTTCATTAATTGTTATAACTTTTAAATATTTTATTTTAAAGAGAAAAGATTTGTCCAGGGCCGGAATTCGAACCCGGGTCACTCATGTCTCCGTAGTGGTGCTTTAACACTCGTAACACGGCCATACAAATCCATTCTCTTCACCGACCCTATATCCCCGTAAAATATAAACCTGTATACACCGCAAACTTGCGAGAACACGGGGATATAGGATCAATGAAATAAGTCTGGCCGTGTTACTACGAGCTAGGATAGCTCAGTTGGCTAGAGCACCACTAAGGAGATGTGGGTGACCCGGGTTCGAATCCGGCCCTGGACAAATCTTTTCTCTTCAAAATAAAATATTTAAAAATTATAACAATTAATAAAAAAATAAAATAAAATAAATCATAACTAATATGATGAAGTCAACAAGATCCTAATGAAAGTAATGTTAACATTCTTCCCCGTGTATACATCGCGAATTGGGAGAACACGGTGATATGGGATCGGCGGAGAGAATGGATTTGTCTGGCCGTGTTATGAGCCAGGATAGCTCAGTTGTTTAGAGCACCACGAAGCAGACGTCGACGACCCGGGTTCGAATCCCAGCCCTGGACAAATCTTTTCTCTTCAAAATAAAATTTATAATATGATTAATTTTCAATTACTGTCACTAGTAGAGACGGCTACCGTCATCATTATAATAAATTGAACAATTCAGTATATCATTCGACGGGTGGCTTAAGGATTTTTTAAAAGGTATAAAAAATCCTTGGTTATGTCGTCCTTCAAAGGGGGCGTAAAATGGTGGTCTCTAGCCTAAGCTGTCAGATACTGGCCAAAGATCGCTGTCTTGATTATTCCTGGATAGGCAAAATTTAAAATTCCCACTATAGCATCGTCTGATTAGCCATAGTAGCATGAAGTGATGTTAAATAAACAAACAATACAGTATAAAACAGATAGTTTCTAGAAGCGTCAAGAAGAATTATAAAGTAATATTTGTTGGGGAAAAAAAAGAGTATTTTAATCCTTTCTGATACGTTTATTGATACAATGAAATTAAATTAAGAACTGTATTAAATTAAAAATTAATGTAAGCCCGTAGTAGATATTTCGATTTAAGTGTGGTATTGCAACCTTAAGGCTACATTACATTTACAAAGTTTATAATCTTGCTGGTATTAATATATGTACATAAGTGTACATTATATCATTTTTGGAATAAACAGAAATTTTGTGTAAAACTTTTTTTTTTTAATCTACGTACATTTTAAACACCTGGGAAATTGAATAAGAGAGAATTAATTTGTACAAGTACGTAATTATAAAAAAATAAACCTCTCTTTAACGGACACCTTTAAATAACGGACAAAAACATTTGCACCAGGGCTGTCCGTTAATTAGAGGTTTTACTGTATTTACTGATATAACTCATTAACATATTCAAAAAATTTAAAAAACTACGTAATGCACTCAATAAATATACTATGAGCCATAATACATCTACAATTGAAATGGCGGGATAGATTTGCTCAGTTTGATGATGCAATGAATTCGATCCCTTAATAACTATATCATATAATAAGTTGGAGTGTATAAAAGTGATGATTTAATTTATTGTAAAATATTAAGAATTTTCACTTAAAAAACTTTAATATACGTCCTTGGTCTGTAAATCCATAGTAAAATAAATATATTTATTTATTTAAATATACATTACATGTATAAATGCTTCGATACCATGCTACAATTTAACATATTAATAATAATAAAATAAACCATTTAGACAAGTATATAATAAAATATTAAGACAATAAGCTGAATTTTTAATGCAATCTTGAGTTATCAAATTTACCTATCTTCAAAACTAATATATAACAAACAAATAAGTAAAACAATACAAATTAATAATTTAACTTAAACTTACGATAAACACCATATTCAGAAATATCTTGTATTCAGCTTCATTTAGCCTCATTTTGAATGACATTTTAATAACTAAAGCTAACACAACAAAAGTTTAGACACGACTGAAAATTCCTTTAAGACTGACCAATCAGAAGGCTCGATTTGGATGCAGGTATAGACCTGCATTAAAGTCATCAACCCGCGTTTTTAAAAATTTGGCGCTTTAATATCTATACAATATTATTTTTTATTATAGTGTTTTTGAAATGGTAGATATATAAAGACAAATATAATAAACCATCTTATTCTTTTAATTTATAAATATATGCAACTTTTTTAAATTTATACAATTTCAATCATTTCATCTAAAAGGCGCCATTTTCCATTAATCAAAAAATTCAATTTTTTAAAATTCAATTAGAAATTAATTTCCTGATTTAAAGAGATTTAGTTTAACAGTTATTTTACTTTTTTTTATTTCTTCTGTTTTAAGAAAAAGTCAAAATTTACCACTCTTAATCTTCCACTAAACACAGTACCTTCATAAACACACTGCACATCATAGTTTCTCTATAATCTCAAGTATATCAAAATTATTTATTATATATAAAACCTCATAAAAATGTCATTCATGTTTAATAAAACGGCGTTAATAAATGGGGAAAATGTAAAAAATAAATAAATAAATAAAGAATGAAGGTACAAAAATTGTTTATTTTAAGTCCCACTATTTTTAAACTGACAAAAATGACATACTTTATCTTTTCTTGTAGCAGTGTGAAAAAATCATATTGATATAGATTTGGTTTATAATAAAACTTGTTTAGAGAGTTTTAAGTGTAGTAATAGCGAGGAAAAAAATCAATAATACTCAGTGAATAGTGTTAGTAATAATAAAATTGCAATCATTAAAGCCAGTGGAATAGTCGACTGTCACTAATTTGTGTTACAATACCACATTGTCAATAAAAAAAATTATTTTAGGGTCATATATAATAATTTATGCAGGATTTAAAGAGGGAGAAACCTTCAATTGGTCGAAACAGTTGATTTTTTATTATTTAAAGGTCATATTTCAGTTATTTCTTTAAATCTTGGCTGTTTAATTTCATCTACTTTAAGCCAAAGAAAAGTATTTGATAAAAGAGTGGTAATTACATAATATATAATTTTTAAAATTACCTAATTTTAGTATTTTTGAGATTATTTAAAATAAATTAATACTTTATATAGATATTGTTAAGTTAGTATTCATACATAAGATATTCTTTTTTACTTAATTGCAGATTATATATTTGAAATCCTCTTAAATAGGACCACTTCTTAAACTTATATATTTCTGGTATATAACAGATTCAGCATGAAAAAAATACTTCATCAGCACTATGGAGAATTGTATTCAGTGATGAGACAAGCTAACTCTTGAAGTGACAATCATACAGTAAGTTGATTATACATAAATATTATTAATTAATTCACTGAATGGTTGAAATTTTTACAGTTAGATGATCTGTGAATAAATAATTAATGTTTGATGAGAAATGGTTAAGTAATATGCGGGTTTAATATATATAACAACATGGTGATTAGTAAAAAAAGAATAATATTCAAGATTTTTTAATATGTTTATGTCTGTTTAGTTTTACATTGTTATTTAAAGGTAAAATATCAAGAAATATTGTTAACTTAATTTATATGTATATATAATATTTTATAAATAATAAACCTTTTTAAACTAGCTTTCTTCACTATGTTCTTTATTCAATAGCAACAGGTAACTGTTTCATACAGCAATTTCAAGAGTGTAATCTTTGTTAAATGATACCGAAATTGTGATTTTAATAGCATTTCATACAAACAAAAATTAAAAACGTTTTTCATTAAAATACTACGTTTTTCTAAAATTATCTAAATTAAGAAGTTGGTTGGGAGAATGGTGAATAAAAAAAAATACATATAAACTATAAAAAATTGTTGATATCATTAGGAACAAAATGATTTTATTAAGTTACCTATGTTATAAATAAAAAAAATTGTAAAAATTTACACTAATATCACAGTTTGTTCTTATTACATTAATTCACAGATATTGAATACAAAAATAATATGATTTGCATTATTTAAATATAATTTAAAATGGCTGCAATCACTCGCAATAGAAAAAGGCCTTGTTTTACCAAGAATTATAAATATAAAACTAATCAAAATATTTTGCGATTCCCAACTTTTTCCTTTTTTCTCCTTTTAAAAATGGTGTATGAAGTGCATTGTATAATCTAGTTGCCTTCTGTTGGCCCAGACCTGGACAAAGGCAGAGCTCGTGGTTTGTTGCATTGATGATTTTCTCTAAAGATCCGAAGTTATTCAGTAATGTGGCAGCGTCTGTTTTGTTAATTGAACGAACTGAAGTCAACGCTGATACAATCTGCCATTGGAACAAAAAAAAATTATAATATGAATATAAATATGAAATAGGAATTAATTTAAAATGATTAATTTTGAAACTAATTTAAATATTTATAATTTTTTATTAATTGTTTAAATAATAAAAATATTATTATTATTTTAAGCGGCTATTATTTTATATATAATAAAGGCGGCCCCTGGAAGCTCAAATGGTAAGAGCACTGCCACGGTGAGGTGGACGACCCGGGTTCGAATCCCGGCCAGGGCAAATCTAGTTGACTTTAAGTCATTAATTTTATTATAATTTATTTTATTGTTATATGATATAATTTTTTTAAATATTTTATTTGAAAAGAAAAGATATGGCCAGGACCGGGACTTGAACCCGGGTATTTCACCTCTCCGTGGTGACGCCTCAACTATCTCGGCCACCCTGGCACGTTTCTCGTGATAATTTTAAATGGTAATAATTTTAATATTATTTTAAGAAATCCATACAAAAAATTGATAAAAACAGAATTGCAAAATAAAGCCTTCCACTCATCTATGATACTAAGATAGTTTTTATGATTATAAACATTTTAAATTTGTTTACAAACAAATAGCAATTTATTGTTTTAATTTGACATTCTTTACTTTTTCAAAGAAGTTGGCTTATGATTAAATTTTTTTTTAATAATCCAATATCTATATACCTATGCTTTCAAATATACAATGTTCATTAAATACTAAAAGAAATAAAAATACCTTTATATGAGGATCAGATTCAACTTTTTCCATAATTAAATCTGGAGGTTTATGTTCGAATATTTTGTATGTTTCAATTATTTTTGCAGCTTCTTCATAACTCCATGCTAACATTAATGTCATATCTGTTAAAAGGCAGACACGTGTTAAATGCCTCAAAGAATGGTGAGGATCCTTCATATCTACCTAAATGAATAAAATATAAAAACTATATAAATCTATTTAGTAATTACCAACACCATGTTCAAGTAAAAAATATTAAAGGTCGTATTTTAATAAATTAATATCTTAGGGAGGTTACTGATAATGAATTAATTTAAAATAATCATTAACATCAATTACTCACATGAACTAATAAAACTCTGAGATCATACAATTTTCCAAGGAGTTTCAATCTATCGTTTATGTAGTCTGGCTTTAAGCTGTGATATTTTAGAGAAAGGAATAATGCGCATGTAGTTCTTCCCATAATATAGTCAGGTATAATATCTTCTTCATATTCCCAAGGAACACTCGTTATCGATTTCAGCAAAGGATTTCCTCTCTGTTAAGTTTCAAAATAAGAGCATTAAATAATCATTGTGTAATTGTATTTTTAAGAATAAAATTATCATTAAATACCTGTCGAGGGTTGACCAAGATGGAATTACTTTTATTGCCACTTATTTTAATGGCCTGGGTCGTTTCATTTGATTTCAAAACAGAACTTTGAGATTCTGAACTACCTAAAAAGACATGAATGTTTAAAATAATTGAAATTTAACAGTAATATATAGATATGATATATAATCTTACTAAGTAAAATATCTGTGGCACCTGTGCATAGTGGGCTAAGTCAAATTTTGTGAATTTCAAGCTATCTACTTAGAATCATAATTTTTCTGAACTTATTTTAAGTTCAAAATTGGAGTATCAGCCCACGATTCACAAAGGAATATCCTTCATTGCAATGGACGGAACACTTAGCGTGTTAGACACAAGGAAAGAGAAAAAAATTACGATTCTAAGTAGATAGCTTGAAATTCACAAAATTCAACTTAGCCCACTATGCACAGGTGCCACAGATATGACAATCTAATAATAATAAATACATCTTTTGGGATCAAAGATAAATACAAATGTATAATGCAAAATGTATAAAATTAATCAATGATTGCCCTAAAATTAAGTAAAACCAAAAATATTTAATATTTATGAAATAATATAGGTAAAAAATCATTAATTATTCCGCAGGTTGTCACTTCAAGTTGAGTCACATGTTTTAACAGTTTATTTGTTTCATTTTTAATATTTTTGAAAAATACAAGTTATCGTGAGCTTTAGTATGGAAAAGAGAATGTAATTACGTGTAACGAGTAGATTTTGGTAATCATTTCATCAAGGAATAAAAGTTTCAACTAACGATAGAAGTTTAGATGACATATGTTTGTGGAAATGTTCATTTATAGATGAAATGATTACCGAAGAGTACACATTTCCCATAATTACATTCTTTTTTCCATACTACAGCTTATTATAACTTGTATTTTTGGAAAAAATTAAAAGGGGAAAAAACACTTAAAACTTGCAACTCAACTTGAAGCAACAAGCTGCGGAATAGATAACAAAAATGTAAAAGTTTCACAAACAAACTAATTGAATACTTAGTGATTAACAAATTGAGAAAAATGCTGAGATATTGGGTCATTACATATGAAATGTCCGTTTTTTTTAATTTCTATGTTTACAGAAATTATAATGAGCAGGTATTAATCCTCTCTTTTAGGATAATATTTACTAACACTACAATTGAACGAACATTGTTTAGTAAGCAATAAAATATAACTATGGAAATTTACGATTTTCGTGTAATTATTTTTTAAATTTAAACATGGACACTTCCTCATAAAAGACTGAAAAGACAAGAAACTGCTCTACTAAACCATCCAATTCATCTCGTATCCAATCCTTACAATTCAGAATCCTTTGTAAAATCCTCAATGCTCCTTATTATGTCACAAACAAACTCATCCATCATGATCTTAATATCCCATATGTAGCTGATTTGGCCCAAACTACTTAGATACCTATCCTTCCATGACAAGCTATGGAGCTCTCTCAAACTTGCTTCCCATACTATTCCTGATAACCCTCCAAGACGTCTGATAAGAAGATGGCCTCGAGACCTTCTAGTATAGAACTTTATTGGAGTGCTACCAATAGATAGTTTCTTCACAAGTGTTTTTTTTTTCATGTCATTTGTTCATATTAGCACATTTACTTGTAATATTATTGCAGTTGTAAATATCAATAAATAAATCTAATCTAAAAAAACATGGACACTTGGCAGCTCAAGCTGCAAGAAACATTACCACCGCATTCAGGGAAAGAGTATTGCTTAATTTAAGTCCAGGGAACATACCAAAACCAAATTTGTAAGAATAATTCATTTCTCCTTTTTACCCAGAGGTGAAAACATCTCATCCACACACAGCAAGGACATAACCATAATGCAGCAAATAATTATAAAGAAGCAGCCTACATTGATTTATCAGAAGGGACCTGTACTCTAACATGACACCAGACCTCATGTTTCTCAAGAATGAAGAAACTAAACGAAATGGTTAAGGTACAGTAGCCTTATCTCCAACAGATAGAGGTGAATAATAGGGGTAAAAAAATTTTTAAATGATTCTTAAGTCATTTCTAGACTTTATTTCATCACAAAATCCCGAATTTTACAGTTTTGGTATTGAAAATTTGATAACACATTGGGAAAGTGTATACAAAATTAGGGTAAATCTTTAATAATAAAAATGTTTTGATTTTATTGAGTTGTTTCACTAAATAACCTTTCCTCTGAAAAAGGAATTTTGATATGAAAAGAACCCAAAATAATAAGAAATGTATCTAGTAACTGGTACAAAATAAAAAAATATCGTACTTCCTTGTTCTTCCATTATTTTTTTAAATAATAGTAAGAAAATAATTAATTCATCCTCTTGAAAATAGTGCCCAATGATAACCTGTAACGTGTTGTTTACACTCAAGTGGTTATCTTCCACAACTCTACAACCCCTCCCTACCTCCTCAAGTACCCAAGCATCAAAATTATAACGTTGTGTCTTTTATCTCTGTAGGCGGCCGGTACAGGGACGATTTTTACTTCAATATGCCTGCATTTATGACTTTATTGAGTTTATTTTTATTCTGTATTACACAGATAAGTAGTTTTGTAGAAGAAAACTGCCATTCATTTGCTGGTGGAAGTGTTTATCCCCAAAGTTCTTATGTCAAAAGTGTTGATCATAAGCTTCAGTGGACCAAAGCTGTCAGTAAGTTTTCAGTTTCACCAAATTAATCAGGAATTGGAACAGTTATTAATTTTTTATAAAATAATTAAATTTTAACTGTTAAAAATACCTCGGCTATTCATAAATTTTTTTTTAAGGAACAAAAGTTCCGGCATATAAATGTTTTAACATATTTAGTATCCATATAATAATTATCACTAAACAGTTTTTTTAAACTTTTACTTTTTTATACTTCATATAAAAAATAGTTTAAAAAAGTATATTGTGATATTATATAAGAACATAATTAGTAAATCTATAAACAAATTAAGAACAAGAATTCTCAGGTTCAGATGTTAAGATGGAAGATGTCTGTTCAACCTGTTGAAAGATGATACATTTAAAAATAAATCAATTCCCGTAGATATAAACTTACTATAACCTAGAAAAAAATGAATAAATAAAGTATTGTATAATTAATTTTTATGATGGATGGTTCACTGGCAAATCAAGATTCTGTAGAATGGTCATTTTCATCTTTAAAATATATTTTGAGTGATAATTGGGATTGGTAACGAAACCCTTGAAAATATTTTATTAATTAAATTTTTGTATTAATAATTGTGTTGTTTCTTTAAGTCTCTAAGATGATTTCTTTAAATAAAAATTTAAAAGCTTATTTACTTTTTTATTAAAACCTTATTAATAATTTATATCTAATAACAATTTAATAAAGAATTTATGATTTAAATTATAAAATAAAGATGTTAACTTCATTGTAAATATATTTAAATGCTTTAACAATTTTTTAAAATTTTTAGTTTCCAAGCCGGCTCCCGAATGGGAAGGTACAGCTGTTGTCAACGGAGAACTGAAAGAACTAAAACTTTCTGATTTTAAAGGAAAATATCTAGTCTTCTTCTTTTATCCATTGGATTTGTAAGTATGCCTTTTTATGGCTACTAAGCAGTTTTTTTTACTCTTGATTTATTATGGGGTTGATTACTAATCTATTTTTTATGCCGTAAAATCTTTACAAATAAATGTATTTCTTGAATATTTTTTTAACAGAACACACTCTAATAGGTACGCTAATTAATGAAGGATGACTCTGCTGAACTCATGTTTTGAAAATTTTAGATAATTAAAAATAATTTAAAACCTTTTGAAAAAAAATTAATGAAGGTTATCGTAATATTTATAAAAATCTACTACTGTAATGAGTATTTTAATAACTATTTTGTAATTTTAATTTTATTCTTTTAGTTATGTATGTGAATGCATAATTAGCATTGTTTACCTAAGTATTGACAAAATTTGTCCTTTGTCTGCAGAAATCACAGTCACGTGCAGTTGTTTGGTGAAAAAGTATTGCCACTTAAATTGACCTATCAAATGGGTTCTTATTAATGAGATTGACATTATTAATCCTAATTTTAATGATTAATAATGAACTTGAGGAGTTCAGTTCATTCTGTTTTAAGTATTATTCATTATTAATAGATTAATTTTTATTTTTAATTAATAATTGTATATTCAATATATTGTTGCAAGTATAACAGAACTGTATTATTGACTTTATCACCACTAGTCTGATATGTTCTGCTCATGACATTTTCCATGCATTGCTGCTCAATTGAATAAAAAAAATGTTTCTGTATTAGATAGTTAATTTTTTTTTATTTAGAATTCTGTTAATTTTATGATTTTTTATTTATTGTAATCTCCATGCATTTAATTTATTTTGAGATAAACTGCTTAGTAATTATTACATTTCTAGCATGCTAATTTAAAAGCAATTGATATATTGGTTTATCCGTTTAATGAAATCATTTTAGAAAATTGAAAAAAAAATACAATAACACCTTTCTACATATTTACAATTCTTTCTGCTTTATTAGTATTCATGCATTCACACATATTTATGTATTTTACAATTTTTTAATGACGGATTTTCAGACCAGGGACAAATATTAAAAGTTTTTTTAGAGAAAATTCTGTTTTTTAAAATCAAATTATGAATTTTTTATTCTCTAACTTATCATGTGGTATGGTTAATTAGCAATTAAGGTGTAGAATTCATTGTATCATCAAGGTGATTTTTTTAAACAAAAACAATTTTTTTGATGATACAAAAAAAAATTATCTCACCATTTCATTTATAGATATTTATCGAGAGTATTTCCTGTTTGCATTACATAGTTTTTATAATTTACCAATGGATTCCTCTTAATACCCTACATAACTTTTATTTGACTGCTGTTAACTTGATATTAATATATTTTAAAAAATTATTTTATCATTTTTTTGTTACAGCACTTTTGTTTGCCCTACAGAAATACTTGCCTTTAATGATCGAATAGAAGAATTTAGAAAACTTAACGCAGAAGTAGTCGGGTGCTCAGTCGATTCTCACTTTACTCATCTAGCATGGATGAATACTCCTAGAAAAGATGGTGGCCTAGGACCATTGAATATTCCTCTACTTTCAGATCTAACTCATAAAATTTCCAAAGATTATGGTGTCTATTTGGAAGATGCTGGACATACATTGAGGTGAAGTTTTTCAGAATATTATAAAAAAGTTATACTTTCTTTTATAACAATTTTCATTTAAATGGTAAAAATAGTTGAATGAAGTATAACATGGGATTTGATGGATTTCACTTTTAACTAATGGTAACAGTTGTCCAGGTTGTCAAGTTAAGTCACAACATGCTTTAACTTTTCATTTATTTCTTCATTAATATTCTCAAAAATAAAAATAATAATTTTATTATTGACTGATCATAGTATCTATTACTGACTGTATATATATTTAAGAAATGACTTACATACTGCTTAGGGTATATAGTCAACTATACTTCAAAATATTTGTTGAAATGTTTGTTTCTTGATGAAGTAATTACTAATATATACACATTTCCCATACCTTCACACTTTTTCTCTTACTAAAATTCAAGATTACTTTTATTTTTGAGATTATTAAGAAGGGATTGAAAAGTTAAAACTTGTGAGTTAACTCAAAAGCGACAACCTGCGGAACTGATAATAGGATGGTTTATAAGTATTTATTGGTCGCAATCTTTTATAATTACATTGTTATTCTTCATTTTCGCTGAACAAGATCTGAAGAGCAGGTGGAAGAAAACCTGTATTCTTGCATTTAAGGATATCATTAATAATATAATAATGTCAAATCAATCCCTCAACCTGATTATTGTAAAAATATTCTGAAGAAAATAGTAAGATAACTCAAAAGTTTCCAATTTAGTTTAATTTTATGCTCCTGAAACCCTAAGTTCAGAACTGGACTAAAGCAATGATAAATTAGGCGATTAATTGTCATTTTAGACAAAATTACTTGACTAAACTAGTCAAAAAGTCAATTTTTGACATTTCAAAGTTTGATCCTGAATGCTTCAGTTTATAAACCTGCTATTTTTTTTTTTTTTTTTTGAAGTTTAAGATAAGAATCGTAAGAATCAATTAAAAGTTATTAAAATTTTTATAAATAATATCACCTTTGTACATCAATAATGATTCATATTAGCTTTCAATAATATGACATGTTTTTTATAGTTTTATTAATTTTAATTTGTCCCCATTTTTTTAACAATTGGTATTGGTATAGATGTCTGTAAAGACTTTTCTTTTATTTATAAGATTGACAATTAATAGTACTATTCTTATTTCAGAGGCCTATTTATTATCGATCACCGTGGTGTACTCAGACAGATCACAATGAACGATCTCCCCGTGGGTCGCAGTGTCGATGAAACATTAAGACTTGTCCAGGCTTTCCAATACACTGATGAACATGGTGAAGTGTGTCCCGCAGGGTGGAAACCAGGACAAGATACGGTTAGTTATGAATTTAATGGATGTTGTTTTTTATTTTAATAGTACTAAATTTTATTATGATGGTGACTCTTTTCAAATTTTTCATCTTCCTCTCGCTGTTGAATCTTTTCATGTGTAGAAAGCTTTCATTAAAGCTATGTTTGTGTATAATTAATCCAAATCTTCAGAACTAAACAAACTATAATAACTTAACAACAGAACTAATACAGTATTCATTTTTACTGTATTTTAATTAGTGATGTGCCGGATCGTTAACTAAGTATATCCATGGAAATAGATCCGAATATTTGGTTTCAAGATCCGCGGATATGAATACGGTTACGGACTTAACTTCCTTACTAAATCATTTTGGTGCGCGTGACCTTGATAGTTGTCCTATACCTTTGTATGTCTGACAGGACAGTACATGTTTCGACTTGCACTGCGCGATTCTTTCTTTTGTTTGGTTTATAGTTTAGTGTGACACTTTGCAGGATAGATAACGTTTGTGTTTGGTAGTGAGTTACAAAATTGTCAACAAAGAAGTTTTTCTTTAACCCTTGAAAGGATTGCTTGAGTCAAATGTTAAATGTAAATAGTTTTTCACTCCTACCTAATAACCTTTATTCAGGTTATTTTAAATTGGCTGCAAACCTCTTAGGTACGTGTTAGTAACACTATAAACAACAACTTTTGTTCTGGACAAATATTGAAAACGAAAGAAAAAATTTTTTTCTCCATACAAACTAAGATCAGCCGATCGGCCATTTGACTGGAGGACTGAATTTTTTTTTATTTTGACATTGCCCAGGACAAACGTTGCTGTTTATAGGGTTACTAACACGTACCTAAGAATTTTTCAGTGAATATAAAATAACCCTATACAAAATTTCATCTATGTATTGAAAATTAATAAGGTAAAAGATCCGCCAATAAAGTCACGGATACAGATACGAATGCGGATCTTTCTTCTCCCTCGGATACAGATACAGATATCCGACGCATCACTAATTTTAATATAATAATAGTTATGACTATAATAAATAATTAAAAAACAGTATTATTTTCCAAGATGGTGTTACCTATTTTATAAATTTTAACACTAATGTTGGACTTGAGAAACAACTTATTAGTTTTGAACATGAGGAATAATGCCCTGAAAAATCAACAGATGTAAATATTTTGAGAATTTAAGTTACTATCATTATCAAAATTTAATAGATTCATTATCAAATTATGTAAAGACAAACTGCCCACAAAATCTTATGAGTGATTTTTTTTAATAGAAAACATTGAAATTATTGAAAAATTAGATACATTTGTAAAGAAAGAGAAAAAAATAAATAAAAGGTAAACTTAACAAATTGAGGCATTTATATGGAAAAGGTATTTATTAATTATGCCAACAAGATAGAAAGAGTAAGTCAGAACTGGGAGTGGATTAGTTTCACGGTGTTAGTTAATATTTTCCAATTGAAACTTTCATTTTTAGTTGTTGAAACAGTTTTTTGTCTCTACTGTAAAATTATCTTTTCATGACTAAGTACTTTTTTCATGTCAAAGCCTTAATTATTTAAAAAATAAACTGGTTTTAACTTCATTATAAAAAAAATTTAGTCAGTTAGTCTGCTGTTTGTTTAATTTTTGAAATTTGACAGTAGTAGGTATGCCTTTATTTATTCAGTTTAATAAAATATAATTTTTGGTTTAAGATAAATGTCTCCATCTAATTGTATCGTGAAATAATGAGGTTTTTGTTCTGTTCCTTTGATTACAGATCATTCCAGATCCTATTAAAAAGAAAGAGTTTTTTCAAAAGCAGGACAAGAGTACTAAGAAGAAACAAAAACAGTAAAAAGTAGGCTTGAGGATATTGTCAGCAATGTGTTTACTTAAAAGTTTTAAATTGTCGTGTCAATGGAACATTCCCTTAGGAGTTATTTAAATTTAAGAGCTTGTTTCTCGATGAATGTGATGTAATTTTAGTGGTATTTACGAGTATTTATGGTTAAGGTTTATTTGTACATCACTGAGGTCATGGGTACATCACAAGTATGGTTACACGCATCTGATTATGTAAATTAGGGATGTACCACATTTTGTTGAAGTTTCAACTCCAATGATATATATGTTAATCAAAATAACTTATTGCATTTATCGGTATAATAATTTAAGACATTGTAAATGTAAGACTGAGTGAACATCACAGACTTAATTTTATCAAATTCCATACTCCAATAAAATACTTTTATAATTATTTTAAGATATATCCATAAATAACTTAGGATAACTACAATTTCAAATTTTATTTAATTTAACCTACTTGCTCTATATAAGTTATTTTTTTTCCAATAATTTGTGTTTTAGTGCTAGAATATTTTGTTATTAGTGTCACAATAATTTATGCAATGTTATATTTTTAATTTTTATAGTTCAAAAGTAAAAAACATATTTTTGGAGATTTTCTTTATGTATGGAAAATACAGAATAAAAGAAAATGTTTTAGTTTATATCAGATACTGAATAATCAAGTTTTGTTTATTATCTGCTATATCTATAATAGAATTATTATTCTGCCTACCCTAAACTTAAAGTTCGTCATACTGCTGGATTTACGAACGCTGATGACTTGATCTCACAAAAATAACTGATTTTATTCTTTATATAGAATTCTGATGTTCAGAGGTAGGAGAGTAGTGTGGAAGTAAACAGATGACAAATCGGAAGCTTACATTACCAAAATAATAACTGATAATTTGGAAATTCCCTCATTGACCTATCACTTAACATTATTGCTAATAATTATATCAAAGCCAAGTTATGTAAGTCGATCAGTTTGAAATATGAAATTATCTTTCCTACAATATTTTCCTTCAATTAAGACATAATAAAAATAAATTCTGAGTTCTTAAATTAATCATTGAAGAGTAGAAGGAAAATTGATTTTTTTTTTAAACCAATATTGGTAACAGTGTTTTCTAATAAATTTTTCTATCGCAAACATGAAAACAAGATGGCAAATTGAAAACAGGGGAAGAACAAGGATACATGGCTTCCCTGAATTGAATCCAAACATTTTCTTTATATAAAATACTAGCTTTTGTCCTCGGCTTCGCTCGTGTGGAATTTGGTCTGCCACATAATGTTTCGTGACAGATTATTTTAAATAAATAATTTAATTTTTTTTTAACTATAAGTTACTCGTACATCCAAAATTTCAGATGTCTAACTTCAAAACTGACGGATTCCATACAATCTTTGAACCCCTATTATATTAAAGGGGAAACCCTTGGGAGTGGAATTATCCAAATTTCTTTATTATATTATACAAAGAACCAAAGCAAATTTCAAGATGCTAAGTTCCTTATTTGCCTTTAATTATGTACTATAACGGATTCTCCTAAGAACATAAAAAACTGTCTGTTGGGAGCATGTGCCTCCCCCCCTAAATCTGCCCTTGCTGTAGCCTATGTGTTATGATGTATATTACTGTAAAGTTTCATCCAAATTATTAAAATATAATATTCTCTTCATTGTTGCATTGACAGGAACCAGCAATCTGCACGGACTTAAACAAAAATAATTACACTGAAATTAATTTTTCTGAACATTTAGGAAAAAGTTAGGTTCTCCTTGCCTTCAATTTCAAGATAGAAATAAAGGACCAAAAGAAAGTGAAAACCAATATAACAAACATACAAAATTTTATTGTAATATTTATGTATTTACAATAACTTAAAATAATAAAAAATAGAACAAAAAATTTTCCTTTTATTATATAGATCACAAGTCATTATTTCGAATAAACCTGTTACCTTCCGATTGCTTTCCTGTATACTTGTAAACACATCTGCCGTAAATTCCTGTAATATATGGGAAAAGTAATGTGGTAAAATCACAATAAAAATTGTAATCATACAAAATAGTTAGTACTTATTTCTGTAAATGCACATTAAAAAGATGTTAGAGAAGAGTTGGTCGACTGTATCTTCTAATTTAAGGAAGAAATAGTTGGGGGTGCAGTCAATGAAAACACCAAAATAAGCATCTGAGCTCCCCAACCTGTAACGTGTTTTATTCGCCCTGAAGATGGCCTACATTGTAGGCCGAAACGTCGGCACATAATAAATAAGTTATGCTTATTTTGGTGTTTTCATTGACTGCACCCCCAACTATTTCTCACATTAAAAAGATCTTTGTTGCTTTTAACATAAATAAATTAAAAGGTTTAGCAAACCCAAAGGATCAATACCGATATCACCAATCTCGGCTTACAAACCTCTGCCCACGGACCACAACCCAAACCCAAATCCTTCACATCACTCTTAACACAATCTTCCCACCATGTCTCGGTCTACCCTTCAGACGTTTACCAGTCGGCACCGCGCTTATTAACCTTTTAGGAATTCGTTCGTTACTCAGCCCAACAACTTTACAAGCCCATCTTAATCTTCGCGATGCTATAACTTGAATAATATTAACCGGGTGCACGCTTCGCAATTCTGCATTGTGTAATCTCCTAAATTCTGTGGTCTCAACCTTCTTTGGACCGTATACTATTCTGCGCAACACTAAAATAAATTCTGATTTTTAGATTTCAGGACAAAAGACTTTAATATAGATTAAAAAAAAAAACTTGTACCACTGTTTCTATGATAAAGGTGTGCAGGGAGGTGATTTGACAGATATGCTCAACCGCCAGATTTTTCCCACAAATAAGGGTACTCACATGATAGAGACTGGGTGAGCCCCAGGAGGGTCTGAAGATGCCAAAGGGTCCATCCATGTTAACTGATAATTTTATCTTCCAAAGGTGGATTTGAACCTGGTACCGTCAGCCTAGCAACAAAGCGCTCTACCCTGCTCCCTCACTGTTTGTTAAAAATGCGTTAATTGCTTGAAATACATTGTCTGAAATTTTAGTATTAGAAATTTTATATGAACTCAAAATTACTTTCTTAACTTATAAATGAAACTTATTAAATTAATGAAAATTATTTATTTTATGATAAACTAACACCCCATCCCAGCTCTGCTCGGGTAATAAGGCATATTATGCCTACATAATTTATCTGTGTAATTTTTTTTTTTTTATCATGTACCGACCACCAAGGACCACGCGAATATCATTGGTTAGGCTTCTTTGGAAGTCTTGATTTTCTTTCTTCCCATCTCAGCAATATACTGTATTACATAGAAATTATAAAATTAAAAACAAAACCAAATATTTCTTTATACACGAATTTATTATCTTGCATGTTAGATAATTGCACGGGATTAGGCAAGCAGCGTCTTCGGTGAAAACCATCGATATTCCAACCCATTTACATAAAACCTCGACAAATTATATACCTAAACCTTCCTGGTGAATCACTCTATCTATTGGTGAAAACCGCATGAAAATCCATGCAGTAGTTATTGAGTTTACCGCGAACAAACACAGCTGAGGACTTTGTTTTATAATATGTATAGATGTAAAATTAAATATACCTTGGTGGTCGTCAGGATTTCTTAACTTATGAGGTAGTGGGGTATTAAATGTATTTTCTTTCTTTTCTTCAACAGCATTCTCCGAATAACACGCCTGTAAAGAAACTTTAATTAATTAAAACAACAAGAAAGAAAATAATTATTAATAAGATGTGTTACTTTTGGCCGAGCAATATTCATGTACTGTCCCCTTGTCTTTCCTTCTATCCATTCTTCATCGTTAACGATCCGTGAGTCGAGAAATTTTAAATTAGGCAAGTGATGTAAAACAAAATATCTAAAACATAAATAATATTATTTGAGAGGAAAATAATTGACTGAACAATTCTAATAATGGATAGAATTGGTCAGGGGGTGCAATCAAAGATAACACAAAATGAGCAAAAGATATTTTATTGTGCCAACATTTCGGCCAAAGATGTAGGCCATCTTCAGGGCAAGCAGTAGGTGGCGCCAAGTCTGAAGTGAAGTGTCAAACTAAATAAAAGTTAGGTTTAGACTTGGCACCCCCTACTGCTTGCCCTGAAGATGGCCTACATCTTTGGCCGAAATGGCATAATAAAATAAGTTTTTTCTTATTTTGTGTTATCTTTGACTGCACCCCTTGACAAATTCTATCCATTAATAAATAATAATAGTTGAATCATCGATAAGATAAACCCCATAAGTCATTGAGACCAAATTTTTGAAAAACTAAAAAACATTATACAGCTTAATGGGTAGAAGGTACTCAAAAGACTAAAAATTAAAATATGTACCTAATCCGAACATATTAAAATATACCATCAATAAAAGCAACAAATAATGTATCCCAATACCCAAAATACTTTCTTGCCAATTCTTCTTCTTCCTATCGCAGCCCTCTTACTGACATTCCTTCTCTTACATCCTCCATCCATGTCTTCCTTGGTCTTCCCTTCTTTCTTCTAAAATCTGGTTTATATAGGAAGAGCTTCTTTGGCGATCTATTGTCGCTCATTCTCATCAGATGGACAAACCATTGAAGGCTCCTGATCTCTATTTCATATAATATTTTCTTCTCCTGCCATATAGTTTCTCTTATAATATTTTTGATAAATATTATAAGATGACAATTCAGATTAGATTATTGGCGCGACAGACTCATAAAGAAGTCCTTGGCCTGCTCAATAGCTCTTCCCGAATCGTCCCGATCGCCTGCTCGAGTGATGGAGACCTTGCTCAGCCTCAAATCCTCACAGACGGCATCCTTCCATCTAGCTTTGGGCCTTCCTCGAAGCCTTACTCCATCCGGATTTCCTGTATACAGCTTTTTAGCTGTCCTTTCTTCCTCCATCCTATATACGTGGCCCAGCCACTTAATGCGTTGAATCCTGATGAAGCTCGATATCGTTAGGTCTCCATATAACTCACTCAGCTCCTTGTTCCTTCTGATCCTGAGTTGGTCGTTATCTCGCACTGGGCCGAATATTTGCCGTAGGACTCTTCTTTCGAATCTATTCAGCTTTTCCACGCTGGATTTATTCAGTGTGAGGGTTTCACCAGCGTATGTCGCTACTGGCCTAATGATGGTTCTATATATCATCAGCTTGGACTTTAGGCTAAGGAGCTTACTTCTCAGGAGCTTTGAGATCCCAAAACATGCTTTATTAGCTGATACTATTCTGGCTCTAACTTCTTCCTCCTCATCCAAATTCTCATTTATACGACTTCCTAAATACTGGAAACTTGACACGCGTTGGAAAGTGTATTTTCCAAAAGCGTAGCTATGAGGTGGTCGGTTTTGTTTTCTATTCTTTATTACCATGACCTTGGTTTTCTCCTCATTCACATGTAGCCCCATTTTTCCAGCTTCCACTTCCAGCCTCTCAAAAGCTTCTTTTAGGAGAATCAGCGATCTTCCTACTAATACAAGGTCATCAGCATATGCAAGAATACCCAGATTACGGTTAAAGATGGTTCCCTCCATCAGTAATCCTGCCCTTTTAATGACACTTTGCATTACAATATTGAAGAGTAGAGGTGCCAGCGAGTCTCCTTGCCTAAGTCCTGTACTAATCTTAAATATCTAAGATGACAATTATAAGGTATATAATAAGATGATATTATAAGGTGACAACGGTTCTGCAAGGAGGTGACTTGTCCTAGGTCACGCTCAACTGCCAGATTTCCTCCAATTTATTTTGGGGACCCTATTTTTATCATATTTTATAGAGGGTGGGTGAGCCCCAGGAGGGTCCTAGATCCTATATGATCCATTTCCTGGCTGCAAATAGACTAAATAAAAGTCTTGCCCACAGCGAGATTTGAAACAGGATTTCCGGCATGGCAACTCAGTGCTCTAACACTGAGCCACTCCGCTCAATAAATAAATATATCCCTATGATAAATAAATAAATATATAATTGTTCATAACAAAACATTATAATTGGATTAGTTAGCTTCTGATGCTTCAACCCTTACACCTATCTGACTTAGCCACCAAAACAATGACAATGTGTTGGACTTTTTATGTCTATACTCCCAAAACATATGTAACTTCTAGTATTGCCTAAATTTTCGACATTTGTACACATTAAAAAAAACAACATTATTTAATAATAAAAAAATTTATTTATAGTAAAATATGGAAAAAAACTATGTATGTACATTAAAAAAAAAAAAATTAGTTCTGCATGAACCAATAAAGAGCCTAGGAGGCGTGAACTGATTCATGATGTCTAGTTTATGACTTTATGGCATATTTGTGAGGGAATTTGATCCAGCAAATTGATTTCATTAATAATTTCAGAATATTTAACAGAAACTATCTTTTACACTACCATAAATAAGCATGTTAATACTATGCCAAACAAAAATTTAGGATGTTGAGTAAGGATTTGAGCCAAATTCACCATAGAAGCTTGGAAATCGACCAATTGGCTTCACTTCGTTCAAGAATTTACTTTCTATGCTAAATATTTACATACTACATTACATTAAAACAATCTTTAATAATTTGTTTACAAAAGTAAGAAAAATTCTCACCTGTATCGCTGGTAATCTTCCTCATCTTTATCAGTATCCGATAGCTCGTTAGGGCAAGCAATATTACCAAGGAGGCTGAGATATTGCAACTTCGGTAACTTTGATTTTATCTTCTTAACGAGCATATCTAAGTTTGTAATCTATTAAAAAAATTATTATATATACATCTAACATAGACGTCAGTTTTTAGAATTGTGTAAATCAGTGGTTACCAACATGGGGGGAGGGGTGCACCCATCTAAGGGGGTGCGAAGCCAAGTTAGGGGAGGAGACCAGTTGAAATTAAAAAAAAAAAATGAACTAAATTTCAGTATTTTTTGTCTTATCAGTAGTTCTTTATCTTAAATTGAAATTTACAATATTGTATCTTGTGACATTAAAACTAAATTTTTGTTTTCGATGATTTTTTGCAAGGGGGGTGTTTTAAAGGCATTTATTTGAACAGGGAGGCGTGGTATTAAGGTTGGGAACCATTAGCATAAATATGGTACTATACAAATGCACTTCTTAAAAATAAACTGAATATTGTTTAAAAAATTGAGATACCAAAGTAGTTGCGGAAATTTCACTAAGTGCCAAAGACACTCCAAATTAAAGATTATTCTATGCGATGGGACCACATGCTATTGGAACTTACAGCTTCAGAGGACTGCTATGGAGTGGTAAAATATTTTTTCATCATTTATTTTTAACTATTCAAATTTCTAATATGGTGTCAATTAAATGCAATAAAACTTTTTAAAATGTCTTTAAGAGTACATAACTGATTTTATTTTATATTCATGGAAACTAAGAGGTACTTGGAGTCTTTATGTTGTCTCCTGATGTAGACTCCTTTCCCTCAGGGGCCAAAGAACTGTTTGGAAAAAGATGAAAACTTCAGAAGTTCTCATAAATGTCTCACTGCACTTTAAATATTAATTTATGTATCGCCCAATGATATATAATAAATAATATGGAACTTGACACTACTTTAAAAAACAAGTTTTTATAATAGCAGTGTAAGTGTTTCTCAAAACTTTTAATTTAGTTGAACAGACTCAATATTTTGATTAATTGGAAATTTTATTACTTTCATAAGATTAATATAACAACTAAAAAAGATAATTACTTAGACCAACAAAAAAAAAATATAATAATGAAGGACTGATCGGTAATCTAGGTACTCCGAAATTGCTTATCCAATCTGTTTCATATATAAAAATATTATCTATCCAATTATACCGATGATCTAAATATATATGCTTACATAATTAATTTATAATTAAATCAAATAGAAATGAAACACTTACTTTATTATTGTTCAGTGATAGCGTATGCAAATAAGGCATCTCAGACAGAATGAGCGAATCGTCAATTTCATTATTGTCAACAACAAGTTCTATCAAATTAGGAAAATTTTCTACTCCATCTAACGAATAGAGTTTGTTGAAACTTAAATCTAAGCTAGTTACATTTTTGCCATACATTCTTGAAAGCACTGATGGTATATTTAAAGCATCTTGACTTACATAACTTAACTGAAAAAAAAGAAAAATTATTTCTTCATTACTAGAATGATAATAAAACTTCTATAAGCGTGAAACGATTCAATTATTGTATTAAATCATACACCATATACTCAAATCAACAAATTATGAGAAAAATATAACATCAATTAAATAAATTTATAAGAACAAGCAACATGGTGTCAGTTGTGCAGGATGTCACTTCGAAGTTAACTCAAAAAAAGTTCTAACTTTTCATTTGTTCCCTTTTTAATATTTTCGAAAATAAAAATAATCTTGAGTTTTAGTATGGAAAAAAGAGTGTAATTATAGGGAATGTTTATATTTCGGTAATCATTTCATCAGGAAATAAATGTTTCAACTAACATTTCAAATTATAGGTGATATATGCATGTTGAAACAGTCATTTCTTGAACAAATGGTTAACAAAATATACAAATTTATAGTAAAACTCACAATTAATTTTATTTTCCAGATTATTAAAAAGAAAACAAATGAAAAGTTAAAACTTGTGACAAAACTTGAAGCGACAAACTGCGGAACTAATACTACAATTTAAAAAAAAAAATCTAATACAAAGGATTAATTAAACAAGTTATTTTATACATATTATGTTTATTTCTCAAGACTGTTTCAAAATTAGAAGGCATAAATAAGTAAAAATAATCAATAACATTATCATGCTAGGTCTTAAGTTTTGATTTTTACCATTCATAGGCAATAAATTCTGTGATAAATTTCCTCTTTCTGTTTTAACTTCAAAGAATATTATATAATATAATTCTAACTTTTTCTTCATTTTGTCCACAAACTTTTATTTTTTAACAGTACAGATAAAAGACACTTTTTCAACAGTTCACAAATCTAAGTATAAGTTTATAAAACTTAACACCATTAATATACTTCATAAAGTTAAATAGATTGATAAAATAGTTATAATTTTAGTTATATAATTTAATAGACACAGAATATACTTCAACAGTCAACAGCCAAAATAATGAGCTCTAGTTTGTTTATGTGTTACATAACAATCTGTGATAACTGATTTAAAAAATTAAAAACTAGTTAATCAGGAATATGAGGCATTATTGTAATAAATAATTGCACAAACCTTTCCATTAGAGAAAATGATCGGGTGAAATGAACCACTCATCTCAAACAACCCATTTGGTGACACTTGATTAGAAAAACTTTTGATTTCCTGATTTTAACTGGTGCTGCCATCTCTTGACCAGACTCCTTACTAATTTAATAGCCTACTTCAAAACGGGTTATGTATTTATTTCTCTTCTTTCACAAAAACCGGTATTTTATTGAGCTTATTTTAAATATAAATCTATTCTTAATTTTAAAATGATAAAATTTGAATAAAAATTTTATATTCATTGCTGAACCGTTTTAAAGTGCATTCTGTATTAACTATGCCTTCGAGTGCATTCTAATTCAGATTTTTTAAAATTACAATAATGCCTTATATTTGTATATAATAATTATATTTTTGGTAATTATTATGCAGGTTGTCGCTTCGAGCTGTGTCGCAACAAGCTTTAACTATTTATTCATTTCATTTTTAGTATTTTCCAAAAATACAATTTATCATGATCTTAGTATTGGTAAAGAGAATGTAACTATGGGAAATGTGTATACTTCGGTAATCATTTCATCTAGAAATGCACTTTTCAACAAACATATATCATCTTTACTTCATAATGTTAGTTGTAACTTGTTTCTTGATGAAATAATTACCAAAATCTACTTATTACCCATATTTACATTCTATTTTCCATATTAAAGCTCATGATAACTTGTATTTTTGGAAAATGCTAAAAATGAAATGAATAAATAGTTAAAACTTGTTGTAAATCAACTCGAAGAGACAATCTGCAGAACAGATACCATATTTTTGTTTAGTATAAACTGAGCAAAAATGAATAGGGATACCACTTATTTTCTTGTATTTGCTTTGCCTAGCATTTTAATATTATTTTTATTATGAAAAGCATTAATACAAGAAGAATTTACACAAAAACATCAATAAAAGAAGAATTTACGGCCCAAAGAAGACACAGGAAACAGGCTATAGGTTGAGACCTAATAAGGAAATTTACAAAGAAGTAAATGATTTGGAAACGGACATCAAACAGATGGAAGAAACTGAGAGACTGAAAATAACAGACCAAGACTGTTTCGATAGGGATGACTATGGGAAAAGACTAAAATAAATTAAGGACCTTGTGGGAAAGAGAGATGCGAGAAAAGGAATAGCGTGGACCAAGGAAAGCAGGAAAGAATATGGAAAAGGTGAGAAGAAAGAAAGAAGGAGAGAAGGGGTATGAAAAAAAGTGATATTCGCATGGTCTCTAAGGCTGTTCCTTGAAAGAAAATAAAACATTAATATTTATTAGAAATTTTAAAATTTTAAATATTAATGTAGTTATTAAATACATAATAATATAAATGCTAGGTCAAGTATATACTACTAAGTTAGCAATACCCTTATTCATTTTTGCGCACTATATGTAATAATAACTATATTTTTATTTCATAAATACATACATATATAACAATTTAATAATTATAGTTTGTATTATTGTTATTTTTTTTTGTTAATATCTACTTATTATAATTTAACCACTGTAAAAATTATAGTTACCAATTTTTCTACAGCCTTGTTTTCATTTATCGGTGTTCAGAATAATTTATTTTTTGTATGAATATCTATCCAAAAATGACAAGAAGATATAGAACTTCTGTTTTATTTAACAAATATGAATTCTTTTTTCTAATAATTATTCCGAAAATTCATTTTTTGCCACTGTAACATTCAATCCTCTTTAGTAGTCTTTCGGACAGAACCTAGCTCTCAGAGCTGAATAATAATATCAACAGGTATTTTTGTTTTATTTAGCATAATTTCTCTTTTTCTTGTAGCTATAATATTTATATGGTAGTAAATAGAATTAACTTTTACTTCAAGTAATAATAAAAGAAACTACTTCTAGTTCCTTTGGGGGGTTTTTTCGGGAAGAATTGTTTGTCAGGTGTGGTTTGTATAATCGAAAGTTCGGATAATTGAAATTTATTTAAACAGGAAATGTATGTATACAGCAACGTTCATCAAGATTATGACACAACAAATTTGTAATATTAGTTTGCTTCAATGTTGACTTCCTCTTCATGTGATAGTTGTAGGAATTAAAATTTTAGAGAAAATACAGTTGAAATTTATTTTATAGGAATGGCAAGGTGGCTCTGTAGTACTATGGAAGGTTTACTCTTTGGAAACTGCCAAGCTAGAGAAGAGTATGAAAAGTGAGTCTCGAGAGATCTATATCTAGCAAAGTTTCTTAACACAAAGAAACATTAGAAAGCATACTGTTAAAGAAGATTGCCTAGTGTGATGGGAAAGGAAATAAATCAAAGTAGTGAGATGATGTCATAAAGGAAGTTATTGATAAACAGAAACTAGTCCAGAAATCATATCTTTAAGTAAGCATAGGCAGATCCACGGGGGGGGGGGAGGGTAGGGGGGCAGGGGCATTACTGGCTTACCCACACAGTTTTTTGTGTACTGTGGAGAATCCACTAAAGGACTTACTTATAGACAAATCATGTGATGACAGTTGTTAAAATATATGAATAAAATAACAGAAATAACATGAGTGAAACTATTGTTCAGATATTTTAATAAATCTTTGAAACCTTTCTATAAATACTACAAGTTTATTTCTAAGTTATTGTTGATTTATTTTGCCCGTCTGCCGTTGTGCCCCTTCCTCAGAAAAAAATCCTGGATCCGCCCTTGAGCATAAGGCCTGGAAAAACTAATTAGTTAACTATGACTAAATATAAAGGGGAACTTAAACAACGTAAGGGGTCAAAAAGAAGAAATGGAAAGAATTTGGCCAGAGTTTGAATAAAAATCATCTTGAAAATGTATTTTCATTTTTTATGGCTGAAGAATGCAAAACATATAAGAGGTAGATACCCCCAATACCAAATGGCAAGTTAAATATGAGTCCTTCCAAGCATTTGATCTATACCTTGAAGACATTGTTCTTTTATGAGATTCTATAGAAATGTTCCAAAAAATCCTTTGAATGGTCAGAGATTTGTTCAGTTTCACAATAAGGGAAAGAAAATAAATAATTCAAGTGCATGGAATGTCACTTCACATACTGGTATGTAATTTCAAATTGCATACCAGTATGTGGGGAAGTACCTATATTTTGCGACGATAAGATCTGAAATATATGTTGAATGGTAATAGTTGACCTTTATTGTATATGAGTGTTTGTTGTGAGTGTGTCATGTAAAATCGAATTGCAAATAGGCATTACTATTGATCAAACCCTATCCCAGAAAGGCCAATCAATATTGTAATCAGGGCCGGCTGTACCTTTGTGCGGGACCCTCCCGCTGCTCGCTCCAGGGTCTCAAAGGGCACCTCGAGGCGTGTCAGGGTCTCAAAAAATATTATTTCATGTTGATCCCATAGCAAAATTTGTTTAGTTTCATGGGCACATTCACCTCCTTAGTTTTTGTAACACCTTGTGTAACTGTAAGTGTTCAATTTTAATCGCGTGCATACTAGAGGGCGCCCAGGACACAATTGCACATGGGCGCGACATGGACTAGAGCTGACGTTGATTGTAATCTTATTAGATAAATATATAATGGTAAAAGAATAAAATCTTAGAATCAATGTTCACCTTCGGCATGTTATCGGATCATTCACGAACTATATTTCAGATCTCTTAGATAAGGAGAAGTGTTTATTAAATAGCCAACGTTTCTACCTACGTTGCAGGTCTTCTTCAATGGTGTATGGATAACAGTAATCACTAGTGTTTACAATACCCTGCGCCTTTAATACCAATTATGCGAATATAGATGAGACACTCAAAACGAGCAAGCCGTTTGACCAACGCCAAAGTGGTGTCTTACGACCAGTCCCTGTACTATGATGCAGTAAATGTCCTGAATTAATTATACAGACTAATTAGACTATCGCATTTAGACTATCGCAGAATTGATCCATAAAAAGACTATAATCTAACTCCAATTCGCGTAAACTACTAGTTGAGTGTGCGTGCTCAGGAAGAATTCCCAGATTTGTAAGAATTGGTTCGAATAGTGTCTGCAGGAATTTTTCAGGGATTGCCTCTCTGTATTTTACTATTGATTTTCGAATTTAACGTAACTAATTTTTAACCTTTCAATATTTTAAATGAATGTTTCAGTTTCCAATGGCTTCGTCAGACGTTTTTTCTCAGTAGCAATGGCTTCGTGGGTTAACGCCAATCTGAAGATATGATATTTATTTCTTATAGGAGAATTGGTCGAATATAATTGAACCTTTGTGAATTCACAAATAAAGTTCATTCAATTGGGAATATGTCAGCTATTTCAATATCAGCATTGATTCTTGCCAATAATATATGCATATATTTGTGTAACAGTAACCAGTAATGAAGAAATACATGCACCTACAATTTAGCCTTATCGTACTCGTGTTGTAGGCGCGGGATATTTGATCTATTGGCAGTTACTGTTATCCATATATTATGTATAGGAAAGAAACAATACTGATACATATACAATTCATGCATAAGGTAGATATATAAATATCGAAACAATGTCTATATCTAATAGCCAACCCATATATCGTCCCTGCCATCGCAAAGTATCGAATGTGAAAAAAACACAATTTTCGTTTTCGACTTATAGCAGTTGCTTTAGGATTGATAATTGATATAAAATTCATAGAGAGGCATCTATCAGTCACAAAAACAATGTGAAACGAATGTCATTGGTTTGACTATAGGCACTAATTTTTATTGAAGCTTAAAATTGCTTTTGGTACTTGTGTGTTAAAGCAGCCAGTTATTTTTGCTTACGCATATATGTATATCTCTTCAATAGACATATATCATATGTCTGTATCTCTTCAAACTCTGGTCTAGGTATGGCTAAGGATTTTTAAATTATTGTTAGAGAAAGAGAAAAACCATTTTCCAGTCATTATATATTCTTGATTCCTATAATTATTAAAGACGTTTCTACATCATGGTGTCATTTTCAATCTTTTTAAATTTTTCTCTCTGCATCATTAACAATTCCTTTATATAACTATATCATTTACAAGTCTAAAATTCTTAAAGTAATATTAAATTTTTTTTTCCTAAAATTTTGGGGATCATTTTTCCTCCATGGTCAAAATAACATTATTAACAACATTAAAATTGTTATTTTGACCATGGAGGATAAATGATCCCCAAGAATTTTAGGAAACAAAAATTTGAATAATTGGAGAATGGAGATAGTTGGGGGGTGCTGTAAAAAAAACACCAAATAAATCAAGACTTATTTTTATTTGTGACAACGTTTCGACCTACTTTGTAGGTCATCTTCAAAATAACAATTTGGTGTTTTTTTACTGCACCTCCAACTATCTCCATTCTCCATTATATCATCCAGTCAACTATTTTCCTCTCTGTCTTGAATAATTGTAGGAATCAAGAATATAAAATGAATGGAAAATGGTTTTTCTCTTTTCCTAATATATAAATTATGAAGAGTGAAGTCCAGTTTAATAAAAAAAATTTATAAGAATGAATTATTGTTAGATTGTTTTTAAAATTATCATTTCCCTCCATAGAGGGGAGTTACCCCTGCACATTAAATCATAGATTATGATGTATGTATTACTATTTGAGCACTTCTGTATCACACTTGTGGTATGAAGAGGGAACGAGAAATTGAAAAATTACATTATTAAATTGAACTTAACAATTTCAACCAATTGGGAGGAAGGAGGTCAAGAATCTCGATGAATTAACAGGAGGATATTATTTACGTTTTCTCCACGAAAATATATATCTTAGAAGATTTGGACTAATAATTAAAACAAATTTAAACTTTAAATGACAAACTTTAAAATCTTCAATAGGGAATTTGATTATAAACGGAATGAAAAATGGAAGCTCAGGATAGTAGAGGAATGCTCTTATTGATTCAACAAAATCGATGAGATACCAAAACATTGTTAGGAATAATTTAAATATTTGTAAATAACGCTTGTGAATATTATAGATTATATACAATAAATTGTTCAAATATAGTTACAATCCTAATTTCAAATGATTATTGATAGAATTTTACAATACAAAACGTAAACATACAGTACTAATACTTTATAGCATTATTTATCTCCAAAGATTAAAATATCAAATTATTGGTTTTATATCGTATGATTAATACTAATATGTATAATTTATATATTTATTGTTTTGTTTGAAATTTACCAATTACCTTATGTCATGAAATATTCGTCAGGCCGTGGTTGAGTATCAAGCTCTTTTGCGTCGCCATTTTTATTGGTAAAGAAGCGTCCTAGTTGCATTCGGGAATATTTGTGTTATTTCTCTTTTGCGCCGAGGAATTTTTCTTAGTTTTTATACTGTTTCATTTGACGTCTAGTTTTCAAGATGACTGATAATTACAGTGACAAGTAAGTTGACACTTTAATTTCTATCGTTAAATACACCGGCTTCGAGCCGATAAGTTACAATTAGATAAAGAACACACGTGCTGATTAATTAATTTCTTATTTATTTGTCTCTAGAATTGCTGTTTAATTTAATTTCTGTAGGGCAGTTTCATTTTTCGTTAAAATATATTTATCGCGTTTATTAACTTGTTTACTTTTCATTCGAAGTTCTGCATTTTAATCCATACTGTTATGGTCATTTATTTGACAACTTTCCTTTGGTACAAAATCATAGAATCAACCATTGCTTATCACCAATGCCAGTGCTCAATATTGTCATTTTGTTTGTGGGTTATATAATTTTTTCTTAATATCTCCTGTTGTATTAATATGTATTACCAATCCTAATTATTTTATAGATTAGATTAATTGTGTTATGGGTTTCAGATTTCAGTTATTTTTTCTAATGCCTATTTATATGTTTTGTATTCATTGTTTTTGATTAGATTTAGTTTACCATTATAGTTGTAAATTTTAATTTTTATTAATAACAGCGTTCATGTTTTTCTTGTTTATAATTTTCTGTCTACCATAGTCTTGCCTATGATCATTTTTAGTGTATTTCAACACCCCGCCCAACGGTTATCTTAGAATCAGTACAGTCTTCACCCTGTATTTAACCTTAGACTCTTCATGGGTGTTGCAGTTGTTTTTTTTTATAATGATACATTATTACAATTTTAATAATCATAAAAAGTACCTGTACACTCATGAGGGTCTAGGGGTTAAACACAAGATAAAGACTGTACTGTTTCTAAGATAACAGTTGTGCAGGGAGTTTTCTTGTCTGGGATCATGCTAAACCATCAGTTTTTCTCAATTAAGATTACCATCTTTATAGAGGCTGGGTAAACCCCAGGAGTGTTGTCAGCAGGTTGCAGAGGGCCCATAGATGTTATCAGGATTAAGTAACATATCTCTTAGATTTTTGAATCTGAGATCTCAATATTAATTAATGCCCTATTAAATGCTATGTTATATAGTATTTATAAGTTAAGCACTGTTTCAGAGTTTGTTGTTACTTAACAAATAACAAGATAAATGATTGCGTTAGTATGAATGCTTTATAGCTTATTATAATGGCTCATTGTTTGGTTATTAATTTTTATGTGGCTTATTCATCTTCTCATTAAATGCTTGTAATTGTGTTCTTCCGCTATTTAAGGCATTATCACTATTCTTGCTAACTACTTAAGGCATATCAGAGCTACAGAAAATGAGCTTCACTAGCGATATTGTGTGCCATTCTTTCTTTACTTTATTTTAAATTGAAAATGTCTCTCGTTTCTCGCTTAATGGATTTTACTGCTCCTAAATTGATTCTAATTTAGATTTTAGTAAATACATTTAGATTAATTGAGGTATCTCTATATAAGTATTATTATTTATGTGTGACTCTTGTTTATTACTTGCACTTCGGCCTAAAAAGGCCCATTGTGCTTGACTCTATATAAGTAACATGAATAGATTAAAACCATTAATATGTGATTAATATTTAAAAGGTACAAAATTACTATGGTATAATAATTATTGATAAGATACATACTTGCGCTATCTTATCTGGAAAATAGAAAGATCTATAAGTACCATAAAATCACTTTTTTTTATTATTATTAAAACAGAAAAATGTGCAGCGAAAAAAGTGAAATTGTTCTGTATAAACCCCCCAATGTTAATTTTAAACTTTTATGCAGTACTACCTAAATGACAAAAGTATATTTTATTTGTTTAATTTATTTATTTAATTTATTTATTTGTTTAATTTATATTATAAATTAATGAAAAGGCTATCTGAAATTCTGTGAGAATTTAAGCCTCTGGATTGAAGTAACATTTAACTCAATTGATATACATCAATGAATTATTATTCAGGGTCCAACCAATTCAATTGATTCAAACTAATCAAAGTTGACTTGACAATGAACTGATTTTTTGTTGTTTGATTCCTGCATTGTAATATCCATAAATAATTTTTTTTTTTTCATTCTGTTCTAATGGCAGTCACGATTTTTTTTATTTAGAAAACTTGCAGTATCTTGCATTGATAAAGGTAAATTTAACTTATGTTATTGCATTGTGTGTTAGCGCAGCCACAACTATTTTTGCCTACTTGATCGCATGCGCGAGCAGTTATATTTCTAACACAAACCACCCCTAACCCCAATAAATAATTTAAAAACGTTATGCAAGATAGCTGTTTTAAAAGATAACTGTTACAAAATATAACTGCTCACGCATTGGAACAAGTAGGCAAAAATTACTGTTGCTGTGTTAACACACAAGTACTAAAAAAAACTTGTGTATCTTAGGTAGATAAAACAAAATTTATTTTTTTATTGAGGAAAATCAGACTAAATTTATTAGTGGAATTTGGATCCAAAATAATCAAATTCACTTCAGTTTATGGCATAGGAATTGAGAAATATGTTATTATTTGGGCCTTAGTATCCAAGAGCGGATCCAGGATTTTTTTCTGAGGGAAGCAAACGGGCAAAAAAATCAACAATAACTTGGAAATAAACTTGTAATATTTATAGGAAGGTTTCAAATGTATATTAAAATACTAAAACAATAGTTTCACTCATGTTCTTTCTGTTATTTTATTCATATATTTTAACAACTATGATCTTGTGATTTACCTACAAGTATGAACTGTAATGGAATTTCCACTGTACACAAAAAACTGTCTGGAGGTGGCACGCTCTTAAACTACTTCACTTTAACTTATTTATGTATACTTCATAATTCATTATTTTATTTTATGTTTTAGGTCTTCAGATGGAGGTGAAAGGGATAGAGAAAGAAGAGGCAATCGAGACCGAAGTGGTAGTGGTAGGGGTGGTGCCGCTGATGGAAAAGACAGGAACAGTCGTAATAAGGATGGTGAGAGAGATCGTAGTCCACGTAGGAAGAAGTCAAACAGGGTTTTCGTTTCAAATATACCATATGAATACCGCTGGCAGGAGCTGAAGGATTTATTTCGGCAACAAGGTAAAGTGTCCTTTGCATATTTAATAAATAGAAACAGTATATTATTTATGATTTTCATGTACAAGGTTGTTACTTATCAAAAGCTAATTTTTTAAAAAGATAAGTCCTCTGAATGATCACCATAAAATACATATAATAATTTTTATGAAGAAAAATAAATAAAATGGTTATTTGGTGAATTGCTTTGTAATCATCTTTAGCAATTTTGATTTAATTAACAATTATTTTAAACAAACTTATTACAATTCACCGAGTGGAGTGTTTTGTTAATTAATAATTGTTTTGTTATATCTGTTAAATCATACTACTATTTCTAATATTTAATATTAGACAAGGATCTAAGCTTATTTATATAATGTCTCATTAAAGATTTTTATAGTTATTAATTTTGCATATATGTGAATGATTTGAATTTTAGTTGGTGAGGTTTCGTTTGTTGAGCTGTTTGTCGACGAAGATGATAAACCCAGAGGTTGTGGTATAATTGAATTTGCCAACCCTGATCTTGCCAAAGAAGCTGTCGAAAAAATGCACAGATATGAATTAAAAGGGAGAAAATTAGTTGTAAAAGAAGTGAGTGTCTATATATTTTAATTTAATTTTAATGTCATATTCACAACATTGTTCTTAATAAATTCTATGTAAATTTCAATGGTCGGTACTTGTGACTTGGCCATTACCCATGAAACCTACCTCATTATCTCATTTAACTTCTATCACTCATCTAATTTGAGTTATTGTGTGCGTCATTAAGTTGTTTTTTCTTATAGTTATTTTGTTTTTGTCTATTTAAATTTCTATATTGTTTTATTATATTTAATTTTGTGTTTTCGTCTTATTCCTTTTGTTATTGCCTATTTGTAATGATTAGAATAAGACTAATATAATGAGGGCAAGGGTTGATACTTGACCAGTCAATTTTTCAAATGCAGAAATCAATTTTGCAAATTAAGATATGAGATATTTATATGAGTTAAAAACTAAAATGATATGGAAAATTATTAATAATTAGTGGGGATAAATTTGTTTGCATATTCATAATAGCAAAGAAAAGGTAGTACAAAAGTATATTATATACCTTTCTTAGTTCAAAAGATCCTATATAATCCAAATGTTTGTTAACGGTATATTTATAATTTTTTCATACTTTTCTTAATCTGTACATATTGTAAAACAAAGTCCTCCCCTGCATCCTTTTATCTATTTGTGATAAACTCAAAAACTACTGCATGAATTTTCATGCGGTTTTCACCATTAGATAAGAGTGGTTCATGAGGAAGGTTTAGGTGTATAATTTTTCTAGGTTTTATGTAAATTGGTTGGAATATATAGCTGATAATTGTTGCAAGTTTTAGAAAAAGTCAAGCCGCCTGGGGGCTTTCATCGAAAAGGCTGTCTAATCCCTTTAAGGTGTAACAGAACAATGCATGGTGGAATATTCCTCCTAAATAAAAAAGTCTGCAATAAACATTTATCTATCTTTTAGGATAGCTTACTTTACTATACCCATTATCTTTTATCTATCTATCTTTGCAGATTATAAAACAAAGTCTTCCCCCTTGTCCGCCTGTCTGTCCACAATAAACTCAAGAACTACTGCACGGATTTTCATGCGGTTCTCACCAATAGATTGAGTGATTAAATAGCACATATCTATATTTTAAGGATAGCTTACTATACCCTTATATCTATGCTCTAGTACTCGTGGGAAGCTGAGTCCCTTATGAATTTATAAAAAATTATCCCAGCTCTGTTTATGGATTTTGTTTCCTGGCTACCACTCTATGGTGTGCATATTTAAATTGCTATTATTTTTTTTAGGATAATGATGTCGAGAGAGATAAGTTTGGTAGGATCCTTCCTAGAGGTGAAAGAGGTCGTAGGAGAGACGACAGGCAATCAGGAGGTTGGGGCGGTGGCGATATACCGTCTCTCGTAAACGGTCCTCCTGTAGGAGGGAACCAAAGCAAATGGGGAAACACGTACGGTTTATCAAGCCAATTCCTCGAGTCTCTTAGCATCAATGGACCTCTTGTACCCAGGTGTTTCGTTGCCAACCTTGACTACAAGGTTGATGAGAAGAAACTCAAAGAGGTTTTTAGGTATGTGATTATTGTTTTAGAAGTGTTATGTTTATTTAAGTATCTATTCCACAGGTTGTCACTTCGAGTTGAGTTATAACAAGTTTTAAGTTTTAAATTTATACTGAATTATAATTGATGACCTTGATAATATATGTGGAAGAAATTGGTACCGGGTAGAGGTCAATGAATTTCTCTTAGAATAGGAGAACACGGACGGGGATATGAGATCGGTGAAGATAAAGGATTTGTCTGACCGGGGTACGTGCCAGGATAGCTCAAGTGCAGAGTACCACGACGGATGAGTAGAAGGACCCGGGTTTGAATCCCGGTCCTGGGCAAATCTTTCTCTTCAAAATAAAAATATTTAAAAATTATAATAATTGTAAAAAATAAAATAAAATGAAAATCTATATTATAAAAAATACACTTTTATATCATACATTTGTTGATTTATATTTAATATATTTTTACCATCTTTATTCTTAATTGTCTTTATTTTGCATATAGCCCTGAAGAAGACCTACTAAGTAGGTCGAAATGTTGGTTACTTAATAAAGTTTTCTCCTATTCTAAGAGAAATTCATTGACCTCTACCCGGTTGAATTTCTTCCACACATTTAAATTTATACATTTAATTTTTAATATTTTCCAAAAATACAAGTTATCAAAGAGAATGTAATTATGGGAAATGTGTACATTTCTGTAATCATTTCATCAAGAAGTACAACTTTCAACTAACAATTTGAAGTATAGGTGATATATGCTTGTTAAAACGTTCATTTCTCTATAAAATGATTTCCGAACTTAACACATTTTCCATAATTACATTCTATTTTCCTTACTAAAGCTTATGATAATTTGTTTTTTTGGAAAATATTAAAAGGGAAACAAATGAAAACTTGTGACTCAACTCGAAGCAACAACCTGCTGAATAATTAATTACCTTTGTTTATTCATTAAACTTAGTATTTGAAAGCATATAAAACATGTAAACATTTTTTCTCATCTTTATGTACTATAAATTTCTGAGATCGCAAATGATGTGATCCAGTTAAGTCTGCTTAATAAAAATAAAAGTGTATTTTTATAATATAAATTTTCATTTTATTCTATGTTTGTAATAATTATTATAACTTTTAAATATTTTTATTTTGAAGAGAAAGGTTTGCCTAAGACCTGGATTCGAACCTGGGTCTCCTTCCCATCCGTTGTGGTACTCAGCCACTTGAGCTATCCCTGGCACGTACCGCGGTCAGACTAATACTTTATCTTCACCGATCCCATATTCCCCGTGTTCTCGCAATTTGCGATGAATAGGGAAAGAATGTTCATTGAACATTACTTTAATTAGGATCTTGTTGACTTACATCATTATATGATTTATAATTTATTTTCTTTATATATAATTATAATTTTTAAATATTTTTATTTTGAAGAGAAAAGATTTGCTTAGGACGTCTAGGTGCCTCCGTCTATGGGTGGTAGACACAGATGGGTTCAAATCCAGGTCCTGGGTAAATCTTTTCTCTTCAAAATACAAATATTTAAAATTTATAATAATAACAAAAAAAATAAAATAAAATAAATTATAAATAATATAATGACGTAATTCAACCAGATCCTAATTAAAGTAATGTTTAATGAACATTTTTCCCCGTGTATGCATGGCAAATTGCGAGAACACGGGGATATGGGATCGGTGAAGAGAAAGGATTTGTCTGACTGGGGTAAGTGCCAGGATAGCTCAAGTGACAGTGTACCACGACAGATGGGTGGGAGACCCAGGTTCAAATCCAGGTCCTGGGCAAATCTTTTCTCTTCAAAAAAAATATTTAAAAATTATATAAATTTTCATGTATTTAATTATTAGTTACTGGAAGTTATTTTTTGAAATGATAATTCTCGATATCTACCATAATATTCTTACAATAATGTGTGTTGAGAAAAAAAAATTAAATATTTATGATTAATTTTATATTCAATTTGTAGCTGAGGTCACGACATTGGTGATATATGTCTGCTCTATGACGATTTAAATATATCTTCCCTCACCATCAGCCAAACTTTTTTTTCCATTAAAACTTTAAAATTAGTTCACTAGTGAGCTATTATTTTAATTAGAAAGGTGGCTTGGATGGATAACATAATATTTACTGTATAATATGTAATGCAAGTAATTCATTCATTAAGAAAAGGCAAAAGGCTCTGTTACTGAAAGGGTTAAGTGGACAAAAATACAATATTAATTGTTAATGCTAAATAGAAAGACGAACAATTATAACAAAAACATTAATCAAACAAATATTTTGTTCTCAAAGTAATTCTGAGAATTTTTTTTTTTTCATTGAAACAGAAAACTGCTAGTTCAACAATACAGAGAATTATTGAGGTGTTTTTGTTTTTAAAATTCAATTAAAAGCTTCTGTTAAGTCTTATCATAAGTTTGAAAAGCCATTATAACATTTGATTTTTGTATACTCGGCATTAATAATAGTCTATTTATAGACTATAAAAATTCATGTTTTATTGCATCTCAGTTTCTTCTCTTGTATTCTACTGTGTTCATTTAAGGATTTTCGGCATGGCAACTGAGTGCTCTACCACTGAGCCACTCCGCTCCTGCTTGCGGTATAATAATATAGTTATTATTAATATATAATATATTCTGTACTGGAATGATTGAAAGATTTTATATTTGTTTTCCAAGACTATCGTATTCGTTCAAAACTTATTATTTTTTAGTTGGCATAATGTTTTCATTATATTTAGGTTTGTGTCTTTATCTTTACAGTTCATACTATTATTAATGAAACATATATAATTAGACTTGTCTTTAATTAATATTTTTTCTTACAGGCTTGCAGGACGTGTGATGGCATGTGAGATTTCTACCGACAAGGAGGGAAAGAGCCGAGGATTTGGTGTCGTGGAATTTGACCATCCGGTGGAAGCAGTCCAAGCTATATCAATGTTAAACAATCAAATGTTGTACGAGAGAAGGTTGTCCGTCAGAATGGATAGGGTTGACAAGGGTGATCTTTTCTCTAAATTGCCCGAAGGACTGAAGAGTGTTGGCATGGGATTGGGTGCTAACGGTGTTCCATTACAAGATGTTAGCCGTAAGTAGTGTTAAAAACCTATAATTCTTTAAAAACTGTAATATATAATTTAAAAAAAAGAAACTGTACTGTTAAAACTCATGAAGGGAGGTACTGCACATGGTGGAAACTATTCTTGGGCAAAGGTTGTGCAGGGAGGTGATTTATCCTAGATCATACTCAACCACGTGTTATAATAATGACAGATAATTAATTCATAAAAAAGTTCATTGATGTTTTTTTTAAACATAAACTTCATATCTTCTCCACTCCAACTTCATATTACTCTCGATAATACTGGTTTGTTTAAACAAATAAACCTGCAAATAACAGGAAGTTTAAATTAAGAAAAAATTGAATGTGTACTAACCGAAAACAAAATTAGTTCTGTGCCTAATTATGGTGGCATTATTTAACCTCAATTGCCAGATTTTTCTCCATTATTTTGGGTACCCACTTTATAGAGGTTAAGCAGGCCCTAGATCCCATAGATCCTACCTCAACGTTTTAACAGTTTTTAATAATTAACTTTTTTAGATTTATTGATAACTTTTGTTTTATCTTTGTTTACTAAATGAGAAATAATTTTTGACGTGCAGGTAACCTTCCGAGCTTACAGCAGAACCCGCCACAGGCTGCTGTAAATCCTTTAGCTTCAGCAGTGAACACTCCGGCTCTGGCTGCGGCAGCATTAGGCATGTACCTCCAGTCTTCTCAGTTGAGACCACTTCTCTCTTCTGAGCAATCCCAGCCAAACCCCCCTCCACTTTTATCTCAAAAACCACTCTCAAGCCTATATTAAAGAAATCCATAACCCTTTATTGTTTTTTTATTGATTGATTTAAATAGCAGGCATGCCTGCTACTTTTTTTCAATTGGATAAATATTTATATTTATAAATATTTATTTTATTAAATAACAAAGGAATCTTACATACAAATTAATTTGATAACCTATTCTTTGTTTTTTTTTTTTTTAAAATGTTAGATGTTGCACCAACTTTTTGAGTGTACAAATAAATTATCAGTAATCATCATTCACAATATGTTTTAAGGATTGATCCAACGGACACTATTTGTGTGGTTTGTAAGGGTTTTTATAAATCTTGTGAGTATTTCAAATCTGATACTGTAACCCAGTAGTAGTTGTGGAATATAATATTGAGCATAAATTTGTTTCCTGTTTTGAGGAAATTAAAATTGCAACATGTTTTCGTTGCTAATTAACTGTTTTGATTGTTAATTTAAATTGAATCATGCTCACATCGGTCGAAGTCACCCAATTTATCATTATAAGCATTCCAAATAAAAATTATGGATAATTTTTATTGCTGCTTTACTTTCTTTTTAGTTTATAATTTAATACTCCATTCTTTTAAAAATGGAGTTATTAAAGTTGTTTTAAAGGTAGTGTGAAATCTGATAATCCGAAATTATTTAGCTGTTAGCTTTTTGGTTTTTCAAAAATCAACCCTATTGTTTTTATACGATGACGTTCTATAAAATTTAGTAATTTGTTTAAAGTTTTGTTTATTGACCTAAAGATGGTGTTTTAATGCAGTTTATGGGCTTATTAAAATTGCTGAAAAATTCAAGTTCTTCGGATTATCAAGTATAATTAGTTGTTCTTGTTTGTAATTAATCGAAGTCATTAATACCCATTTTTATAATGAATTGGTCATTTGCACTTTTCAATGTTATATGTTGTATTTTAGTTAAGAATACCGATTTCCATTTAATACACCTGCTCTATTTGGTGTAATATTTTTAGTCTGATCCATATTAGTCGATAGTGTCTATGAAGTGAGTATTACATAATATAATTATGATTTATATAATACAAATTAAGAGATTTCAGAAACTTGACTGAATCGTGCCATTTTGCTGTATCTAGTTTTAAATGTTAACCCAACTTAATTCTCTTTTTTATTACATCACAATTGTTTCAGTTTTTCAAGTGCCAATATGTCTATAAATTGGTTTTGTGTCCTAATAAATAGTATAATATGAATAAATAATAGAATACAATAAAAATGTTATTATCACAATGCTGCAATTATACCAAATACAATAATCCTAATATTGAAAGTACTGTTCAAAGTTTGTATCCGTTATATTAAATTAACAAATTAGGGGTTGGTTAGTTTTTTAACTAAGGGCTTAGTGAAATTTAGTTATTAGAGAGGAATTTTGGATTGAAATTAGCGTCATTTCACCATCTTTACCCTCACTATTGACGATCAGTTACGATTTTTTCACTATCCTAACTTCTTAGTCATTCATTTGATTTAGTTAGCTATGACTTTTTTTACTTGAGTGTTCACAAGTTTTGAGCATCCCATCTGTCGTGTAAATCGGTTAAAGTAAAGTACAATTCTGCATTTTTTTACATTTGTTTATAGCAAACAAATAATAATATGATAATTATTCATTTCAAATTAATTGTATATTGAGTCACAATTAATTAAATCAAATTTCAAATAAAAGCTGTTTATTTAAATATCTATGCAGTAGTTTTAAATGAACAATTTGAGACTGAAAATGTAAAACATTTTCATAAGAACATTTTGGTAAAACTTCATAATTCATAGACTTCATTAGTTATTTTAACTTGATGTTTAAGCAGTTGTTTGTTTTATGAATTAGTTGTTTTTAACAAATAATCGATTAAAGATAACTGATTCAAAATCTTGATGTGCAAATGACCATTACTTCTAAGTAGATTAAATTTCTATTTCATGTCAGTTTATTATTGTAGATACTATGTACAGTCATGTTTTTTGATAATATTGATTTATTTATCTACAAGTTACAGTATAAATTATTGGTAATTTAAATACATAATTAGACTTTTACACATTCTATTAAATTTTAGTTTTCAAGTCGTAGTTATAATCTGATGTTAGTTTATATTATAATTGTTCTAATGAGTAAATTATTGTAGAATTTTGAGTACAAATAGTTTTATAGGATAATTGATGAACCCTGTTGTCTTGGTTGGTACTCCTGTTTGACTTGCAAAAAATGTTTTCTTGAATAATGTGCAATTTTTTTTTAATTCATTCGTTGATTGCAAAATATTTTGGAAAAATAAATTATATTTTTTGCAGTCTTTGATTCTTTATTTTTTATTTATCCTTTGTTTTAATCCATAATTAATAACACTCCAATAGGTTGTTAAATGTATTTTCGTTTTGTCGGTCTAGAGGCCCCCAATAATTTTTGGTATGTTAGTTGTTTTATGTGAGTGAGGTATTCGAAAACTTATAGCTATTTTAAAATTTTGATTGAGCCATTTCTGAAAAAAGTTTCTTTTATTTTTAAAATCCTTAAATTTGATTTTTGAATCTTGCGTCCCCTTCTCCACTCCCAATGAATATATTGGGTTTCAACTTGTTTGAGCATAAATTTATAAACTTTCTTGATTGGTATGATGGAATACATTTTATTAATAATGGATTGATAATAGTGTTTTAAGTTGTCCCTTGTATTTTTTTATTCAACTTTATGGATAAATTGCTGTCAATGCTGTCTTATTTCCCATAAAGATGACTTTTAAATTGTTCACCTTGAAATTTGTGCAATCAAAACCGTCTGTGTTTTTTCTGGACTCAAAATGTCTGTATCAGACCAAGTGTAAGGAAATAATTTATTTTACTTAATAACCTTGAAAGTAAAAAAAAAAAAAATAATAATTTTACATTGCTGATAATTTAAAAACTTGTAACTTGTATTTCGCAGTATTTAATTTGTAGAAGTTCGTATGTTTGTAATATGTAAATATTTATAATTATATATTTACTAATCATCGTTTACCGACATGGGTGTAGTCGGTAACTTAATAGGTCAAGGTGGAGGTGGGGGTGATCTAGCTTCTCTCACTTCCCCTTTCAGTGCTGCTGCGAATGCTCTTGGTTCAGCGAACCCACTTGCTGCAACGCTGCTTGGATCTGCTGCTTCCCAATCACTAGGTTAGATATTTTTTTTTCATAAATTTAACTGCAAAGTATCATATTTTACAATAACACTAGCTGACCCGGCCACGCGTTAATGTGGCTGTTATAATAGTTTTAAAAAATATTACGTTAAAATTTGAATTTTAAAGAAACAATGAATGAGTGGAAAAATGAATTAAATAGATTTTTGATTTTACATTTTATTTATCTATATCTAAGTATATTATATAATAAATAAATAAGATACGAAATTCTTGACTGATAAAATGTAAACAGTTTAAAGAATGAGGTACATCTGATTCCAATATCCAGCAGTAGTTTTAAAAATATTTGTGCTGATAGATCATTTTACTCATTATAATTTTACTCGCATGGTTATGGTCAATCAAAGTGTTCGGCACAAAAACGATTGATTTAAACATGCGTTAATCTGATAGGCAAAAATGGAGCGAGGAATGACTGGTTATGGTTATGTCTGTCGGAAATCACCAGATAGTAATAGAACAGCACCACCGAATAGCTTGTTGTTAAAATCTTTCACAGTTCTATTTTAATTAATTAATTAATAATTATTTGTACAGCACTGTGACAATAAATTAATTAATTTAAAAAGTAAATAAACACTTCTATAACGAATAAATGAACGAATGATCTATAACGAATCAAAATAGTTTATTTAAATTGGAATATATCATGAACAATTAAAATCATGCACAATATAATTAAAAATGAATAATATAGTTAAATAATGGAATATCTGTGCATAGTGGACTAAGTCGAATTTTGTGAATTTCAAGCTATCTACTTAGAATAGTAATTTTTTTCTATTTCCTTGTGGCTAACGCGCTAAGTGTTCCGTCCATTGCAATGAAGGATATTCCTTTGTGAACCGTGGGCTGATACTCCAATCTTGAACTTAAAATAAGTTCAGAAAAATTACGATTCTAAGTTGATAGCTTGAAATTCACAAAATTCGACTTAGCCTATAAATTACAAATCAAAATAATTTATTTAAAAAATGGAATATATCATGAACAATTAAAATAATGAAACCAGTTGTCTTTTCTCAGGCCCACTTTCTCACCACACTGTCTTAAATTGCATTTCCAAAAGTTACGTTTACCAAAATTTTACCAAGTTTCATTTCATGCCAATTTGTACATTTTTTTTGTAAAATATTTCGCTCCTCAAAAAAAACAATAGCTTCCTTCTTCTGTTTTTGTCCAATCCCAAATACGCATTTTCATAGCAAGTAACAACAACAAATGTAGTAATAAATGAATAAAATAATAAAAAATATTGAACAAATTAGCAAACAAACAATAAATCAGCAACAAAGAAAACTGAGCAAACAAGAACGGATATAGAACAAACCAGCTGTTAGATAACTGTTACAAAATATAACTGCTTGCGCATGTGAACAAGTAGGCAAAAATAACTAGGGCTGCGTTAACACACAAGTACCGAAAAAATTCACTTGGGAAATGAAAACTTTTAAACGCTTCATTTTGGCTTGGTGACATCATCAGGCTTGTTTTCATTTTTGTGATAAGGAATTCATATGATGTTTTTGCATTTTCTTATATGATATTGTGTTCATCTTGAGAAATAAAACAATTGCTTATTAATTAAATTTACTTATTTCAAGTAAAGAGTAAATTTTTGGCATCTTTTTATTCAATTACTATTTTTCAAATACTACAGTTTTATCAACATAACCTATATATAACAAAGGTTTCTTTATGATCTTTTTTTGAGTGTATTTAAAACTTTTTAATGCAGAAATACATACTTTCTTTATCAAAGACAAAGTAGAAAAATCTTTGTCTGTTTTATCATCAACATATGATGAAATGCTATCTGAATCACCGGAGTCATCACTATAAATATCACTGGCAAGATATTTTAGTACCTCCATGAGTGATGTTTGCATATTTTTTACCATTACAATAGGAAATTATGCCCTATCTTTCAAACATGCCTTTGTTTAAAAAGCTTTGCTTCTGACATGAACTTTTTTAGCATTGTGTTTTTCTGATGTCCATGATACTTATGTTTCTGGATTCACTTTGAATGAACATGCAGGAATTTCCATTATTGGTTCTGAGATATTCAATACTGTGTTTTCTATATTTCATTATTCAATATTGATGGTTCACTGAATTAGTGATTGTCTCATTCTTTTGACACCATGAGGTCTTGGTTGAGATGAAGGATCGGATCCTCATTGTTTGGCAATTGAATTTGGTTGGTACTGCTTCTTTTTTCGAAACTATTGGACCCCCCAAAACCAATCTAACTTTAATGATATTTTCTACTTCTTCTTCAACCTGGAACAGACAAGGAAAAAAAAAAGATCAAACTCACTGTAACTGAAAATGATTTTTGAGATGAAATGAATGAGATGAAAATAGTTGACTGGATGACCTAATGTAAAGGAGATAGTTGGGGGGTGCAGTCAATAAGAACACAGAATAAGTGAAGTACTTATATTATGTGCCGACGTTTCGACCTACAGTGTAGGTCATCTTCAGGGCTAACAGAGAAACAAACAGAACAAAAAATGTAAAAAAATATAAAAAATGTACAGTAACAATAATATGGTGACAAGTAATGTAGAAAAATAAAATAGTGGCAGATATGAAGATAAAAGATAACGAATATAAAAAAGAGCCAGATTATAATAAAATAAAGATATAGACAGATTTAAAAAATTAATGATAATGAAAAGGAATTAAACTAGTGGCAGATATAATAAAATTAAGATAAAGACAAATATAACAAAATTATTGAAATAGTGACAGATATAATTATTGAAATAGTGACAGAATATAATAAAAATAAGATAAAGACAGATATAACAAAATTATTGTTAATGAAAAGAAAATGAAAATAATGGCAGATATAATAAAGTAAGACAGATTTAATAAAATTAAAGAAAATGAGCAGAAATGATAAATTATAAATAACGCATATGTAAAAAAAGAAAATAAATGTACAGAAAGGATAGTACAGTACAAAATAATAATATAAAGGAAAATCAAAAGGAGGAGTTAAACAAAAGAAACAAAAATGAGGATATTTACATATACAGAAAGGTTGGAATATGAAGAATAAAAAAAAAAAACTAGTAAAATAAAGGTATAAAATGTATGATAACGGACTTGATGATGTTACAAGTTACAGAAAAGTATGGAACTATATGTACAATAACAAATGTGAATAATAGAAATACTATTGTACAATAACAACAATGTACAATGACTGTTTTGAAAAAATAGTTGATAGGAATAGAATATGAAAAGTTAAAATAAGTGAAAACTCTTGTACAGTAACAATAGTGTACAATGTCTGTTTGAAAAAAAGTAGATGGGATTAATGAATTTGAAAAATTAAAATAGTTGTTTAAAAATATATGTTTTTAAAAATATGAACTCTTGATTACCAACATATGATGGATGCCAAAATGATAAGGGGGAAAAAAGTAGGAAAATTAAAATTGGAGAAAGGATAAAGAGAAAAGTTTAAAATAAATAAAATAAAATATAAAGAACAGGAGACATACCGAATGTTGGAAAGCGTGACCGTTACATATAAAGGCTGGAACGTACTAAGCACATGACGGTTAATACCGGAGGAAGAGATAGGAGCAGTATCTAGTGGCCAAAAAGTTAACTATAGAAGGTAACCGTACTGGAGTATAGGAAAAGATGGGGAAAGTGAGTAAATGGATAAAATTAATATAAATAAAATTAAAAAAATGAAAGAAATGTCAATAGAGTGACAACAAAAGAAATATCAATGACGAAGTAACGGAATTTTATCGGATTCCAGCACATGACCGTTAAGACGGGGGGAAGAGATAGGAGCGATATCTAGTGGCCAAAAAGTTAACTATAGAAGGTAACCATACTGGAGTATAGGAAAAGATGGGGAAAGTGAGTAAATGGATAAAATTAATATAAATAAAATTGAAACAATGAAAGAAATGTCAAAAGAGTGATAACAAAAGAAACATAAATGACGAAGTAACGGAATTTAAGGTCTTTTGAGTAAATTAAAAATTTGGGAGTAGGTAGAGGAGAGGTGATGAGAGTCAGACTTAAGATTGATAGAGGAGGAATCTAAATTTATGTGGATAGTTTCAGAGAGGATGCGTTTGTCATGGTTATGGGCTGTAGCTAGGATAGACGTTTTTTCAAAATCAAAGGTGTGGTTTAAAGAAAGGGCATGTTCGGAAAGTTTAGAGGAGGTATGGTTATGGGAGGAAATGGCATATTTGTGTTGAGTAATACGGTCTTTAAGGAAGTTTTTGGTTTCACCTATATAGGAAGAGTTGCAATTAGTAGAAGAACAAGGAATCCGATAAACGACATGGGAAAGAAGCTTGAAGGGAATAGGATCTTTGATACGGGTATAAATATGGGAAAGTTTGTTATGTGATTTGAAGGCAATACGTAAATTGGGGATAACGGAACGTAAGTATTTTTGAATGTTATTAGAGAGGGTGGGTATATATGGCAAGGATCTGTATATAGGGATAGATGGTGGATGTGGCGATCGGGTGGGGGTGGGGGGGTTATAGTAGTCATGGATGAGTTTATTAACAATATAGGGAGGGAAATTGTTTTTAAAAAGGATTTCTTTGATACGGTGGGTGTTGGTTGTATGGAAGCAGGCGTCAGAGAGGGATAGGCCACGGTGAATGATATTTTTAGCGACGTTAATTTTAAGGTGGTGTGGATGTTGGGAGTAATAATCCTTTACAGAAAATGATTTTTGTTTATGAGAGAGTTAATATGCACTATATACTGACTAGTTATTGCTGAAACTATTCTAACTTTACACTATATTCAATGTAGAAGATCTATAATAAGAAGCCATAACAATCTTTTGAGGATGATTTGTACATATAGTTTGAATGATAACATTATCATGACAATCATTTTATTTAAACATAGGGAATGACACATTTGGAGTGCAGGAGAAGTGAAGACAATGAAGATTAAACTTGCATTAAAATGATCTTCAGGTGCATAACAGTTTGTAGAAGGAGCCAAGTTATCTTTTCTTATCATAACTTTTTTCTTCTTATTTGGTCCGTGGGAACTCCAGGAACAGTTTTTAGGGTTGATTTTGCGGTGCTTTCACACAATGGCACACATTATTTGTAAGACATGATAAGTGAATTAAGCTAAAAATGTTTAAAAACTTACAAGGAAAAGTAGCGAGATAAATTGACAACAAGCCTGATGATGTCACATTATATCTTATCAAAACTAACCGTTTTAGTGCAAAATTCAAACAGAAAATTTTCGAAGTAAAAAATTTCATGTTTGAAAAATTATTTTTCCATTAAAATTAGCGGTAGCCCATTATTTAAGGTTGATAGATTTCATTGAAACGATTGTTGAAAATCACCTTTGTTGTCCATTGATGATACATTTACTATGAGAACTAACTTAACATGGGAGTTGCCCTGAGAAAGTAAAATGATAGGTATAAGCGTCACTGCTGTAATCGACTCACAATCAATAATAATGGCCGACACATATCACTTAGGGCTATGAAAAATAGTTTACGTCCTATTCTCAGACCTACTGAATATACACACAAAATTTCACAGGACTCTGTCAAGTCGTTTTGGAGGAGTTTTATAACAAACACTGGGATAATTTTATAAAAAATTTAAAAAAAATTTATTTATTGATGTTTACAACTGTATTACAATAATACAACAAGTAAATAGGATACGTGATACATAATGACATGATAATGACTAGTAGAGAAACTACCCACTGGTAGTACTCAAATCAAAGTTCAACTAAGAAGGTCATGTGGCCATCTTCTTTTCAAAAGCCTCGGAGGATTATCGGGAATTGAAGAGGTAGCTAGGTTTGAAACTGGAGGGTTTGAGTGGTAATGAAGTTTGTTATGAAAGGATAGATACCGGGTTCGGGCCAAATCAGCAACAAAAGGGACATTAAGGTCGCTATGGATGACTTTATTCTTAACAAAATAAGGAGCATTGAGGATTTTACGAAGGATTTTGGATTGTAGGAATTGGATAAGAGAGGAATTCGATGGCTTAGTTGGGTCCCAAAGCTCTACTCCGTAAGTCCAAATAGGCCGTATGATGGTCATGTAGATGAGTCTTTTGTAGTTAATTGGGAGCTTAGAGCGTTTGCCTAGTAAGTGTTGAAGTACCCTAAAACGTCATGCAGTTTCTTGTCTTTTCAGTCTTGTATGAGGATTCCAGGTTAATCGTTTGTCAAGGTGCAACCCTAAGTATCGGATCTGTTCTACAGGCACCAGAGGGATATTATTAAAGGATACTGAAGGGCAGGAAGTCATTGGTTTACGATGTAAGGTAAAAGTGATTTGATGCGATTTTCGAGAGTTTATTTTAATTCTCCAGTTTTGACACCATTCTTCAAGATCAGTGATATTGAATTGGAGGCTTTGGGATGCAATAGCTGGATTGGTGTTGACTGATAATACACATGTATCATCAGTATACATGGTAAGGATAGTGTTAGGATGAGTTGGGAATTTTTATAAATTAGATTTATAAATACCAATATGTTGGTATAATTATAATTGTCACATATGTAGGAAATAGTTTAGGGACTAAAAGAATATCATTATTCCCTCAGCAGTAGGTTTGTTTTCGAGGGAACAGTTATTCTTGAGAAGAAATATTTCTGGGAATAATGATAAGTTTAGTCTTATAGGTGCATACAAGATTTTATCTCCAGATAAAATAAAATAATAGCACAAACTTAGATACTTCAGATATTCTAGTCTCTGTATAACCTCTGAAGTACTACATCGCATTTATGGACCAACGCTCAGGTACGATTGGAGGAGGCGGAGTATTGCAGAAGTGGCTGCCATACATAATGATACAGACGTAGCCCGGTTCATTAGGATTCAGCGTCTAAAATGAATGGGTCACATGGCCAGGAGGGATGAGAGTAACACAACCAGCAAACTTATGCTGATGCGTCTAGGATGGAAAAGATTTAGAAAGCCCAGATTGTGCTGAATGGATGGGGTCGACACAGATAGTAGAGCTCTTCTTGGACTGGTTAACTGGAGAACTGTTGCAAGAGAGAGGGACCAATGGGAAAAAATAATTGAGGAGACCAGAACTCAGTGATGAGTTTTAGTGCTGATGAAGAAGAAGTATTTACCTAGTCATAACCATAACAACTGAACTTAATGGCACACATTGGCAGGCGCACTAACCTAATCATGACCTCTTCTACATGTTAAGACAACAATATTTTAGCAAATTAAGTTGTCATATTTGTTGCTAGTTCCCTATCTGCAGCAAACAAAATACTACAGACAGGTGTCCTTTTTGTTGTAAACAATACCTTCTTTTTCTGGTAAATAATAACAAATTTATAAAAACAAAAATCTCAAAAGTTGGATAGTCGATTTTCTGCAGTTAGCAGTTCATATAAAATACAATTATTTAAAAAATAAGTAAAGATTCTAAATTTATTATCAAAGAATATAAAGTAAAATAGAAAAAATGAGTTATCATAACTTAAATTAAAAAAGAAAAGAAGAAAATTACTGATAATAAAGTTTGTTAATTACTTTTATTACAATGCTACAATGGAAGTCATCAATTTTGCCTTTCCAAGTGTAAATAGGATAGGGATCTTTAATGAGTACCTGACATTGTATATGATCGGGACTCCTATTTTATGTCCCTTCTGAAGGATGGCATAACTGAGAATTTTGGTCACCTACTAGGGGGGAAACATGTGATCTTGGGTATAGTAGGTTGTTATACTAACCATTAAACCACAGGTGGCCTAATTAATTATAAATTATTTAACTACAATCATTTATACATGTTATAATAATTATAATTTATACTTAATGTAAATGATTTCAGGCTAAAAATACAAAATAAAAAAGGTGTTGCTAACACTCAGTCCTCTTAAGTTATACAACTTCTCAATATTCATCAGAGAGGGAGGATCTTGCTAATATTAGAATAAAAAAAATTATTCATTCCCCAATTTTAGCGATCTTCAACGTATAAGTTGAAGATGGTATATGTGTTTACTTTACAGGTGTTAATGTAAGTATTATATTAAAGGAGGATCAGGATTAAATCCTATATCTGGGAACATGGGAGGACGAGACTTCGATTCCCTGAGCGCGGCACTGTCAGGAAATGCTCCATTCTCCGGGGGCAGTAATCCACCTCCTTTGGGCGGAGACAGGAGAACAGGAGGTGGCGGGGGTGGTTCATCCAACCGACCAAACTCAGATACTATTGTTATCAAAAATGTAAGTACATATTGGTATATTTTTAATCATAAATTTATTTTAAAAAATATATATATATCGATGCCTCAGTTCACAAATGTGTTAGTGCAAATTTTTCAAAAATGGGTTTTGTTATATAAATAATATTGTAAAGTTGTGATCAGGAAGTCAAGGGGGAGAAGCTGTGAAGGCTACAAAAATATATTGTGTGCTTAAACTTGAACTATATTTCTTGTGGTAAATTATTATCAAAGTTAACTCCTGTAAAACTTGTTTTCGGCACTTAACACATATGTGAACTAAGGCATCGATATTAACTAATAAAAACCTTAGTGGATTTCTAGGTCCATTATGTTTTACCAAGTTCTAATTATTTTTCAGGTTACAAAAATTTATCTTAATTATATTTTTATTTTTAAAGAGAAAAGATAGGCCCTCGGCCGGGATTCGAACCCGGATCCTCTGTCTTTCCGTGACAGCGGCCTTGGTGGCTCAAATGGTTGGGTACTGTCAAGGAAAGACAGAGGATCCTGGTTCGAATCCCGGCCGAGGGCCTATCTTTTCTTTTTAAAAATAAAAATATTGACCAATAATTATAAAAAATATCTTTATTATACTTTGGTAATTTCCTCATTTACGGGCGCCACTTATAAAATTGCTTAACCTTACGTTTTGAAGCTAGCTCCTCTATGTAGGAGTTTGATGTAAGAATATACACATCACAAAGATATAATAAACATATTTTTAAATAACATTTAAATTGAAATAATAATCATAATATTTAATTAATAATAATAACATTTCTATATTATTTACAGACCCACCTAGGCTACAATATCTGATATTTTCTTAAATACAATAAAATCCTTTTATTGTAACATAGATTTCACTATCATATTTTTCTATCACCATTTTGTTTCAATCCAATAACACACTACTCTCTCAAACAGATTTTCCACTCCGTTAACCCCTTTTTTGGAATGTTTTGTTCTTTTGAACACAATTTAATGTAATTTCCTAACAACAAAAATAGATGAATCTTTTAAGGCATTATCAAATGATAATATTGTCTACTCAAGCTGGGTTCTAACTCTTACCTTCTACTAGCACTTATTCTGTAACTTCTCGAATTTCTGTGAACTTCTTTAACTGTTATTTTGACACCTCTAGGCTCTAGCAAGTTTTTCATGTACCATACCTGCTATCTCTTATATTATAATCTCTCGGTTATCAGCCGTTTTTTATTTATATATACAAAAATAAAATAGGTTAAAAATTCAATATAAATCACTACCTTGAAACATCCTGTTTACAATCCTTTTTCTTCAATCCACTGATAGTGCGTTTCAGGTTCATCTTTGACCATTTTCAAATTTTTGTTTTTAAAGGGGATCATATCTTCTATTTTTAAATCAGTGTTCTAATTTTAATTCATTAACTTGTCATAATTAATCTGTTTTTTAAATTTGTATTCTTCTATTCTAATGAGTAAGGTTTCAAAACTTTTTTAGTGTTTTATAAGGTGGAGTTTCCCATACATACTTTATATTTTTTTGTTAGATTTAATTCTAATTTAGGATTGATAAAAAAAATTGTGAAAACGGACATTTAAACTTTTTTTAGAATGAGTAATAATGCCCTAAAAAGGTTTAACTATCACATATAGAATAAATTGTTATTGTTCTTAATAAACTTTTTTACTGCTTTCTGTTTTTCATTCTTTTTCATCTTGTTAGGTTTAAGGCATTTCAAAATCTGCTTAAATTAATTTGACCAATTCTTTCGTCTTTTTGATTAATTTTATCTAATTGTTACTGAATTAACTTGTTCTATTCTTGTTCTTTTTTCGTTGTTAAATATTGTTTTAATGTTGGTTCAATATTCAGTTACCTCCTGGGACCACATGGCAAATGCTACGAGAAAAGTGCAGGGATGCAGGTGATGTGAAGTTCGCTGAGATGCGTGGTAAGGACACTGGTGTAGTTCAGTTCTCGAGTCAATGGGATGCTCAGAGAGCAGTCAGTATCCTTTAATCAATTTGTTTACATTATCTACTTTTGGTGTAATTATTATTGTTTAATAATGCAATAAAAATTATTTTTATTGTCTCAGAGAATATTTTTGAATTGGTTCTTTGATTATATTTGGAATGTGAGTTCACTATCGGGCCAGAGTCTCCTTTCTGAATAATTTAACTTGCTGTCATACAGCCAAGAATTTTGGATAGGCTTATTTTATATACTCAGTATTTAATATTATATTTCTAAAATATCCAATAGGGGACTTTGCAATATCGTACTACCAAAGTATTCTAATTTTTTGAGCAGTAATGAAGTCTAATCGATTTATCTGCCTGTCAAAACAGTTTTGCATTCAAGTTCCTTCCGAAATACTCTTAATGGGGTCCTAAATTAATCTTATATTCTAAAAATTGTGTTTCCAATTTTTTATTTAGTTATTTGCCCAGAATTGTTTCTTCTTGATTATTGTTTAAACACTGATTAGGTTACCTTAAAAAAAAAACCCAATTGAAATTGAAATTTTGAGATTTCTGTGTCTTAAATGAGGCCAATACACAAGGGAGCAGAGTGGCTCAGTGCTATAGTGCTGAGTTGCCGTGCCGAAGCTTCTGGGTTCGATTCCCATTGCTGGCAAACTTTTATTTAATCGGTTAGCGGCTGGAAAAAGGTCCTATGGGATCTAGGACCCTCCTAGGGCATACCCAGCCTCTATAAAGTGGGTACAGAAAATAAGGGGAAAACTTGGTGGTTGAGCGTGATCTCTGCACAACTGTTGTGTTATAAGTGTCTACTCTGTACTAAACCCAAAACCCTTCTCGTTTTTTAGTGGTACAGGTTTTTTTTTTTTTGTTTCTTTGTTCATTTAACATCACTGTTTGCTGCTATGGCTAATCAGATGATGCTACATTGGGAGCTCTAAATTTTACATATCCAGGTGTGGTAATTGTAATATTGTGATAATTAGTAGATTAATTCGTTACCTTTTAAAATTGTATTTGTCTTTTTTATGGTTTTATTCTTATTATTCCTTCGGATTTGCTACTTGTTTTCCTTAACAGGTTTACTTTCAGACATGCTGGATGGAATAAGGGTAGATGGACGAATAATTGACGTTCGCTATTTCTAAAAATACATTTCACTGTTAAGGCTGTGAGTAGAAGGCTCAACAGTCTTAAGCATTTTAGTTTTAAGACATTTTCAAATTTTTACTCTTTATAGATAGATTTATTACTTGTATAATCTTATAATTTATATATTTGAAAAAATAAATATTTTATTTGTTCCATTCCACAAACTTAGGCTGCCTGTTAGATTATTTTTTTATTTTATTTTATTATTATTTTATTTTTTTGGTATTTTTCCTGTGATGAGATATCTGTATCATTTTTTTTGGAATTTTTTTACATGATTTGACTTCTGATGTATTAATTTTTCATTTATCAGCAGTGGAATGTTGAAATTAATTTTAATAGGACTCTCTTTTTTTCTTTTTCTTTATTTATTTAAAATGAGGATAATTGACAACTGTGAAATTTCATCATTATTAGATGTTTTCTGTTCACTGGCTATAATGAATTGATGGTCGATATTAAGTATTTTACTGTCATCTTTCGTATTAAAACCCGACTGCTTGTTGCTGTTTAGTTTGTAATGTATTCCTACTTTTTGGATTAAACTGAACATGTATTGTAAACATTGTGGTTTCATTGAGATGATTTCGTAAGTAATTAGTTTGCTGTTCTCATTTCAACTATGTATGATTAGGATAACTTATATCAATTCATGTTAAATAAATCCCTAATACATCACTGTTGTCTTGTTTTATTTTACTCTTTTTATTTTATTCGATGAATGAATCCATTTTGTACAATTCTATTCCAGGTTATTTCTTCTAAGATGATTTTGTAAATTTTATGATTTACAAGATTTATTAGAATATAGGTTATAAGGTGATTGGTTAACTGTAATTCTTTCTGATTATGAAATTTTTAAATCTCTCTATAGGTGCCTTTTCTATTAGTTAAAACGACCCACAGTCTCAATGGTCAGTTGTGAAGTCTGTCATACTTGTCTTTGTCGGTATAATAGTTGTGACACAGTCACGAGTTTTACTTTAAACTTATTAAAGTTTAAATGTTTACAAGTTTAAACTTGTTAAAGTTGTTTTGTTAGGGTGGATCAGCTTTTATTTAGGACCTCCCATAACATTAGTTGTTGGTGCATTGATTTGTACAAGTTCTAACTTTTTCCGATATTGAGAAACCAAAAAAATAGGTTTTGGTAAACAATAGTGTACACATTTATTGAGTACTGTAAAATCTCACCCATACACTAAACATGTTATCACCAGTTGAGCAAAAGTGCCAATCAATCCGGTGTGTACGAAAATTAATCTATATTTACATAATGAAGTAAACCATTCAATTATGAATTCGAAATAAACATTATTTAGGCTAAGGCTTAAGTTAAATGAGAATGAAAGAAGATTGTTCAGTTTTTAATATCATTTGTAAGTTATTTTTAAAAATTTTCTTATCTTTTTTCTTATTTTTTTTTTTTACCCGAACATAGTTTCGTCATAACTTAGTATCTCCTATTTTTGTGTTGAAACATGACTTATTTGTACAAAAAATAAATGCTCAAACTTGTCAACTCTTAAGAAAAATTCATTCATTTTTTTCCTTTTATGAACAATCAACACGAAAACCAGTTGAATGGGTTTTTATTGTACTAAAGTGAATATATTTCCTCTTTGCTTCCATAATTTTAAAGGGGTACTTATTTTTATTTTGCTTTTTATAGGTCTCCTTCTTTCACGTTCTCTATTTGTTTTTCAAAAATTGCTCTCGGTTTAGGTTTCCAGAAAAGTAATTACTGGCAGTATGCTACTGATCTTTGCACCTGTGGGCCGCTTTAAATAGCAATTAGCTAATGTCTTGAGCTCTATAAGATTTATTTTTATGTTCTATTAAATATTTTGTCAACACTAGTAAGTTGTGAAAAGTATGAAAGCTAAAATTAAACTTAAAAATTATTTAATACCATGCCAAAAATTATTTCACTTATTACGATTTCGATTATGCTATATAGATGGGGTACGGGGTCTACTTCAGTGTATAAGGCAGTGTGCAACTAATCTTTAAACCCCAGGTTCAATACAGGCTGTAGTAGATGGATTATTTATTCTGCTATGGATCAACACATTTGATTCTGGAGACTACCTTGATGCTCGCCTATCTTCTGAAAGTAGATACTCTTCACTTAGAGAAAAGCCTGGAAGTTGATCTTGGCCAATTCACCTCTTTGCACAACCGTTGTTGGCTTAAAACAATGCAGTCTCTTGAGTACTCAACCAATGAAACTTCATGGGCTGTAGTTGTGGTTTTCTTTTTTTTTTAAGAATTGGGGCATTTTTTTCGCATAATAACTAAATATATCCAGCAATGATTTTATGATTGTAGTTGTGAGATGTTTGAATGTCTTCGGTAGTTTAATAACCATAGTTTAAAGTTGTGTTTGACCACCCAATGATATATTTTATCTGAAAAATATTCTTTGTTATTAATGATTGTCTATTTTTTTTTTTATTACATGATTTATATATGACTAATAAATTTTTATTAAATGATTCCACCTGTTTCCCTCTTATTTTTTGTGGATAATTAGTTTGTTGTGAAAGTAAACAACAAAACGTGGATAGTGAGCCTAGTGTGATGTAACATCGCTTGGTATTAGTTCTCAAAGAGTTAATTGTTATTTGAGTATCATTTGTTTATATTGTTTATCCAAGCAGCTTTTACCTGAAAATTTTGTTTAGAATGTTGAATGAAAGAATCAGTGAAATAAAATTTTATTTTTCTATGAAATGCATAGCAGTTTTGTGGTACGTATTTATCATCATTGTATTTTTTTATTCATGAAAATAAATTCCTTGTTCTGTTGTGTGAGTTGAATTTTGAAATTAAGGAACTCGGCTTAGCCATATTGAGGAAGGAAGACGCCATAATTTCAATTTGAATTGAGCTTTATTATTTGATTTTTTTTAAAAATAATAATATGTACAAGTTTTGTGTAATGATAATTTTATATTATTAAATAAAGTATTTATTTATTCCTTTATATTGAATTTATGTTTAGTTTAATTGTTTCTTCAGTAAATAGCAAGGTGTCTTGATTTTAGCTATGTGACATTGGTTTTTGGTAATGTCAAAGTTCTATGTGTTTCCAAATATTTATTGTTTTAATATGTAGGTCTTTTCTGTCAATAATTTTGTTTTCTTAGATTTCTAGTATGTTAATTTTATTTAATTATCCCGATGGTTATACTCTGAGTTGTGATCTGGGTGATAATAATTAAACGTATTATAAGCTGTATTTTGTATGAACCTATCAAAATAGGGTTGGTTGTTGAAGGTCTAATTGGAATTTGATTCAGTTAAGATTTTTTGTGAATTAATGCTTAATCGCAAAAGAATTAGTATATCTATTTATAATAAAAACATTAAAGTTAAAAGATGCAGGAGAAAAAAAGATTGAGAATGACACCATAGTGTCGAAACGTCTCTAAAGAGTGAAAATTAATGAATAAACAACAACTGGAAAACGGTTTTATTTCTCTTGCCCTAAATAAATGAAGAATTAAATCCAGTTTAAAAAAAGAAAAGAAAATATAAGAATAAAAACAATGTAAAAAAAAGAACCCTGCATTAGAAAATGTTTTCATTAAAAAGTGCAAGATGTATCATTTGGTTGAATATTAACAAAAAGAATATTTTATTGTTAGTAAAAGTAAATTCTGTAGTACTGAAATAATAAATTCTAAAAGAACCTGCAAAATGAATATGCTCCTCCTCTTGATTGCTTTTTCTGTTGCAATAAAAAAAAAAAAATTATAGCAAACTTCGATTTTCATGAATACTTTTCTGTATTTATGAACTATGTGTGTAATCTGATTACCATCTTTATGGATGAAGGCTTAAGCTAGCTGTATGCATTGTCCTATTGGTCTAAGTAGGGTGAATTGTTGAAAGTGAAAACTAAAGTTGTTTTGTTATCAGGTTGCAATCCCCCAATAATTACAGTTGTGCATACCGCATCTGTCAACTGGTGCTTAGGGTAAACTTAGTATATGTGAGCCATGTTTTGTTTTATTATATATTTTTTTAAATAGACAAAGTTTTTCTTTAAAATATTACCTATTATGTTTTGGGGAATTATGATAATTAAAAAATCCATGATTCTGAAGAAGGAATATTGATATGTTTGTTAATTGTTTTACTGGTTATTTATTGCTGATCACTGATGTAAAATTCTATTTTATTAAAAGTGGATTACTTTAGAAAATTGAGCCTGGGTTTTCCAATTCTTGTGGCATGCAGATGTTAGTCTAGCTTTTTGGGGACTTTGTTTGCTCCCATATATGTGTGATATTTCCTGCCATCATAGTCTTTTTACATTTATTAGCCTAATAATGTCGATGTCTTTATAAAGGTCCATAATTTCTATATTTGTCTGTTGTCCCCAAGTCATTGTGAAGTACTGTGTTCCAAATATTCACTGCAATATCCTTCGTTCAAACCTCATTAGGGCGAACTCCCGTGCTCTTGTGGGAGTTCAACATTCTGATCAAGATTTATGTATTCTTATTTCTGTGGTATGAGATGGTGCATTACTTCTGAGGTGCTCTTACCCTTATTTGTATCATTTGGTTACTTCTAATCATTGTATCTCTAATTTTCAAATTTGATCTCTTGGACAAATAATGTTAAGGCGAGATATCGACTGTATAGTGGAATATGGCTCAGTGGTAGAGCACTGAGCTGCCGTGCCGGAAATTCTGTTTCAAATCCTGCTGCAGACAAGACTTTTATTTAGTCTGTTTGCAGCCGGAGATGAATCATAGGGGATCTAGGACCCTCCTGGGGCTCACCCAGTCTCTATAAAATGTTATAAAAATAGTTTACCTAAAATCAGGAAGAAAAATCTGGCAATTAAGCGTGGTTTAGGACAAGTCACCTCCTTGCATAATGTTGTCCATGAAACAGTACTGTCTCTACAATGTACCTGAACCCCAGACTTGTGCACGGGTTGTAGTGGTACAGTTTTTTTTCAGGTTATCAGCTGTATTCTTCTTTTATTCAAGTTTACTCAATATATTGCACCATTAAATAGCTATAATGATTTGATAGCACTTGGTAAAGTAAAGTCCTAATTTTTTAAATACCATCTTGTGAATATTAACTGGTCATGATCACATCTATTTTAAAACATTATTTAAGTGTTTATTGTTTAGCCTGTTTCATGACTCAGTGTGAACCCACCTTCAGTTTTCCTTCCCTTTGTGCCAATTTGTGTTTTCTATTATATTTTTAGTTAATTTAATTTTTTTTTCTCAATCATATATTGGTAGTGTTATGTTCAATTACTTCATATTATCTTATCAATTCTTTGAAACACCACCAATGTCATAATGTCAAATGATACTTTACTGCCTTTGATTGATTGCTTTGACACAGTTTGCTGTTTCTTCATGTGAAGAAACATTTAAATATATTATAAAGCATTTTGGAACGCTTGTTAATTGAGGAGTCATGAAGAACATTTATGTACCAGCTGAAGTATAACAAAAAGAGTAAATGGAACTACTAATCCTGTAAGTGTTGTTTTCTTTAGCTTCCACCCGAACTTTTGTTTGATGTTTAATACGTTGTGCAGTTCCTTAGGTTGTTAAGTGTTATATTTTTTCATTTGAAAATTTCTTTATGAAGTTTTTTTTTAAGTGTGTTTTAACAGGTATTTTGTTCCAACTCATTTTTATTCTGACGATTTTCAAAGGGGTTCGTCTGAGAAGAGGAATGGCAAGCGAGATTTTCTTTTGTCATGAAAGATTTAATTGAATTTTTGCAGTGTTTATTCTGTTTGAAGGTGTCGATCGAAGCGCCAGGTAGTTTGTGTTACTCAGTGTCAGACAGGAGCTGAGTATTGTAACCTGTTGTTTGTATTTTAAGAAGTTCATGAAAAAAATCTCCCTAGCATCTTTCAGCGAGTTCTGTGCTCGCTATTGTTGCTGGCTTATCTTGTTTCCGAAACTGTATAAAGTTGAATCTGTTGGTAAGTGATTTATTTTTTAATTACTGGTAACCTTTTTTTATTTTTATTTTTGATATATTGGTTCTTTAGTCGATAAGTGGTTAAGATATTGTTATTTATTTCTGTAGAGTTTACCAAGTTCAATTTATGTATGAAACTTCTTGAAGATTTCTCAGCCTGGTTTCTGAACTTGTATATATTACTTTTTGGTATTCAATTTCTTAGTGTCAGGATGAACTTGTTCTGTAAAATTAAAACAGATTTGTGTATGAAATATTTCTGATAATGAATCGTTTTTGTTTTGTTTTTTAATATATATTTTTTTTCTTACCAGCCTTATTTGGTTTCGAGACATTGTTTGAAAATCCTTTGAATCTAGATCATTAAAATTTTCCTGTTATAGGGTTTCTTAAATATCTATTCTATCTTTGTCTTAAACTATGCTACCTTTTTTTTCTCTTCATGTTATAATATGGTCGAGGTTGATTTTTCTTTGTTTTCAATACTGTTATATTAAATGGTTATAAACTGTTATATTCATGTATTTAATTATCAATTTCTTGATCATCTTGGTTTTGTGATGTAAATGAAAATTTGTTATTGGTTTTATGATGGTCTTATTTATTTTACATAATTTTGGAAGTTTCTTCATTCGAATCAGAAACCAGGTTTTTTGTGTGTAATTTTAGAATTTTACTTTTTTTATTATGTTTAATACCATAATTCTATTTATTTTTCAATTACTTGTTTTTTAATTTAAATGTTCTTTATATTTGTCTATAGCTTGACTACAGGTAGTTGATTTAACTGGGAGCAAACTCTGGTGTCATGAATTTAGAACTAAAATCCTCCAAACCTTGTAAAAACTGGAGATTTTTTATTTTTTTGCATATTATTGTTTTACAAGTTCAGCTTAACCGGGATTTAAACTTTAAATTTTCTTTCTCTTTTAGAATATTCCATTTTGTTACCAATGCTTTATCAACCTAAATTGATTTCCTAGACTTATGAATTCTTCTTTAAGTTAAAAAGAAACTGTTTAAAATAAGTATTTAATTTTTTATTCTACAAAACAGTGAGAAACCGCTTGTATGCACTTATCAAACAAAATTATTGGAATTGAGCTTTAATGTTGATAAAGTTATAGTAAGCTTATACTCGAGCACCTGAAGATTTGAAGGCTCTAGTCAATTTTGAACCTGAAATGTAATAAAAACAAATCAATGTTAACAAATGAATTCCTTCATATTTATAGATATAAAAAGCGTGCTAGTAAAACATTTTCTTCATTAAAATGTAATTTTTTCAAAAAAAATAAGTTTACAAATTGTCCTTTCTTTTTTAAACAGATTTAAATTTAACATATTCAATGAGTAATGATTTCAAATATGTGAATAATACTGATTTCAATAATGCATTAGAAAGTTATAGAGTTTTTGTCTCTCTCACAGCTGGCTATGGTCAAGCTATAGCTCATTTAAATGTTTTCAATACTTAAAAAAAAAAATAATTACTAAATATTTCTATTTTGGTATATTTGTTTTTTATGTTCTATTATTTCAATGCCAACAAATTTTTTAATTATACTTTTGTCATGCTTTGTTTTGTTGTGTGTGTTTATTTAATACTTCATGTCCAATGGTTTTTGGCAGTTCATGTAGTGAATCAAATTTATCTTCTATTTAGGATTTTTTTAAATTAAATAAATTGCCTTTGGAACTGTTTCATTGACTGCGATAAAGCGATTTATGAAATATGATATACTGAAAGAATGAATCTAGAGTTCTTTTTTCATCTACCAAAAGTGTAATAATACCTTAAAGGTCTTTTGGATAAAGCTATTGAGCAAGATTGGTTAGTATAATTTTGCACTTTTGGTTGAATAAATTAATTTTTGGAATGATCTTCGTCGAAAAATTTTGTAGTGTTACTTTAATAACAATTTAAAAAAGTATCATAAAAAACATACATCTTTTTATAACTATAGAAACATTCGTAGTTTCCATAATTTAAGTATTCCATTCCTTATTTTGATAAGGAAAAATTTTAAGTTAATTAAGAAGTGAGTTGGTTATCTGGTTATCATTGGACTTTTTTTTTATATATTTCTTTTATTAATCGTTTTAATTAATTAATTTTAATTAATCAGTTATATAAAGATTATCTAGTAAAAAATATAAACTTATTATTTTATTGTTACTGAATCTTAACTGTTTTCCGTATGTTGTGTCTTATATTTACCCTTTTGCTTTGGCTCTATCTTCGTTTAATAATTTGCTCTTTGTTTAATATTTTGCTTATACTCTTATTTGGTTGTTCCATTTTAATAATTAGATATCATGATCAAAATTCTTTATTCATATTATCCTATCATTAGTTATCTTATCCATAACTGGAAGGAGTGGGCTAACGTTACCTCCTTGTAATATTTTTTTGGTCATGGTTATTGATTTTAAAAATACTATAATTTATTTTATTATTATTTGATATAATTTTTTAAATATTTTATTTGAAAAGAAAAGAGTTTTAAGATTGAAAAAGTAATACATAAACTGTTGTTCAGTTATGTTAAAATCAACCATTATATATATTGATTAGGATTTGATAATATTCTTTTTCCAATTTATTATCCATAAAATATTTTATTTTTAGATAATAGTTTCTAAATTCTGAGATTAATTAAACAAATTCCTGCATTAAAACTTTATTTCTCTTATTATAAGTATCGAAATAAATGTGAATTTTGAGAGCCTTTTACTTTTCCAAGAGGGTTGTATGTTAATGTGTGTTAATTTATTCTTTTGTCGAAAATAACAATATTTTTGGTAAATGTAACAAATTTATAATTGCAAGCAAAAATAAATTGCCAGTTTTAAATATTGTTTAATTTTTTTTCTTGTTCTTTTATTAGTAAGAATATTGAAAAATTTCATGTTAGAAGGGGAAGTGAGTAAAATGCAGTGATTTTTTTTATTTATTTATTAATTTTTTTTAATCAACTTAAGTAGATGTTGATAAAACAGTAATAAATAACCCAATTGAAGTGTTATCGGGAAAAACTGTTAATAAATTTATAAAATAAACAGATATGACTCAAGTGAAGCAGTAACTACTTTTCAAGTTTGAATGTTGGTCCTGTTACTTCTCTGCAGCCTATATTTGTTATTTTCAGTATTTTGCATCTCTTATTGTTAATTAAATGATCTTTTTTTTTTTACTTTACCGTTCATAAAGGGAAGTTCATCTCGGAAGGTGACGGGATTATTGGAAAGAAAAGTGAGAAAATATGTTTATAAAATTACCTTGGGAAAGCCCTTATTTATGAAAAAATCTGGGGTCCTCGAATTAATTTTTGAAAAAAAAAACTGAGGAATTGCTTATGGGCACTTCGTACACAAACCACAGGCATCAATGCCAGCACATCAAAAATGATGTAAATATTTCAAAACATGAAAACTAATTTAAACAAAGGTAACTGATGTATGTTTTTGTAGGAAACAAAAAAGAATTAAAAAATTGGCTAATTAAACTGTTAAAGAATATTTTTGAAGTAGTAAATCGTACAGCTATCTTATAAAGCCACTCAACGACTGATACACCAATCTGCCATTAGAATGTCAAAAAGTTTCTAATACATAAACTTCTTTAACATGTAAAATAGTTAGTAATTTTAAAATACTGAAAATAAAACTACGTTTCATTCATTTCTCCTTTTTTTTTTGTTTGTTGATCTGTTACTTGTTTAAAGTTGAAAGAATTTGGTTTTCACATAAGTTATTTATTTGTTTTTGTGTTAAAAAAAAAAAATAAAAATCTAGATTGTCTTAAGGACAGGCTTACTTTTCTCCCTCTTCTTTACTTCTCTGTGTCTCTGATGTTGAATGTAGCTTCTTTTGGTAGAGTCTAGGTTTAGCCTATTATGTGTTGTATAAATATTGGTTAGTATCTTTTATGGTTTGGAAAAAATGTTATAACATTTGTTTTTTATGTTATAGGTTGAACTATCTGATTTATCTTGGTAGACAGAGCGGTTGCGCTTTCTCCATGATGCAGTTTAGACTTGAAATGGTAAGTTAGCGTTTCATTTGCTTGACATTTTATAGTTGTTTGCAATCCTTAAACATTTGAAATGGTCCTAAGATATGAAAAAGTTACGTTTTTCACAGGAACGAATAGTATTTTGTTTTTTTCTTAATTTTATTTTTACCACATTTATGACCGGTTTTATTTTATCGGTCAAACCAAGTAAGATTCTATTATAAATTAGATAGTTATATAAAAATGAATAAATATTCAAAATCGAAAACCCTGGTTTTGATAATTACAGCAGGATTCTAGGGGCTTTATTAAACTAGATAGTATCATAATAAAGGAGGCATGTATTAACTAAGTATATTGCTAATGACAGATAGTGTATACAGTTTTATATTTTTAATGTTATATTATAATTAAAGAAAAATCTTATTGAAAAAATTAATTTGTTTTCATCAGAACTATATTAACGATAAATAAAACCGACAACTTCAAATATCTCAAAACTCATTTTCTGTTACAAATCTCCTTTATTTTGTGATGTAACTCGTGAACTAATGTTGTCTCTACTGTCATTTAATCATTTTGAATAGGATATAAAAAAAAAAAAAACGTTAGCATTAACTCCATTTTAAACCAAGAGTTGACTTAGCCTCTCATGCACCACGAGAATGATTCCTCTTTCCTCATTAGAACTAACGTACTCTTGAAAAATTCGACTTTACCACTTATTCACCAGGGCTGCTGATATTTAATTAAAAAACCTGTACATCTACAACTCTGAATGGTCTTGGCTTGATTACACGGCATGGACTATACTGTTTCTAACACAATGGTTATGTAGCTTGTGATTTGTCTGAGATAATGCCCAACCACCAGTTTTTTTTCTACAATTGAGGGGTATAGATGCAACTCACATTTTCCACTTTTCATAAATGATCCACTCGTTCGATAACTACGGTTTTTAACCAATTCTGTTATAAATATGTGTAATAAATGAGTCATAATTTTTAAGAGAGAGGTTGTTGTTGCCCTTTCCCAAAAATTCTGACTCATTTATCTTATATATTTATAACCCAATCGGTTTAAAATTGTTTTACCGTTTGAAAGTTATGAAAAGTGGAAAATGTAAGTTTTGCATCTGCACCCCTCAATTAATATATATAGGTTAAACATTTTTGTCTGTTTTTAAATCTATCATCTTGAGATTGATTAACTATAATTTTTTTAAGCTTGAAAATGTTATATATAGGTTTAAGCTTTTTATCTTACATTTGATTGATTACCTAAATATTTCTTTCTTTTTTTTTAAATTACATTCATTTCAAGTTCTCTCAAGGAACAGTTTAATCTTATCTTACATATATTATAAGTTACAACTATAGTTAGGTTATTAGTTGGAGGATAACGTATTATTTTATTTTTATTATTAGAAGCTGAGACCGATCGATTGGTATAAGTCTCATCAACTACAATTTTTAGCAGATGGGGACGTGTAAGAACCCAAGAAATTTAATGGTAAGCTCTCTTTTTTTTTATATTTTAATGAAGCATAAAAAATATATTTAGCTTAAAAGGTTTCAATATCTCAATTAGGCTAGTTATTAAATCTCATGATGTTAATTGTTTGACTTTGCATTCATTTTAAGTCAATCAAAGAACAGTTAAATTCAACTCCTGAAATATAAGGTACTAACTATAATAAAGTTGGTAGTAAGTATATAACATTCTATTTTATTTTTTATTATTGTAGTGGTGTCTATCAAAATAAGCTTGATTTAAGTCTCATCTGCTTCAAATCCGCTGCGGAACGAGGAGTTTATAGTAGGAGAAAAATAATCTATTTATTGGTAAGTTCTTGTTTTTTTTTATAAAAAGTTGCTAGGAATAGACGTATGCTTGTCACTTAAAGGAGATAGTATATTCATTACTGGTCCAGTGTAGGGGAGGGAGGATGTTCATTCGATGTTAATTCTTGCATCAAATTCTGAGGCATTTGTCTGTTCAGTTTTCATTTGTATAAGTATTTGGCGTATTGCGATAACTCCTGTGGGAACAAGGGCGAAATGTAAACACGTGCTTGAAATAATCGATAGTGATGTTTGTGCGAAAAAAATTGGGAAATATTCAGTCAACGATTAGCAAAGGAGTGAGGAGTAAAGAATTATAACTAAAAATTAAATTAGAAACAATTCTTTTTCAACTTGTCTGTAGTATTGTTGAAAAATATTACATTTATTCATCAAAAAATTGAAAACCTAGGCAAATTTAGAGCAAGCATTGGTTGGAATAGCAGATGAAATGATTCACTGCAACAGCTGCATATTTTCTAATAATAAAAACGTATAGTAATAATTTGCATATAAAAATTTTGTAAAAGCTTAAAAACAAAGGAATTTTTTTTTTTTTAAAACAACTGGTCATGTAATTTTTATGTTTTATAAAGAATGACATACACCTTGTTTGTATATCTAAGGAATTTTATCCAATTTAAATTTAGCTTTGAAAGTTAAACATTTTTTAGTAATCAGTACTTAAATTAAACGTTTTCATAGAACCAAACACTTTGTTCACTATAAAGAAACAGTAGCATTGACGGAAATTTATTGTCTATTGTATTTGATTATTATTTATTTGCTTTCAACAAAGATGGTTGCGAATTTTCACCTGAAGCCTGTTGGGTTTTTTTTTTGTTAAAATAATTGTGAGCATTATTATATAAATAATTAAGTTTAATAAACAAGTATTTGTAATTTATAATTTGTGAAAGTATTATAGTCTTTTGTTTTAATTAGGTTTTAGGTGAGCTGCTAGGTATCTGTGAAATTTTACAGCAGATCGAAAACCACCTTACGAGAAGAGCTGTTCTGTACTCATTCAATTCCTCTAAATCTAGCTTCTGTGTAATAAAAGGGCTATTTGTATTGATAATTTTCAACATAGTTTTTAAAATAAATATTTGTTTTTTTAAAGCTTAATATTTTAAAAGACCGGAAAAGCATTTTTTTTAAATTTTATTTTGTCTGTTGTATTTTACCTCCTGTTATGTGATTACTTTATGTTTGTTGCTTTTATTTTTTTGTAATGTTTATTTTAGTTATTCTGCAATGTGACAACCCCCATTCTTTCTTTATTTTATTAAAGTTTTGAATTCCACAGTACATTACCCTATAAAATTAAAAATATTCTATTAATTCAACTTCAATAAAATTTGAATTTTAATAATGAATTATTTATTTATTATTATTCATCATCCATTCTTCACTTATTTTGATCTGTTTATTCAAAAACCGATATTCAGATTATTTGTTTGTTTTTTGTGGATCAATAAAAATCTTTCTGTTTTCAGTAATTTTATTTGTAAAATTTATGGTAAAATAAAAATTTGAACAATTTATAATTGTGATATATGTATGTTATTTTTATTTGTTCTTACTACCTCCAATAAAAGAAAAACTATACTGTTTCATCCACTATATTTGTTGTTCTTTAAAGATTCTAATGTGTTCTTAAAAGAAATGGTTTAAAAATTATTTTTTGTTTTCCAGTAAAGGTCTGCTGCTGTTGTATCTAAAACATTTTTGTATCATTCATTAAATCCTGACTTCGTCAGCAATAATGCTTTACTCTTAAGATTGGATCCCAGGTATTTAGATCATCTTTTCCACCACATACATATTTATTAATGATGGATTGAATTGGTCAGGGGGTGCAGTCAAAGATAACACAAAATAAGTGAAACTTATTTTTTAATTCTGCCAATGTTTCGGTCTACGATGTAGGCCATCTTCAGGGCAATAAATAGTGGGTGCCTTGTCTGCAGTGTCTCGTCAAACTAACAATGGTCACAGTTGAAGATGGCCTACATCATAGGTCGAAACGTTAGCACAATTAAAAACTATGTTTCACTCACTTATTTTGTGTTATCTTCGACTGCACCCCCTGACCAAGTCAATCCATCATTAGAATTTTCCAGTCAAATATATTTATTAATGCTTTGAGGGAATATATATTCCATCTGAGTTAGTGGATTAATGAATAGATAAGACATTGAAGAAGACAGAGTATAAGTTGTCATATTAAACTTCAAGAGAGAGCATTAACCTTTTCAAGTAATCAATTTGGGCATAATTAAACAATAAAGGAATGTACCAATATGTGAAATCAATTAATTTTAAATTAATAAAAATTTATTTCAATATGAATAAAATAAAAGGTAATTATAATGCAGGTTGTTGCTTCGAGCTGATTTACAAGCTTTAACTTTTTATTCGTTTTTCTTTTAGTATTTTTCAAAAATTTAGTACTTTTGGAAAAAAAAAGCTTTAAAAAGAAAGAAAGAAAAGAATACGATCTTGGGTAATGAGTAAATTTCAGTAATCACTTCATCATGAAATAAATTTCAACTAACATTTCGAAGTATAGATGATTATGTTAGTTGAAATGTTCATTTCTAGATAAAATGATGGCCAAAGTATACAAATTACCCATAATTACATTCTTTTCCATACTAAAGCTCACGATAAATTGCATTTTTGAAAAATACTAAAAAGAAAACAAATTAAAAGTTGAAACTTTTAAATCAACTCGAAGCGACCTGCGGAACAGATACCAAATAAACACTATATAATGGAGATCTTATATCAAGTATCAAGACATTCTGGCTTAAGTTTTATAATATTTCTGCAACTAATATCTGCACCTATTAAAACAATAAAAAAAATATATTAGATAAATAACTTTTATTCACACAAAAAATTTTGTATCATCATGTAGCATGTGTATGCAAGCAAAGTGGGGTAATTAATAAAGAATTATAAATATAAAAGAATAACATAAAACAAAATTGTTTTATTTATACTATAAAACAATAATTTCATAATATAAATAAATAGAGAAACCACAGACATAGGCACTAGTAAGTGATTTATGCAGTTACTAATTTTTTTCTTTAGTCCTATCTCTGTTAACCAACTGATTTTGTGAGCTAAGATTAGAAATAGTTTGTTTCAAATATGAGCATAGTGCTCTTGTAGCTAATCTAATTATTAATAACAATTGAATCAATGTTTTACCTTAGAAGTGAAGAATTGAGTAACTCTCCTCTCCAATTCCTCATCACATGGTCCTGAGGGAAATAAATACAAAATTTATTTATACATGCATACCCCTGAAAACTTGTAACCACTATGACCCGTGAATGAGTGGGGTTCAGTACATTGTGGAGACTGTACTGTTTCATGGACAACGGTTCTGCAAGGAGGTGACTTGTCCTAGATCACACTCAACCGCCAGGTTTCCCCCCCTTATTTTGGGTACACTATTTTTATATTTTATAGAGGCTGGGTGAGGCCTAGGAGGGTCCTAGATCCCAAATGATCCATCTGCCGCAAACAGACTAAATAAAAGTAACTGCCTGCAGCGAGATTTGAACCAGGATTTTTGGCATGGCTACTCAGTGCTCTACCACTGAGCCGCCCCACTCCCCACCTATGCATTCATGAAAATAAATAAAACAATTCAAAATATAGTCATTTACCAAACCACTATTTATTACATATAACTGAAGCTTTCTTAACCTTTCAGTATACACGGTCTAATTTTTTCTATATAGTTTTTCATATTATTTAGTTGAATGATAAGGCCGAAAATACATGTTCTGTATTTGACTTTAAGTGTTAAATAAAAAGAAATGTTAATTTTCCTTGAAGTCAAAAAATATTTTGCATACATCAAACTTTTATTACATCGTATAGAAGTTAAATTTTTAATTGTAGCCTTGATATTTACAGAAAATAATTTTTATCTATAACTTTGATATTTTAATTTTCATAACTTTTTTAGTTTTCTTAAAATTTAAAAAATAGGAGAGTATCTTTTAACAGCAAACCCTTTTGTTAACTTATGGTACATAAAGTTTATCTTAAGCATCTTATTCGTATTTAATTTATGGATTCATACATATGTTGTTACAAATTTAAAATTTGATGCTATCTTAATGATTTAATTAATAGAATTAAAAAACCTCAATCCAACTGAATAAATTATATATAAATGATCTACACAAGTAATACCAATCAATAATTTTTAGTTGGAAACAAATTTTGACCTTCTCACTCTGGTTTGAAAGGACTGGAAACAAGGATTGATCTGCACCTCAAAAAGAGTAGGAGAGGACACTAAACCCAGGCAAAAAATGTATTTTAGGATGCCCCTAAGAAAATCCTTGTTTTGTTTTTTCTAAAAACACCTCATGTTTGTTTTTATTTTTACTTTAGTCAAAATATGCTTAGATAATCTGTAAGGCTTACTTCTGAAGACATTTGTTCTTGTAACATGTCTTTTTTTATGTCTCTCTGGCTCTTCACTTTCCTCCAATTTTCTATTTATATTTAATACCTCTTCTAAAGATTTAACTTGACCATTGATGTGACATGAGTTCGAATATTCTGACATTGGCAATGACTCTTCTTTGGGACTTTCATCTACAAGTATTAGACCAGTGGTTTCTTGTATATCCTTTTTACTCACTTTCCTAGTAGAATGTCTGTTTCGCTTTGAGGAATGTAGATGCAATGTAGGAACGGCTGAAAAAATATAATCCAACAAAAAAAATATAAATATTGATAATAATTGTTGACCTATGATAATTTCTTCAACAAAAAAAATATAACTAATAATTTTATTATATTATATATCATTGATATCTGTTCCACAGGTTGTCGCTTCGAGTTGAGTTACAAGCTTTAACTGTTTATTAATTTAATTTATTATATTTTCCAAAAATACAAGTTATCATGGAAAATGGAGATAGTTGGGGGGTGCAGTCAAAAAAACAACACCAAATAAGTACAAGATTTATATTTAATGTGTGCAGATGTTTCGAACTACCTTGTAGGTCATCTTCAGGGCTATGAGAGAGAAACAAACAGAACAAAAAATATATAAAAAATGTTACAGTACCAAGAATATAGTAACATGTATTGTAGAAAATTAAAATAGTGACAGATATAATGATTAAAGATAACATATATATTATATATGAATATAAAATATATATTATTTTATATTCGTTATTCTTTAATTATTATATCTGTCACTATTTTAATTTTCTACATTACATGTTACTATATTCTTCTTACTGTAATGTTTTTTATATATTTTTTGTTCTGTTTGTTTCTCTCTCATAGCCCTGAAGATGGCCTACAAGGTAGGTCGAAATGTCGGCACACATTAAATATAAGTCTTGTACTTATTAGGTGTTGTTTTTTTTTTACTGCACCCTCCAACTATCTCCATTTTCCATTGTATCATCCAGTCAACTATTTTCCTCTCATACAAGTTATCATGTTCATTAGAATGGAAAAGAGAATGTAATTATGGATAAAGGATAGATTTCGCTCATTTCATGAAGAAATTAAAGTTTCTAGGCACACTTCGAAGTATAGATGATATACATGTTAGAGAGGAAAATAGTTGACTGGAAGATATAATGGAGGATGGAAATAGTTAGGGGGTGCAGTCAAAAAAACACCAAATAAGTCTTCACTTATTTGGTGTTTTGACTGCACCCCCCCCCCCTTCCCTCAACTGTTTCCATCCTCCTATAGATGATATATGTTTGTTGAACCGTTAATTTCTGATGATATGATTACCGAAGTAAACACATTACCCATAATTACATTCTCTGTTCCATAGTAAAGCTCCTGATAACTTGTATCTTTGAAAGATATTAAAAGGGGGACGAATGAAAAGTTAAAACTTGTGACAATCTGCGGAATAATTACCCTAATTTTATTTTTTTACCACTTTTCTTCAACTTCAGAGGTGTTTCTCTCATGAGTCGTGCCTTCAAAGAATCTACATAGTCATCCGATGTGAAGTGTTCGCTGCAAATCCTGGCATTGTTGGGATTGAACTTTTTGTCAGCACGATTGCATTTAAGAATCCAAATTTTCCTGACATCAGGTTCTTGTGGGAATCTGAAAAAATGTATTACCAATCCCCTTTTTTTCGCATTCACTGAAGTATTTCGACATACTGCCACGCCGCAACTGTGGTGTCCTTTTCCCATTATGATGATCGGAGCATAAAACGAATTTATATAACTACTGTAAAATATTCTTCTAAGAAAACGTCATTGTTTTATAATTTATATAAAATAACCTGGAAGGAATCATAATGCAATAGAAACACGTAAGTTCTCCCGAATGACGTGATATAATAACCAATGAGGCTGAGCAAACCCGATCTTAATTTTTAGTTCTTTTTTTTTTTGAGAATTATTAATTAATATTTATTATATTACTTTTTACGGATCTAAGGCATTCGAACAGTTCTTTAGGTATTATAAAACTAAATTACTTAAATAAAGGGAAAAAATATGAGAATACGCATAGATAGTGCACAAGAAACTGGCAGCACTGTCTATAGGCAGAATTCAGAAGTACTACACCAGGTTATCTCATTTGAGTTTGATTAGTTAGTCTTTGTGTTCGTTGCTGACAATGGCTAATGTTTTGACAGCTATCCAATGAATGCAAAATAGTAAGTGTTATCGAATAATTTATCGTCTAAAACTGATTATTTATTCAAGTAAGAGTTCTAAAATTCAATTGTGATAATGCGAATTTTGTATTTCTTCCCAATTAGGAGTACAAAGAGCTTAAAACGCAACTGCCAAAAATACTCCAATTTCCATATGACTTCTCTTATTATTCTCATGAACGTTCATTATATGATCAGTAATTATTTCGGAGTGATAATTATTGTTCTTTCTTGAACTGCCATTGTCTTAAATTTTAACTTTTCGAAAATTATTGCATGAGCATATTTTTAGTTATTGCCATCATTTACTTTATGAGTATTGCTCTAGGTTTTTAATATCACAGTTTATAATAGGGAAATCATCAGTGTTATAAAACTTAATTGTGTAATGTTCATGCAATGAAGTCTTAATGGAGGATAGATATGTCCAGATAGATGATGTATCATTCATTGACATCTTTCATATTAATAAATAAAAAGAAACTTGGATGAAATAAATATAGTTCATTTTTAATTGAAACTGACTCACTTTAATTTTAGTGCTTTCTTGAAATTTAAATGCACTCCCAAAAAATCTACCAGATTAATGTTTTGTTTGAATAACGATCTGACAAACAGGGGAGAATTTAAGCAGAACTAAAGAACATTCCTATTGTTGAATTTATGGATTAATTAATTTCTACAAATGTTGTATATGAATATTTTTAATCTACTTGTTAACCAATGAGCAAATCCCTTTCCCAATTTTGGAGCAATGATAATCAACTTTGCTTATATATATTTTGTTTATATGTTCCCTACTATGAACTAAACCAGAAATTTTGCCTAAGATGCTAGAAATTTTATTAAGTGTGCTGATAAATTAAAAAAAAAATCCTTTGTCCAGTATTCTATTATTTATTTCTCTACTGCTTTGATAAATGTTATAATCAATTTAGAAGTTTTTCTTTCATGTTAGGCTGATATCAGTCTGTGAATCGAAAATGACTTTTTAAATTCTGAATATGGTTTAGAGATCAATTTGGTTTAGGATATCTGCATCATCAAGACTTATCAATATTAGACTATATATTCTGTCCTTATAGAATGTATTCCAATTGTTTTAACTATCTATAATGACAATTTTATGATTATTATACTTCAGGACTCAGTGTGCTGTTAATTAAATTATACATTAAATAATTAAATGGATATTATTTAATGTTGGGCTAGGTTTGTGAACAAGCAGTCAATGAGTAGATTTTGAAATGCATCCTTTTTCTTTGTCTCTCATTTTATGTAAAATGATACTTCCTGATCATATTTAATGTCGGAGGGATCATTATTGGGTTAAATTTTTATTTTTAAAAATTATTTTAACGATTGAGTAAGATTAATCCTGGCATTAAAATCATTTGTTGTTTATTATTATTCATGCCTTTTTCTTTTATCTTATCAAAAAATTCTGTTATATATTTTTTGATGTTATCAATTCCTCAATGTTGGGCAATATTTTGTAAACAAAGAGAGAGAGAGAGAGAGAGAGAGAGAGAGAAAGAACCTTTGCTGTTCAGTACCAGTAAGTTAATTTATTAATTTACTGGATATATGAGGATGATATGGTCAAGGTTAGGTTCAACTGTTAGATATTTCCTTCAACAACATTGTGATATGCATGAACTGGCCTATAAATTTGTCAACAAAGTCTTCCTGCATACTTTTATTTTAAAATGTAATAAATTTTTTAGAAAATAATAATCAGCCTTAAAAATCTTAAAAGACATAATTAATTGAATCATATGGTAGCTAGCAAATTTGTTTATTAAATTAGATGCTTTCATAGAATCCGCATATTAAATTTTTAATTGTTCTTATTTATGTATATACATTTATATTTATTTATTTATACTTTAGAGATAAGAAAAATAAATAAAGATTGTCTGACACAGACCTCGACAGACGGATTACCCATTGTCTAGTGTTCTTGTTAAATTTTAATGATTTTATTGAATGTATATTCCTTTGTATTTTTTTCTAATAAACACATTAAATCAATCAATAGCAGTAAAAGTTAATTGGTTTTAATTTTTAAATAAAAAGTGATGAATTTGTAAAGTTAATTAATGGTTGTATATTGTCTTGTTATGTAGATTATTAGTGTTATTTAAAATTAATTTTGTTTTAAATAACACTGTGCCTCTGACAATCTTTTCCATTTAAAGATTATTTAAATTACTATTATGGGAAGTATTGTATGGGTATATATACAATTTGTGTTGTATTGATGCTAAACATTAAGCCTTAGTTGTATGACAGGATGTATGCCCTCTATTTTTCTTGTTACGATTAGCTATTTGAAATAAGTTATAAATATACTAGCTTTTGCCCACCACATAAAGTTTCGTGACAGATCATTTTAAATAAATAATTTAATTTTTTTTTAAACTAAAATTACTCGTACATCCAAAATTTCAGATGTCTAACTTCAAAACTGACGGATTCCATTCAATCTTTGAACCCCTATTATATTAAAGGGAAAACCCTTGGGGGTGGAATTATCCAAATTACTTTCTTAAATTATACAAAGAACCTATCTGCAAATTTGAAGATGCTAAGTTCCTGATTTGCCTTTAATTATTTACTACAATGGATTTTTCACAGAACACTAAAAACTGTCAGGGGGGGGAGGACGTGCCTCCCTGCTCCCCCAAAATCTGCCCTTGCAGTAGTCTATGTGTTATGATGTTATTATTGTAAAGTTTCATCCAAATTCTTTTGGTAGTTTTTGCGTAATAAGTAACAAACATACATACAAACTTTCGCATTTATAATATTAATAGGTTATGTTATATACAGGTAATTATTCCGCTGGTTGTCGCTTCGAGTTGAGTCATAACAAGTCTTAACTTTTCATTTGTTTCCCTTTTAATATTTTCTAAAAATACAATTTATTATGAGCTTTAGTATGGAAAATAGAATGCAATTTTGGGAAATGCGTATACTTCGGTAATCATTTCATTTAGAAATAAATGTTTCAAAAAATATATATCATCTTTGAAATTGAAACTTTTATTTTTTGATGAAATGATAACCAATATCTGCTTATTACCCACAATCTTTTCTATTTCAAAGCTCTTGATAACTTGTATTTTTGGAAAATATTAAAAATGAAACAAACAAACTGTTCAAACTTGTACCTCAACTTGAAACCTGCGGTGTGTGTGTGTGTGTGTGTGTGTGTGTGTGTGTGCGCGTGCGTGTGTGCATGTGTGTGTGCGTGTGTGTAATAATATATAACACTAATGCACATAATATATTTTCTTGTACTTACATTGGTTTTTATGGTTTGTTTCAGATTTCATTTATGATACTGGCGTGAAAATATAAGAGCTACAGACATCATAAGTGCCACATTCACTCCTCCTCAACATGATTTAGTGTCATTTCATTGTTAATACTTTTCTTGGTCTGTTTTCTTGTATTTTGTATAGGCCCTGTTTCACAAAAATCTTCTTTTTTCGTTTCCATTAAGGGCACATTTAAGGAAGCTCGTTGGATTTCAGAAGACTTATACAATAAATATGATCAGATTAAAACATAATAGTACGCTTTCGGGCTTATTACTGACTACTTAAACAATTGGTGTTGTTTTGTTTACATAAAGTGTCATTTTATATAAAATATTCACTAATCTTCCAATTTGTGGTTCTTTCTCAAAAAGAGTACAATGGAACTAAGGACATTAGAACAGGTGGCTTCATCGTCCCCTGAAATGGAAGATAAGCAAAATGAATTGAAGATAGATCTAAAGGCGAGGCTGAAGGCTCTTTATCCGATGGTAAATGAAGAGGAAACACCTCTTCCTAAATCGTGGAGTCCTAAAGACAAATTCAACTATATAGGTTTATCCAACGGCAACTTGAGGGTGCACTACAAAGGACATGGAAAAACACACAAAGATGCTGCTAGTGTCAGAGCTTCGCATTCTATCCCCGCCGCGTGTGGTTTATATTATTTCGAGGTTAAAATTGTCAGCAAAGGTCGCGATGGTTATATGGGAGTTGGATTATCTGCCCAAGGAGTGAATATGAATAGACTTCCTGGCTGGGATAAACATTCATATGGTTACCATGGTGACGATGGCCATTCTTTTTGCTCTTCTGGGACAGGACTCCCTTATGGGCCGACATTTACGACCGGCGATGTCATCGGTTGTGGTGTTAATTTGATTGACAATACTTGCTTCTATACAAAAAATGGTCACAATTTAGGGGTAGCTTTTACTGATTTGCCTAATAATTTGTTCCCGACGGTCGGATTACAGACACCCGGTGAAGTCGTCGATGCCAATTTTGGTCAGGCCCCGTTTGTTTTCGACATAGAAGACATGATGAAAGAGTTACGAGCTAGAACAAGGGCGACAATAGAAAATTATCCTATCCACAACAGCCATGGAGAACAACAATTGATATTGCACAGATTAGTTTCTTCGTATTTGGTTCACCATGGCTACTGTGCAACTGCAGGGGCATTCGCCTCAAGTACTGGTCAAGAATTCAATGAAGAAATAGCTTCTATTAAAAATCGGCAAAAAATTCTGAAACTGATACTAGCTGGGCGAATGAGTGAGGCTATTGATCTCACCTGGAGGCTCTATCCTGGTCTGTTGGAAAGTAGGCCCAATTTATTATTTCTATTAAAATGCCGCCAGTTCATAGAAATGGTTAACGGGAGTGATATCGATTGTAACACAAGGCATATCGCCCACACTTCTGTAATTCAGTCTACAAACCCTTTCCGAGGTGCTGGCGAGGTTAACGGCTCTTTTGACGCTATCACTGATGAGCATGGTACAACTGATAAGAATTCTTATAATGGCCTACAGAATGGTTACATTTCTGATGATGTTTCAATGTCTAACGATTTAGATATCGGTTCAAGAAAAACATGTGGAAATCGTAATGCTATTGAGAAAATTTTGGATTTCGGGCGAGAGCTGTATAATTACAGCCAGATGCTGGTTCATGAAAATGGAACGAATGTTCAGAATAAAAAGATGCTACAAGATGCGTTCAGTTTATTAGCTTATGCAAATCCTTGGACCAGCCCGCTCGGATGGCAGCTCGATCCCATTCAAAGAGAAAACGTTTGTGCTCAATTGAATTCAGCCATTTTGGATTCGAGTAACATGGCTCGAAAGCCTCCATTGGAGATAGCTGTTTCACATGCCAAAGAGTTGATACAATTGATGTCCAGATCTGGTCTGGGCTCATGTGCTTTTGCGAATATAGATGAAATAATTATGAACTGACTGTTATGTAGGCGTACAATTCGAAACTATTTTGAATGAATTTTTATGCGATAGAATCTGCACAGATAAAAAATGCATGCTGTCACATTTTGTATTGGTGATTCATTCAAACTTTTAGGTATTTTACAGTTCTTATTCAATCAATGTCGAATCGAGAGTATGTATGTGGAAAACAGTGAAGAAGCGGGCGAATGTATCTTGAGTAATCTTCATGTTAATACTTTTATAATACCTTTCAAGTTTTTGTCAATATTTAGAGTGAAGTGTGTAATTTAATTAATAATGATCTAATGATCAGTTTGAACTAATTGATATTAAACCTGTCTTTATGACTGTAACAAACTGTTGTAAAATGTCAGCTGCAAAAAATTTGTCAAGAATTGTACTTATTTTAACGATAAAAAACTACTATTTTTTATATTAAAGAAACAAAAATTGAATCAAAAACTTTTCATTTATCAATCCCTGTCCTATCTGAACTGATTTTAATCGTAAGCTTGAGACTGATGGATATAATTAAAATTTCATAATTTTACTTTAATTGTTAAATAAGAAGTACTCATATTTTAGATTTTTAATTTGGAAAAATTCTGATCGCTGAATAAAGGTCATTCAGATACCAAGGTATGCAAGTTTATTTGAAGCGACTGAACTTGTTTTCTTATACCCATACAATGTATTTCTTTCATCAAATTATGTTTAGTTTCATTCTAATCTGATTTAGTATCTTAGATCTTAAATTTTTTTTTATCTTATCGGCATTAAGACAGAAGAATTAGAAGAAGTATGAAACAGAAGAATATTTTGCTGGTATTTGAAACCTAATGTATGGGATAATATATGATAAGGGAAGTGAAATATTAAAACATGGAATTGTGATTAATGGTAAGAACTAAATCTCTCTATATAAGAGAATTTTCTCATTATACAATTAAATCCCCTCTGCTTCTTATTTCTACTACTTTACCTACTACACATAACATTATTCTATCAATATACTACATATATTGTTATTCTGTGCCATGTATTATTTTAATTTATTTGTATCTTGTATGTTTAGTCTTGAAGAAGACCTGCAATGTGGGTCAAAACGTTGGCTTAACAATATAAAAAGTTCTCACAATATAAGAGAATTTTCTTCACCTCTACCCGGACCATTTTCTTCCTTAAGAACTACAGAGTTTATCATGCATGTTTTGCTTATGAACTTCAAAATAATATATCATATAAAAAAAAAATCAATAATTTACAATCTGATGAGCGAGCATCAGTATTCAAATTGGGTTTTTAAATAGTAAGGGTGTTTAAGCCTATACTATACTCCTTGGTAAGTTCCATTTAAAAAATATTTTAGTACAATATATAACAGAAATCCATAGTTTTCCTGATTTATTTTTTTAACATAATCAAAAAAAAAAAATTTTTTTTTCTCATGCCGGGTCGTATGATAGGACTTAACTCTGGTTCTATTAGACCTACAGAGCTGAGGTTGGACTCAAACTGTACCAAATTAAATCTTCTTTAACAAAGGTCTATTACGTTAAAAGATAAAGTAAAAAAACTGAAAAAATTGAAAAAATAAAATATAGCCTATATTTAAGTTGGACATTGTTACGTATTAAACGATATCTTTCTGCCCAATATAAATTAGATTTTTTCAAATGCTCATTGGCAAATGTCTTATTTCTTATGTCTGTCAGAGCAGGACATGTGTCTTGGTGGTCTCCATCCATTCTCCCTTGGGTGCATAATAGTACAAATGTAGGAAAAATAAATTTATACATCGAAACTTTATTGCCTGACTTCAATGTGGCTGATTAAAAGTAACATCGAATGTTATTTATAAGTAAGCTGAAAAGATATTTTAATTTCTATTTGTGTTCTGGGTAAATTCTGCAGGTTGTCACTTCAAGTTGAGTCACATGTTTTTATCTTTCCATTCGTTTCCCTTTTAATATTTTCTAAAAATACAATTTATCATGAGCTTAAGTATGGAAAATAGAAAGCAATTTTGGGAAATGTGTATACTTTGGTAATCATTTTATCTAGAAATAAACTTTTTAAAAACATATATCATCTATAATGCGAAGTGTTAGTTGAAAATTTTATTTATTTACAAAGTGATAACCAAAATCCACTCCTCACCCATAATTACATTGTCTTTTCCATACTAAAATTTAAAATGAAATGAATAAACAGTTAAAACTTGTAACTCAACTCGATCAGAGTACCTGCAGAACAGGAACCAAAAAAAAATTAGATTATTTTCACTTTATTATTTGATCTAAATTAGATAATTGTGAAGATTAAAGAATTATTTATAAGAGTCCACATTCAGTTTCAAAAATGGCCGGTAGATAGCAGCACAAGTTAAGAAAGATAAAGACATGAAATATAACAACTTTCTCTTCAAATAAAAATGGTTAAAAAATTAAAACAATTAACAAAAAACTATAAATAGTAATATGAACTAAGTCAACAAGATCCTAAAATTAAAGTAATGCTCAAAGAAGATTCGTTCTCGTGTGTACAACGCAAAAATGGTGAGAACAGGGGGGCATGGGATCGTTGAAGAGGACGGGTTTGTCTTGACTGAGAGGCGACTCTGGTAGCTCAATTGGTAGAGTAATGTCGCGGAGAGACAGAGGACCCGGGTTCGAATCCCGGCCGGAGGCATATCTTTTCTCTTCCAATAAAAATAGTTAAAAATATTTATATAAGTTCCTGTAAGCTCCATAAGATCCCAGCACCATACACTCATTTCCAAAGTCATAAGCTGAAATTTGTAATAGGATAGTAGGAGTACAAAGGAGCTCAAATGCTAGGCAAAACATTAGACCTGGCAATGCTGCTTTCTCTCAACAGAGTCATAGAACTAAGATAGTCCTGGTACCTGCGACAAGATGGAGACCAATCGCAGCTAGCGATCTGATCTATTAACTGAACTCGTACTCTTATTACAACATAAACATTTGAAATCCGAAAAGGTTGTTTGGATAGTGCTGGCATCTAATGGATTTTATTAGAACTATGATTTTTGGAACGTGATTTACTCTCATGCAATTAAAACATTAATATTAAACAGTGCCTCATTTCGTCAATTCAGGTGAAGACGTTAATTAAAATTCTAAAATACTCTAAAACTGTAGTTGAACTGCGTATATTGATAACTTAAGGCGTTATAACGAAATTATTAAATTAATTTTATCATATTAAAAAGTTCTATGCAAACTCTCTACTGTACAATTTTTCAGGTCAAGGACCGTACTTTGTACTTCGTGTTCAGTGTAGACCCACATCGGAACCGCTGAACATGGAAATAATTTTATAGTTATTGCAATAACGCGTTTATTCAAGCAAATATTTCATTATTACATTTTTCTGTGTAAGAATTTAATGCAGTTTTTATCTTCGGAGTGTAAATGAGGTAATGATTCAGTTTTTCACAACTAATATTTCCCGTTTTCAATTATCGATCTTTTATCGGTTCTAGTGCATGTATAATGAATTTATATACTTTTTATATTGATAAAATCATAAAAAGAAATAATATGACGTAATATTTCATTTTTTTTAATAACTATTATTTCCCGTTTTAATTTATCGATCTTTTTTGTGTTCAAATGTTCTATAATGATTTTAGAGCGTTTTTTATTGGTAGAATAAATTAAAACAGTTCCATTAAGTTCAATTTTAAACATTTTCTCTACTTTGAACTTTGTACACGACATGACGGTGCAGGTTCGTACTTGGTACCTCGTGCTCAGTGTGCTACCAGTTCTGAACCGATGAACATTGGAATAATTTATTAGTTATTGCAAATTTAGCGAGTTTATTCAAGCAAATATTTCATTATTACATTTTACTACGTAAGAATTTAATGCAGTTTTTATCTTCGGAGTGTAAATGAGGTAATGATTCAGTTTTTCACAACTAATATTTCCCGTTTTCAATTATCAATCTTTTATTGGTTCTAGTGCATGTATAATGAATATATATATACTATTTACATAGGCAATATACCACAAAAAGAAAAAATGTGACGAAATGTTTCATTTTTTTTTTAATAACTATTATTTCCCGTTTTAATTTATCGATCTTTTTTATATTCAAGTGTAGTATAATGATTTTAGAGGGTTTTTTATTGGTAAAATAAATTAAAACAATTCCATTAAGTTTAATTTTAAACATTTTCTCTACTTTGAACTTTGTACCCGACATGACGGTGCAGGGTCGTACTTGGTACCTCGTGCTCAGTGTGAACCAGCTCTGAACCGATGAAAATGGGAATAATTTAATAGTTATTGCAAAATTAGCGAGTTTATTCAAGCAAATATTTCATTATTACATTTTACTACGTAAGAAATTAATGTAGTTTTCATATTCCGAGTGTAAATGTGGTAACGATTCACTTTTTTAATAACTAATATTTCCCGTTTTCAATTATCGATGTTTTATTGGTTCTAGTGCATGTGTAATGAATATATATACTATTTATATAGGTAATATAACACAAAAAGAAAAAATGTGACGAAATTTTTCATTTTTTTAAAATAACTATTATTTCCCGTTTTAATTTATCGATCTTTTTTATATTCAAGTGTAGTATAATGATTTTAGAGGGGTTTTTATTGGTAAAATAAATTAAAACAGTTCCATTAAGTTTAATTTTAAACATTTTCTCTACTTTGAACTTTGTACCCGACATGACGGTGCAGGTTCGTACTTGGTACCTCGTGCTCAGTGTGGAACCAGCTCTGAACCGATGAACATAGGAATAAGTTAATTGTTATTGCAAATTTAGGAAGTTTATTCAAACAAATATTTCATTATTACATTTTACTATGTAAGAAATTAATGAGGTCTTCATCTTCAGAGTGTAAATGAGGTTGAAATTCACTTTTTCACTTACTAATATTTCCCGTTTAAAAATATCGACCTTTAATTGGTTCTAGTGCATGTATAATGCATTTATATACTTTTTATATTGGTAATATAACATAATAAGAAAAAATATGACGAAATATTTCATTTTAAATAATAACTATTATTTCCCGTTTTAATTTATCGATCTTTTATTGGTTCTAGTGCATGTTTAATGAATATATATACTATTTATATAGGTAATATAACACAAAAAGAAAAAATGTGACGAAATTTTTCATTTTTTTTAAATAACTATTATTTCCCGTTTTAATTTATCGATCTTTTTTATATTCAAGTGTAGTATAATGATTTTAGAGGGGTTTTTATTGGTAAAATAAATTAAAACAGTTCCATTAAGTTTAATTTTAAACATTTTCTCTACTTTGAACTTTGTACCCGACATGACGGTGCAGGTTCGTACTTGGTACCTCGTGCTCAGTGTGAACCAGCTCTGAACCGATGAAAATGGGAATAATTTAATAGTTATTGCAAAATTAGCGAGTTTATTCAAGCAAATATTTCATTATTACATTTTACTACGTAAGAAATTAATGTAGTTTTCATATTCCGAGTGTAAATGTGGTAACGATTCACTTTTTTAATAACTAATATTTCCCGTTTTCAATTATCGATGTTTTATTGGTTCTAGTGCATGTGTAATGAATATATATACTATTTATATAGGTAATATAACACAAAAAGAAAAAATGTGACGAAATTTTTCATTTTTTTAAAATAACTATTATTTCCCGTTTTAATTTATCGATCTTTTTTATATTCAAGTGTAGTATAATGATTTTAGAGGGGTTTTTATTGGTAAAATAAATTAAAACAGTTCCATTAAGTTTAATTTTAAACATTTTCTCTACTTTGAACTTTGTACCCGACATGACGGTGCAGGTTCGTACTTGGTACCTCGTGCTCAGTGTGGAACCAGCTCTGAACCGAAGAACATAGGAATAAGTTAATTGTTATTGCAAATTTAGGAAGTTTATTCAAACAAATATTTCATTATTACATTTTACTATGTAAGAAATTAATGAGGTCTTCATCTTCAGAGTGTAAATGAGGTTGAAATTCACTTTTTCACTTACTAATATTTCCCGTTTAAAAATATCGACCTTTAATTGGTTCTAGTGCATGTATAATGCATTTATATACTTTTTATATTGGTAATATAACATAATAAGAAAAAATATGACGAAATTTGTTATTTTTTTTAAATAACTATTATTTCCCGTTTTAATTTATCGATCTTTTATTGGTTCTAGTGCATGTTTAATGAATATATATACTATTTATATAGGTAATATAACACAAAAAGAAAAAATGTGACGAAATTTTTCATTTTTTTTAAATAACTATTATTTCCCGTTTTAATTTATCGATCTTTTTTATATTCAAGTGTAGTATAATGATTTTAGAGGGGTTTTTATTGGTAAAATAAATTAAAACAGTTCCATTAAGTTTAATTTTAAACATTTTCTCTACTTTGAACTTTGTACCCGACATGACGGTGCAGGTTCGTACTTGGTACCTCGTGCTCAGTGTGAACCAGCTCTGAACCGATGAAAATGGGAATAATTTAATAGTTATTGCAAAATTAGCGAGTTTATTCAAGCAAATATTTCATTATTACATTTTACTACGTAAGAAATTAATGTAGTTTTCATATTCCGAGTGTAAATGTGGTAACGATTCACTTTTTTAATAACTAATATTTCCCGTTTTCAATTATCGATGTTTTATTGGTTCTAGTGCATGTGTAATGAATATATATACTATTTATATAGGTAATATAACACAAAAAGAAAAAATGTGACGAAATTTTTCATTTTTTTAAAATAACTATTATTTCCCGTTTTAATTTATCGATCTTTTTTATATTCAAGTGTAGTATAATGATTTTAGAGGGGTTTTTATTGGTAAAATAAATTAAAACAGTTCCATTAAGTTTAATTTTAAACATTTTCTCTACTTTGAACTTTGTACCCGACATGACGGTGCAGGTTCGTACTTGGTACCTCGTGCTCAGTGTGGAACCAGCTCTGAACCGATGAACATAGGAATAAGTTAATTGTTATTGCAAATTTAGGAAGTTTATTCAAACAAATATTTCATTATTACATTTTACTATGTAAGAAATTAATGAGGTCTTCATCTTCAGAGTGTAAATGAGGTTGAAATTCACTTTTTCACTTACTAATATTTCCCGTTTAAAAATATCGACCTTTAATTGGTTCTAGTGCATGTATAATGCATTTATATACTTTTTATATTGGTAATATAACATAATAAGAAAAAATATGACGAAATATTTCATTTTAAATAATAACTATTATTTCCCGTTTTAATTTATCGATCTTTTTTTATATTCAAGTGTACTATAATGATTTGTTTGTTTGTTTGTTCATTTAACGTCACTTTATGCTGCTATGGCTAATCGGACGATACTACATAGGGAGCTCTAAATTTTGCCTATCCAGGTTTAATTAGGATAGGGATTTTTAACGAGTACCTAACATCGTACAGGCTAATAGTGATTTTAGAGTAGTTCTAGTGCATGTAATATGCATTTATATACTTTTTATACTTGTAACATAACAAAATAAGAAAAAATATGACGTAATATTTCATTTTTATTAATATATATAATTTCCCGTTTTAATTTATTGATATTTTTTATATTCAAGTGTACTATAATGATTTGTTTGTTTGTTCATTTAACGTCACTTTTTGCTCCTATGGCTAATCGGACGATACTACATAGGGAGCTCTAAATTTTGCCTATCCAGGTTTAATTAGGATAGGGATTTTTAACGAGTACCTAACATCGTACAGGCTAATAATGATTTTAGAGTTGTTCTAGTGCATGTAATATGCATTTATATACTTTTTATACTTGTAACATAACAAAATAAGAAAAAATATGACGTAATATTTCATTTTTATTAATATATATAATTTCCCGTTTTAATTTATTGATATTTTTTATATTCAAGTGTACTATAATGATTTGTTTGTTTGTTCATTTAACGTCACTTTTTGCTCCTATGGCTAATCGGACGATACTACATAGGGAGCTCTAAATTTTGCCTATCCAGGTTTAATTAGGATAGGGATTTTTAACGAGTACCTAACATCGTACAGGCTAATAATGATTTTAGAGTTGTTCTAGTGCATGTATTATGCATTTATATACTTTTTATATTTGTAACATAACAAAATAAGAAATAATATGACGTAATATTTCATTTTTTTTAATAACTATTATTTCCCGTTTTAATTTATCGATCTTTTTTTATATTCAAGTGTACTATAATGATTTTAAAAAGGTTTAATATTAGTAATATAAATTAAAACAGTTCCATTAAGTTTAATTTTAAACATTTTCTCTACTTTGAACTTTGTACCCGACATGACGGTGCAGGTTCGTACTTGGTACCTCGTGCTCAGTGTGGAACCAATTCTGAACCGATGAACATAGGAATAAGTTAATTGTTATTGCAAATTTAGGAAGTTTATTCAAACAAATATTTCATTATTACATTTTACTATGTAAGAAATTAATGCGGTCTTCATCTTCAGAGTGTAAATGAGGTTGGAATTCACTTTTTCACTTACTAACATTTCCCGTTTAAAAATATCGATCTTTAATTGGTTCTAGTGCATGTATTATGCATTTATATACTTTTTATATTGGTAATATAACATAATAAGAAAAAATATGATGTAATATTTCATTTTAATTAATAACTATTATTTCCCGTTTTAATTTATCGATCTTTTTTTATATTCAAGTTTACTATAATGATTTTAGAGGGTTTTTATTGGTAATATAAATAAAAACAGTTCTATTAAGTTTAATTTTAAACATTTTCTCTACTTTGAACTTTGTATCCGACATGACGGTACAGGTTGGTATTTGGTACCTCGTGCTCAGTGTGGAACCAGCTCTGAACCGATGCACACGGGAATAACACAGGCCAACGATGAAAAAACTTTTTTAATGAAAATACCTTATTCTTATGTTGTTTAGGTTGCTGAATCCAAATATGATGCTTAAAAAGTTGTATCACCCACCATTTATTCACATTTTATAGTTAAATTCATGAAATAAAGAAATATTTTTAGAATTTAACAGCTTTTTCATAGTTAAGATAACATGAAAAAATAGGTCTAATGAACAAAGATGATGTTGGCAGCACTGCTGAAACACATGCTAAACAGCTGATGTTTTGTTTATTTTCAACATAACCTCACTTTTACGTTTCCTGTACATGTGCTCAGTGCAATGTCTCATCGCGGCTGTAAAAACTCCGCTGACAGTTTTTGTTATATTTGTGGTGAGTTTGTTATTAAAAAGCACCAAAGAAACATTACAGACTTTGTGAAAAAGGTTTATCTAGCATACTTTGGAACCAAACTTGGAGACCAGGATAAACCTTGGGCACCGCATAAGGTATGTTATGTATGTGTTGAAGACCTCAGGAAATGGTCAAAAAAAGAGAAAAAACACTTTAAATTTGCTGTTCCCATGATATGGAGGGAACCAAAAAATCATTCCGATGACTGTTACTTTTGCAGTGTAGATATTACTGGTCATAACTCTAAGAACAAGAAGGTAATAAGCTACCCTAACCTTCCGTCCGCCATCCGACCAGTAGGGCACGGTGTAGATTTGCCAATCCCGGAACCACCAGAGGACTTAAATTCTATTGAAACAGAAGTATTTTCTGATGTACAGTCGGAGTTAGATGAACACGATGAAGAATTCCAATGTGTTACAGAAAATGTAGAGCCTAAATTGTTCACTCAGGTCGAGCTTAATGACTTAGTTAGGGATCTGGGCTTAACAAAAGAAAAAGCTGAACTGCTTGGCTCTAGGCTAAAAGAAAAGAACTTGCTGGCGGCTGGAACCAGCATTCATGTGTATAGGAAGAGAGAACAACAATTTTCGAAGTATTTTGAACAAGAGGGTGATTTGGTGTACTGCTCAGACATTCATGGTTTAATGAATGAGTTTGGAATTGAATACAAAACAGAAGATTGGAGGTTGTTTATTGATTCATCCAAAAATAGTTTGAAGGCAGTTTTAGCACACAACGGTAACATGTATGCCTCTGTACCTGTCGGTCATTCTGTACATATGAAAGAGAGTTACGAAAATCTAGAAATAGTGTTAAATAAAATAGGTTATTCTGCACACGGTTGGATGATATGTGGTGATTTGAAAGTTACGTGCATGCTCCTTGGTCAGCAAGGGGGTTTTACCAAATTTCCATGTTTCTTGTGTGAATGGGACAGTAGAGCTCGGAATCAACATTGGTGCAGAAAGAACTGGCCTGCTAGGGAGTCTTTAAAGCCTGGCGAGAAGAACATTTTACGCAAAAACCTTGTAGATCCAAAAAACGTGCTCCTACCACCACTACATATTAAGTTAGGTCTCATGAAACAGTTTGTAAAGGCTTTGCCTAAAGATGGGCTTTGTTTCAAATATCTCTGTCAGAAGTTTCCACACCTTTCAGAAGCTAAACTGAAAGAAGGCGTCTTTACCGGGCCTGATATTAGAAAAATGATGTTTGACGTTAACTTTGAATCCACAATGACCTCAAATGAAAAGGAAGCATGGGTTTCATTCAAGCAAGTTGTCACCAAGTTTTTGGGAAATGAAAAAGACCCAGAATATAAGGCTATTGTTGCTAACATGTTAAAAAAATTTGAACAGTTAGGATGTTTGATGAGCCTGAAAGTTCACTTTTTGAGCAGCCACCTCGATTACTTCCCGGAAAATTTAGGAGATGTTAGTGAGGAGCAAGGTGAGCGTTTTCACCAGGACGTTAAAGTGATGGAAAAACGTTACCAGGGCCGCTGGAATACCAACATGATGGGGGATTACTGTTGGTCACTTCACCGGGAAGTTCAGCAAGCTATTCATCGCAGGAAAAGCTACACAAGAAGCTTCAAGGAAAAAAGGGAAAGAAAATATAAACCAATTCCAGTTGACAAGTGAACCTTGTATCATCACATAAAATTACTATTCCAAGTATTTTACTGTAAATACAAACCATTTTTACGATTCTACAGTGTTTCATTGATTTCCCTGTATACTGTAAATGGGTATTAGACTATATAATAAAATACATTTTGCTTGGAAACTAAGGGTGATACATAAAAACTACGAGCAGATTTGGATTCAGCACATAAAAATCTATCAAGATCAGCTATTAAAATTAAAAAAGTTTTCAAAAAGGTTTTTTTTGTTGGCCTGTGTAATTTAATAGTTGTTGCAAATTTAGGGAGTTTATTCAAACAAATATTTTATTAATACATTTTACCATTTGTTTCGTAGTAGAAATGAGGTTATTACTAATATTTCCTGTAAAATTAATAATTGATGTTTGAATATATTACATTATATAGACACGCGAGCATGTATAACGATATTTTGGATGTGAAATATAAATTAAAATGAGTAAATTATGTATGTTTATTTTTAAAAATTATAATATTTTCTGAGCAGCCAATTTATTTACTCAAAATTTCTTCGTACTTCGCTATAGTAAAGACTATAGGACTCCTTTTTATGAAATTATATTTTGAGGTCCTATTTCAATTATTCATATGTTAGTTTTGGTTACTTACATAGTTAGACACTATGCACAAACTTTTTATAATGATAAAATAATGTATAAATTTAATTATTTTCCCACCACCCTGAGCAGTGTACCCTAGCCTCCAGTCAGGTCCCAGCTCCGAAGAAGTGGATTTTTTTAAAACAATGTAAACATATTTTTTAACAATTCGTAATACATTATACATACATTTTTCAATTATACCCTTTCATTGAAACAATACATAATTAAATATATCAGAATATGAGCATTGGAGCCTGCACCTGTTTCTTTTACCTTAATGATATTATCACTACTTCTTTTAAGTATTGATTTGGTGTTGAGCAATATTAGGTTAAATTTGTTACAGTTATATTATTATTATTGTTATATTGTATTAATTACTGTTTATTTTTTGTTTGCAGGATCGGAATCTTCTCAGCAACATGGAATTGAAGTAAGTAACATATGTTTTTATATATTAACAGTATTAAATATAGTTTTAAAGTATATATTGTAGCAAAAAGTAGATAAGTAGATAGATTGTTTTATTTTATAATATTGTTTCATTAGATTTCATTAAAAGAAATTTTTTATTTAAGTATAAATACTACATATTATACATATAATGTATATGCTCACATTGAGGCCATAGCTTAATGAATAAAAAAACGCCCTTCTTGTATGAAGCCTTTAAGTTTTATGAATTATACTTTTTGAACACTATGATCGTTTAAATAAAATCAAAATTGATTGATATAGAAGTATTTTTGAAACTGTTTTCTCTTTTTCAGTTGCTAAGAAGATGTTCCAGAGGCATCACTGTGATTGTGAATTGTGAATAGTGGAATTGTGATTAGTGAATAGTGGAATTGTGATTAGTGAATAGTGGAATTGTGATTAGTGAATAGTGGAATTGTGCTGGACAAGTTCCGAAGCCGCGACCTGGAAGTTAGAGACCTCAGGTAACCGTACCGTCGAGGGTACGATTTTCCACGGAGGACCTGCGAGGAGGTTCCACGACTCCCTCATGGGGGAAGACTCTTCTCTGGAGGCGGGACGATTCGCTCTCTGGAGGACCTGGCAGGCCATCTCCAGGCGCTCAGCTCTTTCCCTCTTCAGTGGTGAGCCGTTCTCGGTCTCACAGGATGGTTGGAAGGATACGAAACATCTCCTCAGTGTTCAGCAGGTCCCGGAGAAGGATCCATGGCCATCGGGTTCCTCCAAGCCCTCAACTTCCAGCGGGCTCTCCCCCCGGTACTCTTCTCCTTTTCCCGGGTTTTCCATTCTTCTAGCTGAGCCTATCTTTCGAGGTTATGCTTACTCGATCAGATGTTGCGTTCTAGCGAGAGATTTTAAGGAAGGGGAAATCGAAGTATTCCACGGCTCGTCGTGTTTGGGAACTCGAATCGCGCCATCGAAGTGATGTCGCAACTGGGCAGTCCTCGTGTCACAGTTGCACTGGAAGAAGAACATCGCGCAACTTGCCGAACTTGGTAACTGAAATGACTATTTTTATGGTTGGTTTTTTTATTTATTTTGTATATGTTATTATTTTAAGAAGATTATATGGAATATAATAGTTTAAAATAATAACATAATTATATATAGTATTAAACCTATAATAATTATAGGTTTAACTTTCAGATAGTCCCGTCTGGGTCTGTGTTTCCCTAAATGCCCCAAGTAATTTAACATTTTTAATAAAAAATTCTCGCCAACCACAATTTCACCTGAAATTTAGCTGCATCTGCTCCGTCTTGATTATAAATAATAAAAATAAGCAGATTTTTTAAAAATTCAATGTTGTTGAAAACAATTAATAAATATTATAAAAATTAATATTATTGAACCCGCCTCCCCCCAACATTGGCTTTTATTAGTTGCGGTTCAATGCCTCATTTTTTCAGGAGCTAAAGGAATTCAAACCAGACTAGATATAGTAGAGAGATATTAAATTTGAGGGATAATTTGGTTTGATATTTTGCTGGCACCTGAGGATGAGGTTTTGTCCTATACACTAATAGTTAAAAAGCCAATGATGATTCTTATCATTCTCATAAAAAAGGTTTTAAATAAGATTTATTTCAATCAGAATCTTTTTTAATGAAGGATTTCTCACGGCCTCGTTTTAAAAACCGAAACTTAGTAGACATTTTTTTAAATTCATATCATTTCAGTTGCAACCTTAGTCAGTTGTGCGATCTTCTTCTTCTTGGGTAACAATGACACGAAAATCGCTCAGCTAGTGACACCACTTTGGTAACGCAGTCCGAATTCCCTACCCGGCGAATCGTTGAATATCTCGATCCCTTCTTCTTTCGACTCTTTCGTTACAACGCAGCAGCTTTTCGAGGTAGGGTGGCTTTGAGAGAAGGGGTCGGCTTGGAGAGAGGAAAATTCGGGGAAAGGGGAAAAATCCCGGAAGGGGAGGGTTCCTGGAGGTTGAGGACCTGAAGGAAGCCGGTGAAGATGGGGCCCTCCCCAGTTCGTATCGAGCGCCGAAGAGATGGAGTCGTATCCTTTCGATCACCCCGCAAGAGCGATGGAGGCTCACTGCTCACGAGGGATGAGATGGACTTCATAAGGTGGCTCGCCAAGTCCTTAGGAGTGCGGATCGTTCCGCCTTCCAAGAAGAGTTTTCTGCCAGCGAGGGATTCGGGGAATTTCCTCGAGGAACCTCCACAGAATATCGCATCCTTTGTGGTACGAGGATCTTCAATGTTAGAAGAAAGAAAGAAAACCCTGTGAGGATGAAAATGACAAACTAAAACATCAGACGCAGAATGAATCAAGTAAGTTATTTACTATACACTTATATGATTATTAACCTAATGTTCATTTTTATAATAATTTTTTATATGTTGCAGTAAACTTCTGACGGACTTGCCTTCCTACTTCTTGCTTCTACGATTAAACCTTAGTGATTTTTTTATTTGATGTTAATATGATATAGGTTGGAACTACATAGGGAATATTTTGTCTTGAAGACACCATTCTTCTAATTAGGTTTTTTGGTTCTGATGGATATGACATGCCTTCGTGTCTATTAAATGGTTCAACCTATCAACAATTAACATTAATTTATTTTTGATCAAGAAGAAGGGAATGAAGTACGAAAAAAAAAATAGTTATGACTATTTCATCTTCGGACCATCTCCATTTTATGTATTATACAGCTCAGCATTCTTGACACATTAAAAAAAAATTATCCTTTAGCTCCCATACAATAATTGAAGTCTACTGTAACAAATACATTATATTCACGACATTCCGCTTTACAACCTGTAATAAGAAAATTTAAGATGTAAGGAGCGACTTTTAAGTTTTTATTTTTCCATGCAATCCTTCTCATGTAACAATTTATACTTCATACAACATAGAAAGAACAATTGAAAGATACATGATGATGCTATATTTAGTGGTAGCGCTATAAGAATTCAATTGAGTAAGCCAAGATTAAAAAAATAGAATAGTTAAATGACATATAAGTTAGTTATTTGTTTAATTTTTGTATAAGGAAATAAATTTAAACCTTTTTGAAGCATTTTTTCATCCTCATGATGTGACATTATTTCATTTGTGTTGTCTCTTGTTTCATTTTTTCGATAAATTTCTGTCGCCGGTGTGTTAAAATCATTCTTCACAATTTGGAATATTTCTTTCCTTCTCAAACCATTAACTTTTGTTGTACTAGAATCTGAAATATGTTAATCATAACAATGTTCAATTAAGATATATTCCTTGTTTATTATAATAATTAATAATTATATAATATTAAAATTACAAACGATTTATGCTTACAACTTAATATCGGTTAGTTACAAAACAAATTTTAAGGTTATAAAAAAAATCGATTATTAATAAAGGCGGAATTATGCGGAGCTGAAATTTAGATATATTATTCGTAGTATGTTTCTCTACGACCTCGAATAAATTACAAACCGGAACAATGTGGAACATTTTAGTAATGTCTTTTTAAATTTTTTTTTTTTTTTATGTTAGAAAGCAAGCATGCCTATCTTATTCTTATACTTTTTGGGTAGATATAATAACATTTAACAGATTTTTATATTGTTTAACATACCTGAAGTAATCGAATCCATTTTATTTGGAATAAAATATGCGAATATACAAATATTGAGACGCCTTACAATGTTACCTGTTTTCTTCTCTTCCAAACATAACACTGGCCGCTCGCTCGAGAGCTAAGTTCCAACTGCCATCTGCCGGTGTATTGTCAAGTTAAGGGCCTATTATGAATGGATTTTACTTCATTAGGGACTACTTTAGCCAACCCTCTCCTTAGTAATCTCGAAAAATCTCCTTAGAAAACTTTCATTTTTCGAATTTTGACCGGGTTTTTTCGATTTGGCCCCACTGTGCAACGGTCAAAGCAACCGCTTCAGCAACGGTCCAGGAGCAGCCGTATTAGTCTCGTCTAGCGTCCACACTACTATTTCAGTTCCTAGACCAATCTTAGCCAATACACCATGGAGAGCATTGTTTTGTGCGGAATGAATTCTTGCTTTATGCTTATTAAAAATACAAAATAAAATATTTAAACATTTTATTGCCTGTTATTACTTATATTAACCTTCTTGCATTTCCCACAATCAACGAATATATGATATTTTTTTCAAATTTTAGCAAAAAAAAACAAACAAATGCGATCAATAAAAGAAATGGTGAAAATCGTAAACTACCTATTTTAAATCTTGTGTATTTATGAAGAATTAGTGCAGTTTACTTGCGTTTCTCAAAAAAAAAAAAAAAATTAAAAAATTACAATAAAAGTTTATTTTAAAATAAGCATGTAATATAGAATGGCTTTTTTTTGTTTCTTTTATATATAGCTTTTCAAGGAACTCGAAAAAAAAATACAGAATTACATTTTAAAAATGACATGATACATAAAATTATTTCTAGGAATGCCGGTTGATTTGGAACAATATCATAAAATGTATCACACATAATTGCATTTAACACAGCTTTCACTTTAGCACAGTTTATCTGACAAATAAAAAGAAAAACCAATAGTAATAGTATGGTCTATAATAGTTTGGATCAGGTGAAAATTCAATTTATTTCGCTTGTTTAAGTTACCAATGAATTAAAAATTTTGCATTGCACAATTAAAAATAAGGTATAAAAAACTACTTGAATTTACGTATTCCTCAGATTCTGAACACTTAAATCTAACTATTTACTGTAGGAATTTTCGGCCAAGACTGTGTTAGTTGGATCGTGAAAAGAGGGAAATATTAAAACCGATCAAAGAAAGTTAAATGAACATTTCCACTGCATATCTGACAGATAGGCGCGCCTATCGTAATGTTAAACAAATTAAAACCGGTCTTTTAAATTAAATTATAACTGACATAATTGAATTATTATTATAATTTTTAGTATACACATGATAGTTGATATCTATAATTACAATAATTATGTTGAATACTGCTCAGACTGGGCTATGTCTCGTCTCGTTGCATGAAGTCTCCCATTCGGGTAGGGAGACTTTAGCCAGCGATTTTGGTCTCAGCAACGGCTCCGCAACCGTCTAGCTAGACCAGCTAGACCATGTCTCTGAGATCAGGTCTAAGCAATGGTCTAGTAGTGTGGACATAGCTTAATATGATGAGGGGAATGTTTAAAATTGCTATTAATAAAAATAAATTAAATATATATTAAACAAAATTAAAAATGAAAGAGGGAATATACATACAGGAGTGTTTTCACAATATAGAAAATCCTGAATAAATAATTATTTCATCATGCCTCTAATATAATAGTTTAGAAGAGCTAAATAATAATAAGAAACATAAAATAATAACAATTAAATAAAAAGTTCCAAACACAAAGCCAAGAGTCATATAAAGTTATATTAACTAAACAATTATTTTATGTCCAACTTTTGTTCTTTTATATTAAAAAGGTTAACTAGAATAAGAGTTAATAATAAATTCCCATTTGTATCGCTTGTATAACTGTCAGTTGATTGCAAATGTCGCTCCTTCAAAAGAACAATGCCATAACTAAAAAACAATAATTTTTCAATTGAGGATGAGTTAAAAAAATAAAAACTACGTTTAAATGCTACGCTATTAATATTCCGTTAATAATATTCAGGATAAATTAATTTTTACTTACGACGTATCTGTGGCACCTGTGGATAGTGGGCTAAGTCGAATTTTGTGAATTTCAAGCTATCTACTTAAAATCGTAATTTTTTTCTCTTTCCTTGTGTCCAACACGCTAAGTGTTCCGTCCATTGCAATGAAGGATATTCCTTTGTGAATTGTGGGCTGATACTCCAATCTTGAACTTAAAATAAGTTCAGAAAAATTATGATTCTAAGTAGATAGTTTGAAATTCACAAAATTCGACTTGGCCCACTATGCACAGGAGCCACAGATATATCCCAGATAAGTTTCTATTACTAAAATAAATACTCATAAAAAATAATTCTAAAAACTGTTTTCGTATACCTGTTTAACAACCATTAAGAACTCTAACCTATTTTGAAAATGTAGTAAATGAAAAAATAAATGCCAACATTTATTGCAATATATTGTAAATCTATCTGAACCAATTATGGAATCAAAAACTACTTCCTGTCCAAAGAAATTTAATTTAATTGCTTAATATAAAAAATAAAACTAAAATAATTAATCGTTGCATTTTATTATCTCTCATTAAAAAAAATGAAATTATAATAGTAAAAGCTGTATTGCTAAAATCCATGAAGTCTATCGGGGATTCAGTAATGCCAATAGGTTTCTAGGTAAGTGCTGTAATGCTAATAAGCCTATTGTAGTGCAAGAAGGTAATCTGTTCGTGGTCAGACTTATTTTTCCCCTAATTAAGGGAACACACTTTAAAGAGGCTGAGTGAGCCATAAGAGGATCAGAATATCCCGGAGAGTTGTTGAACATAGGGTTGGGTGATAGTCGATAGTTAGCACTATCGATAAGCCGATTCTATCAGTAGAAAACTATCGAATGCTATCGATAGTTTTTCGATACCTGCTTCCTTTTTTTCCAAACCTATTCAATAAAGAATTTCAACTAATTTAATTAAATTCAATTGCCTTCCTACTATTTGAAATTTGCAGGATTATAAATTATAAGATTATATCATAAAGATGAGAAAAAATAATTTATTTGAATTTTAAAAAGTATTTATAATTTACATGTTTACAATAACAATGAACAAATCAAATCTTCAGAAACGAAAAATTACGTAATAGTTAATTTCAAGAGTCAAGTGTACTCCTTGAGCCACATATTTCCCGAAAGAAAAACTAGCATATCTAGTTGAACATTTAAGAATTGTAGAAAAAGATCCCTAATTAAGGAGGAAGTTAAGGATATAAAACCCTAGAAGAGCCAATGCTCAGTATCGCGCATTTGGTTTGTTTGCACAAGTGTGAGACAGCGTGTACTACCCAACATAATGTAATTAGTAATTTAGGATAATTAAATAATGACACGTCCGGTGCGGCATCAAAGTTATATAGAAGAGAACCCTTGAGCTCTTGGAATTCCGAGTTCAATTTCAAAAGAACTCGACACTAGACAGAGACAGATCAGCATAATTTCGAGAGTTTCAAAACTTGAGGATAAAAAAGATCCATCGATCGTCGACACAATCGATATAAATGACCTATCGATTTATCGATAGTAACTATCGACTATCTTCTAATCCTAGTTCAACAATGTATGATAGAATAATTGATTAGTATGCCTCTGATCAGCAACACAATACAAATACGCACGCTCTCGATATTGCTTAGAACTTTTATTCAAAGTATTTTAAATTAAATATTTTATTTGAAAAGAAAAGATATGGCCACGGAGAGGTGAAGGTCCTGGGGTTCGAGTCGCGGTCCTGGCCATATCTTTTCTTTTCAAATAAAATATTTAAAAAAATTATATCATATAAAAATAAAATAAATCATAATATTATTTTAAATTAAGTTATAGTTCTATCAGAGAGCGGAGTGAGGCAGAGTCATCTACGTTGCCGTGCCACAGGGCCCGAGTCAAATCCGGCTTTGGCAAATTTTATTTAACCTGTTAACAGTTGGGGTTTGGTCATTTGGAACCGTTCTGGGGCACACCCAGTCTCAAAAAACACTCCGATTTTTAAATTCTTCATGGTGCCGTTGGAAGTCATAAATATACTGCAACATGTAATAAATAAAGTTTCATATACAATTTTTTAATAAACTACTTTTTTTATGCGTGAACTTCCTTTGCTATTTTTATTTTTAAACATTTCTTTTATTCCAGGTCAAATCTACAACGAACTTCAAGAATTATCGCCACGAGTCATCCCGATACATCGCAAGGTCTACCAGAAGTTGAAGATAAGATGTTTTCCAAAGCAATTCAATTCCACGGCCCTCCGATTCTACGTAGGTCATCCGATTCTACTCAGATCAGCGGATTCGTATGGGAAGTGGACAACAGAGAGGTAAGATTTAGTTTTTCGTTAGCTACTAAATTATGTGAACAATCTTTAGCAGTATTTTACAGGAGCTTTTTAAATAAAAATAGATTTTCCACTTCTTCTCCCCGTTCTAATAATTCTTCTATATTGTCAGAACGGGTGATAAATAGAGAAATTAGTACTCCACTAGCCTACAGTGTTTGGTTTCCAGAAATTTCGACTTTGTTCAAGTCCTATAGCTCCATTAGGTCTGCTCCTACTGCATTTACAAATTGGACAGTTCTGTTCCTATTCAAAATGTGTGTCCTCATCTATCTGTTTTCATCTCAACAGAAACCTCTAAGGTTTCTAAAGCAATTGTAGTTTCCATTGCATTCATAGGGGTCGACTTAATTGTACTATGAATTTTTTTTAAATGTTTATCTTAAGAAGTTTTGAGTGAGCTGATATACGCTAATTATTGAGATGTCATTTTCCATTACCGGTCCTGTGTATTAATCTGTTTAAGCCTTTCAGTGGCATCCCTCCCTCAAAATTCTAGCGTGTGGTTTTTTTTTTTAGTAGACAGATAAAATTGATTTTCCTTTATACAAATACTTCTGCCTTATTCCTCCTATGAAGTTTTACTAACAATCTTATTAAAATTAAATAAACATTTAATAAGTTTTATTCTGGAAGCGGGATTGGTAAGTCGTAGAACTGGTAGCCGTAGATGGCTCTAATCAGTCAGCCTCTGTAAAGTGGGTACCCTTAATAATGGGGGAAACTTGCGGTTGAGCGTAATCTAAGGCATAGAGATACCTCCCTGCACAATTGCCCTAGAAACAGTACAGTCTCTACCATGTACTCAAGGCCCTTCATGATTATTACAGATTTTTTTTTTCAAAATAATCCTGTCTATTATTTTTAATATATTTTTATATAGTCTGTAATAATAGCTAATATAATACTTGATATATTACCAGCATAAATTAGTTTTAATTCGAATCAATATTCAATTTAATTTTTGAGCAACATATTTATTGCTCAATAACCATCTGGTTCCGACATCAGATAATTTGAAATTTATTTATTTATATTTAAAAACTATTGGAAAATATCCTTTAATGTTTTTTTTATGTTATGATATAATTCAAATTTGGCAAAAACCCACAAAATTTGTAACATTGAGGTCATTGTGGATATGTTTTTTTTCATGATATGTAGGATTGTATGTGCTGCTGGAGGGAAATCAAGAATTATGAGAATGACTTTAGCGTATTATGTTAATATGCTTATAATTTATTTTTACTATTTAATATTAATATTTTTTTGTATTTCAGGACTGAGACTACCTACTCCACGCAGATCTTCAAGACCTCAAAGAAGACGTCACACCTCATAGGGTGCCAAGTCAGTGGAGTGTGCGAACACTAAGCATGCACTGTGGTCCTTTACTCGAACACTTAAATCTTTTCAATCAATAAGTCTTTTTTAGGGAATTAAGTTAATTAATTATCAGATGTTTTATATCTTCAACTTTAAACACATTACATTATTGTTATGAATCAAAAATCTTCTTCAAATTATTATTATTTTATCTTTGGTAACTGTTGTATAATTTTTTAGTAACAGCTTGAAATAATTTTATAATTATTTTTCTGGACATCACACCATCATCATGTCGAACGAATACCAAGCTGAGTTATCCCTAAAATAAATCTCTCTCTACTATATCTAACTTAAGCTTGGTATTCTACAGGCATTGTGTTGTTGAAATGATTTTCGGAAAATTCTTTTAATCAATAAAAAAAATTATGTTAAAAAAGTAAAAAATTATGTTCGATATAGGACCATGGTTTGCCCACTTTGGATAATGCATGCGTGTGTTTCTTTTATACATATATACGTACATTATCAAGGAACATAACAACATGCGACACAATATTATTTTTATAATTTTAAAAAAGTGATATTTATCTCAGTATATACCTTTGTATTTAATTGCATTCAAATATTTATTATATATTAATTTAAAAAAATTTGGTTTCTATACATTTATTTAGTACAAAATACTGTTAGATAGGGTCAAATTAAATTCATTATTTATTCACTATTCATTCTTTATTAAATTAATAAAATATTTAGAAATAGTAAATTTTTAATTTCATAAATAAATTATTTTATATTTAGGATATTTTAGTACATAGTTAGGTAGGATTGGCCACATCTTTAGTGGGCAGTATTTAGTGCATGGCGCATGCGCATGAGATATATATTTCTTTTTTTGCATGGCAGCGACCTCCTCTCACTTATTATTTATTTTTTTAATACTGATAGCTTTAAAGCAATTTAAATTTTTGATAATTATTAAATACAATTTTTGTTGAAAAACGTTTCATAAAAAGTCAATTTAAATTTTATATCAGTCTAAACTTTCATAAAATTATTAAATTCATTCAGCAGATTAAACAACTTTAAATAATTATTTATATAACTCAAGTTTTCTATGAATTATAGATATTTGATTAGAATTAAAAATAGCATAATTTAATGCTTTCATTGAATATTATTAAAGTAATGAAGTTGTTATTGTTAATATTTCAAATTTAATTATTTTAATGTGAGAGTTGAGGATCTTCAGGACCTTCCAGACTGCAGCTGCGGACTCCTCTCTCATTACACAATACAACACTTTTATTTAGCATTAGTGAAGTTTTAATTAAATCTTTGATTTAATTTATAAATTTCAACATTAGCGAATTTTCAATTAAATCTTTATTAGTTAGTGAATATGAAAATATTGTATGTATTTAGTTATTTTTCATTCAATCATAAGTTGATAAATTGATATTTTTTTATTATTTAAATTCTAGTAAAGTCAATTTTAAATTGTTTATTGCCTAGTATATTTTAAGCTATATTTTATTTTATATCATTAAAAGTAGAGTTTGACACTTTAGGTACACATGAGAGTTGAGAGCAAGATCTTCGAACCTGTGAGTACAAATATTGCATGAAGTTTTGGTTTTTTATTATTACCTCTGACCCCCTTCATATATGTAGGGTGTCTGTGGCTTCTTATTTTTTTTAAATCTACTTAATATTATTATTAATATTTTACATTTGGTAACTGTTGTATAATTTTTTAGTAACGGCTTGAAATAATTTTATAATTATTTTTCTGGACATCACACCATCATCATATGTCGAACGAATACCAAGCTGAGTTATCCCTCAAAAAAATCTCTCTACTATATCTAACTTAAGCTGGTATTCTACAGGCATTGTGTTGTTGAAATGATTTTCGGAAAATTCTTTTAATCAATAAAAAAATATTTAGAAGAAACATTAAACTTATTTCATATTTAAATTAAATGTAAAATAATGTGTGCTTGTGTGTGTGTGTTTTTTTTTTTTGGAATGCTTATTGTAATTAAGTAGATTTAAAAAAATATTTTTTATGCTTAATTTACAATATGTATTTTAGGTTTATTCTTCGAATTTAGGTTTACTCGCCGAATTTAGGTTTATTTGTCGAATTTAGGCTTATTCGTCGAATTTAGGTTTATTCGTCCCATTACCCCAATTTTCTTCGTACGTCGAATACTACTAGATCTCAAACGATTTATAGTAGAAATCATTTTTTCCAAATTCTTCAAGATAATTTTACATCTTGAAGATTCTAGACGATTGTGGACTAGGCCTATTGGGGATACCACATTAAAAAAAACGCACCCTAGGCACTCTACCTCTGCGGTGGTGTGGAAACGAGTGCATTATTAAATTTATTATTATTTTATTATCCAGGCATTAAGTTAAAAACAATAAGACCTTTCCAAAATATAAATAATTATTTTCCCCGAAGTTGCCACGCTTTGAATATCTTTAAAAAAAAACAATTGCCCTCATGTTCTCTGTTTTGTTTTATTATTTTTATTATCTACTATTTTATTCATTAAAATTGACATTGAACATTTTTTAAAAAATTTTTACAATGGTAAAATATCCTATAAATTTTATAATTATGTAGAACTTTTATTTTCTCGTTAGATAGAACATAGAAATATCTTTAAAATGATAGCATTATTAAGGTGGAATATCCAGATACGAATATTTGAAGGAATTTCCAATGTTAATTTCACTGTGAAATAGTAAAGACTTTTTTTTTGTTGTATTATTTAACTTGCATACACAAAACTAATTTATTTGATTTTTAACAATGTATTTATGATTTACATGTTTACAATAACAATGAACAAATTAAGTCTTCAGAAAAGAAAAATAATAGTTTATTTCAAGAGTCAAGTGTACTCATTGAGCCACTTGAGCCAAAAACTAGCAAATCTAGTTGAACATTTAAGAATTGTAGAAAAAGATCCCTAATTAAGGAGGAAGTTAAGGTTATAAAAATGTAGAAGAGCCAATGCTCAATACCGCGAATTTGGTTTGTTTGCACAAGTGTGAGACTACGTGTACTACCCAACATAATGTAATTAGTAATTTCGGAGAGTTAAATAATGACCCGTCCGGTGCGGCATCAAAGTTATATAGAAGAGAACCCGTGAGCTCTAGGAATTCCGAGTTCAATTTCAAAAGAACTCGACACTTGACAGAGACAGATCATCATAATTTCGAGAGTTTCAAAACTTGAGGGTAAAAAAGATACATTGATATTGGACACTATCGATAGTTACCATCGATTGGCAGCCGTATCGAAATATCGATAGTAACTATCGACTAGTCCAACCCTGGTTCACACAACCGCCAGGTTTCACCCGCAATTAGGGTTTTCACTTTATAGAGTTATAAAGTTCAGATTCGCAGTGTCTATTTGTGGTGGTTAATAAATTACATAATGTATCTACCACATCCGGTCATGACCACGTGGCCTTCAGCACAGCAACTCAGACCTCTACACACCGTAGTTAACGCGCACCGCAACTAAAAGTAATATTTTACCAATTGTATTAATACACTGAAAAGTCAGAATTATATTACGTTAGCAGTCATACCTATGATTAGATAAATGAGAAAAATATATCTTAAAATTGATATAATGCCTAATATTATTGACTAATCCGAATAATGGAGTGTATAAAAAAAAAAAAAAAAAATGCCCGTCTACTGGCCTTTTTCAACTTCCCCATGGAGAGAAGATGGCGACTAACAGTATCTTTTGACACACGGCACTCCCTGGCAAATTCGCGAGTACTTGTGGACGGATTTGATTCAACAGCTTCCCTCAGAACCTCATCAATTTCCATTAATGGTCGCCCGGAGCCCTTCTTCCTTTCCAACGTCGTATCTCCACTGCTAAATTTTTCAAACCAACGCCGCGCAATGCGCTGGTCAAGGACATCTTCCCCTACATATTTCATAATTTCACGAGTTGCTTCAGCGGCTGTGAAATTTTTTTCCAGTAATGTCTTTAAATTACGAGAATTTCGTAGGACATTGTCATGTTTCTTCTTTGATATATATAACTAAACTGATGCTTTTTTTGAAGAAGTCCAGTGTTAGTAAACAAGCTTAGAGAATGTTGTAAAGTGATTATTAAGTGTTGGTAATTAATAAATAGCATTAAAATATTTACAGGCTTTTGAACTCTGGAATTTGATAAAATGGTCTTATTTTTTTTTTATAAACCCTATGGTATTATAATAGATCCAGAATATTGTAGCATATAATCTGGCTCATCTCTCCATCCCCTTTGCTCTTAAATTCACCTATGCCAAGTATGTCCAGTCTAAACTTTTCCATTTCCAATGCAAGTTCGTCTGTAAAGTGATTATTAAGTGTTGGTAAATAATAAATAGCATTAATATATTTACAGAATTTTGAACTCTGGAATTTGATAAAACGGTCATTTTTTTTATTCACCCTATTATTTGAACTTAAGAAAGATTTAAATAATAAAGAGGAGGGGTTCAATGCTGGTCCCAATTCTTTGGATATAGGTAAATCGATTTGTATGCATAATAATATTGCTATTTTTGGTGAGTATTAAATATATTTTAAATATTTTATTGATTTCGGGATGTCAGAGTAATAATTTAAGGTAATTACTCAAATTATTATTTTTTTAAAAGTTCTAACTTTATTTTAAATTGGATTCCTTTCCAGAGGTTGCTTGTGTCTTTACCAATTTAATAATCAGTCAACTTAATCCCTTAACTAAGCCATTTATAGAGTATTCATTAATATATAGTGCAGCTGGGTTAAAACACTTAAATAATTATAAAGAATATACTACAATCTTATTTGAACTATAATTGAATATGTTTATTGAGAAATTACGATTAATGATTTATATATATATATATATATATATATCTATAGAGGATTGCCAAAACATACATATAGAACATAAATGAAAACTTATCTGGTAAAACAGGGGTACATAGTCCCAAGCTAGCTTCACTGCCAGCCTCTACTTCGGCTCCTCTTCTGGAAGTCCTTGCGACCTTCTTCTTCAGGACCTTTTCAGAGTATGTCTTGCCAAGCAATCGCTTCCTGTCCTTGCCCCCTCAAGGACTTTAGACTCTTGTTATCTTACCCTCGTGGGAAGTCTCTACCATACTTTCACTATTTACCTAGTATGCAACATATTTCTTATTACCATCATTTTTCTCTCCTTCCATCAATGCCTTTCAGCTTAGAGGAACCTGCAGTCTCATCGCCGGTGCCTCCAGTACCTTCAGCTGAACCAGGATCTTCCACTGACGTGGTCCTTGAATATGCTCCATGTATTCTTCTAAGTCTACTCTTAAGACTGCTCTTCTGTCAGTTGGTCTCGCTTCCATACACTTTCTTGGTACTCTGTCTTCCCTCATTCTACATTTGCTTCCATACCGTCGATGATGTCGGGATTCAGAAGGACGGCGTCCAGAAGGCAGCGAGAGTTGTAACTCAGAAAAAGCTACATCTTTTAAGAAATCTATGCATTTCTATGATTAAAAGTAATAGAAATGAAAGATGGGTACTTGTGTGTTATGGCATCACCACTTTAGAATTTGATATAATTGATTTAATTTGAAATAAATAATAAACATATATTTTTAGTAAACTAACTTTAATTGTTTACATCATTCCAAAAATCTCTATCTCATAAAATTTGGGCGAATGAGTCTTTACTCTTGAGTTGTGTAAGACACATAAACCCAGCAATATAGCAAGTCGAAACACACACTAATAATAATTATTCTAATCCACTGTAGCGGTTTGACTTATATTAAAATGTTTGGAACAATATTTTATTGAATTTATTTCCTCGGACCAAGAATATATGAAATGTAAGCCGTTTTCTAGCTTAATTTTGGAATGCTTTTTCACATCTTTTCAACTAAACGGGCGAAAAATGTGAAAAAGTAAATTTTTTAATTGAGTTATATTCTTTTTACCCAAACACCTCATTTAGAAGTGTCGTAAAACAGTGGAAAATATATCTGATAAGAAATAATGGATAACCTACATAATTGTTCTAAACAGATTTTACTTGTGCTTTTGATATACCTGGAGGTCCATAAATTTAGTACATTAAAAAAAAAAATAACAACTCTTTAATGTTCATTTATGTTGTTCCAAACCGCATTTGATTGCGTATGACTCAATTAAACATGTGATCTATTATTAGTAACATTATATTCCAATGATATAAGTTCAAATTCGAGCAAAGAAGTTAAGGATTTTTCTTTTTGATGATTTCCGTAATATTTTTATTATTACTTGTCTTGAAGCCATATTGTCAGGCCAGCTTATGTTCGCCGCTGTACAGTAAGTAGTTGCTTGTGTCACTATTTCGTTATAGACATGGTGAGTTTGTAGATGTTAGGGGAGGTTAATGCGATTATTACAACCTATAATGTTGTATGTGGATATTATATAAATAATAAATAATTTTTAGGAACATCATATCCTAATATTAACATTGATTGGATTAAGATCAATAAAATAAATAAAAAAGTTGGTGTTTATCGGTTTGAATTCCGGCATCAAAGTGTGGTTGACGTCACGTTGTTGTCTGTTCTACAGCGCGTTTTAGTTTATTAATATTGTGACTTGTAACGCTCAGTTCTCTAGTAACAACAGTTCAGCTCAGTTATTGGTACACAATTTGCAGGTTTAATAATTAGTACTAACTTAAAAAAAATAGTATGGAAGTCAAGAACAGGATGACGGCCGCAAAAAACAGAGAAGACTGGTGGAGGAGGCCAGGACCCGTCACCGAGTTGTAGCGCTGTAGAGTACTAGTAATAGTAGTAATTAAACAATAAAATAAATATCTGTTGAGAGAAATAATACAAATGCCATTTTGCACATATTGTAATTGAGGTTTCCTTTTACAAACCTCCTCGTGGGAGCCTTTATGGAGAAACCCCATAAAGAAGATACTCTTTGGATTGTTCATCTTACAGTAACAGATCTCTGCTTCAGAGAAGTTTCAGTCTCCTTGTCGTATTCTGTTGTCATGTGTCTGTCAGTAATGTTTGTATCAGTAAGTTAGGGTGCTCAGCAGACGTCAGAAAGGTTTTGTATTTTTTCTAGATCGTGCCCGTCATGAGTGGTATGTTCATACTTTTTTAATACTAATTAAAATTAAATAAAAATATGATCAAACTAATATTTTTTTAAAATTAGCTTTTATTGCATAAATTTAAGTAGTTTTTGCTTATTTATTTAAGGTCACTGTATGCTGAAATGGATACTGAGATGATGCCAGAGTGAAAGACAATTAGCCTATCTAGGTATAATTTCGACAGGGATCTTTAACGAGTACCTGACACCGCATTGGTCGGGACAGCCATTTTACCTTGACTCCGAAGTACGGCATAACTAAAGAATTTTGACTGCCTTTATAAAATGCTAAGGCTACCTGCCGGGTTGCGAACCCGAGACCTTGGGCATAGAAGGTTGTTATGTTAACTACTTCACGACAAGTAATCCCCGTAATTATCTATGTTGTGTATGGCCGAGTCTTCTAATATGCATTTTTTCCAAGTTCCTTATAACAGTGCCCAACCACCCATGTACATAACACCATCATAGCCATGATATCTTCTGTAAGATATCTCTAACCTAGTGTAAAAAATCTTAAAGTGGCTCTTCCCTCCCTTCCGAAGACAATATTTCCTGGGTTCATTCTTATACCAATCCATTAACTCTCAACACCCTTCATATATCTACAGCCTCCTCCAATTCAAATCCTCAGCCCAGCACCGCGCCTCAAAACAAGATCATCCCGCTTTACCTTTTTCTCTATACTCGTTCCCACGGAACCAATGCATTCGAGCTTTCCTTTCTCGCCCGTTCCACCTCAGTGTGGAACTCAATCCCTCCCATCATCCGTCATGTTTCTTCACTGACTTCATTTTAATCCTTGCTTTTCCAACATCTCCTGATCTCTCAAAAAGATGCTCTCTAAGCAGGTCAATCATTTATTTAAATACATAGGTATTGAATAATCGATTTCGTTGCTTGCTCATTTTAGTTTCCTTTTCTTAAAGAAGATATACACTATGTAAAAAATGTATTGCATGCTAGCTCATTCATTTATTTTATTTAGTAACTGTTTTTATTAATATATTTATTCACTACAATTGGTTAAGTTCCTGTCAAGATTCGTACTTTTTAGTTATTTCATTTCTATTTTTCTTTTTCTTATGTTTTTGTCACTTTTATGTAGCCTTATGGCCAGATATATATTATGTTTATTTTCTGTTCACCTTTGTTATTCTAAAGGGATTTGGTCCCAGAATAAAGTTTGTTTTTTATTTTATTCTAAAAAATCTTTGGCCGTTCTAGTTATTGATGTCAGGTTCTCGTTAAAGACCCCTATCCTGATTAAACCTGGATAAATAGGCAAAATTTACGACTCCTGCTGTAGTATCGTCCCATTAGTCATAGCAGCATATAGCACCGCTGAATGAAACATATATAGCTAGCTAGATATTGTATATTGAAGATATTGAAAGCCGCTTTTGAATAGCTTAAATATAGTTAAAGTAGTCAAGTATTAATTCAAATGAGTTTAAATTTACTAACTTCTTGATTGACTCATTCCAGAGGCAGAATCTTCCTTGACTTGTGAACAAATCAATATAATACTTGATTATCATAATGAGTGTAGAGATATCGTGGCTGGGGGAAAAGGTGTGGCAAAAGATAATACTCCATTGTCCCAAGCTAAGGATATGTGGCAATTCGTGAGTACTTGATTTATATAATTGCCTTAAATAATTTAATCTGTTGATGTAAATTTATAATTTTGTTTAAATATTAGTTGATTGATTTGAGAAAAAGGTGTGGGTGTAGGTAAAAAAAAACTTTAAACGTGAGCAACTGTTAGAAACCAACATTGCAGCTCTTCATCAGGGCTAATTGAGCATGAAAAAAAAATTTCTTTCTTTATATGTGATGGGCATTAGGGAATCGGACTGTCATGATATGAATCCAAGTTCAGTCAGAGGGCTGGCCCATTCCCTTTGATATCTGCCCTACAGAAAGGACTTGGGGAAGGTAGCCCCAATGTGTCTTCCATTCGTTCTTCTTCTTCAATCCTCCTTTAGATGACTATGTCAGTCAACAGAGACATAAACTCGGTTGTTCTCCTGAGATCCTCTAAGCTTCTGCACAGCTTCCTCTCCAATGACACTGGCTTTGGGCAAATTTGTTTGCTGACATTTTCTTGGAGACTGCAAACTGGAGGATATGGACACCTGTTTGCCCCTTCTCATCGCAATCGCATAGGGGGCTCGCTCGTTCCTATCTTGAACTTTCTGAACATAAGTGATTATAGCCGGTTGTGCCCAGCCCTAAGTCTAATTATCAGCACTTGTTCTCTTCTGCTTAGTTTGTAGTAGTCATCGTGGGATCCCTGTGTGGGGTGTGTTTCTAACCATCGCCCCACGATGATGCCCTTATTAAGTGCCTTGACCTCGTAAAATCGGAGTACTAGTGCAAACTGAGGCATCAGAGATCCGCGATCCACTGAAGGACTGCTGCTCTAGCAAGGTTTGTCATCGAATTTATCGCGGAGACAAGGTTTTGATCTGTCTTGTATTGCTTGGAGAACAGAGTGAAAATGACCACCTTTTGGAGATCATAGGAAGAAGAGGAAATTATCCTGCAGGCCTCAATTATGTCTTCCTGCTCAGCTCGGTAGTTGGTAGAATTTAGCCCTGTAGCTATAGACTTTTCTACGGTTACACCATACTGGTTCTGGATCTTCTGCTCTATTGGTCGTTGAGAAGTGGTGGCTTCTTCTTCCGCCCTTGAGACCATTGGCCGGTTTCCACCAGTAACCCTAAGCCGGGACCCTTCGACAGTGTGCTATCAGCCGGGTTAGCGGAACACTGATTTTTAACGGGGCTGTTACTCTCCACCCTCCTCCTTTCTCATCGTGACTTGGGTCACTTCCATTCGTATCTTTGTCTGTATGTTGTGAGTGATTGTATGCGTGTTTATCTGTAGGATATCTATTGGAAACCGATGACGTAGAAATCAGCTAGAAATTATTAAGAAAATGCTGTTGGAAGCTGCTTAGTTTGTGGAAAGAGTAAAAAAAGTCCATCTGGTGGACTGAAAAAATCAAAAGAGCTATTCAAGGAAAGAAATTACTGAGGAAAGAAAATATTTTGATCGGATGTGAATCTGGAGAGGAGAGTACGAGGCGAGGAGGAATTGGAGGATGCTCTGTTTTATGTCCTGATAAGGGTATTAAAAATAATGAATACATTCATAATTAACTGTAATCTATTAGGAACATATTTGAGCATACAGTGAACTCATAATAATATATACTATCATATGGCTATCAATAATATATACTATTTATTTTTATTTCTGACTTATTGAAGTAAGTGATAGTATATAAATATTTGTAATACCTAATTTCGGTTGATATAAGAAATATTAAACGAGTGTCTACAGTGCGCGCATGCGCCTTGTGATTCATGCCAGTCGACCAGATGAAGTCAAACTGTGTAGACAATGAAGTGTAGACAAAGTGAGTGCGTATACGCCGGCCGGCAGGCATGACTTTGATTAAACCTACCTTCCTGAGATCAACATTATAGTCATATTATACTAAACTAACCTTTGTAAATGTATTGCCTTTCATGTAAGTGATCTGATCTAAACTAAACTAATCTAATTAAAAGTATGTTTATTTTGACAACTTTGAGTGTATTTTCTTTCTTTCTTTCTTATTAAACTTATTTTATAAACCCAAACATTGGTCCTTCTTATTAAACTTAAACTTATTTTATAAACCCAAACAATATAAACATATAACAAGAATATCTAAGTGTGAGTAGTTAGTAATCACTCCATTACATAATCACGAAAACGTTCGGGTAGTCTGGTATGCCTAGAAGATCTGCGCAGGATTGGATCTGAAGGGATCGCATTGGGTACTTCTGCAGTTAGCTTGAGGGCACGGTTGTGGAGCTTGAAGTTCTGATTACAGTACCTGAGGATCTGGAATGTCAGTCTGAGAGATCGCAATGCCAGGATTTGTAGCAGGTAATCTGGAAATCTCATATAAGGAAACTTCAGGATCGAATGTGACAGTTTTCCTACAAGTTTTCCAGACGCAATTGATCCATGTGACGTTTCAGTGTTCTCCTCGATTTATCTAGAATGACCATATAGTGCCGTTTTCCTCACTTCTTCAATATGTGGCCAAACTCCTAAATGTATTTATTGTTGAGGAAGAAACGCACTTGGACTCTCTCCCCCACATGAAGAACCCAAACACCACATGGAGCATTGCCTTTTGAAGTTTTGTGCTTGAAAGGCAAAGCTGAATCCAGACGGATCCGAAATTTACGGTTTAAGTACAATTCAGCTGGAGACTTTCCACAAGCAAGAGGTGTTGCACGATATTTAAACAAAATCCTCCTCATTTTCTCAGCTGTTGGTATATGTTCTTCAGAAATAAGTCGGTGTTTCAGTAATTGGACATGACGTTCAGCCAAGCCGTTTGGAGTCCTTCAGCAGTGATATTGTTGAACTGCTATTGGGTGTAGTTTTTAAAATCTTTCTAAATAGTATGAAAACTTTTCCTTTGATGCATCAAAGTTTTCAAAGGGCTGCATGTTTGAAAAGCTTGTCTTACCTGAGAGGTTGACCACACGTTGTTCTATCATGTTCTTTTGTGAACCGGTGCACCTATTTTTATTTTTACGTAAAAAATGAATATAAACAGGTAAACGGTCATTTTTTTCTTACCTTTTTATCAGGAATATATTCTCGAAGAAGAATAAACGATAAAAAACACAGTTTCAATAGACAACGAAACCTTTAATCGGAAATAAAAAAAAAAGTTCTCTTAAATTCACTATTGCTCGGATGACATCCTGGACTCTTCCAGGCATGCTTCTAATGAGGTTGGCAACGCGATCTTGAGGGATGTGATCCCATTCGCGTACAAGAGCAGTCCTCAGCTCTTGGAGGTCCCTTGGCGGGTTCATTTGTCGCCGGATGGATGTCCCAAGTTGATCCCAAAGATGTTCAATCGGGTTAAGGTCGGGGCCAGTCCAAGGTTCGGATACCGACCTCGTTCAGGTAGTCCAGTACCACGTGTGCAACGTGTGGCCGTGCATTATTTTGCATTAAAAGAAAATTTTGGCCGATGAACGTGGCAAAAGGTACCACATATTCTTCTAGAATGCTCGTAATATACGTGCCTGCATCAAGGTGTGGCCTCCGGAACACATGGAGCTCTGTCATAGCCTCTAAAGAAATCCCTCCCCAAACCATCACGGAGCCTCCTCCGAAAACCACTCTTCCCGTTATGTTGCACTGAGCGAATCGCTCTCCTCGTCTTCTCCTCTCTCTAACTGGTCCATCTGCACCATATAGGCTGTATCTGGACTCATCTGAAAAAAGAACAGAGGCCCAGTCGTCCACAGTCCAAGCAGCATATTCGTGACAGAAGTTGAGGCGTGCTGTACGGTGCGCTGGAGTCAATTGAGGGTCGGATGCGGGGACTCCGGAATGCAAGTTGAGTTCAGCAAGCCTTCTCCTTAATGTCCGCTCACTGGCATGTGTACCTCGAGCTCCATGGAGTCGGCGGGAGGTCTCAAACGCTGATTGGTTTCGCAGAGTCTGAACAGCAATAATTCAGTCATCTCCTGGGTCTGTCGCCTTCGGACGCCCTGATCCGGGTCTCCTGCCATAGCTACCAGTTTCCCGGAACCGCTGTACTGCACGGCGAATGGTTGTTACAGGAATTCCATGTACTCTGGCCGCATAACGTCGACTTCGGCCATCTTCGATTAAAGCGATAATGCGGGCGACAACTTCAGGCGGCAAAAACATTTTTACTCTTAAAAAAGTTCCTATTGGAAGAATACTGCCGTAGGGAAGAGAACCCACTGGATAGTGCGTCTGAAAAGTCACCCGAAGAGTAACTGAATTGAACTCGATGCCTTATATTTCAGTTTTAATCCCCAATCCTCGAGAGAATTAAGACCTTTTGTGTAAATGTGTAAGTGATAGTAATCTGCTTTGACCTGGCAAACTGTAGCTATTACTTCACCCACCAGAAAAATGCTCTAATCTGCATTTTTCACGTAGAATTCTAGGTGCGCCGGTTTTTTTGTCCGCGAGTGTACCATGTGACTAAAGGAAAAACATAAACTTCCTCCAAAGATATACACAACACTCTGTCAGATATGAAACTGGGAGAATCAGCGAGAATAGATGAAATATCTCCTGGGATGTTGAGATGAAAGACCCATACAGGACAAGAAGTATGCAATAGTTATATAAACTTGATATGGAAACAGAAGAAGGTGCCCAAAGAATGGGAGGCACTCTTTAAAAAGGAGCACTCTTTAAAAAGGAAGGCAACAGGGATTGTGGTAGGCATCAAGGCATTTCTTTTTTAAGTAATAAGGTAGAGGAAAACAATATGGATTCCGTTCTAATCGAAGCACTTGGGAAGACGGGGTGAAAAAAGAAGCTTTCAGGATAAGAGGAATGGATTGGAATGGAAGAGATGTCCAGGTAGAGCACACAGGCAACTGGGCCAAGCTCTACAAAGGTTGTAGGTGATAAAATATTAGGATGATGACAAAAAAATACAAAAACAAATATATTTATTTTATTTTTATTAATTGATATTTTGATGATGATTATTTTTAAATATTTTTGTTTCGAAGAGAAAAGATTTGTCCTGACCGGGAGTCGAACCCGGGTCGCCTGCATCTCCGGTGCAGTGCTCTTAACCGCTGAGCTACCAGATCAGACGTGCTCTTCACCGATCCTTATTCCCGTGTACAGGAAATTTTTGCGATGTGTACACGGGGAAGAATGTTCATTGAACATTACTTTAATTAGGATCTTGTTCACTTTCGTCAATATATTATTTATAATTTAGTTTCATTAATTGTTATTTTGATGGTGATAATTTTTAAATATTATTGTTTTGAAGAGAAAAGATTTGTCCTGCCTGGGATTTGAACCCGGAGATGCAGCCGTATAGAATTCATGATTAATCCTCATCTATACTTAAAAGCAGTATATGTTTTTTAGCTTTATTCCAAAGGTTTCTCTAAGGTTATAAACTGACCACCATATACTAGAGCGATAACACAACAACAAAACAATCCTATATATAATTATTTAACGATTTTTTTCAGAAATGGGATGTGGATTTGGCAAAAGTAGCTCAGGACTACGCAAATCAATGTACTTACGAGCATAACAAAGGCAGACGTATGTAGAACTTTAATATCATAACATACTTTTTTGAAAATTAATTTAATGTTTAGTTATTTGCTCTACATTAAATTTTACCAGGTGTCTATTATTTTCAAAGGCAACTTTACTAGGTGACACCATTGTTAATTTTATTCTTGACAACGGTTTTATTGAATTGTTTTATTTTTAAAACTTATAATATTCCCAACTTTGAAAATATTGGACTAAAACTTACCGAACAACCCTGTTGGGAGGGGATAGAATTTACCCACGGAATCTCCTCTTGTCGTAAAAGTCGACTAAAGGGACCTTTTGCCCCGAGGTTAAGGAAGAAAAAGCCGATAGGAAAAGGGCTTGAGAATCGCAACATGGAATATTGGGACACAGACTGGCAAAGAATCCGAACTTGCATAGGAAATGGAAAAGTTTAGACTGGACATACTTGGCATAGGTGAATTTAAGAAGAAAGGGAATGGAGAGATGAGCCAGGACTAAGATTATATGCTACCGTATTCTGGATCTATTATAATATGGTTTATAAAAAAAAATAAGACCGTTTTATCAAATTCCCGAGTTCAAAAGTGTGTAAATATTTTAATGCGTTTTATTAATTACCAACATTTAATAATCCCTTTAGAGCATTCTCTAAGCTTGTTTACTAACACTTGATTCTTCGAAAAAAGCCTCAGTTTAATTATTTATTTCAAAGAAGAAACATGACAGGTTCCTATGAAATTCTCTTAATTTAAAGACATTACTGGAAAAAAAAAATTTCACAGCCGCTGAAGAAACTCGTCAAATTATTAAATATGAAGGGGAAGATGTCCATGACCAGTGCACTGCGCGGCGTTGGTTTGAAAAAATTAGCAGAGGAGATACGACGTTGGAAAGGAAAAAGGGCTCCGGGCGACCGTAAATGGATATTGATGACGTTCTGAAGGTAGCTGTTGAGTCAAATCCGTCTACAAGTACTCGCGAACTTTCCAGGGAGTGTGGTGCGTCGAAAGATAAATATTGTTCGTCACCATCTACTCTCCATGGGGAAAATAAAAATGGTCAGTTGACGGTCATTTTTTTTATACACCGTATTATTTAGTTTGCTACAGACGGTGTTGGAATCGTTATGATCCTTGCTGCATTTTGTAAGCTGGAAGACTGAGGACCACTATCTCCTAGAATAGTGACCGATCTAAAACCTAAGTATACTAAATATTTGACATATCCAAGTTCCATGTATCAACAGGAAATTCTTCAGTCCTGGACAAGGAGTTATCTGTCATTGCAAAGAACGGTAAACAAGTGCAGGGCAAAACAAAGGTACATTATTTTGAGTGGAGATCTGATGCCAAAAAGAGGACATGGGAGGGAGGATATCGGTTAATGTATGGAGAACGATCATCGGGATATCGAGAGGCTCTGAAGAACAGTTAAGCTCTCTTATGAAATAAAAAGAACTGTATATTAAATTGATAATATATAATAATAACATCTGAACATGAACATGAAATAAAGGTTATAAGTAACTGATGAAAAATCTATCAAAAGTTAGAATCTTCTGGCCAGATGTTTTCAATGGTTGCCATGGATACATCCAGTGCGGACTTTATATTTTAGGAATATGTCAAGCTCCTAAAAGAAAAAAGAAAAAAAATGAGGAACATTAAGGACCAGAATGGTACTTTCAGGGACAGAAGAAATCCTGAAGATGTTGAATACCCGGTTTGAAATACTCTTTGAGAAAGAGGAATAGTACATTTTTAATAGCAACTAATGTCAATCCTGGTCAAGAGGCAATAGAAGAAGAGGAGATAACTGACCAATAACTTCCTGTCCCCCAGGATCTCTTAATAATATCCCACTTGATAAAAATATTCTCTTGAAAACAAGAGACTGCTTTTTTTTCAGTTCTACACATTTAAATTTTTTTTACAATAATTAAGACTGAAAAAAAAGAAGGAAAATGTGCTCAGAGAATAGAACACATGGCCCCTAACGAACATTCCCCTAAAGATTGCTGGAAATTTGGCGGAATCCTACATTATTTGGTGATTTTTCGCTTGCGCTTGCGCTCGGTTAACGCAAAAGTACCCAGATGCGATACTAAGGAATACATCGTGACAAACTTTTAACTTGGAATCCTCATATTAGACTGAAGTGATAAGAATTTGCTCGTCATTTCAGTCAACATCTACACTTACTAAACTAACACCCTAAGCATCAAACTGATTAAAAGAACGCTCATATACATGACTACTAAAGACCTATTTGATCTCATTGAGTACCGCTTTGGGGTTCCATTAAGCCATCGAATTCTCATATCCAATCCTTAAAATCCAAAATTCTCAATTCTCCTTACTTTGTTATGAATAAAGTCTTCCAAAATTACCGAAATGCATCGTTTGTTGCTCATTTGGCTCGAACCCGACATCAATTCTTTCATGACAAAGTTCATTCCCAGTAGAACCTATTCTAAGGCGTCTGAAAAGAAGATGGCCTCATGACCTCCTAAATTGAATTTTTTATTTGAGTACTACCTAAGGGTAGTTTCTCTACTTGCCTATATCCAAGCCATTATGCATCATCTATCACATTTAATTGTTGTATTGTAATAATTCAGTTATAAATTATTAAAAGATGTATTATTATTATTGATCGCCATATTTATTTAAATTCAAATTTTTATTAGCCCACATAAAAAATTTTAATTTCACTGAATATTGTACCCACGTATAATTCTTTCTCATACAATACACGATTTATATTAACCACGATTTATAATAACCACGCTCTGCTACCAGTTGTAATGACCTTTCCCCTAATTACTTTATTAATTATAAAAATAATGTCCGTGGACCCTTAAGAGGAGAAAAGAAAGTCAATACAAACACAAAGTTCGCAATGGAAGCCCAAAGAAAAGTATATTGTTAAAATATATATATATATATATATATATATATATATATATATGCAAATAGTTCTCATATCTAATACAAATATCTAATTATTACTAATACAAGCCTGAACAGGGGATATGAGAGACGGAAACGAGCAGTAGTCAGGTCAGCGTCTAAAGAGTAGTGTCTAGGTCGGCATCTAGAAAGAGAATGGCCGAGCTATCGGCCCGAAAAGCACGGTACGCCAGCCCCCACTCTCCATAAATATAAATATTCAAGCGTTATAAACTAGATAAATTGAACTCTGGTATACTATCTACATAGATGTTACATTATGTACATATAGAATGTTATATTATGGCTACTCCTTATATAAACGATAAGATGGTGATCCAGAAATGGGTCTGGAATTTCAAAAAAGATCTATTTTCAAAACCAATTTCTTCTTTTTACACTCTGGTCGTACTATCGTGTATTTCGATCAAGCTATATACATTGTCTTCTATTAGTAACACTCTAATTAATTTATAATAAATAATAGACATAGTTAAAAAAATGTATCTATACCAATTTTATTCCTGTTATACGGAAAATGAAGCGAAAGGTACTGGTGAAAATCTTGCTCGGATAAGCAAAAGTAAAAAAAAACTCGCTGACGTGAAACCACTGGTTGATCTCTGGTACCAAGAAATAAAGCTTTACACATTTGGCCCTGCAACTGACGATCACACTATTGGACACTTCACTCAGGTAACTTAACTCAGGTAACACACTTAAATTACACTTAACTCAGGTAGGCCACCAAAATTAGCTGGAGTTTAAATTTTTTTTTAGTTATAAGAATGGCATCGAATCCGGCAGTGACACATAAATTATTAAATGTTTTAAATATAGTTGGACGCTGATGTATCTTAAGACCCTCCTGGAGCCAATCGAGCATATAAGAAGTGATAGGGGTACACTTAATCGGGGTTAGGTGCGAGCTTAGGTTTGATCTAAAAAAAATCGCCTCCCTACAAACCGGTTGCCTCAGAAAAGTAAAGGCTCCAACGCGTATTGAACTCAGGAATAGTGATGATTTTTGAGGCCAAGGTCACACTGAGGCGATAAATAAGGATCATACTCCTGCAACATATCGCAAGTGACATATCTCTCAAGGTGCCACTTTTCAGTCTCCTCAGCGATTTGTATCGTCCGATATTTCGAGCTGTGAAAGTGACAGTAAGAAGAGAAGATAATTCGGTAATTAATTTCATTAATCTGGTGAAAACTGATAAGATCATAAGGAGCTATACTATCCCCGCGAACAGAACATGAAGTATTTGTTTTTCTTCTCATCCTATATCTGGAAACAATAAATCACTAGATCTTCCTCTCTTGAGCTCACATTTGTAGTTAAAGCGGTGAAACTTGCATGCCCAGCAAAATTTTATCGCCTAGATCGCACCGATTTATCGGCTACTGTTAAACCTTCATAGCAATAAACCGTTTCAATATTTTCCTTATCTTATATTATATCACCTTATTTATTTTGTATGTTTTCTGGAAATATAATTCTTTTTACAGTAATTCATTTTCAAACAGAGAATTTAATTGTGAAGCAAAAAAAACATACGAAACATTAAAAAAAAAAACAAACATCCATATGAGGTATCTATACTTGAATTTTTCAGTTTTTTTAGGACAATTTTAATATAATTATTTATAATTTTTGTTGTTGTTGATATTGATAAATTTATATTGTGGAATTACAGACATGTATGAATCCTGATAGACATTTAAGAAATTGAGAATGACCCAAAGGGTCGAAACGTCTTTAAAGTAAATAAAAAATAAAAAATTGGACTGGAAAATGGTTTTTTTGCTTCATAATTAAATATCATCGATTATAGTCCAGTAGAACCCATATTATAATACAGAGAATTTATTTATTGTATCTTTGATGGTGATCATTTTTAAATATTTTTGTTTTGAAGAGAAAAGATTAGTCCTGACCGGGATTCGACCCGGGTCGTCAGCATCTCTAGTGCAGTTCTCTAAACCACTGAGCTTCCAGGGGTCGTGTCCAAGCCAGACGAGTCCATTCTCTTCACCGATCCCATACATTCTTCTCTCAGAGGTTTAGAGCACTGCACTTGAGATGCAGACGTCCTGGGTTCGAAACCCGGCCAGGACAAATCTTTTCTCTTCAAAAGAAACATATATATATATATATAATTTATTTGTTTCTTCATTTACTTGTTTTTTGATGGTGGTTTTATTGCTTATAGACGCACAACATCTATGGTCATCAGCGTCTTTCTTCTTTTTGTTCAAATGTTTATTTCATTATTTATTCATTTATCAGCCTCTTTCTTCTTTTGGTTCAATATTTAGTTCTTTATTATTTTTTGGTTTAACTTTTATTTCCATTTAACCTATAATTATTATATTTTACTGAAAATATTATTTTCTTTAAGAAAGGTTATATTTTTGGCTATATTTGCGGCGTTATTTCCCAGGATAGTCAAGGTTTTCCTATCAATCCCCAAGCCATGAAAATATGTTTCATACAGGGGGCAGTCTTCCAAGATGTGGGTGATAGTTAGTTGCACCCTGCAACATTTTATAATGTTGAGTTTTAAGATTTTGCGAATATTTTTTAGATTTTTGTTTGCAGATTGAGATGTACTGACTAAATGGTGATGTGAAGCGTGTATTGAAAATGACCACTCGTGGGTCGAAATGTTTATATGTAATGAAAAAATGAATTAAATGACTGTTTTGGACTAAAGAGTTTTGTATTCATACATCAATTTTGTTTGTAAATCATAATAATAGACGCGGAGTGGATTAGTTGAGCGTGTAGAAATCTGAGTTGCTATGCTGAAGGTCCCGGGATCAAATACGGCTGTAGCAGATAATTTATTTGATCTGTTAATAGCCACATATGGACCATGTCAGACATAAATCCTCCGGGGGCTTACCTAGCCTGAATAAAGTGAGTATCCATTATTGGGGAAATCCCTGGCAGTGGGCATGATCTCGGATAAATCACCTTCCTGCATAACAGTCGTCCTAAGAACTGTTACTAGGATATAGAAGTACTGTCTCTACAACACACCGAACCCAAGTTTATATTTTAAGTAATTTTTATTTGACGAAATAATAAAAATAAAGGCTAACATTCGTTTTAGCGTACCCTCGCGAGGTGGCAACCATATATATCAATGGAAAACTCTTTCGATTTGTAGTCGAATGACATAACTCCCAGCGTCCGCAAAGGTCAAATAAAAAAAAAAGCTACGCGTCCGTTAAGTTAGATTAGGTTAAGTTTTTTTGGTGATTAGATGGTTAGGGGTGGTTAGATGGTTAGGAGTGGTGGTTAGGGGTGGTTAGATGGTTAGGGGTGGTGGTTAGGGGTGGTTAGAGGTAGAAAGGTAGAAACTTTTTTATTTGACCTTTGCGGATGCGTAGCTTTTTATTTGACCTTTGCGGACGTTGGGAGTTACGCCATTCGACTGTAAATCGAAAGAGCTTTCGATTGAGATATATGGTTAGGTTTTTTTTTTATGTTTTCGTTAAGGGTGGTTAGGTGTTTTTTTTGGTGGTTTGGTTAGGGGTGGTTATGGTTTGGTTTGCTTATGGTCATGGTTTGGTTAGATTACGTTAGGTTTTTTTGGTGGTTAGATGGTTAGGGATGGTGGTTAGGGGTGGTTTGGTGTTTTTTTGGTGGTGTGGTTAGGTTTGGTTAGGTGTTTTTTTAAATGATTTTTCAAGGGTTAGGTTAGGTTAGATTAGGTTAATTTATTTTGGTGATTAGATGGTTAGGGGTATTGATATGTATGGTTGCCACCTCGCGAGGGTACGCTAAAACGAACTTTTACCAAAATAAATGTAAATATAAAGATAAACATAAACATAAACGGAAAACGAATCAATTTAACCGAATTAATATAGCATTTAAAAGTATTTGTTGATAAAAAAATCGGATAATGGCTCGCCTTATTACTAAAATTATGGATTCTGATATCAATAGGAAGCAATAATAATAATATCAACATAGAACATAAGTTTCTGTAAATTATTGTCTCATTTTAAAGTAAAATATTGACAAATTTAAACCTCTTAAACAAGCTCAATTTAAATAATTTTCTAATAAAATGGCTGAGCATTTTTAAGCATATCAGCAGGAATCTCATCCAATCCTGGTGGTTCTAGTGACGTATCATTTTCTAATGAATCTGATAGGTTTATCATTGGGATTTCATAAGAATTTTATTATGTGACGTTAATACAATATTGAATGGTATCTTTCATCTATACCTACTCTGTCTCCCAATGGCGTGACATCCATATCTTTGCAGGAAACATGTTCGGGGTTCAAATCCTTTTTTTAGCATTATCAACCTCTGGTAGAAGATTCTACTGCTTTTCCCTTCAAATTCTTCTATAATTTATTTTAGAACTTCTTCTTGTATTTTCCTCTTCTTGCTCTTCTGCACAGTTTTATAGTTTTCAACAGTTAGTAATTCTTCTCTGTATCATCCTAGTGGAAGCCTCCAATCTTACGTACTATCTGAAAGTCACAAGAATCACAATTTATCAACCCATTTAAGTTTTAAATCGTGTTAAACGTCCCTAATTACTTCAATTATATAATTATACATAATATTACCGTATTATCTATATTATTGTTATCATCCTGCTTGAAACATTTTCACACATTTTTACAGCTGGCTTGGGCAGATACAAAATTTGTCGGCTGTGGAATTGCCTTCTACAGTGATGGGCAACCCTCAAGTGAGCCATATAGGACATTATTGGTCTGCGACTACAGGCCACAGTAAGAGCTTAATGTATTTTTATCGCACTATACTATAATACAATGTATTACTATCAATTGAAATTAAAATTTATTTTTATTTTTAAAATATATTTCTTAGGAAATCCTAGGAACAATGCAAAACGCGTTTAATAATTTTGAATTGTTCCCTGAGACAACAAGACTATTAAGAAATGGATAATGGAGAAAACCTTTCTTCTTCATTCGTGCCTCTACAACTCATCAATGAGCCTTGGCCTCCTCGATAATTTTCCGCCAGTCCTCCCTGTCCAGTGCAACGGCCTTCCAGTTCCGTACATTTGATTGACTCCTGGGATTCCTCACTGATTCCATCCAGCCATCGCAGCTTGGGTCGCTCTTCTCTTCTTGTGCCCTGCACCTTTTCTTCAATTATTCTTTTGGGCCCTTCGACACTGGTCATTCTGGCCACATGGCCAGCCCAGCGCAGCCTACCAAGCTTTATTACTTTGACCACGTCCGGGGCCTGGAATAGACTTGTCAGCTCCGTATTGGTACGTCTGTCACCGCACATATTTTCCTGAGCCCCACTGCCTTCTTGATCATTATAGAAATATTATTATCGCTCGTGACAGTGGAGTCCAAACTGGTAAAGGAGTTTACTTTTTCAATTTTTCAATCAAAACTACACAGTTCCATAGGTCCTCCTGTGTGCATGTATTTAGTTTTGGCCTGATTAATTACTAATCCCACGCCCTCATCACCTGTGACCAGATTAAGGAATGAATTTTCCAGTTCATTAAAGGAGACCTTTCTATGATGTCCACATGATCTGCGTAGGCCAAAATCTGCGTCGACTTGTGGAAAATTGTGCCGGTTCGTTGAATGCCGGCTTTGCGGAACACACACTCCTGAATCAGATTAAAGAGTTGGCATGATAGGGCATCTCCTAGCCTTAAAACGTTGTTGGTACCAAATTCAGCTGAGAGGTTATTATTCACGCGTACTTTACAACTCTTTTCTGCGGACACTGTCATATGCTGACCTGAAGTCAACACATAAATGGTGAGTTTGAAGGTTGTACTCCCTTGCCTTTTCTATCATCATCCTGTTTTTTTCTAAACCCACGCTGGTATTCATCTATTTCTCTCTCAGCATATGGTAGCAATTTGGCATACAGTGCATAGGAGAATAACTTGTATAAGCAGTTGAGTAGACAGATTCCTCGGTAATTCTCGCAGTTAAGCTGAAGCTGATCTCCTTTTTTTATAAATTGTTAGTTATAGATATTCATTTTCTTTTATATATACAAATTGTTGTTGTTTAGTTCTGTATTTGGTTATTATGAGTTCCAATTTTGCTGTATATAATTCTTGCGCATATAAATGCGCACTTATTTACAGCTTAACAGGATTATAGTCAGTCTATTTGTTCGCCTCCTAATCCAGTCTATTGTTTACCGCCTCCTAATTCAGTCTATCGTTTACCGCCTCCTAATTCAGTCTATTGTTTACCGCCTCCTAATTCAATCTATTGTTTACCGCATCTAAATCCAGTCATATCTTACTAATATTATAAATGTGAAAGTTTGTATGTTTGTCTCTCTTTCACGCAAAAACTACTGAACGGATTTGGATGAAACTTTACAGTAATATAGGTTATACATCAGAATAACACAGCGCAGGGGAGCGCACGGGGGCACATACCCCTTCCCACCCCCGACAGTTTTAGAGGTACCGTGGAGAATCCATTATGGTACATAATTAAAGGCAAATCAGGAATTTAGTATCTTGAAATTTGCAGATAGGTCCTTTGTATGATTTAAGAAAGAAGTTTGGATAATTCCACCCTTATTATAATAAGGGTTCAAAGGTTGTATGGAATCCGTCAGTTTTGAAGTTAGGCATCTGAAATTTTGTACGAGTAACCTATAGTGAAAAAAATTAAATTATTTAAATAATTAAATTATTTATTATTTTAAATTATTGTTAAAAAGCACTGTCAAGAAACTTTATGCGGTAGTCCAAATTCTATGCGAGCGAAGCCGCGGGCAAAAGCTAGTGTTTACATAATTCTAGATTTGAATTTTCCTATAAGTTATCCCGCTTGTCCTCCACCCCTTTTCCTTAATAATCATTCCGAATTGATTTGACGTAGGCTACGGTGAGCTCACCAACGAAACGTCAGTGAATAGAGGAAGAAGGTCCAACAAGTTTTCGGCAAGCCAGTTTTATTTCTTTGTTTGATTTTATTTCCTTTCTTTATTGCCAAATGTCCGAGGACGACTTATCGAGTAGTGCCGTATCACACTTAAATATTTTTAATTTTTTATAATTATTGGTAATTTTTTATGAGTTATAAATATTTTTATTTTTTAAAGAGAAAAAGGTAGGGACCTTGGATAGCTCAAATGGCAGAGCGATGTCAGGGTGAGACAAAGGTTCCGGGTTCAAATCCCGGTCGAGGGCCAGATAGGCTCTTTCGTTCTCTTTAAAAAATTAAATATTTTTGGTTAGAGAAGAAATTAGTTGACTTGGAACTTCTAATGTAAGGATAGAGATACTTGGGGGTGCAGTTAATTAAAACACCATTATTTACCATAATGGTATTTTAATTGATTGCACCCACAACTATCTCAATCCTTCCGTTAAATATTTTTGTTCATTAGAAAATTGAGTTTAATTTTTTTTAACTTTCTATTTTATTTATCTTTTTTTTCACATTTTCAATCGCGTTTCATACAGTTGTAGTTAAATGAAAAATTTAAATAATAATAAATATAAAGAATAGTAAGTATAGTAATTAATCACATGAAATGACATTAATAATTTAATGTGTGTTTTACTAAAAGAGGTAACATACTTGGTAAGGATCCATACGAGAGCTTTACAGATACAAGATGTACAAGAGGTGTTGTTTCAAAGAAGTATACCAACCTATGTGGTATGTGTTATTAAAGTATAATTTAATTGTTATATTTAATCCATAAGGTCCTTGGCATAAATAAAAAATTATGTATTTATCTTTATACATAAAATTATTTTGTTCTTGTGTATGTCGCTGAACTCCTCCTAAACGAAGGGCCTTTTTTAATGAAAGTTTTGTGAATATTCAACTAGGTTCGAGGATGATTTACACTTTCAAATCGGTCCGATAAGCAATGTCTTTTAATTAGTTAAATTAATTTTAGATTGAAACCACTCCGTTTTGTTATCCGCCGCGCTGCGATCGAAAAATAGGAAGCCATTGTATACATCTACTAGATGTGTCCAGCAAAACGTGAAATATTAGCCTTATTTTATGAAATATTATGATAGTTTATTGTTTCTGTTTGGACTTTTGATGTTTTCGTGTGTACTCATTTGGTTTTGAGAATAGTTTAGATTCACTTTTGTTTAAATGTTGTGTGGATTCCAAAATAGTTTAGATTCACAATTAGAACCAACAGGTAATGATTCGTAATTTGCTAACTTATTATTTTATTTTTTTATTATTTATTGTTAATTAGGCAAAAATAAATAATAAAATCGAATTTTATGAAATTGTAAAGATAAATTTGATCCGTTGATATAGATAGGGGAACCGAACAGTATTAATTATTTATTTCTGTTTTACGTTATTGTTGGCAGGGGATTTTTAAGCTTTAAACAATATCTTTAGTTAAATTAGAGTATTCTTAAATAGCCAACACAATAACACATTGCATTAGTGAAATAATCGATAAGGCAGTTAAATTAATTTTGTTTATTAAAAAAGCTTTTTTCTAAAATGCCAATTAGCCATACAAGAATTATCTCTCTACTATGTCTACCTTGGTATGATTTCCATTATCAATCTAAAACGAGACATTCCAAAATGACAAATGTAATTTTTTAAGGGAACTAAACGAATAGTATAAAAGATTTAGTTTAAATTGATAATAGGCTAACTAAACTTGTAAATTCCTGTGCCGATGCAACGCTTGTTATAAATTAATCTATGCTATTAAATCTTTTATTATAGATTTTTATTTAATTGTCATTTGTTTATAGCTCATGACGAAGACCACGCCAATGGAAAATACGTCGTCCCGTGTTCTGGTTTGAGGCTACAACCTACGTTTTTCATCTCGATTTTTTCCCTTTTATACGGTTATTATCACTATAATTTCTAGAAAACATAATAAAAAAACATAAATTGTACTAATTATACAATGTTTTTTCTTATTGATGGTTTATCTGTTAAAAAAAAAGGAATGCATTAGGAAAAGTCCCATAAAGCATAGTCTTAAGTCACATAAATAGTGGAAAAAACTAACCATTCACGTTATCTCAATGCAGGCAACATCAGGAAATATGCGAAAAGAAAAATCGCAATCAAATCAAAGAAGACACTCAAGAAAATCGCAGTACATCTCATAACAATAGTCCAGTCTCATGAATAGTGACAGCAACATTATCCAAGATGAGTTTATTCCTTAAAAAACGATTTTCATACTTAACCCGCGGTATGAAAATTTTATGAGGAGTAAAATCGAATTTTGAACTAGAAGTAGCGATTTACGTTCCTTTCTCGATAAGATTGTATTATTTGCTTAACATAATAGATAGAAATTAAAAGTTAAATTCCGGGACTAATCGGGAAGAGATACGTGGTATCTATGGTAACAGTGTATTCTATTGCTTTATTCTTGAAGTTTTTTTTTTTGTATAGGAGCCTTTTTGAAGACACCTATCCAAACAAACACTATTACTACTCTTAGTTGGATAATTAAATGAAATATTAAATATCAATTAAAAATTTATTATTATTTTTATTTTTAATTTATTATTAATGGGGGGCTGAAAATTAATTAATTCACAATATTAAATCTCAACTGTTAAATTACAGGTAATGACATAAAAATGTTTGATTATTTACGTATTGGAAAGTTGTATAAATATGAATTTATATTAATGCCCATTGTGATTTTAATATATATATGTATATATATATATATATATATATATATATATATATATATATATATATATATATATATACACATATATATTAGTAGCATATATATATGCTACTAAAATCCTGCCTTCCTGTCATAGTGCCCGTATTACATCATATTTATAATTTCTCGTTACAAAACTTGGTATTTCCCACGCCTTGGAAAACCGCGTTAGTGCGCCCGCTAAATAAAGTTGAAAATCCCTCCTCTCCAAATGACTTCCGCCCTATCTCCCTTCTCTCTAACCTCTCAAAACCATTAGAACGCCTAGCTCAAAACCAAATTTCAAATTTTCTAGCAGAACGTTCCCTCATTAACCTTCTCCAATCCGGCTTTCGACCAGGCTATTCAACTCAATCCGCACTCCTTAAAAATCACCCATGATCTCCATACTGCAATTGAACAGCAAAAATTAACAATTCTGACCCTTTTACATTTTTCCAAAGCCTTTGACACAGTTGACCACAATATCCTCCTCGTCAAGCTACGAAACTTACCTCTATCCAACAGCTCTAGGATGGTTCAAGTTTTTCCTCTCAGACCGCTCCGAATATGTTCTGGTCCTCGGTCAACCTCCTTCCATAACCCTTCCGCTATCCTGTGGTTAGTCTATGCCGATGACTTTCAAGTGCACCTATCCTTTTCCCAATCCGATCTATTACTAGATAAGAAATAACACAAGGGAACAACATTTTTGTTGCATGAAATATTTTGACTAATATTCTACTTCCTCAAGGTGCTGATTTAAGATCTGAAGTCAGTTTGTTTGTATCAGCTTTACTTTTGGGGTTATAATTATAAACTGTTTTTTAAGATGAAAATATTTTTTATTAAGAAAACTATTAAAAAAATTACCACTACATATCAAAAAATTTTCTTTTGTAAGATTTTCTGGCTTGATTCGGTTCACGGGGGCTGTTTTTAATGCTCCAACAATAGTCCGCCATCATGTGAGCATTCCAGTGACCTTGGTAACGTTCCTCCATAGTTCGAATGTCCTGATGGAACCGTTCCCCTTGTTCTTCACTCAGATCACCAAGATTTTCAGGGAAACGGTCCAAATGGCTGTGGAGGAAGTGTACTTTGATGCTCATATTACAACCAAGCTGCTGGAAGTGTAACAACATTAGTTCAATATGCTCCGCATAGCTTTCTTCCTTTTTGTTTCCCAGAAAATTTTGAGCAGTCCAAACGAATTCATTCCAGGCATTTTTTTCAATATCAGTCATGTAACTAATAAAGTTTTCATCCTTTATCAACCTTCTTATTTGGGGACCATCAAAAATTCCATTTTTAATTTTTCTTGGCTCAAATTAAAGAACTTCTTAGAGATGTATTTATAGCAATCACCACCCTTGTTCAAAGCTTTGACAAATTGTTTCATGAGCCCTAGTTTGATATGCAAAGGTGGCAGTATTATTCGATCCGTAGGCACAAGGGGCTCATTTATTACATTCAGTTGTCCCGGAACCATAGATTGCCTGGAAGGCCAATCTTTTCTAATCCAGTGCTCAGACCTAGCTCTGCTGTCCCATAAACAAATAAAACATGGATATTTTGTATATCCACCTTGTTGTCCAAGAAGAAAATTCACCATTTTTAGATCAACACTTATCAACCACTTTTGTTCGTTGTATTTGATTCTATCCATTACAGAAGCTACAGTAGCATATTCTTCTTTGACTGTAGTTGAATGTGCAATCGGTATCGAACCCAGCTTATTGCCGTTATGCATAAGTACACATTTCAGGCTACGTTTAGAGGAGTCAATAAATAAACGCCATTCATTTGGATCATACTTCTGTACTCCCATTGCTTTCAATAAACCAGGAACATCTGAACAAAAAGCAAAGTCGTCATCTTTAGAAAAGAATGACAGCAATTCTGCCTCTCGGTTACGATAGTATGAAATTCTTGTTTCTGGGGTTAAAAGATTTCTTTGCTTTAATCGAGAAGCTAGAATCTCCGATGTCTTTTTAGAAAGACCAAGATCTCTGATTAATGCATTGAGGTCTTCCTGATTAAAGAGCTGGGGCTCAGAAGTAAAATCAGGGTAAGAATCACTTGTCCGACTTTCATCACTTGAAGAATAGTTTTGTTTTTCTATATCATGATCATTTTGTACAGATGAAGAAGCTTGGGGTACTGGTGCATCGCCAGAGAACAAGACTGGTCGAGTAACAGATAACAAGTTTGGATAAGACCATTTCGACCGGTTATTTTTATTAATTCCATTAATATCAATCACACAAAAATAACAATCATCTTGATGATTATTAGGTTCCCGCCAAATCATTGGTGTTTGATACTTAAAATGGGGTCTTTTCTTATTTGCCCATAATCTCAAAGACTCAACACATGTTTTACATACCATATGAGGGATCCAGTACTTGTCACGGATGTCCAAAGCGAATCCAAAGTAATCAAAATATACCTGTGTTATAAACTCTGACACACTTAGCCTACAATTTTTGAATGTATATTCACCACAAATGTTACAGAAATAGTTTGGATCGTTTCTACAGATATTTCTTAACTTGGACATTGTTATTTAACACAAGAGCACAAACTTTTTCACTAAACAACTCAGTTGAATTGAAGTTTGAATGTGACTAGTACAAATATATGTCTATCAGCTGTTTGCCAAAAACAAAAGGTGCTGGAGAAAAACTGAGGCTAGATTTGTAATCACCAACCTCTAATTAGTAAACAACAGGCCTAAAACTCCATGCAACAAAAAATTAATAAAAATTTGTTCCCTTGTGTAATGGATTACGTACATAATTGTTCTAAACAGATTTTGCTTGTGCTTTTGATACAACTGGAGGTCCATAAATCAACTCATTCTTTCGGGATTTGGTCAAGCTAACTCGCAAAATACTGTTCATATTGAAATATTCAAATGACTTCCATCCTCTAAGGTTTCTAAAGCAATTGTAGTTTCCATTGCATTCATAGAGGTCGACTTAATTGTACTATGAATTTTTTTTTAATGTTTATCTTAAGAAGTTTTGAGTGAGCTGATATACGCTAATTATTGAGATGTCATTTTCCATTACCGGTCTTGTGTATTAATCTGTTTAAGCCTTTCAGTGGCATCCCTCCCTCAAAATTCTAGCGTGTGGTTTTTTTTTTTAGTAGACAGATAAAATTGATTTTCCTTTATACAAATACTTCTGCCTTATTCCTCCTATGAAGTTTTACTAACAATCTTATTAAAATTAAATAAACATTTAATAAGTTTTATTCTGGAAGCGGGATTGGTTAAGTCGTAGAACTGGTAGCCGTAGATGGCTCTAATCAGTCAGCCTCTGTAAAGTGGGTACCCTTAATGATGGGGGAAACTTGCGGTTGAGCGTAATCTAAGGCATAGAGATACCTCCCTGCACAATTGCCCTAGAAACAGTACAGTCTCTACCATGTACTCAAGGCCCTTCATGATTGTTACAGATTTTTTTTTTCAAAATAATCCTGTCTATTATTTTTATATAGTCTGTAATAATAGCTAATATAATACTTGATATATTACCAGCATAAAGCAGTTTTAATTCGAATCAGTATTCATTTTAGTTTTTGAGCAACATATTTATTGCTCAATAACCATCTGGTTCCGATATCAGATAATTTGAAATTTATTTATTTATATTTAAAAACCTATTGGAAAATATCCTTAAAATGTTTAATAATGTATATCATGACGCCAATTTGTGTAGTAGGCCACAAAGAAATTTTTTTTTTCTGATGCCTTTATGGCTAAGGACTAAGTTGCTTTGGTTTTTTTTTTATGTTATGATATAATTCAAATTTGGCAAAAACCCACAAAATTTGTAACATTAAGGTCATTGTGGATATGTTTTTTTTCATAATATGCAGGATTGTATGTGCTGCTGGAGGGAAATCAAGAATTATGAGAATGACTTTAGCGTATTATGTTAATATGCTTATAATTTATTTTTACTATTTAATATTAATATTTTTTTGTATTTCAGGACTGAGACGACCTACTCCACGCAGATCTTCAAGACCTCAAAGAAGACGTCACACCTCATAGGGTGCCAAGTCAGTGGAGTGTGCGAACACTAAGCATGCACTGTGGTCCTTTACTCGAACACTTAAATCTTTTCAATCAATAAGTCTTTTAAGGGAATTAACTTAATTATCAGATTTTTTATATCTTCAACTTCAAACACATTACATTATTGTTATGAATCAAAAATCTTCTTCAAATTATTATTATTTTACATTTGGTAACTGTTCTATAATTTTTTAAGTAACGGCTTGAAATAATTGTATAATTATTTTTCTGGACATCACACCATCATCACATGTCGAACGAATACCAATCTGAGTTATCCCTAAAAAGAATCTCTCTCTACTATATCTAACTTAAGCTTGGTATTCTACAGGCATTGTGTTGTTGAAATGATTTTCGGAAAATTCTTTTAATCAATAAAAAAAATTATGTTAAAAAAGTAAAAAATTATGTTCGATATAGGACCATGGTTTGCCCACTTTGGATAATGCATGCGTGTGTTTCTTTTATACATATATACGTACATTATCAAGGAACATAACAACATGCGACACAATATTATTTTTATAAGTTTAAAAAAAGTGATATTTATCTCAGTACATACCTTTGTATTTAATTGCATTCAAATATTTATTATATATTAATTTAAAAAAATTTGGTTTCTATACATTTATTTAGTACAAAATACTGTTAGATAGGGTCAAATTAAATTCATTATTTATTCACTATTCATGCTTTATTAAATTAATAAAATATTTAGAAATAATAAATTTTAAATTTCATAAATAAATTATGTTATATTTAGGATATTTTAGTACATAGTTAGGTAGGATTGGCGACATCTTTAGTGGGCAGTATTTAGTGCATGGCGCATGCGCATGAGATATATATATTCTTTTTTTGTATGGCAGCGACCTCCTCTCACAAATTGCTAGGTTAATATTATTTATTTTTTTAATACTGATAGCTTTAAAGCAATTTAAATTTTTGATAATTATTAAATACAATTTTTGTTGAAAAACGTTTCATAAAAAGTCAATTTAAATTTTATATCAGTCTAAACTTTCATAAAATCATTAAATTCATTCAGCAGATTAAACAACATTAAATAATTATTTATATAGCTCAAGTTTTCTATGAATTATAGATATTTGATTAGAATTAAAAATAGCATAATTTAATGCTTTCATCCATTATTATTAAAGTAATGAAGTTGTTATTGTTAATATTTCAAATTTAATTATTGTTATTAGTTATAAAATTTATTATTTTAATGTGAGAGTTGAGGATCTTCAGGACCTTCCAGACTGCAGCTGCGGACTCCTCTCTCATTACACACTACAACACTTTTATTTAACATTAGTGAATTTTTAATTAAATCTTTGATGTAATTTATAAATTTCAACATTAGCGAATTTTCAATTAAATCTTTATTAGTTAGTTGTGGTGATCTTTATGAATTATTATTGAATTGTTAGAGATTTATTGTTAACTTTTACCTTCTAAGAATTATCAAAGATTTAAACATTGACCTGCGATGTTTTTAATGTTGGATCTACGTATGTTTATTAAATACGGCTTCTCATTGATCGGACGATGTCAAGGAGAGGGGATATGGTAAATTTGGGCTTATTACAGAGCCTTTAATCCAACCACTCTTGTTCCAGATCTCAGGCAGCCCAGAGGTGCTCTCTCTCTCTCTCTCTCTAGACTTTTGTTCAGGCTTGTATCAGAATTTATATGATTGTTTGATTTATGAATATTATTTGCATGTGTATGTATGTATATATATAATTTGAAAATATATTTTATTTTTGGGTCCCTTATTTTTTGTAACTGGCTTATTGCTTCTCCTATTTTCGGGGCCATTACTGGGGAATATGAAAATATTGTATGTATTTAGTTATTTTTCATTCAATCATAAGTTGATAAATTGATATTTTTTTATTATTTAAATTCTAGTAAAGTCAATTTTAAATTGTTTATTGCCTAGTATATTTTAAGCTATATTTTATTTTATATCATTAAAAGTAGAGTTTGACACTTTAGGTACACATGAGAGTTGAGAGCAAGATCTTCGAACCTGTGAGTACAAATATTGCATGAAGTTTTGGTTTTTTATTATTACCTCAGACCCCCTTCATATATGTAGGGTGTCTGCGGCTTCTTATTTTTTTAAATCTACTTAATATTATTATTAATATTTTACATTTGGTAACTGTTGTATAATTTTTTAGTAACGGCTTGAAATAATTTTATAATTATTTTTCTGGACATCACACCATCATCACATGTCGAACGAATACCAAGCTGAGTTATCCCTCAAAAAAATCTCTCTACTATATCTAACTTAAGCTTGGTATTCTACAGGCATTGTGTTGTTGAAATGATTTTCGGAAAATTCTTTTAATCAATAAAAAAATATTTAGAACAAACATTAAACTTATTTCATATTTAAATTAAATGTAAAATAATGTGTGCTTGTGTTTTTTTTTTTTTTTTGGAATGCTTATTGTAATTAAGTAGGTTTAAAAAAATATTTTTTATGCTTAATTTACAGTATGTATTTTAGGTTTATTCTTCGAATTTAGGTTTACTCGCCGAATTTAGGTTTATTTGTCGAATTTAGGCTTATTCGTCGAATTTAGGTTTATTCGTCCCATTAACCCAATTTTCTTCGTACGTCGAATACTACTAGATCTCAAACGATCTATAGTAGAAATCATTTTTTCCAAATTCTTCAAGATAATTTTACATCTTGAAGATTCTAGACGATTGTGGACTAGGCCTATTGGGGATACCACATTAAAAAAAACGCACCCTAGGCACTCTACCTCTGCGGTAGTGTGGAAACGAGTGCATTATTAAATTTATTATTATTTTATTATCCAGGCATTAGGTTAAAAACAATAAGACCTTTCCAAAATATAATTAATTATTTTCCCCGAAGTTGCCACGCTTTGAATATCTTAAAAAAAAAAACAATTGCCCTCATGTTCTCTGTTTTGTTTTGTTATTTTTATTATCTACTGTTTTATTCATTAAAATTGACATTGAACATTTTAAAAAAATTTTTACAATGGTAAGATATCCTATAAATTTTATAATTATGTAGAACTTTTATTTTCTTGTAAGATAGAAGATAGAAATATCTTTAAAATGATAGCATTATTAAGGTGGAATATCCAGATACGAATATATGCAGGAATTTCCAATGTTAATTTCACTGTGAAATAGTAAAGACTTTTTTTTTGTTATATTATTTAACATTGCATACACAATTTGGTTTTTTGACCCTTTCACATAACTTGTTGTATATTTATTTAACGTCAATTTATGCTTCTACGGCCGCACAACATTAAAGTATTATAAATTTATTACACGTCGGTGCATTACTGATTTTAATGCAACTTAAAAAAAGTAAAACAGTAATACAACCTATGGAGGACCTAGGGTTCATACGAGGATTGGACGATAGTCGATAGTTAGCACTATCGATAGGCCGATACTATCTGCTGAAAACTATCGAATGCTATCGTTACGATAGTTTTTCGATAGCTGCTTCCCTTTTTTCCAAACCTATTTAATAAAGAATTTCAACTAATTTAATTAAATTCAATTGCCTTCCTACTATTTGAAATTTGCAGGATTATAAATTATAAGATGATATCATAAAGATGAGAAAAAATAATTTATTTGAATTTTAAAAAGTATTTATAATTTACATGTTTACAATAACAATGAACAAATCAAATCTTCAGAAACGAAAAATTACGTAATAGTTAATTTCAAGAGTCAAGTGTACTCCTTGAGCCACATATTTCCCGAAAGAAAAACTAGCATATCTAGTTGAACATTTAAGAATTGTAGAAAAAGATCCCTAATTAAGGAGGAAGTTAAGGATATAAAACCCTAGAAGAGCCAATGCTCAGTATCGCGCATTTGGTTTGTTTGCACAAGTGTGAGACAGCGTGTACTACCCAACATAATGTAATTAGTAATTTCGGAGAGTTAAATGGATTTAATTTTGGAGAGTTAAACCCGTCCGGTGCGGCATCAAAGTTTTATAGATGAGAACCCTTGAGCTCTAGGAATTCCGAGTTCAATTTCAAAAGAACTCGACACTGGACAGAGACAGATCAGCATAATTTCGAGAGTTGAGGGTAAAAAAGATACATTGATATTTGACACTATCGATAGTTACCATCGATTGGCAGCCGTATCGAGATATCGATAGTAACTATCGACTAGTCCAACTCTGGTTCATACAACCGCCAGGTTTCACCCGCAATTAAGGGTTTTCACTTTATAGGGTGATAAAGTTCAGATTCCCAGTGTCTATTTGTGGTGGTTAATAAATTACATAATGTATCTATCGCATCCGGTCATGACCACGTGGCCTTCAGCACAGCAACACAGACCTTTACACACCGTAGTTAACGCGCACCGCAACTAAAAGTAATATTTTACCAATTTTATTAATATACAAAAAAGTCAGAATTATATTACGTTAGCAGTCATACCTATGATTAGATAAATGAGAAAAATATCTCTTTAAATTGATATAATGCCTAATATTATTGACTAATCCGAATAATGGAGTGTATCAAAAAAAAAAAAAAAAATGCCCGTCTACTGGCCTTTTTCAGCTTCCCCATGGAGAGAAGATGGCGACTAACAGTATCTTTCGACACAGCACACTCCCTGGCAAGTTCGCGAGTACTTGTGGACGGATTTGATTCAACAGCTTCCTTCAGAACCTCATCAATTTCCATTAATGGCCCGGAGCCCTTCTTCCTTTCCAACGTCGTATCTCCACTGCTAAATTTTTCAAACCAACGCCGAGTATTGCGCTGGTCAAGGACATCTTCCCCTTCATATTTCATAATTTCACGAGTTGCTTCAGTAGCTGTGAAATTTTTTTCCAGTAATGTCTTTAAATTACGAGAATTTCGTAGGACATTGTCATGTTTCTTCTTTGAAATAAATAACTAAACTGAGGCTTTTTTGAAGAAGTCCAGTGTTAGTAAACAAGCTTAGAGAATGCTGTAAAGTGATTATTAAGTGTTGGAAAATAATAAGTAGCATTAAAATATTTACAGAATTTTGAACTCTGGAATTTGATGAAACGGTCATTTTTTTTATTCACCCTATTATTTAAACTTAAAAAAGATTTAAATTTCGATTTATCACACAAATGTATAATTCTTTTTAGGAGGGGTTCAATGCTGGTCTCAATTCTTTGGATATAGGTAAATCAATTTGAATGCATAATAATATTGCTATTTTTGGCGTGTATTAAATATATTTTAAATATTTTATTGATTTCGGGATGTCAGAGTAATAATTTAAGGTAATTACTCAAATTATTATTTTTTTTAAAGTTCTAACTTTATTTTAAATTGGATTCCTTTCCAGAGGTTGCTTGTGTCTTTACCAATTTAATAATCAGTCAACTTAATCCCTTAACTAAGCCATTTATAGAGTATTCATTAATATATAGTGCAGCTGGGTTAAAACACTTAAATAATTATAAAGAATATACTACAATCTTATTTGAACTATAATTGAATATGTTTATTGAGAAATTACGATTAATGATTTATATATATATATATATATATATATCTATAGAGGATTGCCAAAACATACATATAGAACATAAATGAAAACTTATCTGGTAAAACAGGGGTACATAGTCCCAAGCTAGCTTCACTGCCAGCCTCTACTTCGGCTCCTCTTCTGGAAGTCCTTGCGACCTTCTTCTTCAGGACCTTTTCAGAGTATGTCTTGCCAAGCAATCGCTTCCTGTCCTTGCCCCCTCAAGGACTTTAGACTCTTGTTATCTTACCCTCGTGGGAAGTCTCTACCATACTTTCACTATTTACCTAGTATGCAACATATTTCTTATTACCATCATTTTTCTCTCCTTCCATCAATGCCTTTCAGCTTAGAGGAACCTGCAGTCTCATCGCCGGTGCCTCCAGTACCTTCAGCTGAACCAGGATCTTCCACTGACGTGGTCCTTGAATATGCTCCATGTATTCTTCTAAGTCTACTCTTAAGACTGCTCTTCTGTCAGTTGGTCTCGCTTCCATACACTTTCTTGGTACTCTGTCTTCCCTCATTCTACATTTGCTTCCATACCGTCGATGATGTCGGGATTCAGAAGGACGGCGTCCAGAAGGCAGCGAGAGTTGTAACTCAGAAAAAGCCACATCTTTTAAGAAATCTATGCATTTCTATGATTAAAAGTAATAGAAATGAAAGATGGGTACTTGTGTGTTATGGCATCACCACTTTAGAATTTGATATAATTGATTTAATTTGAAATAAATAATAAACATATATTTTTAGTAAACTAACTTTAATTGTTTACATCATTCCAAAAATCTCTATCTCATAAAATTTGGGCGAATGAGTCTTTACTCTTGAGTTGTGTAAGACACATAAACCCAGCAATATAGCAAGTCGAAACACACACTAATAATAATTATTCTAATCCACTGTAGCGGTTTGACTTATATTCATGTTTGGAACAATATTTTGTTGAGTTTATTTCCTCGGACCAAGAAGATATGAAATGTACGCCGTTTTCTAGTTTACTTTTGGAATGCTTTTTCACATCTTTTCAACTAAACGGGCGAAAAATGTGAAAAAGTAAATTTTTTAATTGAGTTATATTCTTTTTACCCAAACACCTCATTTAGAAGTGTCGTAAAACAGTGAAAAATATATCTGATAAGAAATAATGGATAACGTACATAATTGTTCCAAACAGATTTTGCTTGTGCTTTTGATATACCTGGAGGTCCATAAATTTAGTATTTTTATAAAAAAAATAACAACTCTGTAATGTTCATTTATGTTGTTCCAAACCGCATTTGATTGCGTATGACTCAATTAAACACGTGATCTATTATTAGTGACATTATATTCCAATAATATAAGTTCAAATTCGAGCAAAGAAGTTAAGGGTTTTTTATTTAGTAAGGGTTAAAGGGTTACTTTTTGATGATTTCGGTAATATTTTTATTATTACTTGCCTTGAAGCCATCTTATCAGGCCATCTTATGTTCGCCGCTGTACAGTAAGTAGTTGCGTGTGTCACTATCTGGTTATAGACATGGTGAGTTTGTAGATGTTAGGGGAGGTTAATGCGATTATTACAACCTATAATGTTGTACGTGGATAGTATATAAATAATAAATAATTTTTAGGAACATCATATCCTAATATTAACATTGACTGGATTAAGATCAATAAAATAAATAAAAAAGTTGGTGTTTATCGGTTTCAATTCTGGCATCAAAGTGTGGTTGACGTCACGTTGCTGTCTGTTCTACAGCGCGTTTTAGTTTATTAATATTGTGACTTGTAACGGAGAATATAGCTCAGTTATTGGTACACAATTTGCAAGTTTAATAATTAGTACTAACCTAAAAAAAAATAGTATGGAATGCTGGGAGTCAAGAGCAGGATGACGGCCGCAAAAAACAGAGAAGACTGGTGGAGGAGGCCAGGACCCTTCACCGAGTTGTAGCGCTGTAGAGTACTAGTAATAGTAGTAATTAAACAATAAAATAAATATCTGTTGAGAGAAATAATACAAATGCCATTTTGCACATATTGTAATTGAGGTTTCCTTTTACAAACCTCCTCATGGAAGCCTTTATGGAGAAACCCCATAAAGAAGATACTCTTTGGATGGTTCATCTTACAGTAACAGATTTCTGCTTCAGAGAAGTTTCAGTCTCCTTGTCGTATTCTGTTGTCATGTGCCTGTCAGTAATTTTTGTATCAGTAAGTTAGGGTTTTCAGCAGACGTCAGAAATGTTTTGTATTTTTTCTAGATCGTGCCCGTCATGAGTGGTATGTTCATACTTTTTTAATACTAATTAAATGAAAATATGATCAAACTAATATTTTTTTAAAATTAGCTTTTATTGCATAAATTTAAGTAGTTGTTGCTTATTTATTTAAGGTCACTGTATGCTGAAATGGATACTCAGATGATGCCAGAGGGAAAGACATCAATTAGCCTATCTAGGTATAATTTCGACAGGGAACTTTAACGAGTACCTGACACCGCATTGGTCGGGACAGTCATTTTACCTTGACTCCGAAGTACGGCATAACTAAAGAATTTTGACTGCCTTTATAAAATGCTAAGGCTACCTGCCGGGTTGCGAACCCGAGACCTTGGGCATAGAAGGTTGTTATGTTAACTACTTCACGACAAGTAATCCCCGTAATTATCTATGTTGTGTATGGCCGAGTCTTCTAATATGCATTTTTTCCAAGTTCCTTATAACAGTGCCCAACCACCCTTGTACATAACACCATCATAGCCATGATATCTTCTGTAAGATATCTCTAACCTAGTCTGGCCAGGGACACCAACCAGTGTACATCGCTCTCTTTAATTCTTTCATGTTATTAGTGCAGTGTTATTAATTCAGTTTTCAATCATTAATATCAGGATAACCATACTATATATATATATATATATATATATATATATATATATCATATATACGTGAATATATACACATATATATTTCTACAGGCGGTAAAGTGTAGTGAAGGAACATTTGGAAATTATTGCGATTCCACGTATAAACAGTTCGAGCCACAACAAGAGGCTATCTCTTAAGCCCAACAGAATTAAAACCAGGTGCCGTAACAACAACTCTTTCCGTAAGTTACTATTTATTTATTTATTTAGGCACAATGGATGTTTGCTCCAAATGCAACCACATCGCTCGTGATGATAAAAATAATGTATTTTGCTCAAAATGCAATTTAATTTTTCATGGGCGGTGCTGCAGTCTCAGCGATAAGGTGATAGAGGGCCTAAAATCCTCAAAAACACAATGGCTGTGCACTAAGTATGAGCAGGCCAATAAAAACTCAGAAGCCGTGGAAAAACAAATTTCCGATAAAATAACACAACCTTCACTCATGGAAATATTAGCGGCAATAAAACATTCCGATCATAATGTCCAGGGGGAGATAAAAAAGATCAAGGTAGAAATGAATGAGAGACTAACATCTATCGAAAAACACCTACAGGGAAAAAATAAATATATTGAGGAGATCTTAGCGGAAAATAAAGCGCTCAAGGCACGAGTGGGGAATTTGGAGGTACGCCTAAACAAAAGTGAACAGGGCTTATTATCCAAGTGCCTAGAGATACGTGGGATCCCCATACGAGCCGGAGAGACCCCTTCTGGTCTAGTCGCAAGCATCGGTGCAGGCCTGGGATTAAAACTAAATATCGAGGACCTGGACACGGTGCAGCGTCGTAGGGCAAAAATGACGACCCCCGACCCCCATCAATCATCGCACGCTTCACAAGGCAATCAGTGAGGGATAACCTGATACAAAAAAGAAAAGTCAAGCGAGATTTCTCCACCCGAGATATAGGTTGGCAGGAAAACGACTGCCACCGCATCTATCTAAGCGAGGAATTGACAGGAACTAACAGGCACCTCTACTGGCTTGTACGTCAGAAGAGGGCAGCGGGAAAAATAAAATATGTCTTATGTAAAGGAGATAGTTGGGGGGTGCAGTCAAAAAGAACACTGAATAAGTAATAAACTTATAAGTATGTGCCGACGTTTCGACCTACAGTGTAGGTCGAAACGTCGGCACATAATTATAAGTTTATTACTTATTCAGTGTTCTTTTTGACTGCACCCCCCAATTATCTCCTTTACATTAGATCATCCAGTCAACTATTTTCATCTCATAAAATATGTCTGGTTCTCTGGTGGTAGAGTGTGATGTAGAAAAGAAGATGGACACCGAGTGGTCTACATCGATCAAGCTCATGACCTGGATATATTCGAATGACTACTGAAGACCGGTATGCCTTCACGGCGTTCACGGGTTCATTTTGAATTACCCCCACAAACTCAAATGTTCTATAAAAATTTTATTTTTTCCAAAGTATTATATTGCGAAATTAACTTTTCTTCCTCACATAAAACTAATTTTCATTTTTTCTTTTATCTTATATCTTTTTTTTGTTGTCTGTTGTTTAATTTATTTTATTATCTATGTATCATTTTTCCTTTCGCTATTCTTTAATTTTAATATCCCTTCATTAGCATCAAGATTTATAGCGGTTTTTAGTAATAACTCGCCTCGGATAATCTTTTCTCCGCATTTTCAAACTCTTCAATTAGCTCTGCCAATGAAATTCACTCCTCATAGCTTCCTCTCCTCAAATACTGAGAGCTTCTCTTCTGCTTCCCCATCATGTCTAATATCCTAACCTCCTGTCACATTAACTCCCATTCCTTGCCCGCTCACTTAGATGAATTTCAGCAATATTTTACCCAAAATTTTTTCCACACCATTGGAATCTCAGAAACATGGCTAAAACCCTATATCCCGTCCTCCACTGTTTCTTTACCTGACTATTCCTTCCTCCGCCACGACCGAGTTGACCGGACCGGGGGAGGTGTAGGTCTTTACGTCCATAATTCCCTAAAATCACGCATCCTGTTTTCTTCACCAGTGTCCAATTTCCCTCACATAGAATTCCTTGGCGTCGAAATCTCATGCTAACCCAATCCTCTCCTATACGTTGTAGTTTATCGCCCTCCTTTGGTACCTTTTGATCCTATCTTTGAGTCGGTCCTTTACAACCATGTTCCTCTCTACGACCACATCATAATCTCCGGTGACTTTAATACCAATCTTCTGGTCCAATCCAATGATAAAATGTTTCTTGAAAATCTTTTTTACTCTCTGCACCTCTCCATTGTCTCTTTCTCTCCTACCCATCACACTCTCCGATCTGACACCTGGTTAGACTTGTTCATCATTGACTCATCCCAGAGACTCCTTTCTTCCTCACAATTACCTGTCCCTTTTCTGTCCTCTCACGATTTAATCCAAATCTCATATAATATCCAAACTCCAGAAATCCTACCGAAAATAATAACATTTCGCAACCTAGATGGACTCACTTCTGAAAATATATCTCCTTCCCTCGAAACCCTGAATTGGAACCAAATTTATTCCTGTACCACCGTCGATTCAATGGTCGACATACTCACTGCCAATCTCAAAAGCATCCTGGATACCCACGCCCCACTCAAATCCTTAACCTTCCGCCACCATCCTGCTCCTTGGTTGTGTCAAAAAATTAAAGACCTGCAAAGGGAACGTGATACTGCTCGTAGACACTTTAGACGCACTAGGCTTACCGATGACTACCAAGCGTTCAGGGCTCTTCGCAATTTGACACAATCTACAATCAGACAGGCAAAATCCAAATACTTCCACGAAGCCCTTTCCACTGCTCCCGATCCTAAATCTAAATGGCAACTGCTACGAAAGCTCGCCCTCTGCAATCCAACATCCTCCAGAGCCTTCCCTGCTTCTCCCGATGAAATGAACTCATATTTTTTGTCTGCCTCAATTAACACATCAAAATCCTCCTCCTCCGTCTTTTCATTAACGCCATCTTTCAACCCCGACAATTTTTATTTCTTAGACATATCACTTACAGACATTATTTCCTCCGTTCTTAAATCCCACTCCAGTTCTACCGGATTAGACGAGATACCCGTCAAACTACTCAAACTATGCCTCATCGATATCCTACCTGTCCTACTTTTCATTTATAACTTCTCACTACAAAAAGCAGTATTCCCGACTTCCTGAAAAAAATCCCTAGTCCATCTATAAATAAAACCCCAACCCCATTATCTCCCAAGGACTACCGGCCAATCTCCAAACTTTCCAATCTTTCCAAACCTCTCGAAAGAATATTCCAGTCTCAAATATCAAATTTTCTCGAACAGTCCAAACTCCTCGTTCCGCTTCAGTCAGGCTTTCGCCCAGGTTTTCCACTCAATCTGCCCTTACCAAAATCACCAATGACATATATAAAGCCATGGACAACAAACAACTAACCGTGTTAATCCTCCTAGACTTTTCTAAAGCTTTCGATTCCTTGGACCATTCTATCCTTTTCTCCAAACTAAAGTCATTGTCCTTTTCCTACAGCTCTATTCTATGGTTCCAATCCTTCCTCTCTGATAGGTCCCAAGCGGTCTCTATGCCCAACCAACCCCTTTCCACTTTACTTACTCTATCCTCAGGTGTGGCACAGGGCTCAAGCATCTCTCCTCTCCTTTTCAACTGTTACATCAATGATCTTCCTAAAACTGTTCACCACTGTTCCTACCATCTATATGCTGACGACTTCCAAATCTATTTATCCTTTCCTCCATCTGAGCTTTCATATGCGTTTGCCAGTATTCAGCAAGACCTAGATAGAATCAGTGCCTGGGCAAAGCTGAAGAAACTGGAATTGAACGCAATGAAAACCCTGGCCATTGTTCTAGGGTCCAACTCCCTCCTTGCAACTATCCCCACCCTTCCAACATTAATCCTAAACGACCACCCCATCAGTTTCAACTCCTCCGTTAAAAACCTAGGCATTATCATTGACCAAAACCTTTCCTGGAAACCACATGTCACCCAAATATCCCGACGAATAATTAGTTCCCTAATATTATTCCATCGTTCTCGGCATCTCCTTACACAACCGTATCATCCCTCATCTTCCCCCACTTCGACTACTGTAGTGTGGTATACGGGGGCTTCTCGAAAATGCTTGAGAGCCGCTTAAAAAGAATAATGAACTGTGCTTTAAGATTTGTCCTTGGTACTCCGAGGCGATCCCGGGTGTCACATCACTATGATGAGTTAAAGTGGCTCTTCCTTTCCATCCGTAGACAATATTTCCTTAGCGTTTTTCTATACCAATCCATCAACTCGCAACACCCTTCATATATCTATAGTCTCCTCCCATTCAAATCCTCTGTCCAGCAGCACAAAACAAGATCTCGCCTTTCCGATTTCTACATTCCTTCCCACAGAACTAAGGCATTCGAGCGCTCCTTCCTCGCCCGCTCCACCACTGTGTGGAATTCAATCCCTCCTTTCATTCGCCTTTCCTCTTCACTAGCTTCATTTAAATCCCTGCTTTTCCATCATCTCTTGGCATCTCCATGCAGGTCAAACGTCTGCTTGAATATATCAGTATTGTAAACTCGATCCCGCTACCCTTTTGTTTTGTTTATTTTTCCAACAACAAAGATGATACCGACTTTTCAAATATATTATCGCATACTATGCTAATCAATTATTTTAGTTAGCAATTTCGTCATTAACTACTGTATTAATATTATTAATCATTATTTTGTTAATATAAATATATTTATTTTCGACAATTAGTTAAAAAGCAGTCAAGTTCTTCGTACTTTATTTATTTATTTTCTTATCTATTTCTATTTTTACAATGTTTTGTCATACTTGATTATTTCATGATTGGTGTGATTATGTAGCCTTCTGGCCAGATGAATTTTATGTTTTTTTTATTTGTTCATTATTGTTATTCTAAAGGGATTGGTCTCAGAATAAAGTTTATTTTCTATTCTATTCTAAAAAATCTTAAAGTAGCTCTTCCCTCCCATTGACAATATTTCCTACCATACATACCAATCCATTAACTCGCAACACCCTTCATATATCTACAGCCTCCTCCAATTCAAATCCTCAGCCCAGCACCGCGCCACAAAACAAGATCCCGCCTTACCTTTTTCTCTATACTCGTTCCCACAGAACCAATGCATTCGAGCGTTCCTTTCTCGCCCGTTCCACCTCAGTGTGGAACTCAATCACTCCCATCATCCGTCATGTTTCTTCACTGACTTCATTTTAATCCTTGCTTTTCCAACATCTTCTGATCTCTCAAAAAGATGCTCTCTAAGCAGGCCAATCATTTATTTAAATACATAGGTATTGAATAATCGATTTCGTTGCTTGCTCATTTTAGTTTCCTTTTCTTAAAGAAGATATACACTATGTAAAAAATGTATTGCATGCTAGCTCATTCATTTATTTTATTTAGTAACTGTTTTTATTAATATATTTATTCACTACAATTGGTTAAGTTCCTGTCAAGATTCGTACTTTTTAGTTATTTCATTTCTATTTTTCTTTTTCTTATGTTTTTGTCACTTTTATGTAGCCTTCTGGCCAGATATATATTATGTTTATTTTCTGTTCACCTTTGTTATTCTAAAGGGATTTGGTCCCAGAATAAAGTTTGTTTTCTGTTCTATTCTAAAAAATCTTTGGCTATGCCGTTCTCGTTAACGATGTCAGGTTCTCGTTAAGACCCCTAACCTGATTAAACCTGGATAAATAGGCAAAATTTACGACTCCTGCTGTAGTATCGTCCCATTAGTCATAGCAGCATATAGTAGCGCTGAATGAAACATATATAGCTAGCTAGATATTGTATATTGAAGATATTGAAAGCCGCTTTTGAATAGCTTAAATATAGTCAAAGTAGTCAAGTATTAATTTAAATGAGTTTAAATTTACTAACTTCTTGATTGACCCATTCCAGAGGCAGAATCTTCCTTGACTTGTGAACAAATCAATATAATACTTGATTATCATAATGAGTGTAGAGATATCGTGGCTGGGGGAAAAGGTGTGGCAAAAGATAATACTCCATTGTCCCAAGCTAAGGATATGTGGCAATTCGTGAGTACTTGATTTATATAATTTCCTTAAATAATTTAATCTGTTGATGTAAATTTATAATTTTGTTTAAATATTAGTTGATCATATAGATAGCAAGGAAGAGAAAAAGGTGTGGGTGTAGGTAAAAAAAAATCTTTAAACGTGAGCAACTGGTAGAAACCAACATTGCAGCTCTTCATCAGGGCTAATTGAGCATGGAAAAAAAATTTATTTCTTTATATGTGATGGGCAGCAGGGAATCGGACTGTCATATCCAAGTTCAGTGAGAGGGCTGGCCCTTAAGGGAAACTGCACATTCCCTTTGATATCTGCCCTACAGAAAGGACTTGGGGAAAGTAGCCCCAATGTGTCTTCCATTCGTTCTTCTTCTTCTTCTTCAATCCTCCTTTAGATGACTATATCAGTCAACAGAGACAAAAACTCGGTTGTTCTCCTGGGATCCTCTAAGCTTCTGCACAGCTTCCTCTCCAATGACACTGGCTCTGGGCAAATTACTTTGCGGCCATTTTCTTGGAGTCGGTAAGACTGGAGGATATGGACACCTGTTTGCCCCTCTTATCGCATTCGCATATGGGGCTCGCTCGTTCCTATCTTGAACTTTCTGAACATATGTGATTATAGCCGGTTGTGCCCAGCCCTAAGTCTAATTATCAGCACTTGCTCTCTTCTGCTTAGTTTGTAGTGATCATCGTGGGATCCCTATGTGGGGTGTGTTTCTAACCATCGCCCCACGATGATGCCCTTATTAAGTGCCTTGACCTCGTAAAATCGGTAATTGACAGGAACTTAACAATTGTAGTGAATAAATATATTAATAAAAACAGTTACTAAATAAAATAAATGAATGAGCTAGCATACAATAATTTTTTTACATAGTGTATATCTTCTTTAAGAAAAAGAAACTAAAATGAGCAAGCAACGAAATCGATTATTCAATACCTATGTATTTAAATAAATGATTGGCCTGCTTAGAGAGCATCTTTTTGAGAGATCAGAAGATGTTGGAAAAGCAAGGATTAAAATGAAGTCAGTGAAGAAACATGACGGATGATGGGAGTGATTGAGTTCCACACTGAGGTGGAACGGGCGAGAAAGGAACGCTCGAATGCATTGGTTCTGTGGGAACGAGTATAGAGAAAAAGGTAAGGCGGGATCTTGTTTTGTGGCGCGGTGCTGGGCTGAGGATTTGAATTGGAGGAGGCTGTAGATATATGAAGGGTGTTGCGAGTTAATGGATTGGTATGTATGGTAGGAAATATTGTCAATGGGAGGGAAGAGCTACTTTAAGATTTTTTAGAATAGAATAGAAAATAAACTTTATTCTGAGACCAATCCCTTTAGAATAACAATAATGAACAAATAAAAAAAACATAAAATTCATCTGGCCAGAAGGCTACATAATCACACCAATCATGAAATAATCAAGTATGACAAAACATTGTAAAAATAGAAATAGATAAGAAAATAAATAAATAAAGTACGAAGAACTTGACTGCTTTTTAACTAATTGTCGAAAATAAATATATTTATATTAACAAAATAATGATTAATAATATTAATACAGTAGTTAATGACGAAATTGCTAACTAAAATAATTGATTAGCATAGTATGCGATAATATATTTGAAAAGTCGGTATCATCTTTGTTGTTGGAAAAATAAACAAAACAAAAGGGTAGCGGGATCGAGTTTACAATACTGATATATTCAAGCAGACGTTTGACCTGCATGGAGATGCCAAGAGATGATGGAAAAGCAGGGATTTAAATGAAGCTAGTGAAGAGGAAAGGCGAATGAAAGGAGGGATTGAATTCCACACAGTGGTGGAGCGGGCGAGGAAGGAGCGCTCGAATGCCTTAGTTCTGTGGGAAGGAATGTAGAAATCGGAAAGGCGAGATCTTGTTTTGTGCTGCTGGACAGAGGATTTGAATGGGAGGAGACTATAGATATATGAAGGGTGTTGCGAGTTGATGGATTGGTATAGAAAAACGCTAAGGAAATATTGTCTACGGATGGAAAGGAAGAGCCACTTTAACTCATCATAGTGATGTGACACCCGGGATCGCCTCGGAGTACCAAGGACAAATCTTAAAGCACAGTTCATTATTCTTTTTAAGCGGCTCTCAAGCATTTTCGAGAAGCCCCCGTATACCACACTACAGTAGTCGAAGTGGGGGAAGATGAGGGATGATACGAGCAGCTTCCGAGTAGGTTGTGTAAGGAGATGCCGAGAACGATGGAATAATATTAGGGAACTAATTATTCGTCGGGATATTTGGGTGACATGTGGTTTCCAGGAAAGGTTTTGGTCAATGATAATGCCTAGGTTTTTAACGGAGGAGTTGAAACTGATGTGGTGGTCGTTTAGGATTAATGTTGGAAGGGTGGGGATAGTTGCAAGGAGGGAGTTGGACCCTAGAACAATGGCCAGGGTTTTCATTGCGTTCAATTCCAGTTTCCCAGACGGATGATGGGAGAGATAGAGTTCCACACTGAGGTGGAACAGGCGAGAAAGGAACGCTCGAATGCATTGGTTCTGTGGGAACGAGTATAGAGAAAAAGGTAAGGCGGGATCTTGTTTTGTGGCGCGGTGCTGGGCTGAGGATTTGAATTGGAGGAGGCTGTAGATATATGAAATTTCTGCGATGTATACACGAGGAAGAATGTTCATTGAACATTACTTTAATTAGGATCTTGTTGACTTACGTCAATATATCATTTATAATTTATGTTTATTAATTATTATTTTGATAGTGATTATTTTTAAATATTATTGTTTTGAAGAGAAAAGATTTGTCCTGGCTGGGATTTGAACCCGGAGATCCAGACGTATAGAATTCATGATTAATCCTCATCTATACTTAAAAACATAAACAGTATATGTTTTTTAGCTTTATTCCTAAGTTCGCAATTGTTATTCAACATATACAAAAGTTCTAAAGCTAGCTTAATACTGTTCTGATAGTGATAACGAGATATTTAGGCATTTCTCTAGGGTTATAAACTGACCACCAAATACTAGAGCGATAAAACAACAACAAAACAATCCTATATATAATTATTTAACGATTTTTTTCAGAAATGGGATGTGGATTTGGCAAAAGTAGCTCAGGACTACGCAAATCAATGTATTTACGAGCATAACAAAGGCAGACGTATGTAGCACTTTAATATCATAACATACCTTTTTGAAAATTAATTATTTAATGTTTAGTTATTTGCTCTACATTAAATTTTACCAGGTGTCTATTATTTTCAAAGGCAAATTTACTAGGTGACACCATTGTTAGGTTTCTTCTTGACAACGGTTTTATTGAACTTTGAAAATATTGGACTAAAACTTACCGAAAAACCCTGTTGGGAGGGGATAGAATTTACCCACGGAATCTCCTCTTGTCGTAAAAGTCGTCTAAAGGGACCTTTTGCCCCGAGGTTAAGGAAGAAAAAGCCGATAGGAAAAGGGCTTGAGAATCGCAACATGGAATATTGGGACACAGACTGGCAAAGAATCCGAACTTGCATAGGAAATGGAAAAGTTTAGACTGGACATACTTGGCATAGGTGAATTTAAGAAGAAAGGGAATGGAGAGATGAGCCAGGACTAAGATTATATGCTACCGTATTCTGGATCTATTATAATAGGGTTTATAAAAAAAATGACCGTTTATCAAATTCCCGAGTTCAAAAGTGTGTAAATATTTTAATGCGTTTTATTATTTACCAATACTTAATAATCCCTTTAGAGCATTCTCTAAGCTTGTTTACTAACACTTGATTTTTTAAAAAAAAACCTCAGTTTAGTTATATATTTCAAAGAAGAAACATGAAAGTGTCCTACGAAATTCTCGTAGTTTTAATACATTACTGGAAAAAAAATTTCAGAGCCGCTGAAGCAACTCGTTAAATTATTAAATATGAAGGAGAAGGTGTCCTTGACCAGCGCACTGCGCGGCGTTGGTTTGAAAAAAATAGCATTGGAGATACGACGTTGGAAAGGAAGAAGGGCTACGGGCGACCGTAAATGGATATTTATGACGTTCTGAAGGAAGCTGTTGAGTCAAATCCGTCTACTTGCGAACTTTCCAGAGATATAGTTGTGTGAGATAGTGATGTGTCGAAAGATAAACAATTTTCGTCACCATCTACTCTCCATGGGGAAAGTGAAAATGGCCAGTAGACGGTCATTTTTTTTTATGCACCCTATTATTTAGTTTGCTACAGACGGTGTTGGAATCGTTATGATCCTTGCTGCATTTTGTAAGCTGGAAGACTGGGGACCAATATCTCCTAGAATAATAGTGACCGATCTGAAACCTAAGTATACTAAATATTTGACATATCCAAGTTCCATGTATCAACAGGAAATTCTTCAGTCCTGGACAAGGAGTTATCTGTCATTGCAAAGAACGGTAAACAAGTGCAGGGCAAAACAAAGGTACATTATTTTGAGTGGAGATCTGATGCCAAAAAGAGGACATGGGAGGGAGGATATCGGTTAATGTATGGAGAACGATCATCGGGATATCGAGAGGCTCTGAAGAACAGTTAAGCTCTCTTATGAAATAAAAAGAACTGTATATTAAATTGATAATATATAATAATAACATTTGAACATGAACATGAAATAAAGGTTATAAGTAACTGATGAAAAATCTATCAAAAGTTAGAATCTTCTGGCCAGATGTTTTCAATGGTTGCCATGGATACATCCAGTGCGGACTTTATATTTTAGGAATATGTCAAGCTCCTAAAAGAAAAAAGAAAAAACATAAGGAACATTAAGGACCAGAATGGTACTTTCAGGGACAGAAGAAATCCTGAAGATGTTGAATACCCGGTTTGAAATACTCTTTGAGAAAGAGGAATAGTACATTTTTAATAGCAACTAATGTCAATCCTGGTCAAGAGGTAATAGAAGAAGAGGAGATAACTGACCAATAACTTCCTGCCCCCAGGATCCCTTAATAATATCCCACTTGATAAAAATATTCTCTTGAAAACAAGAGACTGTTTTTTTTTCAGTTCTACACATTTATATTTTTTTTACAATAATTAAGACTAAAAAAAAAGAAGGAAAATGTGCTCAGAGAATAGAACACATGGCTCCTAACGAACGTTCCCCTAATGATTGCTGGAAATTTGGCGGAATCCTACATTATTTGGTGATTTTTCGCTTGCGCTTGCGCTCGGTTAACGCAAAAGTACCCAGATGCGATACTAAGGAATACATCGTGACAAACTTTTAACTTGGAATCCTCATATTAGACTGAAGTGATAAGAATTTGCTCGTCATTTCAGTCAACATCTACACTTACTAAACTAACACTCTAAGCATCAAACTAATTAAAAGAACGCTCATATACATGACTACTATAAGACCTATTTGATCTAATGGAGTACCGCTTTGGGGTTCCATTAAGCCATCGAATTCTCATATCCAATCCTTAAAATCCAAAATTCTCAATTCTCCTTACTTTGTTATGAATAAAGTCTTCCAAAATTACCTAAATGCATCGTTTGTTACTCATTTGGCTCGAACCCGACATCAATTCTTTCATGACAAAGTTCATTCCCAGTAGAACCTATTCTAAGGCGTCTGAAAAGAAGATGGCCTCATGACCTCCTAAATTGAATTTTTTATTTGAGAAAACAACAACCTAAGGGTAGTTTCTCTACTTGCCTATATCCAAGCCATTATGCATCATCTATCACATTTAATTGTTGTATTGTAATAATTCAGTTATAAATTTCAATAAATAAATTATTAAAAGATGTATAATTATTATTATCATTTTTATGATATTATAAAATGTATGTAATAGTGGAATATAAAACGCCACAAAGTACTTCAAGCTTTCCATTCTTACCTACTTGTGCATCTCATATTCAGATCACCAATAATTTTCTGATTTCTTCAACCTCCATCAAAAAATAAAAGAATGTGTCACCTGTTGTGCGTTAACATAACAACAACTGTGTCCAAGGTCGCGGATTTGTAACCCGGCAGAAGGTGCTAGGGAAAAATCCCTGGTAACGCAGTCCTTCAGAAGCTGCAAAAAATGTGCGTCCCGAGCCTGTATAGGCAATATTTAGAACTCCACTATGGCAGCATCCGGTTATCCGTAGCATTATAAAGGGAGTTTAATTGAATAAAGAAATAATGTTTGTTTTGTAGTAATGGTGTTGACTGCTTTGGTAGTAATGGTGTTGACTGCTTAGGTAATAATAGTGTTGACTGGTTTGGCAGTAATGGTGTTGACTGCTTTAGTAGTAATGGTGTTGACTGCTTTGGTAGTAATGGTGTTGACTGCTTAGGTAATAATAGTGTTGACTGCTTTAGTAGTAATAGAGTTGACTGCTTTGGCCGATATAAAATATTGTATTATCATATATAATGTTATATTATGGCTACTCCTTATATAAACGATAAGATGGTGATCCAGAAATGGGTCTGGAATTTCAAAAAAGATCTATGTTCAAAACCAATTTCTTCTTTTTACACTCTGGTCGTACTATCGTGTATTTCGATCAAGCTATATACATTGTTTTCTATTAGTAACACTCTAATTAATTTATAATAAATAATAGACATAGTTAAAAAAATATATCTATACCAATTTTATTCCTGTTATACGGAAAATGAAGCGAAAGGTACTGGTGAAAATCTTGCTTGGGAAGGCAACAGTGAAAAAAAACTCGCTGACGTGAAACACCTGGTTGATCTCTGGTACCAAGAAATAAAGCTTTACACATTTGGCCCTGCAACTGCAGATCACACTACGGGACACTTCACTCAGGTAACTTATGCCACCAAAATTAGCTGGAGTTTAATTTTTTTTTCTAGTTATAAGACATCGAATCCGGCAGTGACACATAAATTATTAAATGTTTTAAATATAGTTGGACGCAAATGTATCTTAAGACCCTCCTGGAGCCAATCGTGCCTATAAGAAGTTGGTACATTTAATCGGGGTTAGGTGCGAGCTTAGGTTTGATCTAAAAAAAATCGTTCCCCTACAGAACGGTTGGTTCAGAAAAGTAAAGTATCAGGAATAGTGATGATTTTTGAGGCCAAGGTCACAGTGAGGCGATAAATAAGGATCATACTCCTGCAACATATGGCAAGTGACATATCTCTCAAGGTGCCACTTTTCAGTCTCCTCAGCGATTTGTATCGCCCGATATTTTGTGCTGTGAAAGTGACAGTAAGAAGAGAAGATAATTCGGTAATTACTTTCATTAATCTGGTGAAAACTGATAAGATCATAAGGAACTATACTATCCCCGCGAACAGAACATAAAGTATGTGGTAGAAAGTGGTCCGGGTAGATGTCACAATGAATTTCTCGTAGAATTTGAGAAAAACTTTATTGATTAGCCAACGTTTTTGAACCTAATTTGTAGGTCTTCTTCAGGGCTATATGCAAAATACAGACAATATAAGAAAATGATACAAATATATTAATACATATTAAATATAAATAAACAAAAGTAAGGTGAATACAGACAATAAAAACGATAAAGATGTACAGTAAGGTAATTATGAAGGTTAAAATGTATGAGTGTATACTATAAACAACGAAGTGCCAAAAAAGGTAGTAACCCACATCATGAAGAAAATAATATTAAAACAGAAAGTGTTGAAAAGTAAAAAATTATAAGGTAATACAGATAAAAAATAAACTGAATATAAAATAAGAATGTGAAATGATAAAAATGATATGACTAAATGTAGAAAGTGATAAGAATTACGAAATAACAATTGTAGGTAATAAAAAAGTAAGAAATAAAAATTGTAAAACTATAAAAATCTAGAAGCCAAATTATATAAAATAAAATAAAAAAAATATTTTAGAAAATACAGTATTAATATTAATAGGTAAAAAGATTTCTTAGCATTATCAACCTCTGGTAGAAGCTTCTACTGCTTTTCCCCTCAAAATCGTCTATAATTTATTTTAGAACTTCTTCTTGTATTTTCCTCTTCTTGCTCTTCTGCACAGTTTTATAGTTTTCAGCAGTTTGCCTAACTCTTCTCTGTATCATCCTAGTGTAAGCCTCCAATCTTACGTACTATCTGCAAGTCACAACAATCACAATTTATCAACCCATTTAAGTTTTAAATTCGTGTTAAAGGTCTATAATTACTTCAATTATATAATTATACATAATATTACTGTACATAAACTATATTATTGTTATCACCCTGCTTGAAACATTTTCACTCAATTTTACAGCTGGCTTGGGCAGATACAAAATTTGTCGGCTGTGGAATTGCCTTCTACGATGATGGGAAACACTCCGGTATTCCATATCAGACATTATTGGTCTGCGACTACAGGCCACAGTAAGAGCGCAATGTATTTTTATCGCACTATACTGTAATACAATGTATCACTATCAATTAAAATTAAAATTTATTTTTATTTTTAAAATATATTTCTTAGGAAATTCTAGGAACAATGCAAAACGCGTTTAATAATTTTGAATTGTTCCCTGAGACAACAAGACTATTAAGAAAATGGATAATGAAGAAAACCTTTCTTCTTCATTCGTGCCTCTACAACTCATCAATGAGCCTTGGCCTTCTCGATAATTTTCCGCCAGTCCTCCCTGTCCAGTGCCACGGCCTTCCAGTTCCGTACATTTGATAGACTCCTGGGATTCCTCACTGATTCCATCCAGCCATCGCAGCTTGGGTCGCTCTTCTCTTCTTGTGCCCTGCACCTTTTCTTCAATTATTCTTTTGGGCCCTTCGACACTGGTCCTTCCGGCCACACGGCCAGCCCAGCGCAGCCTACCAAGCTTTATTACTTTGACCACTTCCGGGGCCTGGAATAGACTTGTCTGACGTCTGTCACCGCACTTATTTGACTGAGCCCCACTGCCTTCTTGATCATTATAGAAACATTATTATCGCTCGTGACAGTGGAGTCCAATCTGGTAAAGGAGTTTACTTTTTCAATAATAAGGCTCCTATCTTAATAAAACTAGACAGCTGCATAGGTCCTCCTGCGTGCATGTATTTAGTTTTGGCCTGATTAATTACTAATCCCACGCCCTCAGCACCTGTGACCAGATTAAGGAATGAATTTTCCAGTTCATTAAAGGAGACCTTTCTATGATGTCCACATGATCTGCGTAGGCCAAAATCTGCTTCGACTTGTGGAAAATTGTGCCGGTTCGTTGAATGCCGGCTTTGCGGAACACATACTCCAGAATCAGATTAAAGAGTTGGCATGATAGGGCATCTCCTAGCCTTAAAACGTTGTTGGTACCAAATTCAGCTGAGAGGTTATTTTTCACGCGTACTTTACAACTCTTTTCTGCGGACACTGTCATATGCTGACCTGAAGTCAACACATAAATGGTGAGTTTGAAGGTTGTACTCCCTTGCCTTTTCTATCATCATCCTGTTTTTTCTAAACCCACGCTGGTATGCATCTATTTCTCTCTCAACATATGGTAGCAATTTGGCATACAGTGCGTAGGAGAATAACTTGTATAAGCAGTTGAGTAGACAGATTCCACGGTTATTCTCGCAGTTAAGCTGAAGCTGATCTCCTTTTTTTTTATAAATTGTTAGTTATAAATATTCATTTTCTTTTATATATACAAATTGTTGTTGTTTAGTTCTGTATTTGGTTATTATGAGTTCCAATTTTGCTGTATATAATTCTGGGTGCGCACTTGTTTACAGTTTAACAGGATTATAATCTCCTACCCGGGGTCAGTCTATTTGTTCGCCTCCTAATTCAGTCTATTGTTTACCGCTTCCTAATCCAGCCTATTGTTTACCGCCTCCTAATTCAGTCTATCGTTTACCGCCTCCTAATTCAATCTATTGTTTACCGCCTCCTAATTCAATCTATTGTTTACCACATCTAAATCCAGTCATATGTTTACATAATTGTAGATTTGAATTTTACAATAAGTTATCCCGCTTATCCTCCACCCCTTTTCCATAATAATCATTCCGAATTGATTTGACGTAGGCTACGGTGAGCTCACCAATGAAACGTCAGTGAATAGAGGAAGAAGGTCCAACAAGTTTTCGGCAAGCCAATTTTATTTCTTTGTTTGATTTTATTTCTTTTCTTTATTGCCAAATGTCCGAGGACAACTTATCGAGTAGTGCCGTATCACACTTAAATATTTTTGGTTAGAGAAGAAATTAGTTGACTGGAACTTCTAATGTAAGGATAGAGATAGTTGGGGGTGCAATCAATTAAAACACCATAATTCACCATAATGGTGTTTTAATTGATTGCACCCACAACTATCTCAATCCTTACTTACTTACTTACTCCTTGGCACTACGGTTCTAAAAGGACCTGGGCCTCATCCACCACTGCCTGCCACTCACTTCGGTCCCCAGCAAGTCTTCTCCAATGTCTGATTCCCAGCTGGTGAAGATCGGCCTCCACATCATCTAACCATCTCATACGGGGCCTTCCTTTGGGTCTTTTACCACCGATCTTCCCAAACAACAGTCTTCTGGGTCTCATGTCTCCGGCATCCTCATCACATGGCCCAACCATCTCAATCTAGCTCTTTTTACGAAGGAAACCAAGTCTGGCTCTCCATGAAGTTCTCTCTCAATCTCAATCCTTACGTTAATTGTTTGTGTTCATTAGAAAATTCAATTTAATTTATTTTAACTTTACATTTTATTTATCATATTTTTTTTCTTCATTTTCAATCGCGTTTCATACAGTTGTAGTTATATGAAAAATGTAAATAATAATAAATATAAAGGAATAGTAAGTATAATAATTAATCATATCCAATGAGATTAATAATTTAATGTGTGTTTTATAAAAAGAGGTAACATGCTTACCCAGAATCCATACGAGAGCTTTACAGACACAAGATGTACAAGAGGTGTTGTTTCAAAGAAGTATACCAACCTATGTGGTATGTATTATTAAAATATAATTTAATTCTTATATTTAATCCTTAAGGTTCTTGGCATAAATAAAAAATTATGTATTTATCTTTATACATAAAATTATTTTGTTCTTGTGTATGTCGCTGAACTCCTCCTAAACGAAGGGCCTTTTTTAATGAAAGTTTTGTGAATATTCAAGTAGGTTCGAGGATGGTTTAGATTTTCAGTTCGGTCCGATTAGTAATGTCTTTTAATTAGTTAAATTAATTTTAGATTGAAACAACTCCGTTTTGTTATCCGCTGCGCTGCGATCGAAAAATAGGAAGCCATTGTATACATCTACTAGATGTGTCCAGCAAAACGTGAAATATTAGCCTTATTTTATGAAATATTATGATAGTTTATTGTTTCTGTTTGGACTTTTGATGTTTTAGTGTGTACTCATTTGGTTTTGAGAATAGTTTAGATTCACTTTTGTTTAAATGTTGTGTGGATTCCAAAATAGTTTAGATTCACAATTAGAACCAACAGGTAATGTTTCGTAATTTGCTAACTTATTTTTTTTTTATTATTTATTGTTAATTAGGCAAAAATAAATAATAAAATCGAATTTTATGAAATTGTAAAGATAAATTTGATCCGTTGATAAAGATAGGGGAACCAAACAGTATTAATTATTTATTTCTGTTTTACGTTATTGTTGGCAGGGGATTTTTAAGCTTTAAACAATATCTTTAGTTAAATTAGAGTATTCTTAAATAGCCAACACAATAACACATTGCATTAGTGAAATAATCGATAATGCAGTTAAATTAATTTTGTTTATTAAAAAAGCTTTTTTCTAAAATGCCAATTAGCCATACAAGAATTATCTCTCTAATATGTCTAGCTTGGTATGATTTCCATTATCAATCTAAAACAAGACATTCCAAAATGACAAATGTAATTTTTTTTTTTTTTTAAATTTGGCTTTAAGACTTTATTTTCAAAGTCCTATTTTGCCAGTAAGTGTGTACTTTGTTAACTTTTAATTTAGATGGCAATAGCACGCGGTTTTTCTCGGATGGTTACCGACTGTTTTTCCCAGGCGGTCACCCATCCAAGTGCTAACCACGCCCGACGTTGCTTAACCCATTACATCCCACCGTATGAAATATCATACGCAAGTAATTTTTTTTTAATATGCGTTTTATAACAAGGGACAGTGAATCCCATTTATTTTTTTAACTGGGATTGACAGTTCAATGTTTGTACTTCACATAACCGCATCATCTCTGGGATTCACACAACTTATCTTGGAGAAAAGACCTTTTATACTTCAGTACTATTCTTTCTGCTGCGATGGCTGGGCACAAGAGGTATTTTTTTTTCCTCATTTACTTAGACTTTTACTTTTTTCAAATATATCACTTTTTTGTTAAACTGCATAAAATAGAGGTTTTATTGATATACTTATTTAAATAATATTTTTTTTTTTAATCTTCAAATCCTAATTTGAATTTTACGTATGAAATATCATACGCTGGGCATATGTGGGGTATATTCCACATTATTTTTTTTATTGATTTTAGTTACAACTTATTGGATGAGAAAGACTTGGAAGCAGCTATGAAACTGATTTTAAGTGATGAATTCAATGATGCATTTGAAAAAGCTTCCGAAAGGAACCAGTGTGGCGTTAAAAGATACTAACATTGAGCTAACTCTCGTCGGATGGAGTGACAACAATGAAGTTATAATGGCTACGAATCTTCAAAATAAAAGTGTAAGAGGTCTTGGGACATGCACTAGATGGAGCGGACTCTGCGGCAAAAAAATTACAGTTTCTCAGCCTTGTCTTATTCATGAATACAATAAGTATATGAGTGGTGTCGACCTTTTTGATAAACTTCGGGCCCTATATAGAATAAGAATAAGATCAAAAAAGTGGTGCTGGCCTCTTATACGTTTCTGCCTAAACGGTGGAATTGTAAATTTATGGATTTTGTACAAAAAGTTTAATCAAATCCCACTTTTAGAATTTCAGCGAAGAATAGTAGTCCTGGCAATACTTCACTCTCCCAGTATTGAGAAACCAAGAGGAGTAAGACCTGAGCGATTAACACAAGTGACAGACGAGACGAGATATGATCGAATAGATTACCTAGTAGATGGATGCCATTGATTCACAAAGAAGATGCGGCAAATGTGGAAAATGTGCCAAATTTCGTTGCGTGAAATGTAATGTTGCTCTGCATCCAAAAATATGTTTTTCTGCTTACCACATAAAATAGGCTAATTTTCTTATGTTTTATAAATAAACACTTTTTGTTTAAATCTTAACTTCTGTACTTAACCATTTCTCAATAAATAAATTATCATTTTCAAGTATGACTCTATTTATTTCCTAAGCCATTCATTTCACCCCCTAAGTGCCCAGCGTATGAAATATCATACGCTTCAAAAAAACGCCTAAAAAAGCAAAAAAATCGTGAAACATTAAATTTGCCGTGGATAAGTAATAAGTAATATAGTCCAATTATACGAAGTTTGAAGAAAAAATTAAAAAAAAAACTATATCGGGATATAATGGGTTAACTTCGGTGATCTGACGGGAACCGGTGAGTTCAACGTGGTATGGCCGTTGGCATGTAATTTTTTAAGGGGACTAAACGAATTGTATAAAAGATTTAGTTTAAATTGATAATAGGCTAACTAAACTTGTAAATTCCTGTGCCGATACAACACTTGTTATAAATTAATCTATTAAATCTTTTATTATAGATTTTTATTCAATTGTCATTTGTTTATAGCTCATGACGAGGACCACGCCAATGGAAAATACGTCGTCCCGTGTTCTGGTTTGAGGCTACAACCTACGTTTTTCATCTCGATTTTTTCCCTTTTATACGGTTATTATCACTATACTTTCTAGAAAACATAATAAAAAAATATAAATTGTACTTTACTCTATTATACAATGTTTTTTCTTATTGATGGTTTATCTGTAAAAAAAAAAGGAATGCATTAGGAAAAGTTCCATAAAGCTTAGTCTTAAGTCACATAAATAGTTGAAAAAACTAACCATTCACGTTATCTCAATGCAGGCAACATCAGAAAATATGCGAAAAGAAAAATCGTATCAAAGAAGACACTCTAGAAAATCGCAGTACATCTCATAACAATAGTCCAGTCTCATGAATAGTGACAGCAACATTATCCAAGATGAGTTTACTCCTTAAAAAACGATTTTCATACTTAACCCGTGGTATGAAAATTTTATGAGGAGTAAAATCGAATTTTGAACTAGAAGTGGCGAGTTACGTTCCTTTCTCGATATGATTGTATCGATTAAATTTGCTTAACATAATAGATAGAAATTAAAATTTAAATTCTGGGACTAATCGGGAAGAGATACGTGTGGTATCTATGGTAACAGTGTATAGGAGCCTTTTTGAAGACACCTATCCAAACAAACACTATTACTACTCTTAGTTGGATAATTAAATGAAATATTAAATATCAATTAAAATTTTATTATTATTTTTATTTTTAATTTATTATTAATGGGGGCTGAAAATTAATTAATTCACAATATTAAATCTCAACTGTTAAATTACAGGTAATGACATAAAAATGTTTGATTATTTACGTATTGGAAAGTTGTATAAATATGAATTTATATTAATGCCAATTGTGATTTTAATATATATATATATATATATATATATATATATATATATATATATATATGCTACTAAAATCCAGCCTTCCTGTCATAGTGCCCGTATTACATCATATTTATAATTTCTCGTTACAAAACTTGGTATTTCCCACGCCTTGGAAAACCGCGTTAGTGCGCCCGCTAAATAAAGTTGAAAATCCCTCCTCTGCAAATGACTTCCGCCCTATCTCCCTTCTTTCTAACCTCTCAAAACCATTAGAACGCCTAGCTCAAAACCAAATTTCAAATTTTCTAGCAGAACGTTCCCTCATTAACCTTCTCCAATCCGGCTTTCGACCAGGCTATTCAACTCAATCCGCTCTCCTCAAAATCACCCATGATCTCCATACTGCAATTGAACAGCAAAAATTAACAATTCTGATCCTTTTACATTTTTCCAAAGCCTTTGACACAGTTGACCACAATATCATCCTCGTCAAGCAACGAAACTTACCTCTATCCAACAGCTCTAGGATGGTTCAAGTTTTTCCTCTCAGACCGCTTCCAGTATGTTCTGGTCCTCGGTCAACCTCCTTCCATAACCCTTCCGCTATCCTGTGGTGTCCCACAGGGTTCATCACTATCCCTCACCCTATTGGCCATTTACATAAACGACCTTCTACTTCTTATCCAACATTCCCAGTATCCTTTCTATGCCGATGACTTTCAAGTGCACCTATCCTTTTCCCAATCCGATCTATTACTAGATAAGAAATAATGGTTTACGTACATAATTGTCCCTAACAGATTTTGCTTGTGCTTTTGATACATACAACTGGAGGTCCATAAATTTAGTACATTTATAAAAAATAAAAATACAAAAAAAAATCTGTAATGTCCATTTATGTTGTCCCAAACCGCAATTGGTTGAGTATTACTCCATTAAACATGTGATCTATTGTCAGTTACATTATATGGTAATGGTATTGGTTCAAAATCGAGCAAAGAAATTAAGGATTTTTCTTTTTAATGATTTCCGTAATATCACAAATATTTTTATTATTACTTGCCTTGAGGCCATCTTATCAGGAATGTACGCTGTACAGTAAGTAGTTGTATGTGTCACTATCTAGAAATGAGAAGTCTGTACATGCTAGGGGAGGTTAATGAAATTATTACAACCTATAATATTATATGTGGATAGTATATGTGAACTCGTGGTGTATTCATAAAGGAAATACGTATAAACAACAACTCTATTTCATTTATAATATCACGCATTTTTATTCTTCGTTGATTTTCCACTTGATTCAAAACAATATACAGACAAATTCTCTTATACTCAATTTACAAATCAATAATTCTTAACCTTTACTGAGTGCACAATCACTTTACATTAAACTTACCAGCGAAACAAATAACGCAGATAAAGAAACCAATACTGAAAATAAAAAAAACTAAATACAAAAGATTAACTTACAAATTATTCCTCATTTACAACTTGCGCAAGCTCTTAGCTAACAAACAATCTGGGCACAACTGAGACAACATAGCATATATTTTGCTTAATAGTATTTTTTCAAGTCAAACAGCTGTTAAATCGATTATTATATTATATACAGATTATTATATCGATTAAAAGATTATGGCCAAAAACGTATAATCTCTTATGCTAGAATAAAACACTAAACATAAAATAATATTTAGCTGTTGTTGCCATCTCTATTGCCTCCACAGTGCTTCCTCTAACAACAGCGTCCATGAACTTAACGGTTGGCTTGATAAGCCAATCTGCTCATCGTAGGAGTTGGCCTCATCACTGGGTCCTCTTGATCTTCTTGTTTGGATGAAGTTTTCTTCAATTCCTGTGTTGATTCATTCTCTTCGGCTGAGTCCAGCAGGAAGGCTGTGTTCACTCTATCCAGGGAGGCTGCAATTTCCCTGTTGGCCAGCTTTAATGTGCACAGTTTCTCAGTTCTCCTTATAACTGGATAAGGTCCTGAATATGGAGGGGCGAGTGACTTCTTTATCTTGTCCTCACGCAGGAAGACATGGCTACATTTAGGTAATTCGTTTGGTATAAAGCAATTTCTGTGGCATGTCTTTCTAGATGAGGGTGCAAGTCTAGCAAGAGCTTCCTTTAACTCTATGAGAAGAACCTGGAATTCATACTGGAATTTATCTTGGATGGTATAAAGAATTCCCCAGGGAGACGTATGGTTTGGCCATATACTGCCTCAGATACACTATTGTCTGTATCTTCCCGAATTGTTGCTCTGAGTCCTAGCATTACCGTAGGTAAACACTTGGACCAAGATTCATCATTTAGGTGAGCCATTAAAGCAGACTTTAGTGAACGATGCCATCTCTCCACCATACCATTGGCCTGAGGGTGGTATGAAGTAGTCCGTATCCTCTCAGTTCCTAAAATATTGATTAGTTTTATAAACAGCTCACTCTCAAATTGGAGTCCTTGATCTGTTGTGAGTTTGCTAGGTACGTCAAACCTACAGATCCATCCTTCATAAAAAGCAGTGGCTACCATTTCTGCTGTTATATCCTTTAATGGTATTGCCTTTGGCCATCTTGTATAGCGATCAACAATAGTCACAATATATCGCCTTTTTCTAGAAGGAGGAAATGGTCCTACTATATGCTATACATTGTCGGCACTGATGCGGGCGGTAAACATGAAAGGGAATATGTTTTGGACAAAGAACAGACCTTTTGGTCCCCTTATGGAGTTTTATGGTCCAAGATGTTGGAGAAAGAAGAAAAGGGGGGCAGGCAAAACTAGGCTGAGAGAGGTACTCTTGAGAGGAAGGCGGAGCAGGAAGGAGCACTCTGGAGACGTACAGCAAGGAGAGATCTGGCAGAAGATAGAGAGTCCCGGAGGCAGCAAGGCGAAGACCGATACTGTCCCATTAGTCATAGTAGCATAAAGTAACGTTGAATGAAACATATATATATATATATATATATATATATATATATATATATATATATATGTTTAAATTTACTAATAACTTGATTAACCCATTCCAGAGGGCCAATCTTACTTGACTAGTGTCCAAATCAATACAATACTTGATTATCATAATGAGTGTAGAAATCTCGTGGCCAGTGGACAAGCTAAAGCTAAGGAGAATTTGCTGCCCAAAGCTAAGGATATGTGGCAACTCGTGAGTACACAATTTATATAATTTCTTTAAATAATTTAATCTGTGATGTAAATTTATAATTTTTTGTATATGTGGGTCTTTTCTAGAAGTCCCCCAATAGTTACTTTTATCGATAACTGTTATAACCTAATATAAATAAAAGAACATATGTTTGTATTTATGTATAATCTAAAACACAAAGAACCAAGACAATTATAGATATAGATTTTCCATGTGGAGGACAAAAATCCACAATATTCTTCAGGATGTGCTCAAATAAATCCGTTTTCGTAACTCTTTCTCCGAATATATTCATACAGGTACGAATCTATCATCGTCCGTTGGGTACCGCATTATCTCTTATTCCTTCTCTTGAGAGATGACCATATAGATTCGATTCTTGGAGTATGAGCTCCTGTTTATATATTCACAAATTTTTTGGAATGATTGACAGTAAAATGTCTCAGGTTCGTACCTTCGATGGATTGAATATTATTGTATGCTTTCCAACAATCAGAATAAATAGTAGTTCCGGGAGGAATAGAGTATTTAATATACCCTATCAAAGTTTCTGTATTTCTATCAGAAGCTGCGTAAAGAACATATTCCCGATTGTTCCTACATACTCCTCCAAATACCCATTGTTGGAGTTATATTCTTCCCTTGTTATACTTCGTCTGTGTGAAACATGTTTCGTCTATTTCGACGCCGATTCCCCCGCCTCCTATTTGCGGATGAATCAATTGGTCATTAGCACATACTTCCCTCAGGATTATACATTTAAATATAAAATTTTACTAGGATTAGATGCTATACTAACTTTTAAGCTAATCCAAGATGAAAATTTGAATATTCAAATTAATTCTTTGCGTAATATTATGCAAAGAATACAAAAAAGTAATAGTTTAAAAATAATCGATAAACAAAGAAATGATGATACAGTTAGATGGGCTATGGATATGGTACCTAAAGAGAGTTCTGCATTAGTTCAAATAAAGAGAAATGACTTTATTAAAAATTTTGTAAATGTATGTGAAGGTGATGAAGATCACTTCAATAAAGAATAACAAAGAGAAGTAACTAAATTATTAGAAGATAATATGTATAGATTGTTTTGCTGTTAATAAATATGATGTTAGAAAAATGGACTGGAACTGCATATATTAAGCTAGCAGTTGAAAAATATATCTCTGTAAGGCCTTATAGATGCTCATTACCCGATAGGCAAGAAATTGAGAAACAAGTTTTAGAATTATTAAACGCAGGTCTGAAATCAGAGGCAAGTTCACCTTTTGCAGCTCCAGTTACACTTGCATATAAAAAGTGAGAAGGTAAAACAAGGCTATGTGTAGATTTTCGAACTAAATAAATTGGTGGTCCCAGAGGCTCAACCATTCCCACGTATTGAGGATATATTAGTCAAATGCTATGATTGCTCATATTTTAGTGTATTAGATATAAACTCTGCATTTTGGTCTATACCAGTTAAAATTGAAGATAGAGAAAACTAGCTTTTGTTATTAAAACAGGTCATTATCAGTTTAATGTTCTTCCGTTCGGTTTTAAAAATTCACTAGCAATTTTTCAAAGAATTCTAGAAAACATAATACGAAGAAATTGTTTGAGTGCATTCACTATGAATTTTATTGATGATATATTATTATTTTCACACTCTTTTGAGGAATATCTAAGGCATCTAAATGAATTCTTCAAGGCTGTAAAGAAAGAAGAATTTAAATTGAAATTAACCAAATATAAGTTTTCACAGAAATCGGTGAAATATCTAGGTCATATAATCGAAAACAATAGAATAGTACCGTTAACAGATAATTTACAATCAATTAAGCACTTCCCAGTACCAACTAAAAAGAAGAATGTAAGACAATTCTTAGGTAATATAAATTTTTATCAAAAATTTATAGAAGACTGCTCTAGAAGACTTAGACCTTTGTTTGATTTATTAAAAAAAAGGTACAGACTTCATATGGACTGAAGAGTGCCAACAATGCTTTGATAGAATAAAACTTTACATATGTTCCCCACCAGTTCTAGCAATTTCCAATCCAACCAAGAAGATTTATGTGCAAGTGGTGAGGGCCTGGGACTAATTTTAAAACAAGAAGCTGAAGATGGTATTACATCCAGTATTTTATTTTTTCAAGAAACTAACTGATGGTCAAAGAAAGAATGCACCAATATATTTAGAATGTTTAGCAGTTAAAGAAGCCATTGTATTTTGGCAACATTTATTAATTGGAAGAGAATTTACAGTAGTGTCTGATCACAAGCCATTGGAAAATTTGAATGTCCAGACTTGATGAAGCTTTAGGAAATCCCATTTTATACCTGACACAATATAATTTAAATATTATATATCAACAAGGAAAAATCAACATGGAGGCGGATGCTTTATCTCGCAATGCGATACTTTAAACTGTATCTGTACACAGAGTTACAAACATTGTTGATTTACAAGAAATAAAACACGACCAAGTGACCCATGAAGAAGAATTAAGATCAAATAAAAGAATTAGAACAGATAATGACATAATATACAAATTAAAAAAAATGGTAAAAATAAAATATTCATTTCAGAAATTTTAGCAGCTGAATTAATAGATAGAATACATACAACACTTGGGCATATTTGTTCGAAAAAGATGATTGATACTATTAAGCAATTTTATTACTTCAGGTATATGGATAAAAAGAAAATGCGATATTGCGATAAATGCATTATTTGTGTGAAGAACAAAGCACGAACCAAAAGAAGAATGGGTTTCTTATCGAATTTAGGTCCGCCACAGAAACCATTTGAATTTAATGAGCCTAGATACAGTAGGAGGTTTCTCCAAATTAACAAAAAAATATTGACGTATAGAATCCATGATTAATCCTCATCTGTACTTAACAGCATAAACAGTATATGTTTTTAAACTTTATTCCATATTTTGTAATAATAATTCTGCAAAACATAAGTCAAAAACTTTAAAATTATTAATGAGCTTGGAATAGCATTGAGAGTGACACAAGTGTCTTCTTGTAAGAAAGTTATAAAGCTAGCTTGATACTCTTCTGATAGTGATAAAGATATATTTAGGCATTTCTTTCAGGATTATAAGCTTCAAATATTACAAATACTAGTGCGACGACACAACAACAATACAATTCTGTATGTAATTATGAAATGATTTTTTCTTTTTCAGAAATGGGATAAGGATTTGGCAAAAGTAGCTCAGGACTACGCAAATCAATGTATTTACGAGCATAACAAAGGCAGACGTATGTAGAACTTTGATATCATACCATACCTTTTTGAAAAATAATTTAATGTTTAGTCAAAGGCAAGTTTACTAGGCGACACCCCTTGTTAAGTTTCTTCTTGACAACGGTTTTAATGAATTGCTTGAGAATTGTTTTATTTTTAAAAGTTATAATATTCCCAACATAAAAAATATTGGACTGAAAGTTACCGAACACCCCTGCTGGGAGGGGATAGAATTTACCCACGGAATCTCCTCTTGTCGTAAAAGTCGACTAAAGGCACCTGTTGCCCCGAGGTTACGGAGGAATCCAAGAAGCCAAGAGGAAAAGGGCTTGAGAATCGCAACATGGGATATTGGGACACTGACTGGTAAAGAAGCCGAACTTGCATTGGAAATGGAAAAGTTTAGACTGGACATACTTGGTATAGGTGAATTTAAGAGCAAAGGGGATGGAGAGATGAGTCAGATTATATGCTACTATATTCTGGATCTATTATAATAGGGTTTAAAAAAAAAAATAAGACCATTTTATCAAATTCCAGAGTTCAAAAGCCTGTAAATATTTTAATGCTATTTGTTATTTACCAACATTTAATAATCCCTTTAGAGCATTCTCTAAGCTTGTTTACTAACACTTGATTCTTCAAAAAAAGCATCAGTTTAATTATTTATTTTAAAGAAGAAACATGACAGGTTCCTACGAAATTCTCGTAATTTAAAGGAAAAAAAAAATTCACAGCCGCTGAAGCAATTCCTCAAATTATTAAATATGAAGGGGAAGATGTACTTGACCAGTGCACTGCGCGGCGTTGGTTAGAAAAAATTAGCAGTGGAGATACGACGTTGGAAAGGAAGAAGGGCTCCGGGCGACCGTAAATGGATATTGATGACGTTCTGAAGGAAGCTGTTGAGTCAAATCCGTCCACAAGTACTCGCGAACTTTACAGAGAGTGTGGTGTGTCGAAAGATAAATATTGTTCGTCACCATCTACTCTCCATGGGGAAAGTAAAAATGGCCAGTAGACGGTCATTTTTTTATGCACCCTATTATTTAGTTTGCTACAGACGGTGTTGGAATCGTTATGATCCTTGCTGCATTTCGTAAGCTGGAAGACTGGGGACCAATATCTCCTAGAATAATAGTGGCCGATCTGAAACCTAAGTATACTAAATATTTGACATATCCAAGTTCCATGTATCAACAGGAAATCTTCAGTCCTGGACAAGGAGTTATCTGTCATTGCAAAGAACGGTAAACAAGTGCAGGGCAAAACAAAGGTACATTATTTTGAGTGGAGATCTGATGCCAAAAAGAGGACATGGGAGGGAGGATATCGGTTAATGTATGGAGAACGATCATCAGGATATCGAGAGGCTCTGAAGAACAGTTAAGCTCACTTATGAAATAAAAAGAACTGTATATTAAATTGATAATAATCATAACATTTGAACATGAACATGAAATAAAGGTTATAAGTAACTGATGAAAAATCTAATAAAAGTTAGAATCGTGCGGACTTAATATTTTAGGAATATCTTCCTATGGAATATGCTCCTAAAAGAAAAAAGAAAAAACATAAGGAACATCAAGGATCAGAATGATACTTTCAGGGACAGAAGAAATCCTGAAGATGTTGAATACCCGGTTTGAAATACTCTTTGAGAAAGAGGAATAGTACATTTTTAATAGCAACTAATGTCAATCCTGGTCAAGAGGTAATAGAAGAAGAGGAGATAACTGACCAATAACTTCCTGCCCCCAGGATCCCTTAATAATATTCCACTGCCTCCTGTATTTTTACGGTACTTTTCCGTTGTCGTCGTACAAGCTCTTCTTTAGCTTGTACTATTTTTTTAGGACCACTGTTTTTTGCTTGTGTTCCGTTAAATACTTGTTAGCATAGTTCTCTTAAGTAGTTGTTCCTATCTACAATGTATCATAATATTTCAGTCGTAAATAAGTCTCAAATATTTTAGGAAACTGAATTTGAACGATTCGAACTACGTACCATTGCTTTCAAACTACGTACGATTACTCTTCTTCGTGGGTCATGTTGAAAGATTTCACCGACAGCGTAATCCGTCACAAAAAGACAGTTCCATTCCATGATGCTGATCGCATTTTGCATTCTTTGCCAATATACCTTTCTCTTGAAAAAAAGAGACTCTTTTTTTCAGTTCTACCTAAATCCCCAATTTTCATATTTTTTTTTTACAATAATTAAGACCAAAAAAAAAAGAAGGAAAACGTGCATTTTTTTTTAATGAATTCAGAGAATACAACACATGGCCCCTAACGAACATTCAACCAATGGCTGTAGGAAATTATGCGGAATCCTACATTATTTGGTGATTTTTCGCTTGCGGCCGGCTAACGGAATAGTCTGAACTCACATTAGACTGAAGTGATGAGAATTGGCTGGCCCTCTCAGTCTACATCAACACTTACTAGACTATACACTCTAAATACTTCAAAGAGTTTGTGTACAAGTCGAAAGCGGGATTGGAAATAACACTCTTCAATCTTGGAATGAGAACCCCAGGGAAATGTCCAGTGGTAATTAATATTGTCAAAATCCGTGTTGCCGTAACCCAAGGAAGGGCAAATAAATAAAGGACAAAGAACGCTCATATACATAACTACTATAAGACCTATTTGATCTCATGGAGTACCGCTTCGGGGTTCCATTGAGCCATCGAATTCTCATATCCAATCCTTCGAATACAAAATTCTCAATTCTCCTTACTTTGTTATGAATAAAGTCTTCCAAAATGACCTAAATGCATCGTTTGTTGCTCATTTGGCTCGAATCCGATATCAATCCTTTCATGACAAAGTTCATTCCCACTAGAACCTACTGGTTTTAAACCAAGCCACCTCTTCAGTACCTGACAATACTCCAAGGCGTCTGAAAATAAAATGGCCTCATGACCTGCTAAGTTGAATTTGTTATTTGAGTACTAATAGTGTGTAGTTTCTCTACTTGCCTATATCCAAGCCATTATGCATCATCCATCATATTTAATTGTTGTATCGTAATGGTGCAGTTACAAATCTCAATAAATAAATTTTTAAACGATCTATAATTATTATTACCATTTTTATGATATAATAAAATTAATATAATAGTGGAACATAAAACGCCACAAAGTACTTCAAGCTCCCCATTCTTACCTACTTGTGCATCTCATATTCAGATCTTTTTCCAAAAATTTTCTGATTTCATCAGCCTCCAACAAAAAAGGAGAGGGCAGAAGGTGCTAGGGAGAAAAAAATACCTGGTTATGCAGTCATTCAGAAGCTGCAATAATGTGGGTCCCGAGCTTGTATAGGCAAAATTTAGGACTCCACTGTAGCAGCATCCGATTATCCGTTGCATCACAAAGGGAGTTTAATTGAATAATGAAATAATGTTTGTATTGTAGTAATGTTGTTTACTGCTTAGGTAGAAATAGTGTTGATTGCTTTGGTAGTAATGGTGTTGATTTCTTTGGTAGTAATGGTGTTGACTGTTTTGACCATTAGAAAATATTATATTATTACATAGAATGTTATATTATGGAATCCAAAACTGGATTTAGAATTTCATACAAGATCTGTTTCTCAGCCCAATTCCTTTTTTTAGTCTCGGACCTTACTATCGAGTATTTCGATCAACCTACATTGTTTTCTATTAGTGTAGCACTCTCATTAATTTTTTAATAGACATAGTTAAAAAAAATATGTATATACCAAATTTTATTCTTGTTACACGGAAAATGAAGCGAAGGGCACTGGTGAAAATCTTGCTTGGGAAGGCAATAGTCATAAAATTCTTGCTGACGTGAAACACCTGGTTGATCTCTGGTACAAAGAAATAGATCTTTATACATTTGGCCCTGAAACTGAAGATCACACTGTGGGACACTTCACTCAGGTAACTTATACCACCGAAAATAAGCCTACGTTTTAATTTTTTTTTCTATTAGCTATGAATGAAGAGAATCCAGAATGAGGAGGATCCCGCGAAGAAGCTGCTGGAGGGAAAGTTGACCTTGTCAGAGGAAGAGGAAAACCAAGGCTCCGTTGGGAAGATGGAGTGGCACAGGATGCCAGACGCATCTTAAATGCCCGTTAAAGGACAGCTGCATTAGATAGAGCCTCGAAGGCTCCTTGAGGAGGCTAAGACCCACACAGGGTTGTACAGCCATATTGTATTTATGCATATCAGCTGGAATGACAAAAGACCCCGATTTACTCTCATATATTAAAAGCGGGAGAATAAGATGGTTGGATCACGTGCATCGAATGGATCAGGAAAGATTACCAAGGTATTGGAGGGACGCCCGGACGGTAGAAGAGGTAGAGGTATACCCAGGCTACGGTGGCTAGAAGTTGTCGAGGCTGAACTATAGCTTTTGGGAGTGAGAAGATGGAGAAGAGCTGCAGAGGATCGCTCTGAATGGAGGAGAATGGTTGATGAGGCCAAGGTCCTTCAAGGACCATAGCGCCGTCAGAGATAGATATATAATTATAAATATCTGATTATACATTATATTACAATATATTAAGTATATTATTGTTAGCATCCTGCTTGAAACATTTTCACTCATTTTTACAGCTGATTTGGGCAAACACAAAATTTGTCGGCTGTGGAATTGCCTTTTACGAAGATGGACAACACCCCAGAGCACCATATCAGACTTTATTGGTCTGCGACTACAGTCCACAGTAAGAGCGAAATGTATTTTTATCGCACTATACTGTGATACAATGTATTACTATCAATTGTAATTAAAATTTATTTTTATTTTTAAAATATATTTCTTAGGAAATCTTAGGGAACAAATTAGATTAAAGAGTTGGCACGATAGGGCAACTCCTAGCCTTAAACCTTTGTCGGTACCATATTCAGCATTATTTTTCACGCGTACTTTACAAATCTTTTCTACGGACACTCCGGACACGGACCTGGAGCCAAAAAATATGTGGTGAGTTTGAAGGTTGTATTCCCTTGCCTTTTCTAACATTATCCTGTTTTTTTTTCTAAACCCACGCTGGTACTCACCTATTTCTCTCTCAACATATGTTAGCAATCTGGCATACAGTGCATAGGAGAATACCTTGTACGAGCAGTTGAGTAGACAGATTCCTCGGCAATTCTCGCAGTTAAGCTGAAGCTGATCTCTATTTTTTATAAATTGTTAGTTATAGATATTCATTTTCTTTTATATATACAAATTGTAGTAGATATAAGAAAAATTTAAATAATAATAAATATAAAGGAATAGTAAGTATAATAATTAATCACATGAAATGTCATTAATAATTTAATGTGTGTTTTACTAAAAGAGGTAACATGCTTCGTAAGGAGCCATACGAGAGCTTTGTAGATACGACATGTACAAGAGGTGTTGTTTCAAAGAAGCATACCAACCTATGTGGTATGTGTTATTAAAGTATAATTTAATTGTTATATTTAATCCATAAGGTCCTTGGCATAAATAAAAAATTATATATTTATCTTTATACATAAAATTCTTTTGTTCGTGTGTATGTCAGTGAACTCCGCCTAAACGAACGGACCTTTTCTAATGAAAGTTTTTGTGAATAATCTAGTAGGTTTAGATTTTCAATTCGGTCCAATAAGTATTTTAATCAGTCAAATTAAATTAAATTATAGATTGAAACAACTTCGTGTATTATCCGCCGCATTGCGATCGAAGAACAGGAAGCCATTGTTAACATCTATTAGACGTGTCCAACAAAACGTGAAATATTAGTCTTATTTGATTTATTATGATAGTTTATAGTTTGTGTTAGGACTTTTGATGTTTTCGTGTACTCAATTTGTTTTGAGAATAGTTTAGATTAGCTTTTTTTAAAATTTTGTGTGGATCCCAAAATCGTTTAGATTCACAATCAGAACAAACAGGTAATGTTTCTTAATAATTGTTCTTAATTTGCTAACTTATTAATTTTTTATTCTTTGTTGTTAATTAGGCAAAAATAATATCGAATTTTATGAAATTGTAAAGATGAATTTGATCCGTTCATCAAATAATCAAATTCCCGATAGGGGAAGCGAACAGTATTAACAATTAAAGTAAATTAAATAAAAAGGCCTTTTTCTAAGATGCCAACTAGCCACAAAAGTATTATCACTCAACTATGTCTAGCTTGGTATGATTTTCCAGTATCATTCCAAAATGACAAATGTAATTTTTTATGGAACCGATCAAATTGTATAAAAAATGTAGTTTAAATTGATAATAGGCTAACTAAACTTGTAAATTCCTGTGCCGATACAACACTTGTTATAAATTAATCTATGGTATGAAATCTTTTATTATTGATTTTTATTTAATTACCGTTTGTTCATAGCTCACGACGAGGACCACGCCAATGGAAAATATGTCCCGTCTTCTGAATACGTTCCGTCGTCTGGTTTGAGGCTACAACCTACGTTTGCCATCTCGAATTTATATTTACCTTTTATACGGTTATTATAACTATACTTTGTTGACAACTTAATAAAAAAATATAAATTGTTTAAATAGATAATGTTTTTTCTTATTGATGATTTATCTGTTAAAAAAAAGGAATGCATTAGAGAAAGTCCCATAAAGCACAGCCTTAAGTCACATAAATAGTGGAAAAAACTAACCATTCACGTTTCGTCGATGCAGACATCAGGACAGGAGCGACCGGTGGTCTAGTGATTAGCGTAACAAACTACTAAGCCCAAGATCGCGTGTTCGTAGCCCGGCAGGTGGCCCTAGGATTTTTTAAAGGGAGTAAAAAATCCTTAGTTACGCCGTCCTTCGGAAGGGACGTTAAACGGGGGTCCCGAGCCTGTACGATGTCAGGTACTCGTTAAAAATCCCTATCCTAATTAAACCTGGATGGACAAAATTTAGAGCTCCCACTGTAGCATCGTCCGATTAGCCATAGCAGCAAAAAGCTACGTTAAATGAACAAACAACAACATCAGGACATACACGAAACGAATAATCGCATCAAAGAAGACACTCAAGACAATCGCAGCACATCTCATGAAATAGTGAGAGCAACATTATCCAAGATGTTACATAAACACCTAATGCAAAGGAAAGTAATACAGGAATTAGCTGGGGAGGCTATAAAATCGGACACTCATATTATATATATACATATACAATAACTAGTAAGATTTATCAGGGTTTCTTAGTTATTTATCGACAGTTTTCCTAAGATTGAGGTTTTCTCGAACTAAATTGTATGACGAAATTTCTTTCCAGGCCTTAAATATTCAGATGCTATATCTTAAAGTTTTTTTTTTTAGAATAATTTATTTATATTTACAACAGTAATTATATAACATCAAGTAAATCTGCTGTATGAACAAAGGACTTGAAAAAAAAACAATTGTGGAGAAACTACCCATTGATAGCACTCCAATAAAGTTCTATAGTCTCGATATAGAAGGTCTCCAGGCCATCTTCTTTTCAGACGCCTCGGAGGGTTATCTATATTATGGGAAGCAAGTTGAGAGACTAATGGATTCAATTGTGTAAGGAGCTTTTCATGGAAGGATAGGTATCTAGTCTGGATCCAAATCAGCAACATATGGGATATTAAGATCATGATGGATGAGTTTGGATTGGATGCGAGATAAATTGGATGGTTTAGTAGAGCCCCAAAGCTCAACTCCGTATGTCCAAATAGGTCTGATAACTGTCATGTAAATGAGTCTTTTGTAATTAATTGGGAGCTTTGAACGTTTCTCCAGTAAATGCTGAAGGTCGAGCAGTTTCTTGTCTTTTCAGTCTTGTATGATCTTAAAGTTTAAAAAAGAAAGACGAAAAGAATCATTGAATGTTTTAATATTGGCCTTTATTGATATAGTCAGTATTATTCATTATAATATAAAATAAAAGTATTTTTAATTTTTGAGTTAAAATAATAACTATTATGATGAAGATTAAGATGTAAGTAAAATAATGGGAAAGAGCTAATAAATATTAGTTAAAATTAAAAATGTCTTTTATAGATCCAATGAAACTTGATGAAATAAAAAAAAACTTATCTGTTTCCTATATTTAGTACTGCATTTAATAATATATTATTCATTTTCTATTATTTTATTTCTTATATTTATTTTTCTAATGCTTTATGTAAACTAGTAAGATTGCTATGAATATCTACTTGAGCGGCAATAGCAATTATTCTTCCAAGTATCAAAATAAAAATTAAGGCCTTTATGAAGTGATTCCAAAACATTTTATAATTTCATAATGGCTGACACTTTAGACTCAACATTACCTAAACTCGTGTGTGTAGCTCAGTGTGTAGAGCGCTGAGCTGTTGTGCTATAGTGTGATGTGCTGTTATGTCAATTGCTTACAGTTCTGTTAATTGATAACAGTTGATAAAATTGTTTTACACTGTTTACACCAAACTATCTCCCCGCAATGCTTAGAAATCGTCTCTATCATGCACTGAAACCAAGACCCTCCATGGGTTGCAGGAATAAAGGAAATATAAGAAACTGAATACGTTATGCTTAGGATCTGAACGGTTAGATTCCATCAACGACCATATGATCCAAACTAAAACATATGTGAAATATATATCTTGTTTGTTATGACAGCAAAATTAGCAAAGAATTTCTAATGGATTTCATGATATGGCAACTAGTGTTAGTGTTTTATGTCTTTCAACATTCAGAGCAATATTGTAAAATAATGAGTAAGTAGTTGATATGTATTTTATGTAGAATTTTAGATACATTAAAGTAGTCAGCAATATATTTTTATTTGTACAATAGGATTTAAAATATAAATTTTTTTTTTCTCATCCACAATTTCAATTTCTGCTTAGATTATTGTTTAACAGAGTAGGAAAGCATGTTTACTGTTCAAAATTAAAAAAAAAGAAGAGCATATTGGAGACTATTTATTCTTGATATAAAAACACAATAAAAAAAGGGAGAAAAAAAGAAATTGAAATACATTGAAATCAGGTTTAAACTTGAACCCACTGAACCGTAGGCACTATTAAAAAAATGCACTGAGTTGCAAAAAAAATTAATAAAAATGATACATAGTGAACGAATGAAGATATGGAAAAGAAAGATAGAATAGGTAAAACAAAATTAGAATATAGTGACTCAGTCTTAAAAAAAAGAAAAAAGAAACAGGCAGTGATTATTATAACACACATAATTTTCACGATACATACTATATATACACTGTTTTTAAAAATGGTTTAAAATCTAAATGTGTTATATAAGATTTATATGTTAAATATAAATAATACAAGCCATATAACTCAGGAAATCCCTTAATGCAATCAATAGGCAATTATAACAAACAAACCTTAAGACGATACATACACATACGAACTAGATTTATACTATTAGAATAAATATAATTAATTTATTACATTATAATAATTTATCAATTATAAGCGAATTTATTCTTTGAACGGAAAAAAAAGTTGTACTAAAATTGTTTACTTTTACTACTAAATATTATACTTGTTTTTATTTATTTATTTTACTGTTATTTTATTTAATTTTTCTATTTTGTGTAGGTTTTTTTCTTTTTCTTTTCCTACTGTTATAAATATATTACAGCTTTTATTTATTATGTTATTCAACTTGTAGTGTAAATTGTTATACTTCAACATGTATTAAATAATTGTTACAAAATTGTAAATTAGCAAATTCAAGGAATAAAACTTTATTTTATTTAAAAAAAAAAAAAAAAATAAGCCATATAACATGAAATATTGCACTAAAAAGTATTTTAATTGGTTTTGATCTGTTAAGAAGTTAATAATATATCGATAGTCCATATATCTATAGTCTCCTATAATTTAAATCCTCTATCCAATCCCAGGGCACAAGATCTCGCCTTTCCAAACCATACCATTTGAGCGTCCCTTTCTCGCCCATTCCACCACACTTTGGAACTCACTCCCGCCAACATTCGTCATGGTTCTTCCTTATCTACATTCAAATCAAAGCTTTCCCTACATCTCCTAAAATCCCAAACAGATGGTCTCTAATCAGTAATAATTAATAGCTCATATTCATCAGAAGTGACAGATTAATTGCTGTAAATATTCTTCACTCATGACGCAATTATTTTTTATTGTTTTTGTTAACTTATTTTTCTCTCAGCTTAATTCTTTTTATTTATTTATTTTTTATTCTTTACCAGAACATATATTTTAGTCTATATTCATTTTCATGTTAAATTAAATCTTGTACACATCTGTTATTCTTAAGGGACATGTTCCCAGAATAATTATATAATTTAAATAAATAAAAAATAATAACAATAATAATATATATATGAGAAATCTTTTTGATTTTTTTACTCTTAATCTAACTTGGTAACAATTAGGCATTCACATGTGGTAACTTGAAATTATCGTTAAAAATAAATCTATAAATGATGTTGAGCACTGTCTTGCGTGGAATAGATCAATATTTTATTAAAATTAAATAGTTTTTTTAACTGATTACCTTAATCCATTCCAGAAAGGTCGTTGGATTGCAAGGAGATACTTTATATACTCAATTTCCACAACGAGGCAAGAAGCAAGGTGGCCTTAGGACTGACTGAAATGCCAGAAGGAAAGGACATATGGGTTCTGGTGAGTTATTTATATCTAAGTAGATACGTCATTTATATGTGTGTGTGTGTGTGTGTGTGTGTGTGTGTGTGTGTGCGTGCGTGCGTGCGTGCGTGCGTGCGTGCGTGCGTGCGTGCGTGCGTGCGTGCGTGCGTGCGTGCGTGTGTGTGTGTGTGTGTGTGTGTGTGTGTGTGTGTGTGTGTGTGTGTGTGTGTGTGTGTGTGTGTGTGTGTGTGTGTGTGTGTGTGTGTTACGACCGTGGAAGAATTCCAACGAAAAGCCCTTAAGTCTCCAAACTAAAACAGATAATGAAATTGTAAATATCGGACAGATAATATTTGCTACAGAAAATCTAGTTTCATTCGAGTTTCATCAACATCAGTCAAACTCTAACTACAATTATAAAAATAACCGTGGTAACTCTAACTTTAGGGCAACCGTTATTAAAAAACTTCAACTTCAAACACAGTAAAAGAGGTTCTCTCCAGGTTCCCTCCAATCGTTTATTTCATGATTTAAATATGCCTTTATAGTCTGAGAATTTAGGAAACGACCTTTTGCGATATCAGAGGCGGGGCTGGGAAGATTGGGTAAGAGTTGCCATTGCAATTATAATGTATTATCAGTTTTCCAGGTTGTAGTCCTGTTTCAAGAAGCGATGATTGAATTCAACTATAATAATAGCCTTATAAGTATTAGCCATACAAAATTATAGTATATAATAATATAATGTTTAACTATAAAAAAAAAGGGCGAGGTAAGCGAACTAGGTATTGGGGGAAATAGTATGGCTTCCCCATGCGCAGTCGGTCGGAGGCTACTTCTGCGCAGGTTGTTTTCTAAATTGCCAGACTATATCATTCCTACTTATTACTAAACAATAAGTATAAGGGGATATATAGTGTTACTTCTATACATAAAAAAATATTAAATAATTCGTCAAATTATTTTTCTATAATAAATTTTTTGTCTTCAGAAATGGGACGAAACGTTGGCTCGGATGGCCCAAGAGTGGGCAAACCATTGCTTGTATAAGAGCGACAAAAACAGGCGTAAGTTATTAAATTTAAAACTGTAATTATTAATTAATAATTGTTAATTGAACTTACTAATCATTACTAATCTATACTGTATTAATGATGTACGAAATTGACCAGTAAATAAAAACAAAATCGATATCTGTTCTGCAGATTGCTGCTTCGAGTTGAATTTCAACGTTTTTACAGTTTGTTCCTTTAATTTGTTATATTTTCCAAAAATAAAAGTTATTTTTGAAAAGAGAATGTAATTATGGAGAGTGAGCAGATTTCGGTAATTACTTCATCAATAAATAAAAGTTTTAGCTAACATTTTGAAGTATAGATGATATATATGAAGTATAGATGAAACGCTAATTTCTAAATGAAATGATTACCGATGTATTCACATTTCCCATAATTACATTACTTTTTCCATATTAAAGCTCATGTTAACTTGTATTTTGCGGCAAATATTAAAAGGGAATCGAATGAAAAGTTAAAATTTGTTTTGATTCAACTCGAAGCGACAACCTGCGGAATAATTACCAAAAATAACTAATATTATAAATACATTCGTTGTGTCGTTCTCCGTCTATCAAAGATGCAGGAATGTAGGAAAGCATAAGTTTTTTCTGTTTTCACACTGACCCAAATTCTTTAATATTCAAAAGAGAATGGAGATAGTTGGTGGTGCAGTCAAAAAACACCTAATAATTCTTATTTGGTGGTTTTTTTGACTGCACCCCCCTCCCCCCAACTATCTCCATTCTCTATTATATCATCCAGTCAACTATTCCTCTCTAACTTTATTATTCAAATTCGATCTATTCAGTGCAGTCTATTTTTTTTTATATTATTACACGTCCATTGAAGCTAAAGAACTTGGAGAAAACCTTTCTTGGCGTGCTTCGAATGACTTTGGCGTCATCGATGTTGAGTACCTTACAGGACTGTGGTACGACGAGGTAGAACTGTACGACCCAGAAGGTGAAGGGGTTCAAGGCGGTACAGAGCATTTGACTCAGGTACGTCCAACCTCAACTTATCACAATTTCTTAATGACTTTTGGATCAAGTTAGCAAAATAATCAAAACAATCCTTGTAAAAGTTTAACAATAATAAGCAGGAAAATTGTTAAAGATTACGATTGGCAGGAAATACTTCTTAAAAGATTTCCCAACTAAAACAAAACAAAAATCTGCACTACTGCAGCCATGGTAGATCTGGCTCAGTACATGATAGATTTAATGTTCAGTACATGCTCTGTTTCTAAGGGAACGGATGTGCAGGTGATTTGTTCGAGTTCATGATGAGCAGGTGGGGATAAATATGCTCGTGTATAAAATGTCTTCAATGTTCGTTTATGGCAAATTCGAATTTGGCCTCCCTGTTTATACAGGAACATATATTAAATCCATATAATTTTAAATTTTACTACATAGCTTATTTTTTTCTTTCAGATCTTTCCCGCTCCATATTATAATATAATGTATTTCTAAATCAAAAAAAGGGAATTGGGGTTGGTTAAGAGCGTTTGCAAATAATTCGCTAAAATGTAAATAACTTTAGAGCTCAACATCATTTATAGGAATTTAAAAACATTGCAGTTATCATATGTGTAGACAATAGCATAAATTTATAACTACAATTAAGTAAGAATAATAAGATTCTTTAAAAACAATTAAACACCCTTGTACCATTACAACCCATAAAGGGCCTAGAATTCAGTACTTGGTTGAGACTGCACTGTTTTTAGGACAATGGATGATAAGGGGGGTGATTTGTCCGAAACCATAAGGTCCATCCGTGGTTGTTAACAGATTATATAATTTATCTACCACAGCTGGATTCGAATCCGGGACCTTTTGCGCAGTAACTCAGCGCTGTAGGTACTGAGCTTTCTCGGTACTCTAAATGAACTCCTTAAATGCTAAAAGAATATTCAAATAATACAATATCGTGTAAGTAATATTGTGTGTATTTATGAAAATATAGTCATATCATATTTTCTGAATACAGAGTCACAACCTATTACAAGGATGAATCGGTTAAAAAGAAATGTATATTTTTTCTCTTTATATATATCTATATACCTTAGTTCACAAATGTGTTAAGTGCAAAGTTTTCAAAAATGAGTTTTGTTATAAAAATAATATAACCTGCATGCTTATTTACCTTTCCCTCCAGCAGAATAACGAATCATTTGTTCAGTTAAGTGTGTTTTCCGGAACGATATCGACTCAAATGCCGTTTTTTTTTATTAGGTTTTTGAGTAAGGAAGGCTGGCTACTAATTTGCCTATTAAATTTGCAGGTTCATGATGAGAATGTACTTGTTTGCTGTCGGGCATCTAGATGTCCATTCTTTAACTCATAAATACCTCATTCCAGGTCACACTCAGGGTTTCTGAAATAAAACAAATTAGGTTTGAAAAGAGGAGTGATATTTTTCAGTATAAAAATAGTTTTAAGGAAGTAGATTGGAAAGAGGTCAAATTTAAAAAAAGGAAATCATGTGCTCAAGAAAGCCATTATTTAATACCTGCTTACACCAGGAACATTTCCATTCCAGAAAACAAGTTAAAAGACTTAATTAGTCTGATGAACAATAATATTATTCCCTCTTTCCACAAACCTGTTTATGACAGTCTTAAATAATTTTGGTACAGGCTTTTCTATAATCTTTGTAAAGAATTTTTGATAATTTTTCTATAATTTTTTTGTTAAACCGATTTATACTTTTCATAATTTTTGTTCAAATAAACTTTTCTTCATATTTTTACTTGTTTTTCTTACTCCTATATCGACAAAAGTGTAAAAAATTGTGATGCATTTTCAGAAGAATAATGACGTTTTTACATGGTACTGATTACTGTGACACTGGTATTTGTTATTTTATAAATTGAAATAACTTAGAATTTGCAATAATAACCCACGATGTTTATAAACTACCCTAATAGAAGAATTAAACCGCATCTATAGGCCATTCTATTAAAACTAATTGGAATTATTTTTCTTTTGCTTGTACTATAAAATTTCAATTTTTGCAGTTGTGTCATTATACTTCCGGAGCGGCGATATGTTGATATAAAATTAACAGAGAAGCTGTGAAGGTTACAAAAATATATTGTGTGCTTAAACTGAAACTGTATTTCTTGTGTTAAATTATTATCAAATTTGACTCCTGTAAAATCTTGTTTTCGGCATTTAACACATATGTGAACTAAGGCATCGATATTCAACCAAACCTAATAAATAAAAAAACAAAACAATCAGTTGATTGTCTGTTGGAAAAATTACAACAAAATCACGATGGGCAAGAAGATGTTATTGTATAAATGTTTATTCCCAAAGCGATATGGAAATTCTTTGTTAAAAAAAATATTAAAATTTACTTTAAAGTTTATCCGCTGCTTGAAGTGGGATAAACTTTACTGAATTTAATACATAAATATAATTAGATATAAATATTTAAAATAATTACATAAACCTATTTTACAGATGGTTTGGGGCGATACAAAATTCATCGGATGTGGAGCTACTATTTATCAGACCAGTGATGATGAAACAATATACAAGACCCTGTTGGTCTGTTATTATAGACCACCGTAAGAGTTTGTGTATTTAAATTTATCTATTAAAGATTACATTAATAACTAATAATGAAATAATAACAGCAATTAAAACCTAGAAAAAAAACTTGTAACCACTACGACCCGTGAACGAGTCTGGGGTTCAGTACAGGGTAGACACTATACTGTTTCATCGACAACGGTTCTGCAAGGAGGTAACTTGTCCTAGGCCACGCTCAACCACCAGGTTTCCCCCCTTTATTTTGGGTACCCTATTTTATAATATTTTAGAGAGGTTTGGTGAGCCCCAGGAGGGTCCTAGATCCCATATGATCCATCTCCCACCGCAAACAGACTAAATAAAAGTAACAGCCTGCAGCGGGATTTGAACCAGGATTTCTTTAATGGCAACTCAGTGCTCTACCACTGAGCCACTCCACTTTCTAAGACCTAGAAAACGAAAAAAATAATCAGAAGGCTAATCTGGATGGACCAAGATATGTAGACTAAACAAGAAAGTTTTGGACAAAATCCGTGAATACAAGAGCGTTGTAGGGTTGGCAAAACAAATTAGAGAGGAAACAGAAAAATTAAAAATCAAATACAGAGACTGTCTAGATAGAGGACAATACAGAAAAAGTGAAAAGAAATCAGGCTTCTTGTGGAAAACAAAGAAAAACGGAACGGTAATGCGTGGTCGGAAGAAAGAAAGTAAAGGGCGCAGAAATGATGAGAAAATACAGGGAGAAAAGAAAAGTAATGATATTGGCGTAGTCTTTGAAGGCCATTATGTGAAAAAATAATAGCTAATTATAATATTAATAAAAATGTTAATCGCTGTAATGACTTGTAAACGCCTGTGGGGCAGGCCGAAGCTTAGGTGGGAGGATTGCTTGATTGATTAAGAGTGTTCAGGAGGATTTGGGTTTGAGTGGATGGAAGTTTCTAAGAAGAGATTGGTGGTATCGGCATCGAGCCTTAGGGTTCCCTAAGCCTTACTATTATTATATTACATTACAACCCTTATTTTTAGAATAGTGTAGAGAGATATGAAGCATTTCTAGAGACATCCTCAAAATTTTAAGTAATAATAAATTGAAATTGATAATAAAATATTTTTATTATTACTTCAATATTTCTCTGCCTTGAAGGGGCAATGTTGAAGGAAAGAAACCATTTGAAGAATACGAACATCATGCGCGGTGTACGCGAGGTGTGGGATCATTGGCTTATAAAGGACTTTGTGGTATGTATTGAAAACACAATAAATTGTTTAAACTTTTAACATATATGATATAAATAAATGAAGTTTATAACTGACATTGGTTGCAACTTAGTTAAAGCGCTTCTTATCTACGTATTTTTGAACGTGAATTATTCGCCAATTAACAAACTTTGCAGAAAACACCAAAAAAGCATATGATAAATATATCCTAATATCCGTCATGCTTCTTCCTTATCCACATTCAAATCCAAGGCTTCCCTACATCTCCTAAATTCCCAAATAGATGCTCTCTAATCAGTAATAATTAATAGCTCATATCCACCAGAAGTGGTCGATGAATTGCTGTAAATATTCTTCAGTCGTTGACGATATTATTTTTTATTGCTTTTATTTACTTATTTTTCTCTCAGCTTAAATCTTTTTATTTTAAACTAGCTTTTGCCTGCGGCTTCGTTCGCGTGGAATTTGGTCAACCACATAAAGTTTCGTGACAGATCATTTTAAATAAATAATTTAATTTTTTTTTTTTACTAAAAGTTACTCGTACATCAAAAATTTCAGATGTCTAACTTCAAAACCGACGGATTCCGTAGAATCTTTCAACCCCTATTGTATTAAGTGGAAACCCTTGGGGATAGAATTATCCAAATTTCATTCTTAAATTATACAAAAAGCCTATCTGCAAATTTCAAGGTGCTAAGTTCCTGATTTGTCTTTAATTATGTACTATAATGGATTCCCTACAGTACCTAAAAACTGTCTGGGATGGACGTGCCATCCCCCTAAATCCGCGCTTGCTATAGCCTATGTGTTATTCTGATGTATAACCTATATTACTGTAAAGTTTCATCCAAATCCGTCCAGTAGTTTTTGCGTGAAAAAGAGACAAACATACAAACTTTCGCATTTATAATATTAGTAGGATTTTGATGTAGTTTTTTTTTTTATTCTTTACCAGAACATACATTTTAGTCTACATTTATTTTCATTTTATCATTTGAATGTCTTATTATTGTAATAATGTAGCCCTAATTCTAATAATGATATATATTTATTAAATTTTGTACACATCTGTTATTCTGATCATGGGATAGAACTCACTCAACATATTTTTAAATAGTAACAATGAAACTTATTTTTCCAGAAAGGTATCTTTTTTTGTACTATTGTAAGGAAATAATGATATATAATTATAACGTTCATAGAATATAATTTTATTGTACCTTATATAATTTTATAAGTGCTTAAAGTGCTAAAATTGTTGTTTTTATGTGATTCTTTTTGTAATATTGATTTTTCTAATTGTTGAATTTTTCCTATTTATTTTTTTTTTACAGAAAAGTTTATACTTCGTTGACTGATGAGATAATTATATATTGAAAATGACCATGTCGGGTCGAAACATTTAATAAATAGATGAAGTGCAATGTTTTTTTGGACTAAAGATTTTCTACACCCCAGGAAAAAACTTGTTTTTTTAAATCCTCGTGGATAAGTTTACTGAAATTATCACAAATGCAAAATTATCATTCAAACTATTCAATATTCATTTAATGCGTTTAATCATCAAATCGATGTTAGTATTAACGATCCGAAGATGTTTATATATTTAATTATGTTAATTAAAAAAATTACGATTAGAAAATTAAAAAAAAATTGTGTCACTGGTCGTCGCTTCGAGTTGATTCACAAGTTTTAACTTTTAATTCGCTTCCTTTTAAATATTGAGTTTTAAAATGAAATAGGAGTCTAGTAATGGGAATTGTGTATATTTCAGTAATCATTTCATCAAGAAATGAACCTATCAACTAACATTTTAAAGTATAGATGATGAAATTATATGTTTGTTGAAACGTTCATTTTTATTAAATGATTACTGAAATATACCCAATTCCCATAAATACATTATTTTCTTCATACTAAAACTCATGATAATTTTTATTTTCGAGAATATTAGAAAGGAAACGAATGAAAAGTTAAAATTTTGAACTGATAAAAAAAAATGTCTTTAAAATACTGGAAAAACTAACTAAAAATTAGTCAACATTTCGATTTACATCAATTAAGATCAAACGCAGTACAGTTCACATCAGCAGCCAAAAATTGACATCAATCTGAGACAGCAACCTCTCTCAAAGACAATATTTACTTATATAAATTTAATTTATATTAATTTATTATATTATATTTAATTAATAAATTATATTTAATTTATTTTTGAGTTTTCGCTGATTTTTAGTAATGATTATATAACAATTATTGCTGTTACAGCACACGACTCAGAACATAGTCTCGGAAACTACGTTCCTTGTATTGGTGGCTCTGATACTCTAAGACCAACAACAATATTTACAATTTTTTTATTTTATGGCTATACAAATATGTTATTTGAATAAGGTGGAATACAAAAATAATAAAAGGTTCATAGAAAATCATAATTGTTTTTCTATTTAATTAGGGTCTATTATTTTTTAGTTTAATTGATTAAATTTTAAAAAACGGTACCACTGCAACCCATGGAGGGTCTAGGCTTCAGTACATGTTAGAGACTGTACTGTTTCTAGGACGACGGTTGTGATTTATCCTAAATCACGTTCAACTACCAGATTTTTCCCTTTATATGGTTACCACTTTATAGAGGTTGGGTGAGCCGCATGATTCATCTCCGGGCGAAAACAGATTGAATAAAAGTCTTGTAGCGAGCGGGATTTGTACGCAGGATCTTCAGCATGGCAACTCAGTGCACTGCCACTCAGACATTCTGCTCCATAATTATAATTATATATGTTTCTAAATCCAAAAATATATAATATTTGAACATATTGCTATACCAAAAGTACATATTACTACCCTCTTGGGGTTCACCCAGCCTCTATGAATTGGCGGTTGAGGGTAATCTCGGACAAGTCACCTCCCTGCATAACTGTTTTCCTAGAAACTGTAGAGTCTCTACAATGTATTGAACCCAAGATCCTCCATTTTCTGTAGTGCTACAGGCATTTTTAATAATAAATTATAAGAACATAATATAGTATAAGCAAATAAAAAAATAATAATTTAACGTAATAAATCACCTGACCAAAGAATAAACAACATGACTGAGAAGTAAGTCACGTGACCAGTTACATAAGTCACATGACCAGTTACATAAGTCACGTGAAGAGTTGTTGACCAAAGAAATAAGTCACGCAAGCAGTTACATTAGTCACGTCACAAGTTTCATGAGTCACGCGACAAGCCACACGAGTCACGTGACCATAGTAATGAATCTCATGATCAAAGATATAAATCACGTGACCTGAAAAATAAGTCACAAGTGACCTGATATATGAGTCAAGTGCCCAAAAAAATGCCGCGTAAAGTGTATACCCAAAATAATAGGGAAAATCTTGTGGTTGAGCGTCAACAAGGCTAAATCATCTCCCAGCCCAAGGAATATAACAGTTTCTACCATACACTGAGCCCCAGACCCTTTACGGGTTGTGGTGGTACAGGTATATATATATATATATATATATATGAGTGAGTGAATGAATGAATAAAGCCTTTTATTCCAAAAAAAATTAACAGGATTTACTTGATTAAAATAATTTTACTACAGATACTATATACAATATTTATAACTTTATATAATATTATGAACTTTTTTTTTTTCTTGTTAATTTATGTAGGCCTTCCCATTAGGGAGTGATGGTCTAACTTCCCTGGAGACCAATTCCTACTGGGAAGTGAGGTTCCCTGTTTCTCTCCACAGTTGATTCCATGCCGCTTTGCCTCTGGCTGTCCTCATCCAGTTTGGCCCTGCAATGGCTCTTATGTAGTCATTCCATCTTCTTCTTTGCCTCCCGCGTTTTCTTTTCAAGTCCTAAGGAGTCTATTGTGTTGTCGATAAGCACCACCTTCCGTCCGTAGTTCTAGCCAGATGGCCTGCCCATCTCCATTTAGTTTCTTTTACAAGAAGATTCATATTTTTAAAGCCTGTTCGTCTCTTCATGCCCATGATTCTGATGTGGTCGTTTTTCTTAAGGTTTTGCACACTCCTTTCAATAGAATTTTATCAGACTATTAATTTATTTTCTAATTTCTTTGTTAGAGACCAATTTTGACAACCAAAGCTTACACATGGCATTATGCAACTTTCAAAAATAATCTTTTTGCTAGTAATTTCAAAGTTTCCTTTCATAATAGGCTTGAGAGTCCAATATTTCTGCCATCCTAAAGTTGTTCTCCTCTGTATATATATATGAGTAACTTTCATTAACCTAAAGTATTTACACATACGAGCAAGTGTTGGAAAGTTATTTGGTTGATTGATGCGTTAATATATATTCGTCAACAATTCGGCGTGATGGACGTATTACTATATTGGTACAGTTAATGTGGCAATTGGTCTGAATTAGAGACCATATGATACTTAAACATATGTAAAGTATTTAATTTATATAAATTACGGTTTTATTCTGCTAAGTGAAAAGCATATGAGAATATTGGATGAATCTCATGATATTCCAACTTCTATTACTGTTTTATATCACTCCAATATACCTTCAAGAATGTACAATTTTGGGTAAGCAGCATAAATTAATTCAATTTTCTTATTTTATGGCTTTATTATGGCTATTAGTCATTTGATGAATATATGTATATAACAGGGTGTATAAAAAAAAAAGACCGTTTTTTAACAATAATAAATAAATAAAATATTTGTATTATTGTTTTTTGATCGATGATTCGACACACCATACTCCCTGGCAAGTTCGTGAGTACTTGTGGACGTATTTGTGTCAACAGCTTCCTTTTTATACACCCTATTATATATATATTTCAGTGTCTTCATGAATGTTAATAACGTAATATATGTGGAGAATGGAGATAGTTAGGGGGTGCAGTCAAAATAAAAACACCAAGTAAGCACAAGACTTATATTTAATGTGTGCCGACGTTTCGACCTACCTTGTAGGCCATCTTCAGGGCTATGAGAGATAAAACAAACAGAACAAAAAATATGTAATAAACGTTACAGTAACAAGAATATAGTAACATGTAATGTAGAAAATTAAAATAGTGACAGATATAATAATTAAAGATAACGAATATAAAATACAGAATAAATGTACAGAAAGGATAATAATGTAAACATAATATAAAGGGAAAAAAAAGTGAGAAGGTAAACAGAAAGATACAAAATGAAAAGATTAAAATATAAAATAATTCATATTAATAAATAATTTATAAATAATTTTATAAATTAATAAATAATTTATTAGTCCAATCAACTATTTTTATATTACATCACATAGTTATATTTTAAAATTTTACATTTCTACCTGTCATTCTACGAGATACCTATTCATTTCTTTACCATATTTCTTCTGTAATTATTCTTTGGCATCATATATTGTATTATTTTTTCATACATTTTACTTATGTAACCTCTAGGAGTCGATTATCATACATTTTATATCTGTAATTAAACTAGTTTTTTCTAAATCCTTTATATCTCACCTTTTTATATTTTAATCTTTTCATTGTCTATCTTTCTGTTTACCTCGTCATTTTTCTTTCCCTTTCTATTATGTTTACATTATTATCCTTTCTTACTCCTTTAAATTATTTATTCTGTATTTTATATTCGTTATCTTTAATTATTATATCTCTCACTATTTTAATTTTCTACATTAGATGTTACTATATTCTTGCTACTGTAACGTTTATTATATATTTTTTGTTCTGTTTGTTTTCTCTCTCATAGCCCTGAAGATGGCCTACAAGATAGGTCGAAACGTCGGCACACATTAAATATAAGTCTTGTACTTATTTGTTTTTTTTTACTGCACCCCACCAACTATCTCCATTGTATCATCCAGTCACCCATTTTCCTCTCATGCGTTAATAATATGTGTTTTCCTTACGGTTCTTGAGATTAGGTCGTATTCTCATAGAACTATCTTAATATAATTGTATATGAATTAGATAAAACCACGCACTAATATAAATATTAAAATTAGCACTTGTACGATGATAATAAAATGTTGATGCATAAAACGTACATGAAGATAGATGATGAAATGCTTTTGACAATACTACGCATTCAATACAACTGTACCGCATTTATTTATTATCGTACAATATTTTAAACTATTTCTTCCCCCTCCACATTCGTTTCGGCCAATCAGGGACCACATGCCAATTTCAATTCCTTCTCGTTCCTTGTTGTTTTCTTTTCCTCCAATACTCTCTCATCCTTTCACCATGTATTTTCTTTCTTTCTTCCGACTTCTTTGTGCTGATTCTTTTATTGCTTTTACCCTGAAACCCCAAGTTTAACACGATCTCTATGTGCTGCTGCTTCTGCTATTGTGTTGAGCATCTTTTTTCATTTCTCTGATTCAGCCTCTTGTCACCCATTCTGCATAAATGTCCAAAAAACAGTTTTCTTTTCCTTATAGTTTCTATTATTTTCTTATATCTTTTGATATACCTCACCATTACTTCGTAATTTCCAGGTTTCAGTGCTTCTTATAGGACCTAAAATTTTCCTCATAATTCTTATACTAACTTATTTCTTTTATGATATTTCATAATTTTTTTTTGTTATACACATATTGTTGTAAAGGCTGTCGCTTCGAGAAGTCACAAGTTTTAGCTTTTCGTTTCATTTTTAATACTTTCCAAAAGTTTAAATAATCGTTAGCTTTAGTATGGAAAAAAGAGTTTATGGGAAATTAATATATGTCCCCAAGATATGAACGTTTCAACAAACATGTATCATCTATACTTTAAAGTATTAGTTAAAACGTTAAAGATCACCGAAATATTCACATTTCCCATAATTACACTTTTTCCCCATACTAAAGCTAACGATAATGTTTGAAAATATTAAAAAGGAAACGAATGGAAAGGTTAAATTTGTTGAAACTCATTTCGAAGCGACAACCTGCGGAACTGCTACCAACCCTTTTTTTGGCAGTCTTTTTCTGGACCGACCTCTTACACAAAACACTGTATAATCCTTTTGCTGATTTATTATATATGTATGTATATATACAGGATGTCCCGAATTTAAACGACAAAACGTCAGGAACTTATAGGGGACCAAAAAACTAAGAAGTCCTTTAGAGTTTTAGAGAAAATCGTAAAAAAAGAAACAAAACAAGTTTTCATTATTATACTTATTTATTTACATTTTTATTTATGTTATGTTCTTTTTAATGTAAATATTGCTCAAAATGTTGTCCTCTTGCACCAATGCAAGCATTACATCTAGCACTCACTTGATAAATTGCAGCTAAACATTGTTCTGATGATATTTGGTGCACTGCATCTATGATTCGGTCTCTTAATTGCTCTCTTGAGTTGATTGACACCGAATCAACTTTCTGCTTCAAGGTTCCCCATACGAAGAAATTCATGGGTATCATATCAGGTGAACTCTGCTATAATGAGCTGGACATCCATCGAGTTGGAACCACATTTCAATCCGTTGTTGTAAGGCAATGCCATCTAAATAATTAGAAAAGTCGTTCTCCAAAAAATGTGTAAATGTGATTAAATCTTCCAGGTAAAAAATATGGTCCCACCAGTAATCTTAAGATGGTAGTCTCAGAATTGCTATAAAAGTGGCGTTGGACACAATTTCTTCTCCGATATTCTGCTCTTACTGCTGCCTGGAATTTGTCGCCTTCATTAAGTATTAAGAATGACCCAGGCTCTCGTAGTCTATTAAAATTTAACGAGAAGACTCGTCGATTAGGCACTATTCTATTTGGAAATCGGCACGCATATTCCCGTACCGCTTCTAAAGCATTACCGTTACAGAACCCATACTCAAAAATGATATCAGTGTGTTCAACATTAGAATATGTATGCGGCATTGTGGCTGATGCTATTCACACAAAAATATCTGAGTAACTGACTGAAGACTGATTTAGGAATTATAATCCTAGAAGGAAGCCAAAATGTAAACAAATAAAAGAATGTAAAGGATAACATAAAGTGTTTTCATATCTCACTGCCTAGCCTGACGAACTTTAAAAGGTGATAATTGCTACGTGTAAAATTTTTGTTTTGTTTCTTTTTTTGCGATTTTCTCTAAAACTAAGCAAAAACGAGCACATCTCTAAAGGACTTTTTGTCTTAGTTTTTCGGTCCCCTATAAGTTCCTGATGTTTTGCCATTTAAATTCCGGACACCCTGTATAATTTAAATTATCTCTGCAATTATATTAACCGACCGTTGTATTGATACGTTTTAGATAAACCTTTCAATTGCCATGATATCAAACAGATACTGGAATACCATAATGAAATGAGGAGCAAGGTGGCAAGAGGAAATACCAAACTACAGGAAGCTAAGAACATGTGGGCTCTTGTAAGTTTACATCTCTATTTACTATATTATTAATAGGGTGTATACAAAAAAATCACCGTCCACTGGCCATTTCTACCTTCCCCAGGGAGAGAAGATGGTGACGAACAATATCTTTCGACACACCACACTCCCTGACAAGTTCGCGAGTACTCCTGGACGGATTTGACTCAACAGCTTCCTTCAGAACCTCATCAATATCCATTAATGGTCGCCCGGAGGCCTTCTTCCTTTTCAACGTTTTATCTCCACTGCTAAATTTTTCAAACCAACCCCCTTTATATTTAATAATCTCACGAGTTGCTTCAGCGGCTGTAAATGTCAAAAATTCATCATTTACTTGATCAGCTCCAGCAGTCTGGTTCGACATTGAATGGTTTTGATGCAGTCAGTAGAGTCATTGCAAGCAAGTGCAGTTATTGTCTTTATTATTATTAATTATGAATGTTCGTAGCCCGTTAAATCACTTTTACCCTTTGTCGGAAGCAAATGACTTCCTGTCCTACATTATCCTTCAATAATATCCTACTGACTATTGTAGAACAAATCCGATACTTAGGATTACAATTTGACATACGCTTAGCTTGGAATACTCATACTAGACTGAAAGGACAAAAAACAGCTCGCCGTTTCAGGCTACTTCAACACTTACTAGAAAAACGCTCTAAGCTCCCAATTAATTACAAAAGAATCATATACATGGCCATCATACGATCTATTTGCACTTACGGAGTAGTGTCCACTAAGCCTTTGAATTCCTCTCGTATCCGATCCTTTCAACCCAAAACCCTTCGTAAAATGCTTAATGCTCCTTATTTCATTACGAATAAAGTCACCCATAATGACATCAATGCGACATTTGCTGCTGATTTGGCCCGGACCCGAAACCAGTCCTTACTTGACAAACTTTATTCCTACTCAAACCCGCTGGTTTAAACCTAGCTTCTACTTCAATTCCCGATAATCCTCCGAAGCGCCTTATAGAAATATGGCCTCATGACCTTTTAAGTCGAATTTGTTATTTGAGTATTGCCTATGGGTAGTTTCTCTACTTGCCTTTATCTAATGCCAATGTGTATTATTCATTCTATTTAATCATCATCATCATCATCATCATCATGACGGTATGGTCCAGGGATGACCTTGGCCTCCTCGACAATTTTCCTCCACTTTAAACGATCTTCCGCTGCTCTTCTCCATGTCCTTACCCCCAGGAGCCTAAGATCTGCTTCCACACCATCCAGCCATTGCATTCTAGGCCGTCCTCTTCCCCTTTCTTCATCTGGACGTCCATCAATGATCAGCTTTGTGACCCTTCATTTATCCATCCTGTGTACGTCCCCCAACCATGTCCATTCTACTTTTTGTATCATTATTGTAATAAAGTTATAAATTTGAATAAATAAATAAAAAAAAGGAAGAAATAAACCCCGCATTTAATACATATTATGCTCCATAGAACAGTAATAATATGTAATGGTAATATGTATGACTACTCTGTTCCTAATCCAACGTTAGTACAGAAAGGCGCTTTACCACAAGGTTTCCTAATGAGGGGTACCCACTTTATAGAGGCCGGGTGAGCCCAAGAAGGGTCAGGAGATCCCACAGGGTTCATATGATAATGGATTAAATAATTTATTTGCAACAGCCGGAATTGAACTTTGGAACTTCAGTAGATCAACTCGTACATCCTGGGCTACCTATTCACCCCTTCTTCCTGCATTGAATATTATAGTTTATTAGTTAAAGAGGTTTATTCTATATCAATGTAGAGTGTCTGTCGATTTTACAAAATATTAATTATCCTGAATCTACATTATCTTTCTATTTCCTCAACAAAGGCGAAATTACATAACTGAATTTTTAAAAAAAATAATAAATATTCCGAAATACAACTAATTCATTTAAAAAATTAGGCAACTTGCTTCACCAAATATAATTTAGGTGCAAGGTTCTCATGCAAGTGTTTCCCAAATTAGCATATATGATACATCGATATATGCTAATTTGGGAATAGGCAATACGCAATTTTTTTATTTATTTAACTCACATAGAACTTTCAAATACCTCTATTCAATAATTAGGTTTTTGAATTATGACGCTGCTCTTTCGAAGGAGCGAAATGGCACAGCCCTATTTAGAGTTATAATGAACACAATTTTATGAAAGGAAATCTGAATACATAATTATTAAACTAAGTAGAAATTTTAATGTAAATGGAGCCAAGCGGAAACCATAGTACATATTAAGCTCGATAAAAACCTTAATACATATTAAACTAAGAACAACCATGAATACAATGAATAATATAATAAGTTAGAAGTGATATACTTTATTTTTCAGAAGTGGGACAATTCATTGGCTGTGTTGGCCCAGGATTGGGCAAATAAATGCACTTTGAAACCGAATACAGGCAGGCGTAAGTTTAATTAATTAGATAATTATTGTAGCTGTAGGATTGTTACAAATGACAGAAATAAATAATTTGAATTTATACTTTGTTTAAAACACAAAACAACCTTGTACAAAAAAATTGTTTTTTTTTATTACACCATACAATCACTACTTCCATATCAACACGTCTTTATATCCAATGCTACTCACAAAGTCATCTGGCATGCATAGTCTCTGTTACACAATAAATTTATTATAGCTAATGACGTTGGAGAAAACCTGGCTTGGCAAACCGTAAGCGAAATAGGCCCTATAGACGTAGAGAATATAATTGAGATGTGGTACGACGAAATACATAAGTACGACCAGGATGTTGGTGGAGTTCAAGAAGGAACGGAACACTTCACCCAGGTAAGACACAACAGTCTTTATGCTAATAAAGCTATTAATATATTTGCTTTTGTAGCTAATCTGTCTCTTATTTTGGTGTAAATAAATTAAATAAAAATCACTTTTCTTCCCTTTTACATTGACTGTATTATAAGTAAACAATTCCGTTCTCAAGCATGTAAAAACAGGAACATTACAATCTCTAAAGGATCTTGGGCAAACTGAATGATAGAGACTGTTTTGTGTCTCATCCAACTGTTGAGCAGGTAGGTTGTTTTCCGCTAAACTACTAGATCCCCAACCAATCACTCACTTTACAGCGGCTGGGTAAGCCCTAGATCGTACAAGGTTGATCTATGACTTAATAGATTCAGTACAGCAGCTCAGCGCCATACAGACTGAGTTACCCCGCTGTCTCTTTTGCAGCACTGAGTTTTATTATTTCTAAAATATTTAGAATAAAGCTGGTTAAGGGTTTCACTCCCGATTCGTTTACTAAAAATAATGAATTGATTTATTTCCTCCGATTACCATGATTTTGATATCGTTGGCTTGATTTTTATAACTTATGTAATTTCTTGATAATTGACGAAGTATATGAATAAAGTTTTTCATATATATATATATGTAAACACTAATATCCAGCCATGATATGTATTTAAATAATCAATATGGATAAATATGGATAAACTTTTAAATATTAAATTAAGTGATTGTTGAATTTTAGTATTTTCGTTTTGTAATTATTCAATCGAAACGAATGTTTTTTTTTTTAATTAAATGCTTAATAATTTTTTGTATACAAAGTTAAAAAAATGTTTCCGTTCAGGAAACCAGATTTTTTAATGCTGTATCGCTGAAAGATAAACAAACATCATAAGAAACTGTAGCATATAAATTCCTACTAATTAAAAAGTCTCCGTCCTATGAAGGTAAAAATATAAAATTATTTATTTTAACATGAATTATATACGTCCCTCGAACAAATCATTGTTAAAACTTTATATCATTTAATAAAATACAGTTGAGGTATGCACGGAAATTGGCAAGGTTCAGAATATAGCCTGCCCATCAATACTCAACGGCCGAGCGGGTTTAAAAAAAAAAACAACACAAAAAACACGAATTCTAACCTAAATAAACCAATTTGTTTGTTTCATTTAATTTCAATTTACACTGCTACGGCTAATCAGAGGGAGTTATAAATTTTGCCAATTCAGGTATAAGTAGGATCGAGATAATTAGTGAGTAACTCATTAACGGCTAGGGGCCCTACGAATGACGGCGTAAAGATTTTTTGCTACTTTTAAAAAATCCTAAAGGACACCTGCTAGGTTGCAAACTCGCGACTTCGTACATAGAATATTTAAAAAAAAACTGTACCACTACAATCTGTGAAGAGTGTGGGGTTCAATACATGGTAGAGACAGTAATGTTTCATGGACAACGGTTGTGCAGGGAGGTGATTTGTCCTAGATCACGCTCAACCGTCAGATTTTCTCCCTTATTTTAGGTACCCACTTTAGAGACTGGGTGAGCCCCAGGAGGGTCCTACTCATATATGATCCATCTCCGGCTGCTAACAGACTAAACAAAAGTGTTGCCTGGATTCGAACCAGGATTTTCGGCATAGCAACTCAGTGCTCTACCACTGAGCCATTCAACTCACTATATATATTTTATACATAACACATTATGTAAAGGAATTATAACATCCTAGCTCATCTATTTACACCTTATTAAAATAGGTTGTTACTAATTTATTTATTCCCTTTAGTTGCTTGTTATTTTGTCATGATTCGTGAATTTATTTGAATATTCTATTTACTTTTTTTACACTTAATAAATGCTTTATGATTTATATTATGTAGCCTTCTGGGCAGATATACTTATAGTTTTTTTTTCTGTTCATGTTAGTTATTCTCACGGGACATGGTCTCCGAATAAAGTTACTTTTCTCTTCAATTCTACCATAAATTATGATATACAAAATTATGAATCAGTTAGAATATATATTTAATGATTGATTAGATAATTCATACAAATGTATCTAATACAAAACTTTATTACCATTAGTTTGTATTGATAAAACGTTATATTACATTATTTCTGAAGATGTATAAACTTTAAATTATGTTCTAACCAATATAAAACGTATATGAATCTCAATTTTACAGTTGATTTGGGGTGATTCGAAATTTGTAGGATGTGGAGCAACAATATTTCAGGAAGGGGGAGATAAAGAAGTATACCAGATTTTGGTAGTCTGCAACTACAAGCCAGCGTAAGCGTAATAATTTATATATACACTAAGTTACATACATATATATATATATATATATATATATATATATATATATATATATAAGTTATAATTAGACTGAATTTTCTCTTATTTCAGTCTTAAGTAATTAAATATGTAAGTCAGTAGTATCTTAAATAATTATTACAACAACACACTTTTTATTTTAGAATTACCACTTACTTAACAGATGGGAAAAACATATGATCTTTTTAATTTACAAAGTAATGGAGGTTATATAATTTAAACATTGGGAGTCTATACACTGATAACTCCCCCCCTCCAGTTCCTTCTCTTGGAGGAACTCTTAAAAAATAAAAAGTAAATCGAAACAAAAAATAAATTACAACCTAATAGTTACATAAAAAAAAATACAATGACTAATGTTACCCTAAAATAAAGAACTATAATAATAAACTGAACGACAAAACACAAAATATAAAAATTAAAACACAAAATATTGTCCTCATTTCTGAAGCACAGCCTCCGGTCCGAGCTGGGACACTTTACGAGGAACTCGGAGCTCTTCGAGATGAACTGTCCGGACTCGTGAGGGATGATTTACGTCACGGATGGTATAGAGATTGTGCTCCCGTATGGTGATGATTTTATAGGGACCATCGTACCGTGCGGCTGTTTTATTACGCGCAGTTCTTAATCGTCGGTATACGATCGTTCCCAACGGAAGCGGTCCTCTCGTAGAAACTCCCAATCTCTCGTTGGCTTTGGCCACTCTAACCGATTTCTCACGAATTAACTTCTCCCGTACAGTATGCCACGAAGCTCTATGGGCCGCGCGTGCCTGCAAAAGATGTTGCCGCAATATATCATTATTGACCGTTATAAGATCCCCGCGATCTCGGCGATTCTGGCCAAACACAATCTCGACTGGAGATAGTCCAGTCACCGAATGGATAGTATGGTTATAAGCGATTACCGCCCGCGGCATCGCTTCATACGGGTCAAAATTTCGCCCCAACTTAAGAAGTCGGATATGCTCCCCGAGGGTGTTATGGAGGCGTTCAATCGCGCCCCTGCCTGTTAAATGATGAGGAGTATTTAATCGCCAGGCGATCCCCAAAATCCTACTTTCTTCCCTAATCAATGTATTATCAAATTCACGGCCACAATCCGAAACAACTCCTCTGGCACGCCGTAAGTTGCGCACCAATTGAGAACGCCCTCCCACACTGCCACAGGAGTCTTCTCCTCGATGGGGTACGCCATTGCGAGTTTACTAAAAGAATCGATGGCAGTGAGCCAGGATTGGCCCTCATTGGAGTAAATATCTATCTGAATTAATCGCAGGGGTTCCGATGCCGTGGGAGAGACTATCTGCTCTGCCATTGGGGGTTGTCTATCATACTTGGCCCGTTGACACACCGCACATCGTTCAATACACTCCCGTACCGTACTTCCCATGGACTTCCAGAAATACAAACGTTTTAGAGCCCGTAATGTTTCCTCGACCCCGCGATGATTTGACTTTCCTTCGTGGTGGTCTAAAACGATTTGGCGTTGTTTCGACTGATCAGATACCGTTTCAACCTCCCGTAAGCACCTAACTATCGGGTATCCCATTCCTATCCGCTCTTGTCGCCATAATCTCCGTAATTTGTCGATGAGGAGCTTATTTCCGACAAAAATGTGGCATCTACGGCCAGGACAGGCGAATTTTGAAAACACACGTTCCATGGAATCATCATCCACCGTAGCCGGAGTGCGCACGACCACCACTGGCAACCCTTCTGAAGTATATGCCTTAGTCTCGACTCCCGATCCTTGCTTCGACCGGATAATGATCTGTATACGTTTATCGTTAATAATTTCGTCAACCTCAGGTAAGTCACGAGGTCGATTCGAAACATCTGAACTGTCCTCAGAAAACTGGTGAACCAACGATAATTCGGCGGGAGAGCTTTCCTCATCAATCGCGTTTATCACGAGGTCACGTGAGAGCCAGTCAGCCACCACATTATCCGCTCCCTTCTTGTGGACGACCTGAAATGTGTAGACCGCTAGGCGCTCCTTCCACCGCGATACGCGTGCCGATGACTCCTTAAGTGTGTTTAAATAAACTAACGGCTTGTGGTCCGTGAATAGCTCGAATGACCTCCCATAAACGTAGGGTCGAAAGTATTCAACTGCCCATACTACCGCCAGGAGCTCACGTTCTATAGCGCTGTATCGACTTTCTGCGGCATTTAATTTCCGGCTGGCGTACGCAATAGGTTTTTCCCCTTCCGAAAAATTTTGAGAGAGGACAGCCCCGATCGCGAACTCACTCGCATCTGTGGTAACTCGGAATGTTAAACGAAAATCGGGAAAGGCTAATATAGTCTGTGAGGTTAGGGCCTCTCGACATTTCTTAATACTTTCCAGCTGAGCTGGGCCTAGAGCGAACCGCCTCCCCTTCTTCAGTACTTCGGTCAGTGGCTGCGTCAATTCTGCAACACCCGGAATGAACCTGCGGTAATAATTGACCATTCCTAAAAATCGCCGAACTCCACGAACATTACTTGGCAATGGGGCCTCCTGAATCGCTCTTACACGTTCCTGATCAGGTCGCACTCCCATTCGTGACACCACATGCCCAAGGAATTTAATCTCTTTTAGACCGAACTTGGATTTTTCGCGCGAAAGCTTCAGACCGAACTCTCTGACTCTATTGAACACTGTTTTTAAATGTTTCACATGCTCGAGTTCGGATCGGCTAAATACTATCAGGTCATCCATATAGACCTGACCATATAGGTCTTCCCCCAACCCTCTCTGGAATTCGTCCATAAGGCGCTGAAAAGTCAACGGGGCCCCCTTCAGCCCAAACGGCATCCTCACAAACTCGTAATGCGCTCGTTCCCAGGAAAAAGCGGTTTTCCCTATATCCTCCTCGGCCATTTGGACCTGGTGGTACCCGCTCTTGAGGTCTAGCGTGCTAAAAATGCTGGCCCCAGCTAACCGATCGAGAATGTCTTCAACGCGAGGCAATGGGTACCGCTCGTCTTGTGTTGCCTCGTTTAGCTTCCTATAGTCTACTACGACACGATATTGTTTCCCCGCCCCAGGCAAATCCTGTCTTTTCTCTACAACCCATAGGGGCTGTTAAAAGGCGAATTACTATGGCGTATAATTCCTTGTTTTAAAAGTTCTCTTAATTGTTTTGTAATAATATCCCTCATCGCTTGGGGGTACCTCCGGTCTTTGACGTACACGGGCATATCCGACTTGAGCGTGATCCGGTGCACCGTTTTTCCCGTGGTCGGCAATATTTCTTCCTCTCGATAAAATAAATCCGTGTGCTGGCTTATAACACCTTCAATGGCCTCCCTAATGCACTCTACAGCTCCGATCTCTACGACGCGACCCGTTCCCGAAATAGTGGCTTCGTATTCCCGTTCCCCTAGCCAAAATTTACAGTATCCTCGCTCAAACCACATTCTTAACCCTGCTTGTTGCAAAAGGTCACACCCAACTATCAGGTCATACCCCGGCATTAAATTTTCTGTAATATGCAGCATAATACGCACATCCCTCCCAACCAATCTCTTAAAATTAAAATAAATCTCGCCTAACGTCTTGCATCGCCCACTAACTGTGGATATTTCACAATCGCATTGTTTATGCGCCCCCCACATTCCTAACCTTTCTGCCCCCTTCTTGCTTATTAGGGAGTTTGTGCTCCCTGTGTCAATAAAAAATTTCACACCCGCCCCCCTCAACTTCGCCACGGGCAACCTCTTCTCTCCTCTCTTTTCTCGGTTACTATTTATCAGTAATTCGCGTGAAAAGTTGCCCCTCCTATTACCGCACCCTCAATCTGACCTCGGTTGCCGCGCCACTTCCTCGGATCCGGAAGGACCCCCCCTATAGGTATTCCCACTCCTTACCTCATATCCTCTCGGAGACGGATTGCTGTGCTCAGATGGTATACTCTCCTCTCCCGAAGATTCTCCGCTAGAAGGTTCTCCTCTGCTGCTCCCGAGAGTCCGCTTCCTGTTCCATTTTTGGTTATTTACTTCCATTCGTTCTGGTGGCTGGCCTCTTCTTTTTGAACGAGAAATGCGCCTCGGACAATCTCTTGCCATGTGTCCCTGCCTGCCGCACTCATAGCACCTGGTGAGGTTACACTGCGCTGCCAGGTGGCCAGGTTGGTTGCACTCGTAGCATCTTCTTTCCTGCTTCTTTCGCCGGTAGTCGGGTTCCCTACTAGATCGTTTCTCGAAAAATCTCTCTCCACCACTGCGCCTGGGCGGGCTTCGGTAGTTCTTCCTCGGGTTCTTGACCTCTATCCACTGTTCCTCAGAGTTCTCGAAACGGGATTGCTTTCGTTCTCGTGCATCGATTAGTTCATGTGCACAGTTAAGGAAATCCTTATCCCGCGAAAGTGAACCAGGACTGTCGACGTAGTGGTTCAATTGAACCTTTAGAATCCCCCTTATGAATTCCATACGTTGGGCTCCTCCAGCCTGGCCATATGTCTCCACTGACTTTTCGACGAGTTTATTGTGTAATACTAATAATTTTTCAGCGAATTCGCCTTCGGACTGGCCTGGTTTTCTGCGTTCTTTGAATAAATAGAAGGTGTCCTCTTCAGGAGTCCACCGACCTCCGCCGTAAAACTTCTTCAACCTTGCCTTCAGCGTCTCCCAGGCAAGCGAAGTGTCTCCTTGTATCGCATTCAGGACCCTCCTTGAGATGCGACCCACCAAAGATGCCTCCAATATCACTACGTCTGACTCTAACAGTGTCCCATTCTCTTGCCGAGATTGTATGAGCCCCACTATCTGATCTCCCCCTTTCAAAAAGTGGTCTAGGTCTCCAACAACACCAGTGAAGGGCTCGAGTTGGCCGATAACTTCATGAATGAAGGCAGAGTTTTGAGTTCTAACCTTCAAGAGCTCCATCTGTGTCGTTTCAGTCGCCTTTTTCAACTGAGACTCAAGTTTTGCCATTTCTATCCCCGCTTGAGTCAACTGATGTTTAAGTTCGGCGAGTTCATCTGAATCAGTCATTTTTACGAGTAGAAACTTGCCAACTCTTTTAAAAAAAAATAATAGTAATTATTTTAGGAATTACTTACGTAACTGCAAAATAATTGTTTGGTTTCGGCACCAGTTATAATTAGACTGAATTTTCTCTTATTTCAGGTACTTTTGAGTCAGAACTATCTTAAATAATTATTACAACAACACACTTTTTATTTTAGAATTACCACTTACTTAACAGATGGGAAAAACATATGATCTTTTTAATTTACAAAGTAATGGAGGTTATATAATTTAAACATTGGGAGTCTATACACTGATAACTTATATATATATATATATAATATCACTTCAGGTTGAGTTACAATCAGTTTTACCTGTATATTCGTTTAATTTCTAATATTTTCCAAAAATACAAGCTATCACGAGCTTAAGTATGAAAAAGAGTATGTAATTATGGGTAATGAGTAGATTTCGGTAATTATTTCATCAAGAAATAAAAGTTTCAACTAGAAATGCGAATTATAAATTATACATGTTTGTTGAGACGTTCAATTCTAGATGAAATGATCGCCGAAGCCATTTCCCATGAAGACTCGTACATTATATTTTCCATAATATTGCTGACGATAACTTGCATTTTTGGTATATAATAAAACGGGAACGAATGAAAAGTTAAAACATCTTATGACTCGATTCGAAGCGACAACCTGCGGAAAAGAAACCGATATATAATTTTAGATCTAGATATATCGCAAACATGATTTCAATGTTAAATAAAAATATCTGCAATGCTACAACAATGAAGGGTCTTGGGTTCAGTATAAAGTAGATATTGTACTGTTTATAAACCAGCGGTTCTGCAGGGAGGTGGTTTACAGAGGCTGAGTGAGCCTCGTAAGGGTCCAGAGATTTCACAGGGTTCATCTTCGGCCGTTGAAGTATTAAGTAGTTCATCTGTCACAACTGGATTTGAATACGGAAACTCCAGCATTACAACTCTGCGCAACCAAGCTCTGTCTCTGTAATTAACCACAATTACAATTAAGGATAGAATAAATTATTCATATTTCAATAGTAATACCAGCGATGCCAATGTCAATAATTATTTAATTTATTATTTTTATTCAAAGTGGAAACTATATCAACCAGTTCCCATATGAGGTATTGGACAGAAGCAAGAGGAAAGTGACAAGGTGCGAACGAGGAATAGCGTCGTCTAAATTCCATGGCCTATGCGGTAATGTAATACAAAATATATTAATACATTAGAAATAATGAATTATTAATTGATAATAGTAAAAGAACAAAATTTGTACAAGTGTGCTATATCCAGATGCTAGGAATTTTGGACAAAAAAACAATCGAATTCATAACGAATAAAGATATTTTTGTATTATCCTACTAATATAAATGCGAAAGTTTGTATGTTTGTCTCTCTTTCAAGCAATAACTACTGAACGGATTTGTGAGAAACTTTACAGTAATATAGGTTATACATCAGAATTACACATAGGCTACATGAAAGAGCGGAGTTATGGGGGAAGCACGGGGGCATGTGACTCCCCCCCGACAGTTTTTTTTGTTCTGTGGAGAATCCATTATACTACATAATATAAGGCAAATCAGGAACTTAGCATCCTGAAATTTGCAGATAGGTTATTTGTATAATTTAAGAAAGAAATTTGTATAATTCCACCCCAAGGGTTTCCCCTTAATATAATAGGGGTTTACAGATTGTATGGAATCCGTCAGTTTTGGAGTTAGAAATCTGAAATTTTGGATGTACGAGTAACTTATAGTTAAAAAAAAAATTAAATTATTCATTTAAAATGATCTTTCATGAAACTTTATGTGGCAGACAAATTCCATGCGAGCGAAGCCGCGGGCAAAAGCTATTCTTTTACATAAATTAAAATTAGACAGTAATAAATGGATCCTACATGGTTACTTTTTTATTTGGACGTATAATTTATGAATGTATTATATGGATGATTATCAAGCTTTTCATTCCTATTATAATTTTTTTGTAATATTCAAAATTATTCTAAGACTAGCTTTTGCCCGCAGCTTCGCTCGCGTGGAATTTGGTCGGTCACATAAAGTTTCGTGAAAGATAATTAATAAAATAAATAGGTTATCTATTTTTAAACTACAAGTTACTCATACATCCAAAATTTCAGATGTCTAACTTCAAAACTGACATATTCTATACAATTTTTAAACCCCTATTATATTAAGGGGATCCTCATTACAGGAAATTTTTTAATCATCGAAATTTCTTTCTTAAATTATACAAAGAACCTATCTGCAAATTTCAAGATGCTAATTCCTGATTTGCCTTTAATTATGGATTCTCAAGATGCCTTTAAAATGGATTCTCCACACAAAAAACTGTCGTGCCCCCCTAAATCTTCCCTTGCTGTAGCCTATCTGTTATTATGATGTATAACCTATATTACTGTAATGTTTCATCCAAATCCGTTCAGTAGTTTTTGCGTGAATGAGTAACAAACATACATACAAACTTTCGCATTTATAATATTAGTAGGATATCAAAACAATAGTTTCACTCATGTTCCTTCTGTTATTTTAACAACTATTATCATGTAATTTGCCATTAATTGTGTATTATAATGGATTCTACACAGTACCTAAAAAAATGTCGAGGAGCACGTAATCCTGTGCCCACCCCCATAAATCCGCCGTTGCTATAGCCTATGTGTTATGCTGGTGTATAACCTATATTACTGTAAAGTTTCATCCAAATCCATTCAGCAGCTATTGCGTGAAAGAGAGAAAAACATATAAACTTTCACATTTATAATATTTGCAGGATAAGTAGGATATCAAAACAATAGTTTTTCACTCATGTTCTTTCTATTATTTTAACAACTATTATCATGTGACCTGCCTTTAATTATTTCCTATAATGGATTGTCCACAGTACCTAAAAAACTGTCGGGGAGCACGTGCCCTTGCCCCCCCCCCCCCCACAAATCCGCCTATTAACCTATATTACTGTAAAGTTTCATACCAATCCGTTCAGTAGTTTTTGCGTGAAAGAGAGACAAACATGCAAACTTTCGCATTTATAATATTAGTACGATTAAAAAAACTGTGGTGACCTCCATGAACTGTTAAGATTTGGAAATATCAACAGTGATATTCCTCATACTAAATGCCAACTGTGGTTTTAGCGTTATATCGTTTATTTATTTACTTTAATCTATTCCCAATTGTTATATTTACTAACATGTGTATATCAGAAATGTGACAGTAAGCGAGTGATATTACTCCAATCAGACAGAACTAGTGTGTCCCGTCACTAGATCCCCCACTCCTTCCATTTAATTAATGTTCAGAAAATCCTTCAGACAATCCTCTCTTAAAATGCACCTGGTGCAGTAGAAGAGATACAATGTATCATTAGTAATATTAATATGTTATTTTTCAAATATTAATAACAACCAAAGGGGTTAAGAAATAAAAAAAAAAAAAAAACGAGTGCTACTTAATCGTGTCCTCCCAACTATTATTTGTTTTCTGCTTTTTAATTCAGCTAGCTATAAAACCCCCAAGTTGATCCTGCCAGTAGTCATATACTTAATACTTATAAGTCATGTATGCCTTTAGTACACACCTTGGCACTTACCACGAGACATTACCGTGTCTTAGGATATGAAATATCGCTAATCGTGGAGATCTTGGTGAGGATATTGAGGCAAACTTATTAAATTATTATTTCGCCATCGGTCCTTGACAAGTGTGCAAAGTTTCAATTTAATTAGATATTTTGAACTGGTCGAAAATCGAGTTAAAATATTCCGTTACATACGTAAGTACTTATAGGTGACGTGTTAATAATAGATTAACGATGAAATTAGTTAATTTATTGAAACAATATAATAAGTTATTGTTGTTTCTATAACAGTAATTTTTCTTTTAGCTCATGACGCCGAACACAACCAGGAAACATACATCCCGTGTAAAGGTTTTGGAAACAACTTACAACCCACAGCATGCTTATGGACTCTTCTCTTGTTTTATGGTTCTAACAACTATATTTTCTTAAAAACATGAAATAATGAATTTGTTTATAATAAAGAAGCATTTATTTAACCTATGTTGCCTAAATTTATTTGTAGAAAAAATATGAGCTTGGGCATCAGTTCCTCAGTTTGTCTCTTCAAGTTACAACAAATTTTAACTTTTTATTCGTTTCGTTTTTCATTTTCTGCAAAATAAAAATATTCGTAAGTTTTAATATGAAAAAAGAGTGTCATTATGAGAAATGTTTGTATTTTGGTAATTATTTCATCAATAAATGAACCTTTCATCAAACATTTCGAAGTATAGATGATAATATCTGCAGCTCCCTCTGGACAAAATCCGACTTATGTGTAATCATTTAGAGTCGTTAAATGTTTGTATATATAGGCAGTCCACATTCCAGCAGGAAGGAATACTCAAGATTTTGGAATAAAGTTGTTCTTTTTAGAATTCCTAAATCAATTAAAGCCTGAATTATTTAAATTAATAACATTAGTCTGGGTTTCACATAAAGTAACACTCCGAACATTTTCAACTAGTTTATTTAATATACTAACAAAAAAATATGACGGGCATCACCATTTTAATACAAAATATCTATATGGGAGAAAATGGTCCGGGTGGATGTCAATGAATTTCTCTTAGATAGGGAGAAATATTTATTAAATAGCCAACATTTTGACCTATATTGCAGGTCTTCTTCAGGGCTAAATATGCAAAATGCAGACAATTGAAAATGACTAAATTGTAAAAAGTACTAAATCAAGTAATAAAAAGTAATAAATCAAGTAATAAAAAGTAATGAATCAAGTAATAAAAATTGAGGCATACAGTAATAAAAATGAAAATGATAATAAGAAATAACGATGATAAGTAATAAAAATGAGAAATACAGTAAACTAATAATGGGAACGATAATGCATACAAATCGTTAATGAAATATTATAAAGGATAGTTGTTGCACATTATGTAATTACTAGTAAGAAATGAGAGCATATTTGATAGTGATAAATGACATGTAAAATTATTTAAAGTAAGTTATCTATAATTTAATTGAAATAATATTTAGTATATAGTTATATTATTTATAACTAATTTTAATTATTATTTGTTTCTTTTAAATATTGTTTGTTAATGAATTCATTTTTAGCATTACTATCAAGGTTAAGTTCACCAATAATTTCATAAAATAAGACATTTAATTATCACAAATAAAATCGTTTTTGGGAAACAAAAATTTTCAACCAGTTATTGATGTTTTAATTTATTATTATTATCAATTGTACAACTATCAAACCACTTTTTAGATAAATATAATTATTCGGTACTTGTGTCTTAACGCAGCCCTGGTTACTTTTCCCTGCTTGTTCGCATGCGCGAGCAGTTACATTTTGTAACGGTTATATTTCTAACAGGTGATTTGTTCTATGTTTCATCTTGCTTTCTGTGGTTTGATTATTGCTGATTTATTGTTTCTTATTTATTGTTTATAACAAAAAATAAAGAACAAATAACGAACAAAAAATAACAATAACTGTAAATAAACAAACAACAATAACAATACATAACAACGAAAAATCTATAACAAAGAATAAAGAACAAATAACGAACAATAGATTTTTCGTTGTTATTATTTTAGTTAGTTACTTAATTAGTGTCAAATGATGCGTATTTGGGATTTGTCTTCAACAAAAGAACAAGCTATACATTTTCTGCAGGAGCGTAATATTTTACCAAACCAAGAAAATGTAGCAATTCCCATCAAAAGAAATTGTATTGTGGTGAAAGGTTTTTTTGGAAATGAATCATACTTATGCGAGTTCGTATGGCGACAGGATCAGTCAAAACAAAATACAGACTATTTTGAATCTATATTGAAGTCTATTTCGACGCATTTATCACCTAAATGCGATTAAATTTTTATTATTTGTATTTTGTAATTGTTCATTCTTCTTTAATTAATTGTTCATCATATATTACATTTTTCAATTTTTTTTGTACATAATTTTTCATTACTTTTATTTCTTAATTCTTAATTGTTTAAGTGACTAGTGTGCCCGTATGCTTGACAGTTATAACATTGCCCAATGTCTTTCTTAGGGTAAGGTTTTTCGACTTGAACCAGGGTATAGTAAAGTCTAGTTACGTCATAGATTTTTTTCGACTTCGGGTCTGGTTCCAAGTCTATGAAGAAAAGAGGGAGTGGAATTGTTGCCGGCTCCAGGATGCCCGGTATTGTGCTTGTAGACATTTGTATTTGTTTAACTTTGGAGCTTGTGGCGGTGAGTTGCTCTTCTATGACGTCAGCAGGGGCAGTGGGATGCAATTTACTGAATCCACTCTGATGGATCTTTCCTCCTTTAATTGGTAGGTGTGGTGATCAACCTTGGCCTCCGTTAGATATTTCACTATTCGGCGGTATGTCTCGGGCGTGTCTGATTGGATCTTCGTATCATTTGTCCTACTAGTGCAATAGTATTTTACTGAGCTTACTGCCTTGTTCAATTGGCTGCAGAGAAGTGTTTTATACTTCGTACGAAAATTGGTGGTGGCCTATGCACTTTAGGAGCCGAAGTGGACTCCATTGCTTCACCAGGAAGACTTGTCAGGGGTTGAAAACTGTTGCGTGAATAGAACGGTGAGTCTTCAACCAACTCGGTATATAACCCTGAATGGGTATTTTGTTTCGATGGCCCTGGCTTGGGTGCTATATTTTAATTAGTAGTCGTAGGAGGTGTATCAAATGTACGTCTTGTGTTAGGTTAAGGTTTTGTGGGACTATTTCTGGAGGTTGATTCTAGGGATCGGCTTCTCTTGGCATTTCCTTTTTTATCGGATCTCCTAGACTATACTTGGCGGTGGAATTTCATATTTGCTATATTCAATTTACAGAAGCTGAAATAAATAAAGGAATAAATGGTAAAACACAGAGAAGAAAAGATAAATAAAAATAAAAAAGATCGTAAGAGAACTGATTTGGCAAAAGCACAGTTCAACCTCATTCGGTGCCAGGGGCCGTCTGGTAACTGATAAGTTCTACCTTATGTTGTGGGTGGGGATGGACCCACTGCAGCCTGCACGCAAGATAACGAACTCCTGTCTCTTGAATCACTCAATTTTCTAATTAATACTGTCAAGAAATGAGTCAGTAATTTACAACGAAACTTAAAAATAAGAAATGTCACAGAGGCGGTATTGCTCTGTGCATGCAATATAACTAGTGGTATTATTGGTCATTTTAAGTTTATTAGGTATTTCTCTTGCTAACAGAATATTTAAAGTTATTACTTAAAAAAGAGCATTTAAATAAAAAGCCTGTGTACTCCAAGATATAATATTGAAATATGTATAGTAAATAAAAATACGTATGACACTTAGTACACTCAGCCTGGCCAGATACAGCGTACAGTTAACATCTAGCTACCTCTCTTTTAGTCATCTTAACTAACATTTTCTTTCTTACTCCATTTATTTCATCAATCTTGATTTATTATTATTTTTTTTAAATCGATCTTCCCTATCATCCTGTGAATATTTAAAAGTGATTCTTAGTGAGTTTCGCTTTACGCAAATCTCTATATTTCAACTTGCACAAGGAATCCGCTGAAGCATACTCCAACTGGAGATCGGAACGGGGGAATAGCTTAACTTGGGATAACGAGCGTTTTACCTTAGAAGGATCCATGACTATTAGAAATATTATTTAAGTTAAACATAATGTTAGTAGGGTGTTCCAACCTCAAGCAAGCTTGGGGGCCTCTCACATTGTTGGTCAGTCTGTTGGATCGGACTTAGCCGGGGTGAACTCGCAAGGAATTTCCACCGACTATCCCCAGATCTGCCACCCATGGGCCGCCTCGCCTACGAGGATTTTTATTATAAATTATTTCAAAATTTGCTAAGCGAAAAAAAGATTATTCTGTTGTTATGATACTTGAGTGTATTTAGATAAAAGAAAGAACGAAATTCTTTCTCATTTGTCAACTGAATTTCTGAAGGAATAGTCAATTTAAAACAAGAAAAATAGTATGAAATATGAAAGAATCCTTAGCGCCACTGGTTGAAGAGTCTTTTTGAGCTTAAGCACTGCAGAAGAAGTTACAACTCCATCACGAAGCTAATTCACGTAAGTAAAACAATTTTTTTTATGTATTAATATTTATAAGAAATCTTTTAATCTGCTACTCAGTTAATAACTTGGCTAGTAGCATAACTAAGAATTCTTTTGATGAGGAATTTATAAGATTAAGACACTGCCATCTGTGATCACCAGTGTCTGTAATCCCCAAATTTTATGTTGCAGAACAAGAAAATCATGGTTCTTTATAACTTATAAATATAAAAGGAAGTTAGTAACTTGAAGAAAATAGAGTGTGTGCTCCAGACCGCACGGCAGAAGTGAAAACTATTTTTTTTGATGTTTTGTTAAGCATGCATTAGCTAATGTCCTCTTTCGTTTTAATTCGTCATCGAGTTTGTTGTTTTGATCCATCATCGATTTTGCAATCTGAAAAAGACGGTATTCAAGCATTCATACGTCATATTGTTATTACTCATAAAAAGAAAGTTGTGTCTCAAACATATTTATTTTTGAATATGGGAAAGTTAAAGTTATAAAATATATATATCCAAAAAATTGAAAATTACATGAAAAAATTACATAATAACGAAATGACACGTGCCACACATTTGAACAGAAAAGTATTCATTCATTACATACATACATAGATGGCTCTACATCCCACGTGGGGACAAGGCCTCCCGCAACATCAACCGCCAGTCATCCCTGTTCACAGCTGCTGCTCTCCAGTTAGGGATGCTTTTAGGATGGTCGGAGCGTCCGCAGCCACACCATCCGCCCATCGGAGCCTCAGTCTTCCAACTCTTCATGTTCCATGCACTTTTTCTTGAAGTAAATTTTTAGGGACTTCATCCGTTCTCATACGTGCGATGCGTCCTGCCCATCGTAGCCTGTTCACCTTTATAAACCTGATAATGTCGGCATCTTTGTATAGTCCAGCTATTTCTAAGTTCGACCGTTGCCTCCACGTGTTATCATGAAGCACTGCTCCATAGATTCTCCGTGATATATTTCGCTCAAACCTTATGATAGCGAGCTCTTGTGCCTTTGTGAGAGTCCAGCACTCCGAAGTATATGTCAGGACAGGGCTAATCAGAGTTTTATATATTCTTATCTTTGTGGTCCGGGATAAGGCATTACTTCTGAGGTGCTTTTGCAACCCAAAAACACATCTATTTGCCGCCATTATTCTTCTTTGGATTTCCGGTTGCATTTCATTGTTGACATTTATCTGGGTACCTAGATATAGAAATTCGTTCACGTTTTGTAAGGTGTAGTTTCCTACTTTGATGGTTGTTTCCCTGTGCTCCTGCTCATTTCATTGCCTCGCAACCATGTATTTTGTTTTCGATTCATTGGCGGCTGCATTAGTTAGAGCCAGGAATCCATCCCTCACAACATTGAAACTAGTTTTTTAATATTAAATTTACTTATTTCCAGGAAAGTCACGATATCTTAATCAATTTCATCGTCTTAATCACATATAATTGCACTTAGCACAGCTTTCACTTCTAAAGCATTATTCAAATTAAAAATAAAATACAACTTTGCAAGAAATAGTCTTTAATAGTTTGGATCAAATTAAAATTCAATCAATTTGTTTGTTTAAATTACTAATGAATTTAACATTGCATAATTAAAAATGAGGTATAAAAAACTACTTGAATTTACGTATTACTCATCAGATACACAACACTTTAACCTAACTATTTATTGTACGGATTTTCGGCCAAGACTGTAGTTTCGTTGGGTCGTAAGGAGAGGGAGATATTAAAACCGACAAGGACCAAAGAAAGTAAAGTGAACATTTCCAATGGGGTAATTAGCAAAAATTATTCTAAATTTGTATATATATAAAAATATTATATAATAATGAGATAAATAACCTGGCAGACCGAAGGGGAAAGCAGGAAAAGAAGGGCAGAACCAAAAAATACAAGACGCGAATATACCAAGAATAAAACTAACTCACAATGCAGATAGACATAAAATGGAAAGGTAGAGAAAAAAAAAAACATCAACAAACATTATTAAAGAAGAGAAAATCACTCAAACCCATGCGTGAAACACAAAAACAGAAAAAAGCTTAAGTGACAATTCCCAGAAAATTCCCATGATGCATGAACACCTGGCTAGTGGAGTGGGGAGAACTGTAACCTGTCCATAACCTACACTCCAAATGAAGGCGAGGCTAACTGATGTGATTGAAGTTAATGTTTTGTTACAATATTGTGAAATGTGTCCTAATATTAAAAGAGTGATGAGATTTCTTAGTGTACCTAAAGTAACATAACTTATTTAAATTTAAAAGGTATACATGCCTGTAAAATACAATTACTATTGAAACACAGTATTAATATTATTCATCATTAGTATCACATATTAAAAGAGTTATTTAGAGATAAACTTCATGTTAAACTATACCTTCAAGGTTGTGAACCTTTTTTATCAAGTTATTCTTAAAGTGGACTTAAAACAATTGAACTATTACATTTTGTAACTATGATATCTTCAATGCAGACAGAGAAAATAATGAAACATAAGTATCTGCTAGTGAATTAAATACACATTTGAAACAATTGACTTCTTAAATTCTGTAATTATGATAACTTAAATGCAGATAGAGAATTAAATGAAACATAAGTATATGCAAGTGAATTAAATCCTCATTAGAGACATTCAAACTCTTAACAATTTAGAAATCAATAGGTAAACCATTGCATTGTGTCCATATAAGATTTGATTGTACGAAACATGAATAAATTTTCAACCTTATCCTTTATGCTTGTTGTCATTTAGCTTATCTTTAGAACTTACAAAGTGAGTATTTCAGTCATCATATCCTATTCAAAATTATAAACCTACTCATGAGAAATATCACAACACTATTTATGAGAAGTATGATTGTTAAGGTGCTGTATTTCTAAGAATCTCTCTCAAGCCTATCAACACTTTTAAATGTTAATTGAACACACATAAGACTCTCAAGCACATGTGAGAGTGAGAAAATTGTTGAGAGAAAAAAATAAAAATGAAAAGGTACAGTATTTTAAACCATTTTTCTCAAGAGAATTAACACTTTTAAATGTTAATTAAACATACATAAGATTCAAGCACATGTGAGAGTGAGAAAATAATTGTGAAAAAGAAATAAAAATGAAAAGGTACAGTATTTTAAATCATTTTTCTCAAGAGAATTAACACTTTTAAATGTTAATTAAACATACATAAGACTCAAGCACATGTGAGAGCGAGAAAATAGTTAAGAAAAATAAATAAAAATGAAAAGGTACAGTATTTTAAATCATTTTTCTCAAGAGAATTAACTCTTTTAAATGTTAATTAAACATACATAAGACTCTGGCACATGTGAGAGTGAGAAAATAGTTGAGAAAAAGAAATAAAAAATGAAAAGGTACAGCTTATAGGATGGGATGAGTGAATTAATTAACAAACTTATAGAATGAGCCTTCACATGAGCATAATTATTTCATTTTGAAAGTTTAGAAAGATCCGGCTCGCTAAGATCAATGTTCAAAATTTGGGAAATATCCGGCCCGTTAGGACCAATGTTCAGAATTTGGGGGATATATCCGGCCCGTTAGGACCAATGTTCAGAATTTGGGGGATATATCCGGCCCGTTAGGACCAATGTTCAGAATTTGGGGGAAATCCCTTCGAGATGGGGATATTACCAATAATTCTGTTAGCTGGTTGTGTTTTCAAATGATGATAAATGGACTGTATGAAATTGAACATTATTCTTTTTATTGAGGTAATTATGACTATGGTAACAAAAAAATGAGAATTAAAATGGCATTACATATTTAAGGTAGGTCGGTATAGTTCATATTTTTCTTCTTTATCCGGCCTTCTTCTCCTCTGCTCTCCATTCTCCGGTCTGGGTAGCCCTGGGCTTACTCACAATTCATCATCATAATGTAATGAAAATAAACCTTTTTACGAAAATCTAGGCTTTATTATTCACAATGATCATATGAATATTTTTAAAAGGTTACAATAGGTTATAATTTCTAGAATATATAATAAATCATCACATTCTTCCGTCCTATTAAAATATTAATTCATAGTCCTTCAATCGGGAAGGCACGCGGTGCTCTCTAGTAGAGCGTCGCAGAGAATTTTCATGAGGCTGAGCCTCTTTGTTTATACTGTGCCCTGTATCCTGGGTATCTTGATGTTGAGGGGTTCTTGCAGGTTCCGGCTCCTGTTGCCCAGTTGGCTCGAGCTCCGGCTCAATTTCCTCTGGTTCTGTCTCAGTGATCGTCCCACCTTGAGGTGCTAAATGTTTCAACGATACTGTTGTCTCACGCCCGTCTCCGAGGCGTACCCTGGCATACTGTGGATTGACGTCAAGAATGTCAACTTCCTCAACCAATGGATCGAATTTACTTCTTCGTATCTGTTTTTTCATCAGAGCTTTCTGTGAAGGTGAAAGCCAAGTCGGGAGTGAAATGCCGTTAGAAGATCGTCTGTTGTGTCGAAACATTCTCTCATGAGGTGTCTCGTTGGTTACTGTGCACAACAGGGATCGAATTGAGTGAAGAGCATCAGGGAGCACCAATTCCCAATTCGATGGATCCAGCTTCCTATGTTCAAGAGTAAGAGATACAGTGCGCCAAATTGTGCCATTTTCTCGTTCAATTTGGCCATTTCCTGTAGGGTTATAAGGCGACGACATGGAAGTGGCTACTCCCCTGCTGTGAAGAAATTGTTGTAGCTCCCTGGATGCGAATGAGGTTCCTCGGTCAGTGTGCACATACGAAGGTAGACCAAATGTGGTGAATAAGTCAACAAGGGAGTCAATTACTGTTGATGAGTTCATATTGGGGCACGGGTAGGCGAATAGAAACCTAGAGTATTCATCGACAATCGTTAAGAGGTATTTGTTCCTTGATTTTGACGGAAGAGGGCCCTTGAAGTCCATGCTGATTCTCTCGAACGGATGCGTCGCCTTAACGAGAGTAGACTTCGAGTTTTTGTAAAATTGAGGTTTTAAGACATTGCAGGACGGGCACGATGCCGTCATCCTTTTGACATCCTCGACTGAATAGGGTAAATTGTGAGTTCTTACCCAGTGGATCATTCTAGTCACCCCAGGGTGGCATAAGTCGCAGTGTAGTGAATATAATTTTTCAATTTGGGTTGCGTTACATACCCTGGAGAATGTATCTGCTACTTGATTATATTTTCCCGACCTGTAAATTATTTCATAATTGTAACATGACATCTCCAACCGCCACCTCTGTATCTTCTCATTTTTTATTTTATTCTGATGTTTCATATCAAACATGAACGATACAGAGCGCTGGTCCGTAATAATTTTGAAAAACCTTCCGAGTAAGAAATGTTTCCATTTTTTAAGGGCACTGACAACAGCATAAGCCTCCTTCTCAACGGCTGAATGTTTACGCTCGCTGTTGCTCAGCTTTTGAGAAAAGAATGCAAATGGCCGTCCACACTGCGATAGAACAGCTGAAATTGAGAAATCAGAGGCATCCGTTTCAACTAAGAATGGCTCCAAGTCATCAATCGTACTCACTATTGCCTTAGAGATCTCAGTTTTGAGTTGGTCGAAGTCAGATATAGCTTCAGGAGTCAAGGGGAAGGTTTTTGAGTTAAGAAGCCGTTTGACTTTGTCCGAATAGTTAGGGACCCATCTAGAATAGTGCGCGAGCATTCCGATTGTCCGCTCAAGGGCCTTCCGACTGTCTGGAGGTGGAAGATTGAGCAGCGGCTTTAGACGTTCAGGGTCAGGAGATATGGTCCCACTTCCGATTTTATAACCAAGCAAATTTATTGAAGTTAGTGAGTACTTGCTTTTTTCTTGATTGATTGTGAAACCATATTTTTTGACTGCATCAGTGAAGCGCTTGAGATTTTTATCGTGTTCCTCCCTATTCCGACCACACACCGTTACATCATCCAGGTAAGCATAAGTTTTCTCAAGTTTTTCGTGAGTAATAAAGTCATCCATCACCCGCTGGAAGGTGGGTACTCCATCTGTCAATCCAAAAGCTAGGCGTCGAAATTGATACAAACGGCCACATGCCTCAAACGCGGTGAAATGCCGATCTTTTTCTCGTAAAGGTACCTGGTGATAAGCGCTTTTGAAGTCGATTGTGCTAAACATAGAATTTTTTGAAACCTAGGAAACAATATCCTCGAGACTTGGGAGGAGATATGCGTCAAGGTGCGTGAACCGATTAATGGTTTGGGAATAATCTACGACCATTCGCTTTTTATGACTCTCGTTTTTTACAACGAACGCTTGTGCCCTCCAGGGAGACCTACTTTCTTCAATAATCCCATCAGCAAGCAGTTTTTCAATTTCTTTCTTCATGAAATCGGCGTCTTGTAAAGAGTGCTTCCGAGATTTGGTGATTATGGGTTCGACGTCGTTAGTTAGAAATTCAAAAAGGGGAGGAGGCTCTATCTTTGCTGGAGCCAGATAACTGATAGTCAATGGAGGTTTGATTCCCCCAAAGGTAACCTTGAGTTCAGAGTGTTGTTTTAGTAGATCATGTCCAACAATAACATTAGCACACAAATCGGGTAATACACTGAATTTTGTTTTAGGATAACGGTGACCCAACAACTCCAAATGAGCTACTCAGTAATTAGAAATAGGCTTGCTGAGAGATGTTGAAGCCATGGAGACTCTACCAATTGTAGGGTACATTTTCAGGTTACAGCTTTTCGCAAAACACTGTGATATAAATGTCTCGGAGCTCCCTGTATCAATCAAAGCAAAGGTAGGAGTGGAATTTACCAGAACTTGCAGGGGACCATAGGGGCCAACCTTCTACTTGCGTGACCTACTTCTCGTAAACCAACATTGTTCTTTGTGCAAAACAAATTTACTTTCACGATGCCGCCCCCCGAAATGCATAGCAATAACAACAAAAATAAGTTTTCAAAAGCACGACTTACTTTGGCCTGTTTGAAAAGGTTTATTTAATTTAAAATGTATCTAGAAGGCGGGGATCAGGAAATTTCTGGTCGAGAACCTGGCTCCCCAGGTAGAGTCCCCTGAGTTGTTCGACACACAAGTTATGTGTGATGATTTATTATATATTCTAGAAATTATAACCTATTGTAACCTTTTAAAAATATTCATATGATCATTGTGAATAATAAAGCCTAGATTTTCGTAAAAAGGTTTATTTTCATTACAATTTATTATTCACAATGGACAAATTTCTGAAACCGGAGAAGTTCGACGGAGATCCACACTCCCCTGCAGCTGCTCAGGAGTGGAATTACTGGCTGAAGACGTTCGAAAATTTCATCGCGACTTTAGGAACGATTGATGATCGAGGTAAGTTGAGCTTGCTTACTAATCACATCTCACATACTGTTTACCAATTGATTGCCGATAAGGGCACGTACGCGACAGCTATTGAAACACTAAAAGCTACGTACGTGAAACCAATAAACGAAATTTTCTCAAGACATAAACTGGCTTCCCGTAAGCAGTCCCCAGATGAGACAATTGACCAATACCACCAAGCATTGCAACAGTTGAGCAAAAACTGTGAGTTTGCGGACGTTGATGCAGAAACACATAGGAAAACATATGTCCGTGACTCGTTCATTCGCGGCCTCAGTTCAAACCAGATAAGGCTGCGACTATTGGAATTTAACAAGCTAACTCTCGATGAGGCTGTTGAAAAAGCTCGAGCTCTAGAATCAGCCAAAAATCAATCTGCATCATACACCTCTGAGCTAACCTTAACGCTTCTTCATCTATCCCTCTGGAAAGTGATAATTCGTCGGAAGATATAGCAAATTTGGCAGCAACTAGGCCCAGGGACTCGAATTTCAAAAATAAAAAATGCTATTTTTGCGGTCGGCAGCGACATAATACTCGTCAGCAGTGCCCCGCTTTAAATGATACATGCGAAAGATGCCAGAAGACTGGCCATTGGAAATCTGTCTGCAGATCAACTAAAAAAGCACCCTCATCAGCCGCACTCATTGCAGCCTCTACTGTCCTCGACAAAGCTAAAGTGCAAGTTCTGGTAAATTCCACTCCTACCTTTGCTTTGATTGATACAGGGAGCTCCGAGACATTTATATCACAGTGTTTTGCGAAAAGCTGTAACCTGAAAATGTACCCTACAATTGGTAGAGTCTCCATGGCTTCAACATCTCTCAGCAAGCCTATTTCTAATTACTGAGTAGCTCATTTGGAGTTGTTGGGTCACCGTTATCCTAAAACAAAATTCAGTGTATTACCCGATTTGTGTGCTAATGTTATTGTTGGACATGATCTACTAAAACAACACTCTGAACTCAAGGTTACCTTTGGGGGAATCAAACCTCCATTGACTATCAGTTATCTGGCTCCAGCAAAGATAGAGCCTCCTCCCCTTTTTGAATTTCTAACTAACGACGTCGAACCCATAATCACCAAATCTCGGAAGCACTCTTTACAAGACGCCGATTTCATGAAGAAAGAAATTGAAAAACTGCTTGTTGATGGGATTATTGAAGAAAGTAGGTCTCCCTGGAGGGCACAAGCGTTCGTTGTAAAAAACGAGAGTCATAAAAAGCGAATGGTCGTAGATTATTCCCAAACCATTAATCGGTTCACGCACCTTGACGCATATCTCCTCCCAAGTCTCGAGGATATTGTTTCCTAGGTTTCAAAAAATTCTATGTTTAGCACAATCGACTTCAAAAGCGCTTATCACCAGGTACCTTTACGAGAAAAAGATCGGCATTTCACCGCGTTTGAGGCATGTGGCCGTTTGTATCAATTTCGACGCCTAGCTTTTGGATTGACAGATGGAGTACCCACCTTCCAGCGGGTGATGGATGACTTTATTACTCACGAAAAACTTGAGAAAACTTATGCTTACCTGGATGATGTAACGGTGTGTGGTTGGAATAGGGAGGAACACGATAAAAATCTCAAGCGCTTCACTGATGCAGTCAAAAAATATGGTTTCACAATCAATCAAGAAAAAAGCAAGTACTCACTAACTTCAATAAATTTGCTTGGTTATAAAATCGGAAGTGGGACCATATCTCCTGACCCTGAACGTCTAAAGCCGCTGCTCAATCTTCCACCTCCAGACAGTCGGAAGGCCCTTGAGCGGACAATCGGAATGCTCGCGCACTATTCTAGATGGGTCCCTAACTATTCGGACAAAGTCAAACGGCTTCTTAACTCAAAAACCTTCCCCTTGACTCCTGAAGCTATATCTGACTTCGACCAACTCAAAACTGAGATCTCTAAGGCAATAGTGAGTACGATTGATGACTTGGAGCCATTCTTAGTTGAAACGGATGCCTCTGATTTCTCAATTTCAGCTGTTCTATCGCAGTGTGGACGGCCATTTGCATTCTTTTCTCAAAAGCTGAGCAACAGCGAGCGTAAACATTCAGCCGTTGAGAAGGAGGCTTATGCTGTTGTCAGTGCCCTTAAAAAATGGAAACATTTCTTACTCGGAAGGTTTTTCAAAATTATTACGGACCAGCGCTCTGTATCGTTCATGTTTGATATGAAACATCAGAATAAAATAAAAAATGAGAAGATACAGAGGTGGCGGTTGGAGATGTCATGTTACAATTATGAAATAATTTACAGGCCGAGAAAATATAATCAAGTAGCAGATACATTCTCCAGGGTATGTAACGCAACCCAAATTGAAAAATTATATTCACTACACTGCGACTTATGCCACCCTGGGGTGACTAGAATGATCCACTGGGTAAGAACTCACAATTTACCCTATTCAGTCGAGGATGTCAAAAGGATGACGGCATCGTGCCCGTCCTGCAATGTCTTAAAACCTCAATTTTACAAAAACTCGAAGTCTACTCTCGTTAAGGCGACGCATCCGTTCGAGAGAATCAGCATGGACTTCAAGGGCCCTCTTCCGTCAAAATCAAGGAACAAATACCTCTTAACGATTGTCGATGAATACTCTAGGTTTCTATTCGCCTACCCGTGCCCCAATATGAACTCATCAACAGTAATTGACTCCCTTGTTGACTTATTCACCACATTTGGTCTACCTTCGTATGTGCACACTGACCGAGGAACCTCATTCGCATCCAGGGAGCTACAACAATTTCTTCACAGCAGGGGAGTAGCCACTTCCATGTCGTCGCCTTATAACCCTACAGGAAATGGCCAAATTGAACGAGAAAATGGCACAATTTGGCGCACTGTATCTCTTACTCTTGAACATAGGAAGCTGGATCCATCGAATTGGGAATTGGTGCTCCCTGATGCTCTTCACTCAATTCGATCCCTGTTGTTCACAGCAACCAACGAGACACCTCATGAGAGAATGTTTCGACACAACAGACGATCTTCTAACGGCATTTCACTCCCGACTTGGCTTTCACCTTCACAGAAAGCTCTGATGAAAAAACAGATACGAAGAAGTAAATTCGATCCATTGGTTGAGGAAGTTGACATTCTTGACGTCAATCCACAGTATGCCAGGGTACGCCTCGGAGACGGGCGTGAGACAACAGTATCGTTGAAACATTTAGCACCTCAAGGTGGGACGATCACTGAGACAGACCCAGAGGAAATTGAGCCGGAGCTCGAGCCAACTGGGCAACAGGAGCCGGAACCTGCAAGAACCCCTCAACATCAAGATACCCAGGATACAGGGCACAGTATAAACAAAGAGGCTCAGCCTCATGAAAACTCTCTGCGACGCTCTACTAGAGAGCACCGCGTGCCTTCCCGATTGAAGGACTATGAATTAATATTTTAATAGGACGGAAGAATGTGATGATTTATTATATATTCTAGAAATTATAACCTATTGTAACCTTTTAAAAATATTCATATGATCATTGTGAATAATAAAGCCTAGATTTTCGTAAAAAGGTTTATTTTCATTACATTATGATGATGAATTGTGAGTAAGCCCAGGGCTACCCAGACCGGAGAATGGAGAGCAGAGGAGAAGAAGGCCGGATAAAGAAGAAAAATATGAACTATACCGACCTACCTTAAATATGTAATGCCATTTTAATTCTCATTTTTTTGTTACCATAGTCATAATTACCTCAATAAAAAGAATAATGTTCAATTTCATACAGTCCATTTATCATCATTTGAAAACACAACCAGCTAACAGAATTATTGGTAATATCCCCATCTCGAAGGGATTTCCCCCAAATTCTGAACATTGGTCCTAACGGGCCGGATATATCCCCCAAATTCTGAACATTGGTCCTAACGGGCCGGATATATCCCCCAAATTCTGAACATTGGTCCTAACGGGCCGGATATTTCCCAAATTTTGAACATTGATCTTAGCGAGCCGGATCTTTCTAAACTTTCAAAATGAAATAATTATGCTCATGTGAAGGCTCATTCTATAAGTTTGTTAATTAATTCACTCATCCCATCCTATAAGCTGTACCTTTTCATTTTTTATTTCTTTTTCTCAACTATTTTCTCACTCTCACATGTGCCAGAGTCTTATGTATGTTTAATTAACATTTAAAAGAGTTAATTCTCTTGAGAAAAATGATTTAAAATACTGTACCTTTTCATTTTTATTTATTTTTCTTAACTATTTTCTCGCTCTCACATGTGCTTGAGTCTTATGTATGTTTAATTAACATTTAAAAGTGTTAATTCTCTTGAGAAAAATGATTTAAAATACTGTACCTTTTCATTTTTATTTCTTTTTCACAATTATTTTCTCACTCTCACATGTGCTTGAATCTTATGTATGTTTAATTAACATTTAAAAGTGTTAATTCTCTTGAGAAAAATGGTTTAAAATACTGTACCTTTTCATTTTTATTTTTTTCTCTCAACAATTTTCTCACTCTCACATGTGCTTGAGAGTCTTATGTGTGTTCAATTAACATTTAAAAGTGTTGATAGGCTTGAGAGAGATTCTTAGAAATACAGCACCTTAACAATCATACTTCTCATAAATAGTGTTGTGATATTTCTCATGAGTAGGTTTATAATTTTGAATAGGATATGATGACTGAAATACTCACTTTGTAAGTTCTAAAGATAAGCTAAATGACAACAAGCATAAAGGATAAGGTTGAAAATTTATTCATGTTTCGTACAATCAAATCTTATATGGACACAATGCAATGGTTTACCTATTGATTTCTAAATTGTTAAGAGTTTGAATGTCTCTAATGAGGATTTAATTCACTTGCATATACTTATGTTTCATTTAATTCTCTATCTGCATTTAAGTTATCATAATTACAGAATTTAAGAAGTCAATTGTTTCAAATGTGTATTTAATTCACTAGCAGATACTTATGTTTCATTATTTTCTCTGTCTGCATTGAAGATATCATAGTTACAAAATGTAATAGTTCAATTGTTTTAAGTCCACTTTAAGAATAACTTGATAAAAAAGGTTCACAACCTTGAAGGTATAGTTTAACATGAAGTTTATCTCTAAATAACTCTTTTAATATGTGATACTAATGATGAATAATATTAATACTGTGTTTCAATAGTAATTGTATTTTACAGGCATGTATACCTTTTAAATTTAAATAAGTTATGTTACTTTAGGTACACTAAGAAATCTCATCACTCTTTTAATATTAGGACACATTTCACAATATTGTAACAAAACATTAACTTCAATCACATCAGTTAGCCTCGCCTTCATTTGGAGTGTAGGTTATGGACAGGTTACAGTTCTCCCCACTCCACTAGCCAGGTGTTCATGCATCATGGGAATTTTCTGGGAATTGTCACTTAAGCTTTTTTCTGTTTTTGTGTTTCACGCATGGGTTTGAGTGATTTTCTCTTCTTTAATAATGTTTGTTGATGTTTTTTTTTTTCTCTACCTTTCCATTTTATGTCTATCTGCATTGTGAGTTAGTTTTATTCTTGGTATATTCGCGTCTTGTATTTTTTGGTTCTGCCCTTCTTTTCCTGCTTTCCCCTTCGGTCTGCCAGGTTATTTATCTCATTATTATATAATATTTTTATATATATACAAATTTAGAATAATTTTTGCTAATTACCCCTTTGCCTGTTATTGTTATTATTAGCAATGGCTCCAGTTAAAGGATCTCTTGAAGTTTATAACACTCAAAAGGAACGTCTCTTTTCAACGGTTACAAATCACTTATGATATGACTAAGAGTTTACCCAATAATCAAGATGTTTTTATGGCTAGAGTGTCGAAACTGGAGGATACATTCAAAGAGTTCGACCAAGTTATTTTAAAGATATCAGAACTTAATGCAACTGTTCCTACAGAAGAACAAATAAATGTTTCCCAAGTTACGGCTTCATTTGAAGACTTGTATTTTTCCATCATTGCAGCTAAAAACCGTCTTATTGGCGTTTCAACTCCTACGCCTCTTAAGAAAGATGATTCTAAAATTAATGTAGCTGGTTCTGATGTAGATACGAGATTTAATTTACCACAAATTAATATTCCTATGTTTAAAGGAGACATAGAACAATTTCCGACTTTTATTTCTTTGTTTAATACCCTAATTCACGACAGTAAATTGCCGGATATTGTTAAATGTTCTCACCTTAAGACACTTCTCGAGCCTCCAGCCTCCAATACTATTAGCTCTATTGAATTTAGAGCGGAAAACTATTTGACCGCTTACGATAAATTAGTGGATAGATTCTCGAACAAAAGGATTGTTGCTGGTCTCTTGTTTAATAAAATCCTTAAATTTCCTCCACTTACCACAGACAGTCTTAATAGTTCCAGAGCTTTTCTAGACACCTTTGATGACAACTTTAAAGCTATGAATGCGCTTAAAATTCCCGATCTGTCAGACTTTATGATGCTTCATATGGCCTTAAATGTTATTGATAAAAATTCTCAGAGGTTGTTTGAACGACAATATACTGATGATAAAATCCCCACTTTCGAAGAACTGTGTACTTTTATGAAGTCTCAGTGCAGAGTTGCTGAGCTTTGCAAAGATAATACTTCCCGTAATGTTAAGGGACAAATTCAAACCAAAAGAGGTCAGAACTTTTTCTCTGGAATTAATTACAAATCACAGCCTCGGACTAGTTCAAAAATCGAAAAGCCCATGAATGTTAAATGCCCAATCTGCTCAGGACCTCACAATATTTTACGCTGCTCTTCATTTCTGACTGCTAACGTTCCAGCTAGATATGAACTCTTGAAAAAATACAGAAGGTGTTTTGCTTGTGCCGGAGCCCATAGACAGGACTCGTGTAAGAGTAAAGGTCGTTGTCAGCATTGTGGTAACACTAAGCACAACACTCTCATCCATCTAGATAGGAATACTACATCCACGCCTAGGACTGTTACTCCTCCTCCTGCAAAGTCGCAGGAAGGTTCATCTCAAGATCATTCTGCTGCAGAGTCCTGCAAATTGTCCCATTCCTGCGCTACCTCTTCAAATCAGCAAGTTCTTCTCAGCACGGCTCGTGCCAGGATTCTCTCTCGAGATGGCATATGGGTCCCTTGCAGGCTCTTGGTGGACAATGGGTCGACTGTCAATTTCATCACGAATTCTCTCGCTCATCGGCTCGGACTACCACGTCGTAGTTCATCAGTCCCTGTCTCTGGAGTAGGTGACACCTCTCTTCCTGTCTCTCTTGCTGAAGTCGATTGTACGATATGTCCCAAGGAGTCCACTTCTGAAGTCTTTAAATTCACCTCTTTAGTTCTTCCTAAGATTGTCTCTAAGTGTCCTTCCCTCTCAATCTGCGCAAAGGTAAAAGGAGGACTCTCTAAAATCAGCTTAGCAGATCCTGACTTTGATAAGCCAAGCTCCGTGGATTTACTTATTGGGTCCCAAGTTTATTCAGATATTCTAAGCGATCCACCGGCATTGATCAAGGGTGAGCCATCCGCTCTTCTCACATCATTGGGCTGGATTCTGTTTGGCAAGGTTCCTACCCAGCCCGCAGTTCAAACTTTGGCAGTCTCCTGTTTGGCACAAACCACTCTCCAGGATGAGGTTAGAAGATTTTGGGAAACGGAGGAAGTTACTGCAGTAATTCCTGAAAGTTCCGAAGACCAGTACTGCGAGAATCATTGTAAAGAGACAATTCAACGAGATTCTCTAGGTCGTTATGTAGTTTCTCTCCCCTTCAAGAAGACTCAAGGTCTTACGTTGAACTGTACTAGAGATATTGTTTTGCAAAGACTAGATAAATTGGAAAGAAGATTCCTTAAGAATTCTGAATATCGAGATCTCTACCATGCTCAAATGGAAGACTACATCCAATCTGACCACGTACAACCTGCATCCTCTCCCGCTGAATACGTTCTAACTCATCATGGAGTCTTTAAAGATATCAGTTCCACGAAGCTTCGAGTGGTATTCAACGGCTCAGAACATGCTCCCGGATCACTCTCTTTGAATGATTTCCTGCCTGCTGGTCCAGTTCTTCAGACAGATATAGGACAGCTTATAGATAAATTTCGTACATACCCTATCGCACTTACTTGTGATGTAAAGCAGATGTTTAGGTGTATCGGGCTGAACGAGAGGGATAGGAAGTTCGTACATTTCTTCTGGAGGTTTGATCCTTCCCAACTAGTTCAAGAGTGGGAATTGACTACTTTGCCGTTTGGTCTCAAAACTTCTCCATTTCTAGCAATTAGAACTGTGATTCAACTCTTTAAGGATGAAGGTCATAAGTTTCCTAGAGCCGTTCAAGCTCTGAATGAGATCTACATGGACAATATAGTCTCACGTGCAGCTACAGTAGAAGACGCCCTAGAATTTTACAACCAGTTAGTTTTGTTGTTTTCCTCTGGCGGCTTTGACCAACGCAAATTCTCCACTAACAGCCCTGAAGTGTTAAGCGATATTCCACGGGAACATCATGAGATACCTCTACATTTAGATTACTCGCAGACGGTAAAGGTACTAGGCCTAAAGTGGAATCCTCAATCTGATCAGCTTGGTTATGCCGTAAATGTGTTTGAAGCTGCGTATACCAAGCGAGGAATTCTTTCTATTGCTGCACGTATCTTTGATGTAAACGGATATATTTCTCCCGTAATATTTTGGATAAAATGTCTTCTCCAAAGATTGTGGTTGTTGCACTCTGACTGGGATGATGACATTCCCTCCGACCTAAGAAGATTGTGGTCATCATTCATCCAAGAGCTCCCTCTCCTCTCACAGGTGACATTGCCACGTTATCTCAGTCATTCTCATTCTTCTCTTCAGATGGTTTCCTTCGCCGACGCCTCAGACAAAGGGTACGGATGTGTAGTATATCTCCGGAAGGCAGACTCCGGTGGACTGGATACTCAATTCGTCAGAGCTAAAAGCAAAGTCGCTCCTCTAAAAATTCTTAGCATTCCACGCTTAGAGTTAACCGCTGCTCTCTTATTATCTAAGGTTTGGTCTACTCTTCAAGTTTTCTTCCGTCACATACAGATTCAGGTTATTTTCTTTTAGAAGAGTTAGTTTCTTACTTGTATCTATGTTTTCTTGTTTATAATATTTTTTTTATGAGTTTGCTTTCCATTCACTCCAAATTTTGGTGAAATGAGGCATTTCACGGTTGGGGGTATGTTTGAAAAGGTTTATTTAATTTAAAATGTATCTAGAAGGCGGGGATCAGGACATTTCTGGTCGAGAATCTGGCTCCCCAGGTAGAGTCCCCTGAGTTGTTCGACACACAAGTTATGATGATGAATCGTGAGTAAGCCCAGGGCTACCCAGACCGGAGAATGGAGAGCAGAGGAGAAGAAGGCCGGATAAAGAAGAAAAATATGAACAATACCGACCTACCTTAAATATGTAATGCCATTTTAATTCTCATTTTTTTGTTACCATAGTCATAATTACCTCAATAAAAAGAATAATGTTCAATTTCATACAGTCCATTTATCATCATTTGAAAACACAACCAGCTAACAGAATTATTGGTAATATCCCCATCTCAAAGGGATTTCCCCCAAATTCTGAACATGGCCCACAAAACAGGTGGGCCAAAGTAGGTCGTATTTTTGAGGTTACCAGAGCTGTTGTTATTTTATATTTTTTTACCAAAAACCTAAACCGTAATGACAAATACAACTATACCACTGCCTACCGTACTAAGCCAATTAGTTAATTAAGTACTTACCAAAGTTGTAACATACGTGGAACGGTTTCGAAAGCTGAAAGTTTGAGAGTAAATAAAACAAGTGTTTTCACAAGGTTAAGAAATCCGCAGGTTCTGATACCAGCAGACAAATATCGAACTATTTCGTGTACATCAGTGCCGACTTGGGGCTTCAGCCTAGCAGAAATTGCAGTAACTAGTACTGATAATAAGGAAGTAAGTAGAAGGTAAGAATTTACGGAGTTTGTACAGCAGATCCGGATGACAGACTCAAAAGCTGTCAGACTTTTAAATAACAAATTTACAACTGTTAAGACATTCGGACTAGTTCCTTAAGGGAAATTCTCAAGTTAAAAAACCCATTTTCAGACTTTATTGTATCACAAAAACCCTGAATTTTCCAGAATTTTTTAGGACTGAAAATTTGAGAACACGCTAGGAACAATATATAGAAAACGAAGGTAAACATTTTCAATAAAAATGTACTGACTTTGTAAAGTTGTTTTACTAAATATCCTTTTCTTTGTAAACTGACATTTCAAACGTAACAATGAAAAATGAAAGAAATAATTTTTTTGCTCTTGTCTTTTCCATTAAATTGCTTTTGAGATGCCTTCTACTGAGTTTAGTAGTTACAGAGTTATTATAATATTATACACAAAACTGACAGATTTTTTTTGTGATTTTCAATTCTCAAGTTTTATTTTAATCTGGAAATCAGATTAAATTTTTCCAAAGAAGATGGTAAATAAAAAAAAAACTTTAATGAACTCCAACTTCATTCACCAACATTGTTCTAATCAAGTACTGGATTAAGAAAAAAACGAGTAAAGCAGAAGAAAAAACCAAGTACTTTAGGCCTGAGAAATTAAAGTTTTTATCTTCTTTACTAAACTTCCGGTGAATATAAACAAATTGGTTAGTTTTCTAGCAATTAAACCTTCAACTTTTTTTTATTCAGGTACCTAGTGGAAATTCTTACACTAGTGAATTAGATTTTTTTTTTCTTCATCTGTTTTATGTACCCCCCGCCCCCCAGCACTCTTGTATCCCCTCATTTTATATAATATTTCTCTATTTAATCTCTTTGGGTGCACCCTCACCATATCGTCCCTGCCATTTCCAACTATGAGAAAATCGGTTCCTTTAAAGAGAATTAAAAAAAAAACATTTTCAAGGTTCAATAAAAATTATCGCCTATAGTCAAACCAATGACATTCGTTTTACATTGTTTTTATGACTGATAGACGCCTCTATAAGAATTTTATATCAATTATCAATCCAAAAGCAACTGCTATAAGTCGAAAATGAAAACTGTGTTTTTTCACATTCGATACTTTGCGATGGCAGGGACGACATATCCATAGAACCCTGATATTCTTATTCTTATGTCCGTTTCCAAATTATTTACTTCTTTATATATTTCCTTATTAGGTCTCAACAGTGGCAGTCCTACGCTCCCCTACGCTGAAAGGCACCATAAGGGTGATGCAAAGTGGTGAAAGGTTTTTTTGGAAATGATGTTCGTATGGCGACAGCATCAGTCAAAACAAAATACAGACTGTTTTGAATCTATATTGAAGTCTATTTCGACGCATTTTCCACCTAATTGCGGTTAAATTTTTATTATTTATATTTTGTAATTGTTCGTTCTTCTTTAATTAATTGTTCATCATATATTACATTTTTCAATTTTTTTTTTACATACTTTTTCATTACTTTTATTTCTTAATTCTTAATTGTTTGAAATTATTTTGTTGTACATAATTTTTCACTACTTTTATTTCTTAATTGTTCATAATTTATTATTATTATTTTCCATTTGTCAATAAATTCTTTTGATTTGTAATTGTTCATCATTTTTCAACCCCAATAAATAGAAGGTAACTGTTAGAAATATAACTGTTACAAAATGTAACTGCTCGCGGATGCGAACAGGCAGGGAAAAGTAACCAGGGCTGCGTTAAGACACAAGTACCAATTATTCTTATATCAATGGAGTTTTAACAATTAAACTAAAGTTGATTAAAAGAAATTGTACAACTCGTGCACAGGCTGCCAGGTGTTGCTATTGCTTGTGAGCATGCTGCTGACACAAAGCCTTGAATTTTCCCCCTACTAAAAGCTGCTAAACACGGCTAAAAAAGTTTTCACTTCAATTCAGCCTTGCTATGCAGTGAATTAATTAATAAAAACTGCTATAAGTTATTAATTATTGAATTATTTATTATTTATTATAATTATTTATTCTTACAGCTCAAGACCCGGACCATAGTCTTGGAAACTATATACCATGCTCTGGGGACAAGGTGGGACCTACAACTATCTTCTTCACTGTCCTGTTGTATAGCTATTATCACCCTAATTTTTAAGTAATTTTAAATAATAAAACACTGTAAAAAAAGTTTTTTCTTGTTTTAAAAGTTACTGACAATGTTTATAAAGAAGTTTTCTTTGTTGGAATTTATATCAAGAACCAAATTAACTCATAGAATCTTAGAATGCAACAGATAACGATGTGAGGATTCTGCCTGTGATGAACGAAATTCTTCAAGGATCATATGCAAAAATATTACGAAAGTATTAGTCCATTCATGACTAATTGATCGAACTTGATCGTTATGAAAGTAATCGATTTCATCTCTCATATTTTACCCTCCCCCCAAAAGTTTTTGTAATAAATAAAAGGAAATAATAATAAACACAATATAAACGTGATGATAACTGATTTATTCAGAGCGCACACAAGAGTACAAAACCAAGCATGAAAACAGGAAGCAACAACCACTCAGTAAAAACTACCACTGCCATATGTATCCAGTGGTGACATAATCACACATACAATTATACTTATTAATAATATTAACTAATTACACTTAATAATAATATTAACTATGTGGGGAATTATCAACAACACCCACCCTTAATTCCACATTCGGTCTAAGATTATACATTAACAAGATTTACAAGTTTACAGAAATATTCAAACTTAATTTTTGTTAATGCCTTAGTTAATAAGTCTGCTATTTGTTCTTTAGACTCAATATAAATTATTTTTACAATTCCCTTACTCACTAGGTCTTTAACATAGTTATATTTAATATCATAATGTTTAGATCTTTTTGTTTCTAAGGTTTGAGCTATTTTAATTGTCCCTTTATAATATAAACATGGATCTATTTTTGATCTTTTAAATCCCAAATCAAGAATTTTATTATTTATGTAATTATTCCAAGTTTTAGGACTTTGCCTTAGACCATATAGTGCTTTAACCAATTTTAATACCTGCACTTCACTGCACTTGAGACCATCCGGTGGCCTCATATACACAGGAACTGATAACTCACTTTTTAAAAATGCTGAACGCACATCTAGTTGGTTGATGTAGAGATCACGTTCAACAGCCACAGAGAGCAGGATTCGAAGAGTGACCATCCTTGCCACTGGGGCGAACAAGTCTTCATCCTCTGTTGAAGGTTGTTGGTAGCCCCTTGCTACCAAACGAGCTTTCTTCTTGGGTGCACCATCCACAATTTTTGAGGTAAAAATCCATCTACTATCAATTATTGGCTGGTCTTCTGGAGGGTCAACCACCTCCCAAGTCTGATTTTCTTCTAAAGAAGACAATTCATTGTTTATGGCTTCTTGCCAACCCAAGTCCTTGATGGCATCATCATAACTTTGAGGAATATCACATGCAGAGAGAGCCATATCATACGCCAGTGATGTGACAAAATCTTCAAGATATTTAGGCTTCATTGTCATTCGTTTCGATTTTTTTTCTGATTTTTCTTCTTCTTCATCTAATGATTCGAAACCATAAAAATCTTCTACATCATCAGTAGTAGACTTCCTTGGGTTATCTTCTTCAGGCAGAACCACAATATGTTTAGTGTCAGTAACAGGCAATTCTTGAGATGTTTCTGATCTTCCATTTTCATCAAAAATAACATTACGGGCAAACTCTATTTTCCTCGTAGAGGGATTCCACAGCCTGTAACCGTTTTCGCAGAAACCGACAAGAAAAAGTCTCTTTGACCTTTCACCAAGTTCCCTTTCCTGTCCTCTTTATGGATGTGAGAATATGCTGGGCATCCAAAAACTTTTATTTTCTTGAGATCAGGTTCAAATCCATACCATCGCTTTGCAGGAACTTCACCATCGGGTAGGACATTTGTGGGTAGTCTATTAACAAGATATGTCGCTGACATAATAGCCTCTCCCCACATTTCCTTTTCCAAATTACTATCAAACAGTAGGCATCTAGCTTTATCAAGCAATGTTCGATTCATACGTTCCGAGATGCCGTTCTGGGATGGATTCCTCGGCATAGAATATTCTAATACAATCCCTCTTGTTTTACAAAAATTAATAAAATCATGAGATACGTATTCACCTCCTCTATCGCATCTTAAATTTTTCAGTGACACACCAAATTTAGTTTCAGCCATTGCCAAATACCACTTAAATTTTTCAAATACTTCTGATTTATGCCTTAATAAGTAAGTAACACAAAAGTGACTAAAATTATCAACAAAAGTAACAAAATAATTGTACCCATCATAAGTGGGAGGTGTTATCTTACCACAAACGTCACTTGATACTCTCTCCAAAATTCTTGTGGACTTCCTTTCATCCGGGATCCGCTTAGCATAAGGTAGCTTTGCTTGTTTACCTTTCATACACACCTCACATAGTCCAACCGGGTACTTAGAAGAATGCCCCATTCTTCTGTGCATCAGATCGTTTATATGGCCTGTCACATTTGCATATTCCTGAAATACATTGAGTTTGACAACATATAAACGTCCAAAAACTTGTCCATATAACACTTTGTTTCCATAAAATATCATTACAGACGATTTTTCAAAAATCACGCAACATCCCTTTTCTTCTAATTTCCGAACTGATAACAAATTGAATGCTAAATTTTCACAAATGAGAACGTCAGTAATTTGAATTCGAGCACCGTCATCAGAAAAACATGATAAGTTACCTTTGTGAGTTGCTCTAACACATTGTCCTTCCTTAGCAACACTAATGTTAACTTTTTCCGGACCAATGTCTTTCAAATACGGTCTATAATCATTTTTCACCATGTGACTACTTGCACCACTATCAACAACAAACATCAAACTTGCAACCTTCTCACCAGGTGTCATCAAACATGTGTCCTTCTTAACAACTGATAAACAATCCACACTCTTTTCATTAAAAGATGTCATAAATGTAAACTCTTCCTCATTGGACACTCCAGCTACGTGTTTATTTCTTAATTTCGGACAATTGTTCTTCATATGTCCCTGCTGTTTACAATAATAGCATTTACCAACAAATGAGCTGGATTGCACATTAACTTTAGCATCCTTTGTTTTGGTAAATTTGAATTTGGCCTTTGGATGTTTATAAGACACAAAAGCACTCACCTGCTCTTCCTTCTTGCCTCTTCTCTCCTCTTCTGCAAGTAGAGTATTTTTCACAGATTCTAGGCTAATTGTCGATTTGTCCCTATTGCACAAAATATCCAATGCAGAGACTACACTGTCGAAATCCGAAGGCATAGCCACCAATAACTGATTGACGATCTCCTCTTCGTCCAATTTTCCGCCGGCCACTTTAACCTCGGATGCGAGGGATTCAAATTCCTGGAAGAATTCTTGAAGTGCCTTATCCTTTTTAAACTCGAGCTTCCGCCAGATCTTTTGAGCAGTCACAAGTGATTTCATACCTTTCTTCTCATACGTGGATGAGAGGGCATCAAACATTTCATTTGCAGTCGTCTTATCTTTGATCATCGACAAAATACTGTCTGCCAAACCCTGAACAATTATGTTTCGTGCTTTGATATCATCTTGTTTAAACGTTTTAAGTTCCGCTTGCTCAGTAGGGGCTTCTTCCGTCAACACATGGGCCACACCATTTTGCTCCAACAATAGCTTCATACGAAAGCTCCAATTAACAAAGTTGGCTCCATCAAACGGCTTAATTCCCAACAGAATATTTGTCGCACTGGCCATCGTTTAACCGCGTAAACCCAGAACACAGTAACAAAAACTTCAGACCACGTGCGATAATAACCTCGAAACGGATACACACTAAATTTCCGAAATCACGTTTATCAATTTTCCACTTAAGAGTTTCCTCAGACGTCTGGGCCCATAACCTTTTGTAATAAATAAAAGGAAATAATAATAAACACAATATAAACGTGATGATAACTGATTTATTCAGAGCGCACACAAGAGTACAAAACCAAGCATGAAAACAGGAAGCAACAACCACTCAGTAAAAACTACCACTGCCATATGTATCCAGTGATGACATAATCACACATACAATTATACTTAATAATAATATTAACTAATTACACTTAATAATAATATTAACTATGTGGGGAATTATCAACAACAAAAGTAGCCAACTTTACTGATGGTACTATTTGATATACTTTTCCTTTGCTCCTTTTAGGATGCAGCCATAAATGAAAATACATCTGGTAGCTAAATAGATTTAAACAAATATAAAGACCAGAGAAACCACAATATAAAGCTAATTTTTGGAAATTGATCCTCTCTATATTTTAATACTTCAGTAAAATGCCATAAATGATTTGAAGCAGCCTAATAGCATATATTACAATTAATAGTAGATAATAATTTTTTTAAATCTTAATTAATATTAAAAGATTATATAGAGGAAATTAGTTGACTGGAAGATGTAATGTAAGAATGGGGAGTGCAGTTACTGCAAGTATATCAAATTAAAAGTTGGGGGTGCAGTCAAATTAAACACCAAATAAGTGAATACTTATTTATTATTTGTGCCGATGTTTATTTCTATCTTTATTTTCTATAGATTTTATCCGTTATTTATTCTTAGGCATCATATTTTGTTACAAAATTCTTTCATTTTACTTATGTTAACTCTCTAGGAGCCTATTATCATACATTTTATATTTTATCTGTATTAAACTAGGTTTTCCATAATTTTATATCTCCACCTTATATCTCACCTTGTTATGTTTATACATTTTTCATTTTGTAACTTTCTGTTTACTTTCTTTTTTCTCTTTGTATTCTTGTTTGCATTATCACATTTCTGTACATTTATTCTGTAATAATTATTATTCATATATATCCTTCACTAATTTGTTATATTTTGTTTGCATTATTACCTTTCTGTACATTTATTCTTAATAATTTTTATTCATTTAATTCCTGCACTATTTCGTTTAACTTTTCTATTAGTCTACATAATATTATTATATTAGTGGTACTGTAATATATTTTTATAGTTGTAGTACAAAATGTCTGTTTTTCTTTCATAGCCCTGACCTACAAAGTAGGTCAAAACGTCGGCACAAATAACAAATAAGTATTCACTTATTTGGTGTTAATTTGACTGCACCCCCAACTATCTCTATCCTTACATTAAAATATTATATATGATATTGAATTTTTTTTTTCATAAATCATTTAGCTACATTATGAAGTCTAATTAGAGGCATTGGTAGCTCCGCTTCTTGTTGAATCACAACAAGTTTTAATTTTCCATTTGTTTCCCTTTTAATATTTTCCAAAAATACAAGTTATCATGAGTATGAAAAAGAGAATGTGATTATAGGTAATGAGTAGATTTTGGTAATTTCATCAAGAAATAAAAGTTTCAGCTAACATTTCTATGTATAGATGTACTTTTGTTGAAACGCCGATTTATAGATGAAATTATTATCGAAGTATACATATTTTCCATAATTACATTCTCCTTTCCATACTAAAGCTGAAACAAATGAAAACTTAAAACTTGTGACTCAACTCAAAGCAACAACCTACAGAATAATATATAAGCGTTTATAAAACTTTATTTTCGTTACGTATAGAAACGAGTACTACACATTTAAAATAAAAATTTATTTGTTTCTTTGATTTTTGACTATTCTCTTCCCGTAAAGGAACCAAATCAATCAAAATACTGATAAGGATAACAATAATGAATTCTTTGAGTATTTGTCCTGAAATTAGATTTTCTTGTTATTAGTTTAAATTATTGTTTAAAATAAATTACTATTTGTTATTCATATTATATGAATTTATAATTTCATTTTATATCACTTGACATTATTTGATAGAATTGATTCAGTCTCGAATATTATCACCATAATATTAATAAAGAAATTGAAATATCGAGTAGGTACAAAATTAATGTAGTAAAAAATTGCTCATTGTATACTATTGTACTTATGAGCCTAATTTTTTCAGAAATATTAAGCTAAACATTTATTTTTAACATTAGCTCTTAGTGGGTCTCCTTTTTTAAAAAAAGTTCTGAGAAACCATTTTTTTTGTTTTTTTTTTAAACAATAATCCCAAATTTTATATTTTAACTGAACTTTTCTCAACTTTATTCAAACTTAAACGTGAATCATAATGACAATGTTATAGGACCATCCAGGGTAGATATATATTGAGAAAATCAGTTCAGTAGTCTTTGGGAAAATCCATGGATTGCACAAAGCAGATAAATACGGATACAAATGTTTTTTTATTCAACATTAGAAAATCTCAAATTACGAGGAGGGGAAGTAGAGTTTATTTTCAATATTCAATTACAGATTTCCATAATTGAAAACATTAACATCTTTAAGCTGTAAAATGATGATGCTTTCAATAAAAAATTTAACTGATTTTTGCAAAGATTTTGTTTGATGATACTAAAATTCTATATTAAGATTAACTTGAGATCAAAGTGTTCTCTATTTAATATCATTGACTTAATTTCTTTTACAATTAATAAAGTTAAACATGAACATTAAATATTACCTTCAGATCTGTATGTATGTTCCAAACATATATCTCCAGTTTCGGCATAATCTGCTATGCATGAGCTGTAACGATTTATAAAATAAAAAATTGAATTTGATAACCCTCAATTTCGTTAAATTTAATCAATAAAGAGATGGTCTAGCTGATAAGATGCTTCTGGAATTAATGCTTTATTAATTAAGTAAAGGTAGTAAATTTATTGGCAAATAACCAAAAACAACTGCTATGAAATGAACGAGGTGATGTGCTGAGGGAAATTTCTGGAATCGCTTACATTTTAGTCACAAAGTTTGTGCTATGTTCCTATCAAACAGAGGAACAAACTGTCAGTTTCATTATAATTTTTTAGTTTTTAAATTTAAAGAAAATTACTGAGGACCATTTTTGAAAAATCATTGCACTATTACGATAAAGGCACAGAGAAAAAAAAAAAAATCAAAATTATCTCAATCTTTAATAAAATTGTATTATGTAATTGATAAATGTCTCCCTTATTTCAATTCTAATGAATTTACTTTGACAGTTTTCTTTACTACTTGGTTGGTTTATTAATTAGAAAAAAAATATCAACTATGGAATAAAGATTTTCTTATTGTTCTACTTTATTTCTGCAAAATTGGCAAAATTAGGGTCGTTATACCAAAACTTGTTTTCTTGCTACAAAGATAATTTAAAATGGCTGCTGAAAAAAAGGGTTTGAAAATGTTTTGATCATACCTTTGAACTAACCAAATGTTAAAGAAAATATAGAAATAATAATATCAAGCTAAAACATTCATTCAAGTAGGGTGAATTAAAATGGTGATCCGTAAATAACAAAGAAAAATTTTGTATAACATATGCATAGATTATATATCAATTATAGAGTCATGATAATGAATAAATAAGTAAATAATAATTTATTTTAAAATCAAACACCGTTTTCATATATAAGGGATTTTTGACTATTTAATTTTATAAAAAACCTATTTATATGCCAGGTAAACTATTTATAATAACAAAATTTTCATTACTACAAACTCCTCCATACACTGCAGAAACAACTCCCTCATCACATATATCCGTTCCATTACATTTATCGTACATTTCTGCCTTTATAATTTACTCTGTTATTGAGAAAAAAAGGATTACATCAATTCTCAGACAATTATAAAGTTTACTAACAATTACTATTTCTGATTATTCATATTATTCGGTGACCAAGAGTGTCAAGAAAGCACCTTAGCAAGCCTGAAGAAAGTTGAAATTCATTTCATCTCTGATCCACAAAATGAATCTTGACCATTACATTTAGACTAGGCGAATGACTCGCCATTCTTCTATATGGTTAGGATAGACTCCTAATGTATTCTTCCTATTACAGCACTTCTAAAGATTGATAATTTTAGGCTTGTATGTGTAAGGGAGTGGAGTGGCTCAGTGGTAGAGCACTGAATTCAGGTCTTACAACTTGTTATTATGTCTCTATTGGTAATAAATTTGAGGAAGCTAAATTCTTAACGATGGATTGGACGTGGAGGAGTAGTACCTTGGCCACCCAGATCACCTGATATGTCACCCATGGATTTCTTGAAGCAAGTATAGGGAACCTTGAAGTAGAAAGTTTATTCGGTGTCAATCAACTCAAGAGAGCAATTAAGAGACCGAATCATAGATGCGGTGAACCAAATATCATCAGAACAATGTTTAGCTGCAATTTATCAAGTGAGTGCTAGATGTAATGCTTGCATTGGTGCAAGAGGACAAAATTTTGAGCAATATTTACATTAAAAAGAACATAACATAAATATAAATGTAAATAAATAAGTATAAAAATGAAAACTTGTTTTGTTTCTTTTTTTTGCGATTTTCTCTAAAACTATGCAAAAACGAGCAAATCTCTAAAGGACTTTTTGTCTTAGTTTTTCGGTCCCCTATAAGTTCCTGAAGTTTTGCCATTTAAATTCGGGACACCCTGTATATATGACATACATATGAATATGACTAAGTATCGAACTTTTTCCAGGATTTTTAACTCCAAAAAAGTTTCCCAAGCAAACATTTTCCTATGAATAGATATAAATAAGTCAAAAATAGGGCTGTATGGTATTTTTTATTCCAAAGATGTATAAAGTACTCTCTAAATGCAAAATTTGATACTGAAAATGGATAATGCAAGTGCCTGTGGTAAATAAACAAGAATTTTCGGTCTAAGGGAAGACGAGATGACTGGCCAGTCCTTCCAGAAGCGAGATAAATGAATTTATAAGTTTACAAAATTTCAAAAATGCAAGTAGTTAAAAGCATCATAATTATCAATAAATATAATTACTATTCATAAATAAAAATACCATTCATGTTCCGAAAAAAAAATTGTTTTTCATATTTTATTCATGTTCAGATTTTGTCTGTAGAGCAAGTAAAGTCAAAAATGTCTTTTGGCAAATCTCAGTCACTAAGTGATAAAAAAAAGTGAAGGATAAATTTGAAGAAAAATATGAATAATAAATGAAAACTACTCCGTAGATACGGAAACTTGTCTTTTTAAATATATTCTCTAGCAAGTTCTCCAAAACGTTTTATATAAACGTTTCTTCTAAGTTCTCTAAAACGTTCTCTGGCAACTTTTCCAATAAGTTCTCTTATTACCGATCTCTTATTTTAGAATAATCTTTAAGCGGAATAAGTTTATGAATGACTTAATGCAAGGAAATATCAATGTCAGACTCTGATATTTTTTAAACATACATAATTTGCTTTTTCTTCACTGTCTCTGGTCACTATCTTAAAGATTTACTGAGTGCTGGAGGTAGGGTCAAAAAGTTTAAAGACCAACAAAAAAATTTTGAATCTATACTGATCGTATGAGAATTCACTTCACAGAGTACACATTTATAAAAAATAGGGCAATGAGAAACTATTATTGAAGAATAGTTGTATAAGAAAAGTAAGTAAAGCAAAGAAGTAAACAGCAAAGCAAGGTTGGAATGAGAACAAGAAAGATCAGTGAGACTACTACCACCGAATGAGTTGCCTCACCATAGCTTCCTGTACATCTTCAAAACTTCTATGTCCACGGCTATTTCCTAGGGGGTGATTCCTAGGGTGTATGTAGTTGACCTTTGTCTGACCTTGGAATGTTGACCTTTATGCTTGCTTGTCCTGTACTCTTTGAGTATCAACAGTTTTTGTTCCCCCAACCTGTAGGGCCAGCAGCTGATAGTCAGATGACTGTGCGATTGATACTTCCCTAAGCCATATCAAGACTTTTGACGGGTCTGTGCCATAAAAAAATTAAATAAATGATTTATGAGTTATTATAATTATCAATTGTACAACTACTAAACGACATTTTAGATAAATATAACTTATTTTATATCCATGCAATTCTATCTTTTAAACTAAAGTTGATTGAAAGAAATTGTATAACTCCATGTACAGGCCGCTAGGTGTTGCTAGTCTCGATAATGTTGCTGACTCGGACCCACAAGTTTACCCTCCACCAAAAGCCGCGAAATAAGTTTTCACTTTAAAAATACTTTTTTCTTCTACAGCATGAAAACCATGGTTTAAAATAACATTATTAATAATATCAATCTGAAATAAATTTTTAACAATAAATGGCATACATTTCGATATTTTGTTTTGGCCGGAACATCCGTTATATCTACATACATAATATGATCTAATAGAATCAAATAATTTTGTCTCAATCTTTACGAACTTGCCCAACGGACGGTTCTTTTGTACGTGGTCCATCCCTGGGTCGCGGGATCAAAAATTTTGTTTTTTTAACAGCTCTTGTTTTTTTAACGGACACCCACAAAAAACCTGGAATTGAAATATGGAAATAATCAAACAGTCGAATGATCCCACAGGATCCGCCCGTAGCTGTTTACAGTTTTTTTTTTCATTCTGCATCAAGAGTTAAAGTAGAACATATGATCGAAGTGAAAGTGAAAATGGGTTAGTCTTATGTGTTATAAATATAACTTCGGTTAATGTTTTAATATTCTGTTTTTCTTCTTAAAAAGTGTTTTATTCTGATCAGACAGGTTAGATTTAAGACCTAAATAATAAAAGTGCGAGTTTTTCCGCCGGCCCTGGGCGAAGCATCTACTTCTTCGCAGGCGGTAAGTGATGTGGAAGCGGACAGTGTTAATTTAAGTACTAATAGTAATAATAATGGTTCCTGGGAGCTAGTAACTGGTCGTAAACGACCTTTACTAATTGAACCAGATCACATTAGACAGAAACGACAAGCGCCAATCCAAACACACAACAGTTTTCAAATACTAACCTCAATACCTGACGAACAACTAGAAAATACTACGAGACACTTGATAAATCAAAAACCGCCCCCACTTTATATAAATGGAGTAGAAAATTACTCTGCATTAATCGCATTCCTAAAAGAAAAAGCCGGACCAAACAAATTTACGGTGAAAACCACACTTAAAGGTATAACAGTTTATCCTGATACACCTGACAATTACAGAAATTTAAATGCGAGCCTAAGAAGTGAAGGCGCAGATTTTCACACCTTTCAGCTCCCACAGGACAGATGCCCCAGGATAGTGATTAAGGGCCTCCATCACTCTACACCAATTAGCATTATAAAAGAAGAATTGAAAGAGATAGGTTACGAAGCTTGTAATGTAGCAAACGTTATTTCAAGATTTAAGAAGCCCTTACCAATGTACCCTTACCGCGGAAGAAAAGAGACATTCCTCAGTGTTTAAGGTGCCAACAATATGGTCACACTCGTGGCTACAGCAACCACCCACCAAGGTGTGTAAGGTGTGGCGGGCACCATGACAGCAAAACTTGCAGTAAAACAAGAGACACTCCTGCTACTTGTGCCAATTGTGGTGGCCAACATCCTGCCAACTACAAAGGGTGCCAAACACTGAGGAACTTAAGAATTCAGCGTAGCTCAAGACATTACAACCAGCGGCCTTCATCAGCTCAACCTTTTCAGTTGCCACAAGAATTCACAAGAATTCCCAAATCTCAGACCTGTACAGCCCCATCTTCCAGGACATCCGGAGAACAGCGTGGAATCTCAGCAGAAGCCAAGAAGTCCACCAGTACCGAAGTCAACACCACAACACTATAATGTTCAAACAGGTATGATGAATAACAGTACCCAGCCGGTGCCCCCTTATGATACTGCCCCTCCCCAACTATTTCAAATACTAACGGGTCTTAACAACCTTATCCACCCTCTTTTTAATCTTCTCCAACAGTTAACTCAGGTTACACAGGCCTGGAACCACAGCCATGCCCCCTAATTTTTTAACAGCTGGCTCCTTGTCAATTCTCCTATGGAATGCTAATGGACTAATGCAACACAGGACCGAACTTTATTTATATTTACATGAAAAAAGGACAGACATAGCACTCATCTTACCTCACGATCAAAAATCTATATTTCAGACTATATTATTTACAGAACTGATCACTCTGACAAAACGGCTCACGGTGGCACCGCCATTATTATCAAATCGTCATTAAAACACAGTCCCATTCATTTATCCATAACACCACACATTCAGGCAACTGGAATCACATTACATACAAAACAGAAAAATATCACGTTCGCTGCAGTTTATTGTCCCCCTAGGTACAAGCTTACATCTTCGATGTTTTCTGAGTTTTTCAAACGGTTAGGTAGATGTTTTATCGCAGGAGGTGATTTCAACGCGAAACACCAATGCTGGGGTTCAAGATTGTGTACCCCAAGAGGTAGGAACTTGTGGTATGCTCTTCATGAACTTTCATTAGACACATCAACTCCAAATTCTCCTACTTACTGGCCTAATTCTCGACGCAAAACCCCGGACTTACTGGACTTTTTTGTTACAAAATGCTTAAGAACAGTAAACAAGACTGTAAATACGAGCTCTGATCTTTGCTCTGATCATTCTGTAGTTCAAATGATCCTGTGCGAAGAGCCTTCTGAGGCACAAAAAAGACCTTCCCTAACACAGGGTATAATGGATTGGGATTTATACAGAAGTTTTCTCAATTCTCACCTCTCAATTCCTATTTCTATAAAGAATGAAGAAGAACTAGAGAAGGCAGTGGAAAAGTTCACTACAAGCATTCAAGACGCAGCGTGGTTATCATCAAAACCCAGGGATAGAAAAACGGATAGTTTACCAAGCTACTCGCAGTATATTAGAGGTTTGATCAGGGCCAAAAGAAGAACTCGTAAAATATGGCAAACTAACAGACAACCATCAGATAGACGGACATTTAACAAACTGAATAATGAACTAAAACGTCAAATTACAAAATTTAACAGATCAAACTATGAGAATTATATTAAATCCCTCTCGACAGACGATGGAAGTTTATGGAAGCATACCAAAAAACTCTTAAAACACCGAGAGATGTCGGCACTTCTTAGAAAAGAAGACGGCTCTTGGGCTGTGTCGGACGAGGAAAAATCTGAGCTTTTTGCCAACCATCTTTCTTCCGTATTTACACCACATACTGACTTCACAAACACAGAACACGAAATAACTGTAAATAACACACATGACGCCCCATCACAACTATCATTACCACCGCCTTCATTCACTCCAACAGAAGTAGCAGAACTAATTAGAAATTTACCAAAAAGAAAAGCCCCGGGCTATGACAACAAATGCCGAGGTGCTCCAGCAAATGCCTCGAAAAGCTCTAGTGCTCCTTACGACAATCTACAACTCAATACTTAGAACTACGAAATTCCCTATACAGTGGAAATACTCAATTGTTTCAATGATCAAAAAACAAGATAGAGACATTACCACCCCTTCATCCTCCAGACCTATTAGTTTACTGCCTATTTGTTCTAAAATTTTTGAAAAATTACTTTATCCCCGCTTATTAAGGTTACTGACTGACAAAAATACAATCCCTAACCATCAATTCGGTTTTAGAAAATCACACTCGACTACTCAGCAATTACACAGAGTAACTGACTTCATATCGACAGCACTAGAGAAGAAGTTATATGCAACTGGAGTATTTCTGGATGTCGCCCAAGCATTCGACAAGGTCTGGCACAAGGGGCTTCTCTTTAAGCTCAAGACTGTACTACCACACACTTATTATCTGATTCTTCTCTCATTCCTTACAGACAGATTTTTCTCAGTCCGACAGGGCTCAGAGCTATCTTCAATAAGACCCATTTTAGCCGGTGTACCTCAGGGATCAATACTTGCACCACTACTGTACATAACATATACATGCGACATTCCACAAAGTCCTAACACACTGGTCGCAACCTACGCTGACGACACTGCCATGATCACCAAACATCAAGACGCGACACAGGCCTCACAAAACTTACAACACAACTTACAAAAGGTTAATGAGTGGTGCCAACTGTGGAAAATCAGACTGAACCACGAAAAGTCACAATACCAAGAATGGTATTTAGATATGTGACAAATTTGATTATGATTTTTTGTTATTATTTACCTCATTTCTTTATTAATTAAAGCAATGAATAATTAAATGGGGCAAACAATTTAAAAAATAATAGATGTTTTTACTTCAGACCCACCATGGGCTTACCCAGGCATCTACAAATAGGGTGCTCTGAACGTTGGCTTTGAAACCGTACAGTCTCTACCATGTACCGAATCAAAGATTCTTTTCCTTATGGTTTGTATGGGTTATTTTCCCTCTGCAATAACCTAGCATTTTTTTCCTATGATTTAATAAATATCTATCTAAATATCAAATAATAAATAATAAATATATAAACTACGTAAACTGGAATTGACGTGTTTCTATTTTTACGTAATATATATAAAAAAAATAGGAAATGCTTCACAGGGAAAAATTGTAGAGGAAATATGTAATTTCTCCAGAAACTTTAAAGTTATTTTCGAAACATTGTGATAGGTTATGACAACGAGGATAAGAATCATAAAAAATAAGGCATCTATGGTATCATTCTACACATTGATAAGGAACTTATGTGCTGAGTGATAAGAATTTTCCTCCCTCCCCTTCCTGGATAGTTGGAGGGGAGAGATGGATATAGTGGGCTGAGCATCTTCAACTTCTAGCTCGCCAACATGTTCTTCCTCTTCTTGACATTGGTCGTTCTGGTCGAAGGTCGTTGCAAGAACGGCTTCATCATCAGTGAGTATAGAACGGTTCGATATTACGAGCATTTATAATTCAATATTTCAATAATATTTGGAACATATTTAAATCTTATTCCTCAAAAAATTTAAAATTATAATATCCCATCAATGGTTTCTACAGAGTGTTTCAGGATTAAGTAGCTGAAAATTTGAACTAAGGAACCCAAACAAGTAAAAATTTCCTATAAAGGTAAGCTCGCAAAAGCTTTGTTTAGGAAATATACACACCTAAAGACTTTCGTTGTAATACAATTTATTTTATTTTTTTCAACTACTTAAAAATTAACGCTCATATTAAATTTATTTAAAGTTGGTTGAATTTTTTGAAACATAAACACATACCCAGCGCCGTTCTGCCACTGCTGCTGTTGAAGAAAGATTCCTTAATGCTCAAGGAAATCACTTCGAAAAATATTTAATTATGATGCTAATATTTACATGTAATGAGTAAAGTAATTGGAACAAATAATATAAGTTGTATTGGTTTACTATGCCTAAATAATTCATAACAATTAAAATCTATAGGTGTGAATATCTCCTAAACAAAGCGTTTGCGGACATAGGGAAATGTTTTCTTGTTTTGGGGTCCTTAGTTCAAATTTTCAGTTTGGTTACTTAATCCTGAAGCATAAAATAATTACAATTTATTTTATACTTTTAAGGCGTCTGAAAAGAAGAAGTCCTCGTGACCTAAGTTGAATTTGTTATATGAGTATTACTGGCGGGTTGTTTCTCTACTTGCCAATATATCGAGCAATTACTGATCATTCATTGTAAACTGTAATGCAGTTGTAAACTTCAATATATAAATTTTTTTAAAATAAATTACAACACTGTAAATATATGAACGGTCGTTTCACATTATTCGGGCTTTTTGTATTTCTTTTCTTCGTATCCTTTTTTTTTTTTTTAATATTTGTGGAAAATTAATAATTAAAAATATGGAGAGATATTAAACAGAAAAAATCTCCGAAGTATGGTAGTGAGATAGATAAGAAGTATGAATATAATTTAAAATAATTAAATATAATTATAAAAATACACATGGGTTATTTAAAATTTACACGGGTTAAAAGAAAAAAAAAGATATATAAATAGTATTACTTATATTATTTTTTTTTAAAAATAGGAATGCACTTGAATAGATAAAAAATTAAAATTGTAAAGGAAATGGGATAATAAATAAATTATATTTATAAATAATAATTTTATAATATAGAATCCAATCGGATTTATGATAGATCTAGCATAAGACGAGAGATTCGTTTAAATAAAACACTCACAGATAGAAATTCTTTTTGATAAATATTTATAGAATTGAGTAATATTAAATCGAAAAAAACTTTCAAGTTCGATGGAATAAAGAAGATATGAAAATAATTAAATACGATGAAATAAAAATGTGAAAATAATCAATAATAAATAAGAATAAAAATAAATACATTAATGATCCACAAAATAAACAAGAATATATATATATATATATATATATATATACATACATATACATGTATACATATGTATACACGACGCGTTCAATATCAATAGCGGATAATTCCAAAATCTCATGGTTTTAGCCCGTTTCTGGATATTGTTTCGGGAGCTTGATGCATTGCTTGACTAAGCTAGCGAAAAATGTGAAAAAGTCAATTTTTGAAATTTGCAGATATCCGCTTTTAATTGTGAACATCTCATAAGTTATAATCTTAAAAATCGGTATACATTTAAATTCATAAAAAAGAAAAATTGTTGTAAACGGATAATAAAAAAATCTGTACAACTACAACCCGTGAACGGGTCTTGGGTAAATGGTAGAGACTGTACTCTTTCAAGGATTGTGCAGGGAGGTGATTTCTCCAAGATCAAGCACAACCACCAGATTTGCCCCCCCTTATTTTGGGTAACCATTTTACAGAGACAAGGTGAGCCCAAGAATAATAATAATTTATTAAAATTTTATGATACGCAGTGCAATCCGATTCATGACAGACAGATGTGATGAGAGATTTGTTTAATGATAAGGCACAGCTAGAAACAATTTTAGATTTTAGATAATTCTCATATGAACACAATTCCAGAAATTGAGTTGAAAACCAATGCTTTATGCATGGAATATTCATTTCACATGTTTCAATTTTATATATTATTTAATGAAGATGGAATTTTTATTACAACATATAGTTCGTTTCTATAAAGGAGAAGTTGTCTTCATAGGTCCCTAATACTTATTGCACATAATGTGGCAGATTGTATTTATTGATATAAAAATAAATAAATAAATAAAACAAAAAAATAATAATAAAGGATAACTCTCCTTGACTAACAGTTTATCTAGTCGTATTTTTAATATTGACAACTTCTGTGTCATCAAATACGCCACTACAATGATATACAACCAGAAACGATCCAATAACATAAAACTGGAAATTATAAATATGAAAATTTTAGTATTCATCCGTTCATAATGAAATGTTAAAAAATTATTGATTTATAATGAGGTTAGGTTTTATCTTAAATTTATTTGATTCTTCAAGCAAAGTACACTTTTAAGTTAAGTTAAATGTATTCCTTACCAATTAAAGAGCAAAAAATAAAAAAAATTCCGCTCGAAATTGTACAGTGTAAAAAAATTAAATCAATAATCGTTCATAGTAAAAGTTTGAGTATGATTTATTTATAATTATTTTATATCTAAATCATGATAACTGATATATCTGAATTACTTACGAATATCACATTTTTCCTGAGTAGCATGAGAGGCAAAAAAGAATAGATCTAATAATAAAAAAAAATTGGGTTTTGAAAACCAGTTGAAATCCTTTTTTATAATTTTGCTTGACATAAAAGAATTAAAATTTCAATTAAAAAAAAATACATATATTTAGGTTATGTTAAAACATGTGTAATATATACAGCCTTATTTATTTAAAACATCTGGATCACTTTTCGTTTATCAACAATAGAATAAAGAAAACGAAAAATATTTGATATATATATATAAATATAGTTAACATGGCATTTAAAGTATTTTTAAAATACAAAATTGGCAATATATTAACCGATTTGTTTTCTTCATTTTCTATTTAATTATAAAAATAATAACATTTGTTATGGTTCAGGATACAGTGCTGTTAACATAACCTATACTAAGTCATTTGCGGTAGGATATTTTCATAAAATATAAGACTAAAAAATGTAATTTCCAGATGATGACTTTTGTTTTTATTCCTAATATTACATTTTATTAAAAAATTAATTTTATAATATAAAAATTACTTATTTTTATATTTTTCAGTTTTAAGCAGGGCGGACCGTAACGGAGACACCATATTTCTTGTTTTAAGATTTTTTATTTTCATCTCTTATCATTCCATCCACGGGATTCTAACCTCAAAACTCCTTGAATAATTTAAAGATAATTAATAAAAATAATGTATAAATGAATAATAAATATTTATATCGCACATTCTGCATTGTGCTGCATCCAATGAACGAATACACGAACTATCTCCGGGCAAAAACAAGGAGTGCATTAGCATCTTCTGGGCATCAGTCGCTGCTGTTGCATATAAAAACTAAATAATGTTAATGCCCTTAATATATAAATAATTTTATATATTTTGATATATAAATAATTTTTCCTGATCGAATTGTATTATTTTATTTTACATAAAAGATGGAATAATAAACATGATTTGTAAAAAATTAGTTAAACTGATGATAAACGCATTTCATTAGTAAAATGGGTTTTGTCCTCCCTAGTATAATAATTATATTATAATTTAATACTATAATATCATTAAATTATTGAATTAATAATAAAAACTATCAATATTTTAGATTCAGGACTGACTTGCTCACAGAAACACGAAATTCTTAATACACACAATGCATTAAGAGAGTTAGTCGCGTCAGGAAGAGGGATTAATCTTCCAGCAGCTCAGGACATGCTCGAGATGGTAAAGTCAATAATATTAATTAATTAATCAATCTAAATATTTATTGCACTTTTATGCTTTAAGGTGTCGAATCTATTAATATTAACAAATTATTTTATTTTGTTTTTTCATTAAGAGATGGAGTGCGTTAGCAGCACACACTGCGCAGATTTTGGCAGATCGTTGTGATTTTCAGCATGATGCTGGAATTTGTAAGTAACGTTTTAAATAACAAAACACAAAAAAAGCACAACGTTAAAAAATAATTGTTAGATAAAATAATATAAGGGTGTAGTGCGCTCTAGATTTTTCAACCTTAGACTTTATATTATGAAGGATATGCTTAAGGATGGAACTGCCCAGAGTATAATCCGAGACAAGTGGATGAGGTTTGAGTTAAAATCTGAAAGCTGGCGATCAAAATCTCCGATCAGGAAATCAGACCAATCAGAGAAGATTGAGAGATACTGGGCAGAGTGAAAGTCGCGGAACAAGCATTAGTGGTTGATCCGGAATAACCCAAAGTCAGGTGAAACTAAAAAAATAAATAAATAGATAACTGTATTTTAGGAGAAAGCCGTTTTGAAAATCTTCCATTTAAGTCATGGCGGATTTTTCTATGCTGGTAAGCGGATATTAAAGAACATTTCATAGTAGGTAATTATTATTGGTAATTATATACGTCGAGTTTGTTCAAATCTTTAGTGGTTATACAAAATCGCAAAAAGATTTCCATAAAAACTATGATGAGTCTTGGTTTCAGTACTTGGTAGAGACTTGTGATACTAAGGCAATGATTATGCATGGAAATGATTTTTTCGAGATCACGTCCAACGCTAAGTTTTCTCCTTAATTAATGATACTCATTTTATAGAGGTTTGTGTGAGGTCCAGGAGTGTTAGCAGATCCCACAGGATCCATCCATGTTTGGTAACAGATTAAATAATTTATCTGCAACAGCCTTATTTGAACCTGAGATCCTCAGCACAGGAACTCAGCGCTCTACCACTGAGCTACCCCAATCCATGCTAGGTTAATAGTTCTAATTTCGCACATCATAACGCTTTCGAACTAATAACACAAAAAAATAACATAACTAGATGGTGTATTTCGCATTAAACGGTCGATGCCTACAATGTCTACTTCACGGTTGAATTAAATAACAACAGATCTACAAGTTACTCAGACAACAGATGGAATTAAAAATTAGACAGAAACATACTAATATACATGACTAAGATAGTATATATATAGCCTGTGTTTATCCTACTAATATTATAAATGCGAAAGTTTGTATGTTTGTCTCTCTTTCACGCAAAAAATACTGAACGGATTTGGATGAAACTTTACAGTAATATAGGTTATACATCAGAATAACACATAGGCTATAGCAAGGGCAGATTTAGGGAGGGCACGGGGGGGACGTGCACCCTCAGACAATTTTTTGTGTTCTGTGGAGAATCTATTATAGTACATGTTTAGTTTACAAAGAATCAATACCTATAATTAATAGACATTTCACAAAACACTCATTTATTGCAATACAAAAACATGTGATCTAGCCAAGGCTAATTGAATCATATCAATAAATGCAAACATTTCTCCCCTGAGATGGTCCTTCATCCTCCCTTACTATTCTCCCTCCTACTGGTCACGGCTAACATCTTGTAATGGAATACCGTTAGCACCCAATCCCCTGCCAACACTCTTCAGTTCTTCGGGCAATTTAGAGAAAAGTCAACCCTATTCATTCTGACGGACAGCCTTCTCTCGTACAACATTTTATTGTTTGACATTGATGTAGCTTGGACTGTTTCCACGGGATGGTCAAATTCCACGACACCAAATCCTCGGCTCTTTCCCTCCTTGTCGGTAGAAATCTCACATGCCATCACACGTCCTGCAAGCCTGAAAACCTCTTTTGAGTTTCTTCTCATCAACCTTGTAGTCGAGGTTGGCAACGAAACACCTGGGTACAAGAGCTCTATTGATGCTAAGAGACTAGAGGAATTGGCTTGATAAACCGTACTTGTTTCCCCATTTGCTTTGGTTCCGTTTACGTTTACGAGAGACGGTATATCGCCACTGCCCCAACCTCCTGATTGCCTGTCATCTCTCCTACGACCTCTTTTGCCTCTAGGAAGGATCCTACCAAACTTATCTCTCTCGACATCATTATCTTCTTTTACAACTAATTTTCTTCCTTTTAATTCATATCTGTGCATTTTTTCGACAGATTCTTTGGCAAGATCTGGATTGGCAAATTCAATTATACCACAACCTCTGGGTTTGTCATCTTCGACGACAAACAGCTCAACAAACGTAACCTCACCGACTTCTTGCCGAAATAAATCCTTCAGCTCCTGCCAGCGATATTCATATGGTATATTTGATACAAAAACTCTGTTTGACTTCTTCCTACGTGGACTACCATCTCTCTCACCATCTAACGTTTGTTTGAATTTGTTCCTGATTTTAAGCGGAATTCTCCTGGCGGGGCTAATATATGCGCATTGCTATCTAATTTTATTTTACATTTATCAGGAAAGCACCCAAGTCCTTCAAAAGCTTGTTTATTTTTATCATAAATAATTGTCTTTTTCGAATTAGTAAACTGCTCAACCGTTTCTGTAACCGTTTTATGTTTAACATTATCAATCGAATTATTTTCAAAAGTATCAATCATATCAATCCTTTTTAGCAAATTCAACTGCACACATGTTTTCAAACCTAATAGTGCAATCTTCTCATTTTTAACTACTATAAATTTATTTGAAATAATTTTAGAATCCGTTTCAACATCTAAATCAACACAGCCATATATTCGTTTCAATTTCAAAGCCACCATATGCTATAGGTTTAGTTGAACATTTTATTATTTTTTTACATAATTTATTGTTTTTTAACCAAGTATATGGTAAAATATCAACTTCACTCCCAGTATCTAATTTGAAATTTAATTCAATCCCTTAAACTATCAAAGTCTTATACCAAGCATTGTTTCTCTTTAATGAACCTACCAATAAAACCGAATCTATACTCACCGAGGAATCACTCTCACCTTCTTCTGATTTTATGTTGCAAGCTTTACTACTTTTGGACTGACAACACGATGCAAAATGATTTTGATTCCCGCAGTTCCTGCAAATTCGTCCAAAAGCTGGACAGCGACCTTGTCCATGTTTTCGGGAACATCTGCTACAGGCTTTCATTCTTGTTTGCGTTTCGATTCCTCTCCTGGTCGTCTAACCTGCTGAGAAGAACTAGAGCTTTTAGGTTTTACCTGTTCAACTAGAGAGGGGGCGTTTTTGTTCAACTCCTTCAAATTATTTTCAGCCAGTTCAACCGACTTGCAAAAATGGAGGGTTTTTTCCAAAGAAAGATCCTCTCTCAACAGACGGACGTGTGAATTTTTCGAATTGATCCCCATTATTATCTGGGCCGTCTGCAGTTTTTTTCCTGTTCTTCAAATTCACATGATTGGACCAAAGACTTTTTAAGTCAGTATAAAAATGCTCAAATGATTCACCGTCATATTGCTTCAGATTTAGAAATTTGAATATTTCCATTGTAATGTTGCGTTGCGGAATGGATACTTTCTCTAAAAGATCTAGGATACTTAGATTAGATTCAGGTGAATCGTCTTGTTTATGCGACTTATATAATTTCAGTCCTTCTTTTTCCAGAAGATTTTTCAAGCGCGCCACTTGTACAGCATTGGATTTCTTATTTGTTCCTGTAGCCAGAAAATAATTCGTAACATCTTCTCTGAATGTTTTGAAATGTTCTGCCACATTACCGATCAAAACTAAAGGTTCGGGTCTATGAAATTCCATGATACTAGTTATTCTTTTAGACTCTTATTGGATTTTTATACTCACAATTTATTCACGACTGCGCCATGTTTAGTTTACAAAGAATCAATACGTATAATTAATAGACATTTCACAAAACACTCATTTTTACAAAACAAAAACATCTGATCTAGCCAAGGCTAATTGAATCATATTAATAAATCCAAACAGTACATAATTAAAAGCGAATCAGGAACTTAACATCTTAAAATTTGCAGATAAGTTCTTTGTATAATTTAAGAAAGATATTTGAATAATTCCACGCCAAGGGTTTCCCCTTTAATATAATAGGGGTTCATAGATTATCAGTTTTGAAGTTAGACATCTGAAATTTTGGACGTACGAGTAACTTAACTTATAGTTACAAAAAGAATTAAATTATTTATTTAAATTGATCTGTCACGAAACTTTATAACAGCTCATAATCCATTTATGACAGCTATGATGGCAAGTTTTAAAATGCAACAAATAAGATACTCTGTACATATATATGCAATTTTAATGTATTGCTATTTTCGTCATGTTTGTCAATTTATTGCTATTTTTCTTTGTTTAGTAACATTTATATACAAATTTTTACTTAATTAAGTTAACTTACCAGTAGATCAACTTTACACACCAACATATAATTTTTCACTCGAACAAAATAGGTTTGAAGGTATGAAGGTACCAGCAAGGGTGGATCCAGGATTTTTTTCTGGGGGGGGGGGCACAACGGGCAGATGGACAAAAAAATCAACAATAACTTAGAAATAAACTTGTAGTATTTATAGAAATATTTCAAAGATTTATTAAAATATCTAAACAATAGTTTCACTCATGTTATTTCTGTTATTTTATTCATATATTTTCACAACTATCATTACATGATTTGCCTATAAGAATGTAATGGATTCTCCACAGTACACAAAAAACCGTCTGGCGGGGGGCACGTGCCCCCGTGCTCCCTCTGGATCCGCCTATGAGTAGCAGTACAGGTTACTACAGTTTTATTATGGAAAGGAAAATGTATCTATTTGTAAAATAATCTTTGGTGGGCCATGATAAATATTTGTAACAACAACGGTTTTCTGTTTCATTGCTATTAGATGGTCTTCGAGTTGGACAAAACCTAGCTATTATGACTTCACGTGGACGAAGTGACCTACGCAAGGTTCTGCAAACTTTGATGAACGAGTGGATTATCGAAGGAAAGAAATACAGAAAAGGAGTATACAGTTCTGCTACAGGGCATTATTCACAGGTATAATATATCAAACTTTATATGATATATATATATGCAGGGTGTCCCGAATTTAAATGGCAAAACTTCAGGTACTTATAGGAGACCGAAAAACTAAGACAAAAAGTCCTTTAGAGATTCGCTCTTTTTTGCTTAGTTTTGGAGAAAATCGCAAAAAAAGAAACAAAACAAGTTTTCATTTTTATACTTATTTATTACATTTATATTTATTTTATGTTCTTTTTAATGTAAATATTGTTCAAAATGTTGTCCTCTTGCACCAATGCAAGCACTGCATCTAGCACTCACTTGATAAATTGCAGCTAAACACTGTTCTGATGATATTTGGTGCACTGCATCTATGATTCAGGCTCTTAATTGCTCTCTTGAGTTAAATGACACCGAATATACTTTCTGCTTCAAGTTTCCCCGTACGAAGAAATCCATGGGTGTCATATCAGGTGATCTACCCAGATCTAGGCCAAGGTACTACTCCTCCACGTCCAATCCATCGTTGTGGATAATTTATATCCAGCCAAGCTCGAGCAACTCTGCTATAATGAGCTGGACATCCATCGAGTTGGAACCACATTTCTCTTCCGCTGTTGTAAGAGAATGTCATCTAAATAATTAGAAAAGTCGCTCTCCAAAAAATGAGTAAATGTGATACCATTCAATCTTCCAAATTTCAAGCCAAACGTTAATAGCAAATTCATGCTGAAACCTATTCTCTCTAATAGCTCTGGGATTTTCAAGAGCCCATACATGATAATTTCTTCGATTAACAATTCCTCCTCTTGTAAAGGTAGCTTCATCGGTCCATGTAATTTTTAATGGAAATAAATTATCATCGCGAATTTTTTCAAGAAACCAGTTCCTAAAATTCAATCTCTAGACATAATCTTGAGGTAATAAATTCTGAACTTTTTGAAGATGGTATGGGTAGTGATTATCACCTTTCAAAGTTCGCCATATTGCTTGCTGCGATTTTTCTAATGCAGCAGATGCTCTTCGGATGCTAGTCTCAGGATTGTTATCGAAGTGGCGTTGGACACAATTTCTTCTCCGATAATCTGCTCTTACTGCTACCTGGAATTGGTCGCCTTCATTACGTATTAAGAATGACCCAGTCTCTCGTAGTCTATTAAAAGTTAACGAAAAGACTCGTCGATTAGGCACTCTTCTATTTGGAAATCGGCGCGCATACTTCCGCCCCGCTTCTAAAGCATTACCGTTACAGAAACCATACACAAAAATCATATCAGCGTATTCAACATTAGAATATTTATGCGGCATTGTGGCTGATGCTATTCACACAAAAATATCTGAGTAACTGACTGAAGACTGATTTAGGAATTATAATCCTAGAAGGAAGCCAAAATGTAAACAAATAAAAGAATGTAAAGGATAACATTAAGTGTTTTCATATCTCACTGCCTAGCCTGACGAACTTTGAAAGGTGATAATCGCTACCTGTAACATTTTTGTTTTGTTTCTTTTTTTGCGATTTTCTCTAAAACTAAGCAAAAACGAGCAAATCTCTAAAGGACATTTTGTCTTAGTTTTTCGGTCCCCTATAAGTTCCTAAAGTTTTTCGGGACACCCTGTGTATATATATATATATATATATATATATATATATATATATATATATATATATATATATATATATATATAGGTTAGGTTTTATTGCTTATAGACGCACAACATCTATGGTCATTAGCGTCTTTCTTCTTTTTGTTCAAATGTTTATTTCATTATTTATTTATTCATTTATCAGCCTCTTTCTTCTTTTGATTCAATATTTAGTCCTTTATTATTTTTTGGTTTAACTTTTATTTCCATTTAACTTATAATTATTATATTTTACTGAAAATATTATTTTCTTTAAGAAAGGTTATCACTTTGGCTATATTTGCGGCGTTATTTCCCAGGATAGTCGAGGTTTTCCTATCAATCCCCAAGCCATGAAAATATGTTTCGTGCAGGGGGCATTCTTCCAAGATGTAGGTGATAGTTAGTTGCACCCTGCAACTTCCGCACTTAAGTGGTGCGTCTTTTTCAATCAAATATCCGTGTGTCATCCGCTTGTGGCCGATTCTTAGTCTCGTGATGACTACTTCCTCTCTTCTGTTGCTGCGGCAAGAACTTTCCCACGGTTTTATTTCCGCTTTAATATTTTTCAATTTATTATTTTTATCAGTTGCCTCCCACAGCTGTATCCACGTCATGAGTGCTTGGTGTTTTAGATATTGTGAAATGTCCGATATGGTATAAACATTTGTTATGGTCGGGGATGATGCTGCTTTCTTGGCTGCTCGGTCTGGTATATATATATATATATATATATATATATATATATATATATCTCAAAAAACTGTACCACTACAACCCATGAAGGGTCTTGGGTTCACTACATGGTATAGAATGTACTGCTAAGACAACGGTTGTACAGGGAGAAGATTTGTCCGAAATCACTCTCAAACACCAGATCCCAGTTGTTCAACAGATCCCACAGCGTCCATATGGGGCTGTTAACATATTACATAATTTATCTTTTACAGCCGGATTTGAACCCGAAATCTTCAGTAAAACAACTCAGCGCTCTACACATTGAGCTACCCCACTCTCACATAAAACATAAATTATATTAAATAAAATATAATAAAATATAGTAAAAAAGACATTAATAACCAATATATTATTCCATCTCACTCTGCATATCTCTGGCTATGACAGAAGAATGAATAAACAAATTTTTGTTTGAATAGAAATTAATGTCAACATTCGAAAGAGTTATAATATAATCTTTAAAACAGTTGAGAAATTCGGCAAAAATCTGACATAAACAATAAATTTAAAACAAGCTCCAAGCATGGCAGAACTCCATCCTTAGAAAAATAGTACGAGGCACATCGCTCGAGAGGGCACGTAACACCACGATCCGGGAGGAGCTTCGGCTCCCCTCGGTGCCTGAGTACATTGGTCGGCGGCACATCAAATTCTTTGATGGGCTGAAGGCCTGTACGAACCCCCTCTTTAGGGATATTAAACCACCTCCCATACCCGGGAAATGGCAGGGCAGTGTCCCCTTGGTCGATGTGCTCTCGTTGATCTAGGGATGGGGTGAGGACTCCCTTGTCCTTATCCTTATTTCCTTTTCCTTCTTCCTTCTTCCTCTTTCCTACTTACTCTACTAATCCCGTTAAACGGTCCCTCCCCGTTTTGTATTGTATAACGCCAGCGGCCACGTGCCGGTTAGAGTATAAACCGCCATCAGCGGGCTCAGTACTTTTTGTAATACCTTAAAATACCGAAAGGTAAAAGAAGGTCTTAATATTGTATAGAAGCATTGTAGTTATTAAATTGTAATTGTATATAATTGTAAATAAAATTCTAGGAGGGATAGAAAAAAAAAAAAAAAAAAAAAAAAAAAAGAGCGTCTTCATTCTCGATCCAGCCTTGAAGAAGAATGTAGCAAGTAAAGCAAAGAAATAAACAGCAAAGCGAGGTTGGAATGAGAACAAGAAAGATCATCACAACCCAATTCTTCCCTACCACTGCGGAGTGTGGAGATGCCTTCTATAAAATATTGGAGTGAAGACCTAAAAAATATTCCAAATCTTATACTCGTGTTAATAATTATTAATTAATTTAAAAAGAATGGCGTGTGAGACTACTACCACCGAATGAGGTGGAGTTGCCTCACCATAGCTTCCTGTACATCTTCAAAACTTCTATGTCCACGGCTATTTCCTTTGGGGGTGATTCCTACGGTGTATGTTGTTGACCTTTGTCTGACCTTGGAATGTCGACCTTTATGCTTGCTTGTCCTGTACTCTTTGAGTATCAACAGTTTTTGTTCCCTCAACCTGTAGGGCCAGCAGCTGATAGACAGATGACTGTGCGATGGATACTTCAGTAAGCCATATCAAGACTTTTGACGGGTCTGTGCCATAACAAAATTAAATTAATGATTTATAAAATAAAGAAAAATCTGTAATTCAGCTGATTATCCGGTACCATGTACAACAGTTAAACAATAGAATTATATAAGTAAGGAACGATAATATTTATATGGTCGACAGCCAAACTGATAATTACTACTAATAGACGCAAAAATAAATTTTAAATTATATTAAGAAGATGGCCTCGTGACCTTTTAAGTTAAACTTGTTATTTGAGTACTACCACTAGGTAGTTTCTCTACTTGTCTTTCATGCTAATATGCACCAATCATTCTATTTACTTGTTGTATTAGTATAATACAGTTGTAAATTTCATTAAATAAATTATTTTAAAAAATTATACTACAATATTTATATTAAGTATGTATTTGGACAAAAAAAAAATGATGGGTTATCTGTCAAAGATAACCCCTCCTTCCTGCTCCAAACCTCTTAAGAAAGTTTTACATTTTTATTTATTTGTTTTTTTATGACACTGATTACGAATTATATAAATTTGACCCTCAAAATATAAATATATAAACGATACCAAATTAATATTTCAAAAAATCACAAAGATAAAAATATCCGACCCACTTAAGACCTTTGTTTGATTGTAACGTAGCATAACCTGAATCTCGTTGTAACAGTGGTTTTCCCTTCTGTAACTGTATTTACAAAGAAGTATAAATTTGGGGGAAAAATCAGTTAACTTGTAATTGATGTGAAAATTAATATTTAACTTAATTTTTTCATTAGATATTCACTTTAATTTAAATTAGTCGATGAGGATGACAAAAGTACATTTTCCAATGGTTTTTCGAGATATTTATAATAAAATAATAGGGTGTATAAAAAAAAATGACCGTTTTATCAAATTCCAGAGTTCAAAAGTCTGTAAATATTTTAATGCTAATGTATCTTTCGACACACCACACTCCCTGGCAAGTTCGCGAGTACTTGTGAAGGGATTTGACTCAACAGCTTCCTTCAGAACCTCATCAATATCCATTATTGGTCGCCCGGAGCCCTTCTTCCTATCGAAGGTCGTATCTCCACTGCTAAATTTTTCGAAGCAACGCCGCGCATTGTGCTGGTCAAGGACACCTTCCCCTTCATATTTAATAATTTCACGAGTTGCTTCAGCGGCTGTGAAATTTTTTTTCCCAGTAATGTCTTAAAATTACGAGAATTTCGTAGGACATTGTCATGTTTCTTCTTTGAAATAAATAACTAAACTGAGGCTTTTTTTTGAAGAAGTCCAGTGTTAATAAACAAGCTTAGAGAATGCTCTAAAGGGATTATTAAGTGTTGGTAAATAATAAATAGCATTAAAATATTTACAGACTTTTGAACTCTGGAATTTGATAAAACGGCCATTTTTTTTTTTTATACACCCTATTAAATAAGCAGCCATTAGGACTGTCGACAGTTGTGAAAACTCAAGACTTTTCATTATATTATTTATACCTTGTATTAGTATTTAGACACATTTTATTTTAATTTTTAGCATTATTATCATTGGTAAATTCAACCATATATACATCATTTGTACTATTAATCATTTCATAAAACAAGACATTTATCTATTACAAATAAAATATTTTAGGGGAAACGAAATGTTCAACCAGTTATTGATGTTTTAATTTATTATTATTATCAATTAGACAATTATTAAACGACTTTTTATATAAATATAATTATTCTTATATCAATGCAATTCTACCATTTAAACTAAAGTTGATTGAAAGAAATTGTATAACTCCATGTACAGGCTGCTAGGTGTCGCTAGTCTCGATAATGTTGCTGACTCGGACCCACAAGTTTACCCTCCACCAAAAGTCGCGAAATAAGTTTTCACTTTAAAAATACTTTTTTCTTCTACAGCATGAAAACCATGGTTTAAATAATTATTAATAACTTCAATCTGAAATAAATTTTTAACAATAAATGGCATACATTTCGATGTTTTGTTTTAGGTGGAACATCCGTTACATCTACATACATAATATGATCTAATAGAATCAAATAGATTTTCTGAATCTTTACGATCGTGCCCAACAGACGCTTCTTTTGTACGTGGTTTATCCCAGGGTCGCGGGATCAAAAATTTTGTTTTTTAATAGCCCTTTTTTTTGGACGGACACCCACAAAAAACCTGAAATTGAATATGGAAATAATCAAACATTCGAATGATCCCACGGGGTCCGCCCGTAGCTGTTAACAGTTTTTTTCATTCTGCATCAACAACTATCAAGTAAAAACAATTGGCAGTCAGCGGATTGGCTATTAGTAAAATAAAACTAAAACTAAATAACATGAAGAAGAACAGTAGCCAGCGGTACCTCTACCGTGGCTAGATTTAATTTTCTTATGGTGGCAGATCCCTCATCCACGTTCTTTTTAGTCTCCTCCGCGTGTTCTCAGGCATGAGAGTAGTGGGCATTTGTTCTATCAATGGGTTCGGGTGTCCGTGTAGTTCTTCTGGAAGCATTTGTAGTATGTTCGTCGACCGTTGGAATTTTTAAGTCAGTAGGCAAAGCTTTGTTAGTCAAAGTATTTTTGATTTTTAACGATGTCATACATTTGTAATGCATAGCTCCAAACTTTTTTTCCAAAAAGAATTAGTGACTGGCGATTTTTCTTAACATGCGAAGCCTATGTCATTCTCGTATCGAATGTTAGTCCAAGGTATAGTACATAGATTACCTTTCTTTGGCAATGTTAACGGTTTAAATAATTCATTTGCCACAACCGGATCCGAAGTCGGGATCCTCAGCACAGGAACTCATATCTCTATTTATTGAACTACCCCCCTCCCAAACATTAAGTAAATACAAGAATTTTATAATATGACGTAATTTTCTAATATATATATTATTAGAGCGCTATGAAAGATCTTTATTATCCCCTTATACCTACACATTTTATTATTAATGAATTTAAATGTATTTAGATATGTGACAAATTTGATTATGATTTGTTGTTATTATTTACCTCATTTCTTTATTAATTAAAGCAATGAATAATTAAATGGGGCAAACAATTTAAAAAATAATAGATGTTTTTACTTCAGACCCACCATGGGCTTACCCAGGCATCTACAACAGTTTTTTTTTCATTCTGCATCAACAACTATCAAGTAAAAACAATTGGCAGTCAGCGGATTGGCTATTAGTAAAATAAAACTAAAACTAAATAACATGAACAAGAACAGTTGCCAGCGGTACCTCTCCCGATGCTAGATTTAATTTTCTTATGGTGGCAGATCCCTCATCTACGTTCTTTTTAGTCTCCTCCGCGTGTTCTCAGGCATGAGAGTAGTGGGCATTTGTTCTATGGGTTCGGGTGAATTAACAATTGACAGTCAGCGGATTGGCTATCAGTAAAATAAAACTAAAACTAATTATGATTATGATTTTTTGTTATTATATGACCCATTTATTTATTAATTAAACCAATGAGTAATTAAATGGAGTACAATTTTAAACAACAATAGATTTTAAACAAACAATTTTAAAAATAATAGATGTTTTTACTTCAGACCCACCATGGGCTCACCCAGCATCTACAAATGGGGTGCTCTGAATAAGGGACAATCTGAGGGTCGAGGGTAATCTCGGCCCAATCACCTACCTGCACAAACGTTGGCTTTAAACCGTACAGTCTCTACCATGTACCGAATCAAAGATTCTTTTCCTTATGGTTTGTATGGGTTATTTTCCATCTGCAATAACCTAGCATTTTTTTGCTATGATTTAATAAATATCTAATGTAAACTACGTAAACTGGAATTGACGTTTTTCTATTTTTACGTAGTGTATAAAAAAAATAGGAAATGCTTCACAGAGAAACTTTAAAGTTACTTTAGGAATATTGTGAGAGGTTATGACTACGATGATAAGAATCATAAAAAATAAGGTAGCTATGGTATCATTCTAAACATTGATAAGGAACTTAAGTGCTGAGTGATAAGAACTTCCCCCACCCCTTCCTGGATAGTTGGAGGGGGGAGATGGATATAGTGGGCTGAGCATCTTCAACTTCTAGCTTGCCAACATGTTCTTCCTCTTCTTGACATTGGTCGTTCTGGTCGAAGGTCGCTGCAGAAACGGCTTCATCATCAGTGAGTACAGAACGGTTCAATATTACGTGCATTTATAATTCAATAATATCCCATCAATGGTTTCTACAGAGTGTTTCAGGATTAAGTAGCTGAAAATTTGAACTAAGGAACCCAAACAAGTAAAAATTTCCAATGGAGGTAAGCCCGCAAAAGCTTTGTTTAGGAAATATACACACCTAAAGACTTTCGTTGTAATACAATTTATTTTATTTTTTTCAACTACTTAAAAATTAACGCTTATAATAAATTTTTTTAAGATGGTTGAAAAATGTTTAATATTACATATAATGAGTAAAGTAATTGGAACAAATAATATAAGTTGTATTTGTTTACTATGCCTAAATAATTCATAACAATTAAAATCTTTAGGTGTGAATATCTCCTAAACAAAGCGTTTGCGGACATAGGAAAATGTTTTCTTGTTTTGGGGTCCTTAGTTCAAATTTTCAGTTTGGTTACTTAACCCTGAAACATAAAATAATTACAATTTATTTTATACTTTTAAGATACAGTACAACCGAGGTATCTGACAAGAAGAAGTCCTTGTGACCAAAATTGAATTTGTCATATTATTATTTGAATATTACTGGTGGGTAGTTTCTCTACTTGCCAATTTATAGTATCGAAAAATTTCGCATCATTTATTGTAAACTTGTTGTGAGTTGTAATGCAGTTGAAAATTCAAATGTATTAATTTTTATTATTTTATTATTCACATTATTCGGGCTTTTCGTTTTTTTTTTCTTCGTATCATTTTTTTTTTTAATATTTGTGGAAAATTAATAATTAAAAATATGGAGAGATATTAAACAGAAAAAATATGGTAGTGAGATAGATAAGAAGTTTGAATATAATTTAAAATAATTAAATATAATTATAAAATTACACAAATGATCGAATGGTTTACATGGGTTAAAAGAAAAAAAAAATATAAATAGTATTACTTATATTATTTTTTTTAAAAATAGGAATGCACTTGAATAGATAAAAAATTAAAATTGTAAAGGAAATGGGATAATAAATAAATTATTATAATTTTATAATACAGAATCCAATCGGATTTATGATAGATCTAGCATAAGACGAGAGATTCGTTTAAATAAAACACTCACAGATAGAAATTCTTTTTGATAAATATTTGTGGAATTGAGTAATATTAAATCGAAAAAAACTTTCAAGTTTGATGGAATAAAGAAGATATGAAAATAATTAAATACGATGAAATAAAAATGTGAAAATAATCAATAATAAATAAGATTAAAAATAAATACATTAATGATCCACAAAATAAACAAGAATATATATATTTATATATACACCAGGCGTTCAATATCAATAGCGGATAATTCCAAAATCTCATGGTTTTAGCCCGTTTCTGGATATTGTTTCGGGAGCTTGATACATTGCTTGACTAAGCTAGCGAAAAATGTGAAAAAGTCAATTTTTGAAATTTGCAGATATCCGCTTTTAATTGTGAACATCTCATAAGTTATAATCTTAAAAATCGGTATACATTTAAATTCATAAAAAAGAAAAATTGTTGTAAACGGATAATAAAAAAACCTGTACAACTACAACCCGTGAACGGGTCTTGGGTTCAGTAAATGGTAGAGACTGTACTCTTTCAAGGATTGTGCAGGGAGGTGATTTCTCCAAGATCAAGCACAACCGCCAGATTTGCCCCCCTTATTTTGGGTAACCATTTTACAGAGACAGGGTGAGCCCAAGGATAATAATAATTTATTAAAATTTTATGATACGGAGTGCAATCCGATTCATGACAGACAGATGTGATGAGAGATTTGTTTAACGATAAGGCACAGCTAGAAACAATTTTAGATTAGTGTGATAGATATATGAAATGAACAAAATTCCGGACATTGAGTTGAAAACCAATGCTTTATGCGTGGAATATTCGATTCAATTTTATATATTATTTAATGAAGATGGAATTTTTATTACAACGTATAGTTCGTTTCTATAAAGGAGAAGTTGTCTTCATAGGTCCCTAATACTTATTGCACATAATGTGGCAGATTGTATTTATTGATATAAAAATAAATAAAACAAAAAAATAATAATAAAGGATAACTCTCCTTGACTAACAGTTTAACTAGTCGTATTTTGAATATTGACAACTTCTGTGTCATCAAATACGCCACTACAATGATATACAACCAGAAACGATCCAATAACATAAAACTGGAAATTATAAATATGAAAATTTTAGTATTCATCCGTTCATAATGAAATGTGAAATGGATCACTTTTCGTTTATCAACAATAGAATATAGAAAAGGTAAATATTTGATTCTTAATATTGTTAATACGGCATTTAATGTATTTTTAAAATACAAAATTGGCAATATTTTAACTGATTTGTTTTCTTCATTTTCTATTCAGTTATAAAAATAATAATATTTGTTATGGTTCAGGAGACAGTAATGTAAACATAACCTATATTGACAAATAAAAAGTCAATTACGGCAGGATATTTTCATGGAATATAAGACTATAAAATGTAATTTCCAGATGATGACTTTTGTTTTTATTCCTAATATTACATTTTATTAAAAAATTAATTTTATAGTAGATTATATCTCAGTTATATAAAAATTACTTAGTTTTAATTTTTTCAGTTTTAAGCGGCCGGACAGTAACGGAGACACCATATTTCTTGTTTTAAATTTTTTTATTTTCATCTCTTATCATTCCATCTACGGGATTCTAACCTCAAAACTCCTAGAATAATTTAAAGATAATTAATAAAAATAATGTATAAATGAATTAAAAATATTTATATCTCAAATTCTGCATTGTGCTGCAACCAATGTGCGAATACACGAACTATCTCCGGGCAAAAACAAGGAGTGCATCAGCATCTCCTGGGCATCAGTCGCTGCTGTTGCATATAAAAACTAAATAATGTTAATGTCCATAATATATAAATAATTTTATATATTTTGATATATAAATAATTTTTCCGGATCGAATTGTATTATTTTATTTTACATAAAAGATGGAATAATAAACATGATTTGTAAAAAATTAGTTAAACTGATGATAAACGCATTTCATTAGTAAAATGGGGGTTTGGTCCTCCCTAGTATAATAATATTATTATAATATAATACTATAATAATTAATACATTAAATTATTGAATTAATAATAAAAACTATCAATATGTTAGATTCAGGACTGACTTGCTCACAGAAAAAGGAAATTGTTAATACACACAATGAACTGAGAGAGTTAGTCGCATCAGGAAAAGGGATTAATCTTCCAGCAGCTCAGGACATGCTCGAGATGGTAAAGTCAATAATATTAATTAATTAATCAATCTAAATATTTATTACACTTTTATGCTTTAAGGTGTCGAATCTATTTATATTAATAAATGATTTTGTTTTGTTTTTTAATTAAGAGATGGAGTGAGGTAGCAGCAAACACTGCGCAGATTTTGGCAGATCGTTGTGATTTTCAGCATGATACTGGAATTGGCAAGTAACGTTTTAAATAACAAAAAAAAAATCACAACGTTAAAAAATAATTGTTAGATAAAATACTATAAGGGTGTAGTGCGATTTTTCAACGTTAGACTTTATATTATGGAGGATATGCTTAAGGATGGAACTGCCCAGAGTATAATCCGAGACAAGTGGATGAGGTTTGAGTTAAAATCTGAAAGCTGGCGATCAAAATCTCAGATGAAGAAATCAGACCAATCAGAGAAGATTGAGAGATACTGGGCAGAGTGAAAGTCGCGGAACAAGCATTAGTGGTTGATCCGGAATAACCCAAAGTCAGGTGAAACTAAAAAAATAAATAAATAGATAACTGTATTTTACGGGAAAGCCGTTTTGAAAATCTTTCATTTAAGTCATAGCAGATTTTTCTATGCTGGTAAGCGGATATTAAAGAACATTTCATAGTAGGTAATTATTATTGGTAATTATATACGTCGAGTTTGTTCAAATCTTTAGTGGTTATACAAAATCGCAAAAAGTGTTCCATAAAAACTATGATGAGTCTTGGTTTCAGTACTTGATAGAGACTTGTGATTCTAAGGCAATGATTGTGCATGGAAGTGATTTTTTCGAGATCACGTCAAACGCTTTTTTCTCCTTAATTAATGATACTCATTTTATAGAGGTTTGTGTGAGCTCCAGGAGGGTTAGCAGATCAGACAGGATCCATCCATGTTTGGTAACAGATTAAATAATTTATCTGCAACAGCCTTATTTGAATCTGAGATCCTCAGCACAGGAACTCAGCGCTCTACCACTGAGCTACCCCAATCCATGCTAGGATAATAGTTCTAATCTCGCACATCATAACGCTTTCGAACTAATAACACAAAAAATAACATAACTAGATGGTGTATTTCGCATTAAACGGTCGATGCCTACAATGTCTACTTCACGGTTGAATTAAATAAGAACAGATCTACAAGTTACTCAGATAACAGATGGAATAAAAAATTAGACAGAAACATACTCACATACATGACTAAGTACTATATTTATAGTCTGTGTTTATAGTCTACATATATAGACAATATAACTGATAACAAATATTGATTTATTGCGTAGGAATACATGTTCCTAGCTTTATATAATGATTCATTCCATAGGACAGAGGATACATACAGATTGACTGAAATAGTTTTCGTGAGAAACTACTGGGACAAATCATTTACTGTAGGTGCCAGAAAGGCTTGGAGAGTCTTGGTTTCAGTACTTGGTAGAGACTGCTTCTAAGGCAATGGTTGTGTAGCGAGGTGATTTGTCCGAGAACAAGCTCAACCGTCAGGTCCCTTCAATGAAGAGTATCCATTTATAGAGACTGAGTGAGCCCCAGGAGGGTCTCTAGATCTCACTGGGATTTGTGGCTGTTAACAGATTAATAAATTTATCTGACACATTCAGATTTGAGCTCGTGACCTTCAACAAAGCATCTCAGCGTATATTACAATAGATTTATAGACGTTTACAGGATGGTGAGTTCGCAGTTCTGCAGGTGGTCTTAGGATATTTTAACGGGATTTAAAAATCCTTAGTTATGCCACCCTTCAGAGAGGACGTAAAATGGCGGTAATGAACCTGTGCGGTGTCAGGTACTCGATAAACCTGTTATAAATTATACCTGAATAAGCCACATTTTGATTAGATTTAGCCAAATTTAGATTCCAACTGAAGAAATAGCAGCATAATGATGTTAGTGAGTGAAGTTAAAGTGATGTTAATACATAAAAAAACAAAATTAAATTAAAATAGCATAATCTCTTAAATGAATAATAACAAAGGAACTTACAACCTACAAAGGTTGTAACAAAGTTATAACCTACTACAAAAATTTATTTAGAGGAAGGAACGGATATATAGCAATTTTAATTTATTGCTATTTTCGTCATGTTTGTCAATTTATTGCTATTTTTCTTTGTTTATTAACATTTATATACAAAATTTTACTTTAAGTCAACTTATCAGTAGATCAACTTTACATACCAATAAATAATTTTTCACTCGAACAAAATAGGTTTTAAGATATGAAGGTACAGGCTACTACAGGTTATTATGAAAAGGGAAATGCATCTATCTATAAAATAATCTTTGGTGGGCCATGATAAATATTTGTAACAACAAAGGTTTTCTGTTTCATTGTTATTAGGTGGTATCCAAGTTGGGCAAAACTTAGCTATTATGACTTCACGTGGACGAATTGACCTACGTAACGTCCTGCAAAATTTGATGAACGGGTGGATTAACGAAGGAAAGATGTATGTAAAAGAAGAATACAGTTCCGATACAGGGCATTATTCACAGGTACAATATATCTAATTTTATTTTATTTATTTTAATGAAGGGTCTTGGGTTCACTGCATGGTATAGAATGTACTGCTAAGACAACGGTTGTACAAGGAGAAGATTTGTCCGAAATCACTCTCAAACACCAGATCCCAGTTGTTCAACAGATCCCACAGCGTCCATATGGGGCTGTTAACATATTGCATAATTTATCTTTTACAGCCGGATTTGAACCCGAAATCTTCAGAAAAACAACTCAGCGCTCACACATTGAGCTACCCCACTCTCACATAAAACATAAATTATACTAAATAAAAAAGTATATAGTAAAAAAGACATTAATAACATATATATTATTTATTTACATCAGCTATGGTCACAGATATACTTAGGGAGATCAGATTTTTTCTTGCTATTGTTTGATTTAAATACTTTTTTTTTTGTACAGTTTTTTGAAATATAGTTGTTGTTTAATAATAAAATTGTATAAGTTATATTTTCAATAATTTATTTATTAATTTTTTAAAATACTTTTCTGCTTCCCACATAGCTCAGTCGGTTCAAGATGACAGAATATGATGAAATAAATTTCTTCGTCTAAAATTTCGAATTTAGTTATTTTAGCATATGAAGTATATCCTGCTGTTTATTGGGTATTACTATTTTCTTTTCTATATGTAATTATTTTCTACTTTACTTTAAAAAAAATGTTATTGTTGGCTTTTTAGTTTTATTTTTATTTTTGTTTTATTATAATGAGCCATCTCACTCTGCCTATGACAGAAAAAACGAATAAACAAATTTTTGCTTGAATAGAAATTAATTTCAACATTCGAAAGAGCTATAATATAATTTTTAAAACAGTTGAGAATTTCGGCCAAATTCTGTAATAAACAATAAATTTAATAATAATAAATTAAACCTGTCTTCGAATAAATTGTTTTAGCAACATTTCAAAAATTGTTGTTAGTGATCTTGTATGTGTTTTTTTTGTTAGTTATAATACATGTTATAATATATTAATTAGCTCTTTCGGTATATCATTCACTGTAACAGTCGTTAATAAAAATAACAAATATATAAAAAAATATATTAATTAAAAAATAAAAATAAATAAATAAAATATATTAATAAAAAATATACAAATAAATAAAATATAATCATAAAAATTAATAAAATACATATACAAATAAATAAAATATACGAATAAAAATAAATAGGGAGCGGAGTGGCTCAGTGGAAGAGCTGAGTTGCCATGCCGAAAATCCTGGTTCAATTCCCGCTTCACGCAAGACTTTTATTTAGTCTGCTAGCAGCCGGAGATGGATCATATGGGATCTTGGAACCTCCTGAGACTCACCCAGCGAGGCTACCCAGCCCTCATAAAGAGGCTACCCTAACTAGGGGGGGGGATCTGGCGTTGGAGCGTGATCTAAGACAAATCACCTCCCTGCACAACCGTTATCCATTAAACAGTATAGTATCGTGCAATGAACCCTAGACCCATTCACGGGTAGTAGTGGTACAGGTTTTTTAAATAAAAATAAATACATAATAGATATATACTGTAAATGAGGAGTGCTGCAGAAATCCATTACAGGAAATGTCTGCGTGCGCGCGTGTGTGTATGTTCATCCGTTAATATATTCATTATGGTTCATAAATCATTATATTTAATTTAAAAGATCCAGTTTTCTTCCTATTTCATTTTAAATATATCACACTGTGTATTGTTTAACTATTTTATTGGGTGTTACAGATGATTTGGGGAAATAGTGGTTACGTTGGATGCGGTTATACCGTGTACAAGCAAAGAGGTTTTGAAAACAGACTATTAGTCTGTAATTATTTACCACCGTAAGTATATACTTATATGCCAATATATACAATTATAAATGTATAAATATATAATGTATTTATATGATTAAATCTGTTTAAGTGGTAACTATATCGGAGAACCACCTTATACCTACGGAAGTGTAAATTGCAAAAATCACGGTATATTCAAGTCACCTAACTACAGTAATCTATGTGGTAAGTTAAAATAAAAAATATTCTGTTATTTTTAATTAGGTAAGTTATTTGGTTACATATATTTAGTAGTGATGAACAGAATTTTTTAAGACCTGATAAAGTAAGAAATTTATTTATTTATTACTTAAATAAATAAATTAAATATTCAACATTTTGCCTTTGAATAATTAAAGTTTACTGCTGGTTTATGCCAGGAACATTTACTATTTCCCTGTTTTCGATTATTTTATTCATTCTTAAGCATCAATTCGTCTACTCCCGGTGTTTGACAATGGAGTCTTTTTTTTCTGTAATAACGTTTACATAGTTACCTATTTACTTTATGTTTTCAATAATAATTTATTATTTATTCACTTGAGATTAGTTGTATTATTTTTTTATTATTTAAATATTGGTTTTAGTGCCGGATCAAAACAAAACAAAAGTATGCTGACTGAACAAACCATCGAGTTGAAGATATTTTAATTGTCATTCTCCTTTGTTTATTTATTAATTAATTTATTCACTGTTTGTAATATTTATTTAATTGTAATATAGTTGTAAGTTTGTTTCGCACCTCCAAGTTTTCCTATCATGAAGTATTGTATTTCCTAAGTCTTTTGTGTAATTATATTAAACTATTAAAGTTTTACTTATTAATTTTTAATCATGTTATTTTCCTAATCCAACTATTCTATCTTATACAAATATATACATAAAGACAAGGGGTCACATGTGGTTAGTGTTAGCTTAACAACTCAGCAGCTCATCAAGTGCCCATAGGATTTTTAAAGGGAATTAAAAATCCTTAGTTTGCTGTCCTTTAGAAGGAACTTTTTTTTTAAAAATATTTATTTATTATATATTTTGCTACAATTCACAAATTTACATGCTGTACCAAATAGACCAGTATCGAATTAAAAACAATTGTACAAATTTAAATGTATTTGTGCAGAATCATAATATACAATGAAAGAAAAAATGTTTAAAAAAAACTGTCAGCAAAGAAAAAAAATTCAAATAAAATAAACAAAAATTGTAACTATAAATTCTTAGTAACTTATATACATATATAAAAACAATAACAAAGAAATAAAGAAAATTGGTATCCTACAATAATAAATGTTTTGTTCTTTTGTTTACATATCGCTTTGTACTATTTAGAAGGAACGTAAAATGGCGCTTCCAAGCAAAATATTTGAACATCCAACTGTCCCATCGAGATTGATTATAACTCTCAACTAAAGGGGCCATTCGGTGTATAGTGACAAAGATAACATACTATGCCCGAGATCGCGGGTTCGCAGCCAATCGTTGCATTGGATTTTTTAAAGGAATTAGTTATGCCGTCCTTTCGAAAGGACATAAAATGGGAGTCTCAATTCTGTGCAATTCTAGGCTCTTGTTAAAGATCCATATCTTGGTTTCTACCAGGAAAAACTAAATTTAGGATTCTCACCGTAGCATCGTCCGATTAGCCATAGCCGCATTAAGTGACGTTCGATAAACTATTAATCTTTAAGATTTCCAAGCTTTATATGCAGCTATGACTCCAATTATAAGTATGAGGGATGAAAATTGGATATAATTGGTATTTTTTCCGATCAATTATATCAGGCGTTCCTAATATAACAACACAAATAAAATAAATATAAAATAATATTACTTATCGTAAGTAATTTTGATTCCTTGCTTTGTTCTCTCTACTCTGTTTAGTATAATTTATCTCATCTTCTTTTCTAATAAACTTCTTCTAAACACTTTGTAAATTATTCTGTTGTACAGTTAATTAACTGAGTCGTAAAGACGTCGCTTCTTTTATTGCAGTAATTAACAATCAGTCTTACGTGCTTAACAAAAGGGCATGCAAGTACAAACGCAATCATCGGCATCTGACATCAACTAGGAAAACGTTGAAGAATATCAACGGCTGGGTTTTTTAAATATCTACGATGTACTATTGAATACCTAGTACATACTAGGATAGAAGGAGTGATCCTATAACGAAAGTCATGGGGAATGAAGCTGTAGTAAATTTAATTAGCTTTAGTTTAAGCACAGACCGAGGCCTGTAGGTCGAATAGATTCTGAGTTAGGGCCCTTGGTCCGGCCAGGAGTTTGTGGATTACAAAACATCAAAGACAGTTGCATTTTTGATATGTTGTAAGGGCACGTCTGAGTAATGCAAATCCAGTTTTGCAACCGAAAAAACGGCTGGGAAAATTTTTGGTGGCCAAAAAACCTCGAAATTTTCAGTTTCATTTTCAGTTTTCAGCCTCTATCTCATAACCGGTGCATTTTGATTAAATCCTCTTTAAAGTAGATTAAATTTTCTATAATTTGAGCCCAACCGCAGCTTTGTAACTTTAATCGATCCTGACTTACGTCCCTTTGAAAATTGGCCATTTTCCCCAAAAAATCCAAATTTAAGTTTTTTTCCGACTTTCTTGAGGAAAACCGGCCGAAGGAGTGATTCAACGATGAAAGTCAAGGTAGTAAATTTAATTAGCTTTAATTTAAGCTCAGACTAAGGCCTGTCAGATTCTGAGCTACGCCTCTTTGAAAATTGGTCATTTTTATATATAGACCAAAAACTGAAATAACTCCAAAAATGTCGAGGTTTCTCGGCCACCAAAAGTTTTCCCATCCGTTTTTTCGGTAGCAGACTTTGATTTCCACTAGTCAGACATGCCCTTACAGCGTATCAAAAATTCAGCTCTCTTCAATTTATTGCAACCTTAGGCCCTTTTTTGGTACCTGGCCGCTGGCCTAATAAGGGCTTCAGTGGTAAAGGTTTAATTTTATTTTTTTCTTTTATGTCGGGATGTCCGGTAGCAAAGTGTGCAGCAGCGCTGTCAACTAATCTAAAGGACCCGAGTTCGAAATCAGTCAAGATAAATTATTTATTATATTATTTGCTATGGGTCAATTCTGTGGGATCTGGTAGAGACTCAACTAGTCCCCTAGCCTCTATAAAACCTGAGAGTTGTATGTGATCTTGGTCAAATAACTTTCCTGCACAAACGTTGGCCTAAAAACATTCAGTTTGTATTTGTTTTCTCACCTTTTTTTTTTTTTACGACTTTTAGAGTATAAACTATTACAGAGGAAGTAAATGGCCCGGAGGAAGGTAAACAAAATTAACTAAAGATAGCCTCAAAACTTGACCTCATTATAAACCCTAAAGAATATCTGCCATGTTGACCGAAACGCTGGCTTTCCAATAAACAGTCATCACTTTTTAAGAGAATTTTTTTTTATCTCCGGACCATTTTCTTTCTCATATATATATATATATATATATATATATATATATATATATATATATATATATATATATATATATATAAGGTCAACATTACATTATATATACAATATTATTCAAGATAAAATATAACACGTTAAAATTTTGTAGTGTCCTCGTAAAAGATAATTACGATTACCAACGATTTTTAAACTGATAAATGATATTGATTTTTAAAGTATATATAAGTAAGTATATATAAGTAGTATATATAAGTATGTATAAGTAAGTATATATAAGTAAAGTAAGTATAAGTATTAAAGTGAGTACCCGCCAGCCGTTAAATCTAACGGCCACGCTCTCCAAAATCGCCCTGAAGATGACCTACACTGTAGGTCGAAACGTCGGCACATAATATAAGTTCATCACTTATTCTGTGTTCTTATTGACTGCACCCCCCAACTACCTCCTTTACACACACGATATTAATTTTTATTTTTTCCCACGATTCGTTGATAATATCTTCAAACTCTTTTGATAATATTTCAGTACTCTTATCATAATAATTTTTAAGAATTTCTGAATGTTGGTTCAGGTAACTTTTTCCCATGGAATCAAAAAATAGAACGTAAATTCCTATAAGTAGTGGTACAGTTTTTTTTTACCATTGACACCAAATTTTCATTAAAATATTAAATCTAGCGATATATGGTATTTTTATTTTTCTAGATCACGCTCAACCACCAGAATCCCCCCCTTATTTTGGGCACCCAATTTATTGAGGCTACATTCATATATATATATATATATATATATATATATATATATATATGTGTGTGTGTGTCTGTGTGTATAAAGAAAACTGTGTTACTAGCGCTATACTTGATATAACAGCTGTATAATTAAAAATATAAATATGAGAGTCTACAGTTTTAATATAAAAACCTGTACCACTACAACCCTGATTTGTCCTAGATCACACTCAACTGCCAGATTTCCCCCCGGTATTTTGGGTATCCTATTTTTATAACATTTTATAGAGGCTGGGTGACCCCTAGAAGGGTCCTAGATCCTATATGATCAATCTCCGGCTGCAAACGGACTAAATAAAGGTCTTGCCTGCTGCGGAATTTGAACCAGGATTTCTTCCATAGCAAATCAGTGCTCTACCACTTAGTCATTCCGCTCCACACAGTTTTAATATACGGTTATAAATTGTTTAAATAATATTGTTTGTTGAGAATATTGCAACTAATCTTCTGAAGGATATAAAGAAACACCCTTTATATTTAAAAGGCAGTAAATGGTGTTTCTATTATACACTTAAATATATATATATATATATATATATACACTTTATTGAAATATTACAATATGCGACTTCTAGACAATAAGTAATAGCGCTAAATAGCTATACAACCTATTCAGTTCCTTTTATTTAGAACACAAAGAATTTCAACCTCTTGCTGTCTTTTTAAGATACAATATTAGAATTATACTTCAGTTTTTAATTACTGTTAATAACTTGAGCTCCATGACTCAGTGCCTAACTGAATATCTCTCCTACGACAATAAAATTACCTGTGACGAATGGGTCCAAGATAAAGAAATGACAGGTTTGGAATCCCTATCGGTAAGAGAATGGATAAAGGTTGCTGATATAACTAAAGCACAATAATCTTTTATATTGTTTTGAAATAACTCACGCAATATTTCTGAACATAATGTGTCCTAATTCATTCGGTTAACGAAAGGAGAAATAGATAAGGCATGCATAAATATTAAAGTGTCACCTGCTAGAGACTCCGCTCTGACATTAGATAGCGTCATTCAGAGTTAGGAGATATCAACAGAACTGAAAGTAATTGCTGTATGATTTTCTTACGCTTAACATAACCGTATTATACTTATAATAGGGGAGGAGATATTTCGCTCCTTACGTCGTCTTAAAAAAAACAAAAAAAAAACAAATTTTTCTAATTTGAAAGTTCCATGTGAGTTAAGAGAAACAAATACTAGGTATTGGCAAACAAATGAATTCGGTCATTATTCCGCAGGTTGTCGCTTCGAGTAGAGCCACAAGTAATGTACGTAATTATGGGAAATGTGTAATCATTGTTTCATACTGAAATGAACGTTTCAACAAACATATACCATCTATACTTCAAAATGTTCGTTGAGAATTTTATGTTTTGATGAAATGATTACCAAAACCTACTCATTACCCATAATTACATTTACATTACTTTTCCGTACGAAAATTCACAATAACTTGTATTTCGGTAAATATTAAAAATGAAACGAATAAAATAAAAATAAACCATTAGAACATTTTTAAAAGCTTGATTAGTTTTTATTTTAACTTATGGCTTTATTCCCATAAAACTTCAAGTTCAAGTATGATACTACTCAAAATATGACTTTAATTATAAGACATGTTAGAAATGGAATATAAGAGAGTTTCCTGAATTAAAATGCTGCTACCATTACAATTGCTACTTAAGTCTTAGCTCAAAAATGCCTGATTGCTCTTTTGAATGAGCTATGAATGAAACAAAAAACCTGTACCACTACAACCCGTGAAGGGTCTGGGGTTACATGGTAGAGACAGTACTGTTTCTTGGACAACAGTTGTGCAGGGAGGTGATTAGTCCTAGATCAACCGCCAGATTTTTTCCCTTATTTCGGGTACCCACTTTATAGAGGTTGGATGAGCCCCAGGCGGTCCTGAATCCCATAGGATCCAATCACTGCCCGCTAACAGATTAAATAAAAGTAATGCCAAGAGTAAATTTGATCCCAGGACCTTCGGCGTGGCAACACAGCGCTCTACCACTGAGCTACCCCGCTCCCTATGTATGAAACAAGTTAACCAATGTATGTATGATTACAATAATTTAAATAAATAAAACTCAAATTATATGGAAAAAATGCTACGTTAAACAATCAGTCTTGACATTGTGCTTTGATGATTGCTTACTCACTTCAAATAAAATAAACGTTCATTTGCGACAATTCTAGGAAATTCCTTAAACGACTGAAAACATAATGAGAATAAGATTATCTGTACTGGGTTTTCCAGAAGTTAGGATTATCACCGAAGTCATAACAGCTGAGATTTAGCTGACATAAAAAAAAATGTTTCTCTTTAAACATTACTCAAGCAGATAAATGTATTACACCTGTCTACCTCTGAATTAACAGCTGTTTCGATAACCTTTATCTTTTATCAACAACTTGGTGTTATCAATTATGAATATCACATTATGAGAGAAATATTCGAGATGCCTATTTCTGTGGTATAGATGTAAAAAAAAACCTTAACAATCAAGTTTACGACCCTCATAACTTTTGATATTATTTGATAATGTTTAGGTTGGCATTGGCGGATCCCGGGGGGGAGGAGGGGGGAAGGCACAGGGGCACGTGCCCCAAGACGGTTTTTTGTGTACTGTGGAGAATCCATTATACCTAGTACCTATTTATAGGCAAACTATATGATGATAGTTGTTAAAATAACAGAAATAACACGAATGAAACTATTGTTTACATATTTTAATAAAGCTTGAAAACCTTTCTATAAATAGTACAAGTTTATTTCTAAGTTATCAATTATGAATGTCACATTATGGAGAGCAATGTTCGAAATGTCTACTTCTGTGGTCTAGATGTAAAAAAAACAACCTTAACAATCAACCTGCTTTAATCACCATTTAAATCCTTTACTTCGTGTTTCTTTATATCCTTCAGAAGATTAGTTGCAGTATACTCAACACACAATATTATTTAAACAATTTATAACCGTATACTAAAACTGTGTGGAGTGGAGTGGCTCAGTGGTAGAGCACCGAGTTGCCATACAGGAAATCCTGATTCAAATTCCGCAGCAGGCAAGACTTTTATTTAGTCTGTTTGCAGCCGGAGATGGGTCTTTTAGGATCTAGGACCATTCTAGGGCTCACCCAGCCTCTATAAAATGTTATGAAAATAGGGTGCCCAAAATAAGGGGGGAATCAGGGGAATCTAATTATAAGCGGTTATATCAAGTATAGCGCTCTTATTAGCGACGCAGTTTTCTTTACACTCACTTTTATGTATATACATATATATATATATATATATATATATATATATATATATATATATATATATATATACATATATATATATATATATATATATATATATATATATATAGAGAGAGAGAGAGAGAGAGAGAGAGAGAGAGACTCTATAAAGTTGGTACCCAAAATAAGGGGGGGAAATCTGGCGGTTGAGCGTGATCTTGAACAAATCACCTCCCTGCACAAATGTTGTCTTAAAATAGTATAGTCTCTATCAGGTACTGAACATGAATGACCTTATCGTTTAAATATATAAATATAATGTCACTCTAAGTTTGCAGTCTCCTTAAAATTTCTTTTAACCCTAACGGCAAATCCGATTGAACAGATAGTTTCAAATGGCTTCAATTTGATAATAATACGTTATTTTCTTAAGCTATAACTATTATTTTTATTTTATATTAACGTTATGTAATACATCAGCAGTAGAACAAACCGTTGAACCTTCAAGAGCACGATAATGGCCTTGGGAAGCGGCGAAATCGTTACAGTAATTTTGCGGTTGTGGTTTCCAATCAAAATACGAACATCTGTATGTTTATTATTATAATTTTTTTTGTTCCACGTCCAGGAAGAAGTATTGAGGATAGAATGTTTATGTTTGAGTTTCGTGATCATGTTAGGAGGTCAAATAGTTGCTACATTATAACGAGCATTGTAAATTTTCTTGTCAGTTCTCTGTGTATTTTCTCATTTTACACTACGTTAAATATTGTATATTATTTACAAAGCTTATGGCTATTCCACTGAAGAAATTATGTAATAATGTGACATATTTCCTATAAAAGAATTTAAGGTCAGTTTTCGGTCTCAACTGAAAATGCTTCGTCAACAGCTGCTATTAAAAATAATGCAGTAATTATTAACAATGCAATTAGCAGTATTTAATAACAATGCATAAAGTGTCTTGAGTTCACTACATGATAGAGCCTGTTCTGTTTCTAGAACAACGATTGTGCAGGGAGGTGATTTATCCCAGATCTCACTCAACCCTAAGGGTTTTTCCCCAATGAATGATATCCACTTTACGTGCGCTGAGTGAGCCCCAGAATCACACCGGGTCCAACCACGGCTGTTTTAATAAATTATTTAACAGATTAAATAATTTATCTACCACATCCGAATTTGAAAATGGAATAGCTGCTGCCACTAAGCTACCCTGCTACCTTTTATTTAATTATTTACTGTTATTAAATATTTAGGATTGGTCGGCCCCTTAGATATTTCTACAGCGAGGCTTTAAATTTCGCCTATTTTAATTATTTTTTAAAATTTACTCGATGACCACGTGACCTTCTTTGTTGAACTTTGATTTAAGTACTACCAGTGGGTAGTTTCTCTATTTGTCATTATCTCATTATCACTTATCCTATTTAGTGTTGTATTATTGTAATACAGTTGTAAATATCAATAAATAAATTTTTAAAAAAATTACTCAAACAATTTTTTTATCACACTTGTTACATCGGCTACGATACTTAGGGCCTATACAAAACAGTTTATAATTCATTCAGAATCTGCTAAGAACTTAGGAAAGGGCTCCTTCTGCCAGCTAGGACAATATAATATTCTCTCCTTGCAATGTAATACATTCTAATGCCTCTTTAAATATTGGCACACTCAGCCTAGGAATCGGCTAAAGCCCAGAGACGACGCTCAGCGAAACGCAATCCAACTCTGCCTTATCAACTTGTCTGTGAAGTTGTTGTTTCATACTCGCAATAATATTATAAACTTCAACATGATATCTTGAATATAAAAATAGATTAATATAGATGAAAGACGAAAAAAGTTTTAAAAAAATTACTTTTATAATTTATTTTTATTTATTGTTATTTTGATGGTGATTATTTTTAAATATTTTTATTTTGAGGAGAAAAGATTTGTCCTGGCCGGGATTCGAACCCGGGTCGTCTGCATCTCTAGTGCACTGCTCTAAACCACTGAGCTACCAGGGGTCGTATCCAAGCCAGACAATCTTTTCTCTTCAAAATAAAAATATTCAAAAATAACTTCTATTATGGTGTTATTTTCTAAAATCACTTGATTAAATTTTACTTTTGTGTAAAAACATAATAATTTCTTTTATAATAATTATACAGTTTATAATAAAATTAATATAAAAGACTAAACAATATTCCTAATGTTTTTGCGCTGTTTTAAAAATAAATACGATATCCTCTTCGATTGAAAAATGATTTGGTGAACCATATCTCAGATATAAATCATAGAAGGTAATGCGGAGAGACGAAAACCCGTAAACTTAAGTTATTGTTCTAGATAATTTCTATTGTTACGCTATTTAATGAATAATAAATGTTGCTATGGAAACTAAATGTAAACTGTAGGGTACGGGGCATCGGATTTTTTCTTTGTTTCCGAAAGAATATATTAACTATTTTAGTAATTCCTCCATTCTCTCGTTATTTGCTTACCAAACAACAAACTATTAATCAGTGAAATTAAAGTTTGATATTTACACCAATCTAATTTTAATATTAACGATTTATTTTTCTGCCTTCCATGCGTAGCTTAATTATCTAATAAATAAAGATAAACATGTTCGCTATCATTTTTAAAGTGAAACTTTCATTTCATCGCCCTAAAATTTTTCGCCCATCTATCAGCATGTCGTGTTACAGCTGGAGAAGGGGCAAAGTGAAAGGCGCATGACAGGACTGCCTAGGCCAATATGGCGGGGCCCAGTCAGCTGACCGTGTAGCATTTATATTCTCACTTATTCCTGCAAGTGTTCCGCGGTATTTGGGTGTTTTGATCTGTGTATTAATGTAAATGCATTTATTTACTTTATCGTAAATGTTTTAATGTACATTAACTTTATATAAAATTAAATCAATAAAAACTACTTTTTACTAATAACAAATCTCTTCAAAGGCTATCAAATCCTTTTATCAGTGTGTATTAAATTTTGATATATAATAGTATATTTAATTATTGTTATACTCTAAGGCATAAAAGCTTACAACACCTGTATTATTATTCTAAAGGGACTTGTCCCAGAGTAAATAAAGACATTATAATTATTGTTATTATCTTGTTCTTTTTCTCGGGTTCTACCAGAGAATGGACCAACCTGAACATAAGTCAAGGGTTAGGCTAGAGTTTGTATAATGATAAAATACATCGATGATATATGAAATACATCAATATATAATCATAAACAAACACTTTATTGTGAATATCCCTCTTATATAATATTGCTCTTACTTTTTGATATTCGTTTATCATCTAAATGATTGTATTAATTATGTATTCCGTACTCTAATACGCGAATTAAAATTAAATTTTATAATTGAATATTTTGTCTGCTATTGATTTCCCATTATCATTCTCATTTTTAAATAATTAAGTTAAGATATTAAGAGACCTTACATAAATGTTAAGACCGTGGAAAAATTCCAACGAAAAGCCCTTAGTCTCCAAACTAAAAAAGAAATAGAAATTAATTTCAATAAGTGAATACTTATTTTTTATTTGTGCCGACGATTCCTTAATTTCCTCTCTACATAATACGAGTACTAAGTTTATGTAAAATTCATGGTGACTGTCAAGTCTGCAGATTCTCCTGGGTCTAGCCTTAATAAAGTGGGGAGAAAAAACTTAAATTAGGAGGAAAACCTGGTGGTTGAATGTGATCTCGAGATAATCACGTCATTATACAACCGCTTTATTCGAGACCCTCACTCCCAAATTCTTAGCGCTAGAGCAGGCCATCAGGAGCATGAAAATATATCCTCGAGACACCGTATATAGTAGTCTAATGAAGATCATTGAGTATGCGGATGATGTCAGCAAGAACGGCCACTGCATTGGTCGAAGCCTTAGGAGAATTTAATACAGCAACAAGAGAAATGAGCCCGAGCCTGAATTTACAAAAAAACTAAATACTTTATGACAACAATAAATGAAAGGATGCAGGCGGAGGAAGTGAAAAAAGGCGAATAACCCTTCCCCAATCGCACACACAATTCAAGTATTCAGGAGACATTATCAAAATTGATACCACTACTAGGGCAGATGTGCATGGGAGAATTGCTATAGATGTTATTGTGCCCTTGGAGAACAGAGTGGCTTAGTGGTAGAGCACTGAGTTGCCATGCCGAAAATCCTGCTTCAAATCCCACATTTTGGCAATACTTTTATTTAGTCCGTCAGCAGCTAGATATGGATCAAATGGGATCTAGGACCCTCCTGGGGCTAACCCGGCCTGCATAAAGTAGGTACCTAAAATAAAGGCAAAAATGATCGGTTGAGCGTGATCTAGGACGACAAATCATCTCCCTTCACAACCGTTGTCCATGAAATAGTATAGTCTCTATTATGTGCTGAACCCCAGACTCGTTCAAGGGTTGCAGTGATACAGTTTTATTATTATGCCCTGAGTAAAACCCTTAAGTTGAAGTGTACCTCCAGGAAAGCAAAAATAGCTCTTAACATAAGACAGTTATGTGGCCTACGCGATTGAGACGTGGAAGATATTAAGAAAGATATTTGGCCCATTACAGGAGAATGGACAATGGTGGATAAGGGAAATATAGAACTACAAAACAACCAACATTAACCCTCCATTGTCAATATAATGAAACAGGGAAGGTTAAGATGGCTTGGGCCTGTGGAAAGAATGGAGCTAAGCAGACTGCACAAGAAAATGCTCTGTGGAAGACTAGGAGGAAAGTGCAACGAGAAAGAACACGTCTACGGTGGATCGATGACGTAGAGCAAGATCTGAACAACATGGAAGTGAGAAAGTGGAGAGAGAAGGCGACGGACCGAGAGGTGTGGAGGAGGCTCGTCAGGGAGGCCTTGTAAGTTCTGTTGAGCCGTGCAGTTAGTTAATTAGTATAACAGCACAGTTTTAGTATAACAGTTTCAGAAACTTTATAGTTTTTACTAGGTACTGAAAGAGCTTCGTGGGTCATAGTGGAGCTTTTTTTTAAAATAAACATAATGGAATTCCATGAATATATTCGACTTAGGAATCGTCTCAAAAGGTTGTTAAACAATTGCAGTAACAGTTGGTAACTGATAAAAAGAAAAATGGTGAAATACTGAGAAAATGAAAAATGTCGGTATTAATTATGATTAAATCATTAAGAGATTTGCGCCCTACGGACGAGTAACCCCCTAAGGTGCAACTGGAAAGACAAAATAACCTTGCACAGTTAGGAATTGAGGGAGGCTGAAGGAAAGTGTTGCTTGTCACTGAACCAATATATTTTTGGAAACATATATCATCGTGAAGAACTGTTTTACTTACATAAAGGAGCTTGATCTCTTTCGTTCGAAACAGCCCTCTACAGTCTGACCATAACCAAGTTCGAATTTCTCTAATCACTTAGGTTTAGGCCTGCCTTTCTTAATCTCTCTTCCAGGTCATCCTTCCTTTCTGTGGCAGCAGTACATTATTTTGGAAAAGGGATGCATGCAAAAAGCCCTGGTGTACCAAGACAACAAAATCGACCAATCCAGATACGCTATTGGCGGAGAGGAAGACCGCAATGATATTAGGTTTGGACTACCGCTCGAAGGGAATAAAGTTTTAAGGAACTGGACTATGGAAGTCCACAAAGCATTACTTCGACAAGGAAGAATCTCAGAAGAACTTAGTGCAAAATCTAAGCGAAACCTATTTGGAGGTTGGATAGAAACAAGGTTAGACGAAGAATCCAAAGTGGAGAAAATGAAAGACGACAGACGGTAAATCAGAATTCCATGCGATTTTTTACAGAGAGCTAAGGAGTACCAAAGGAGGTTATAAGCCTTGTTCCAACTTGTGTAAAAGGAAGGGAACGTAGCAGAGAGCTGTAAGTAGACGTTCAGATATTATACAGGAGCTTTTGAACGAAAAATTCCGAAGAAGAACGACTACAGGAAACATAACTCGACCAGGTTTGGAAGAATCAGGTGAGGATGATGTATCATTCCACAAAGGTGGTAGGCGCAGACTCGGGTCTTGGTATGCAGATTAGATGGGAAAGCTCTTTGAAAATAATTTAGACGAAGTCTGAAATGGACTATACCATTAATGAATGATAAATGGACGGAACAGAAGATTCTAAAGTAATCTATAAAAAAGTTAACGAAATCGAATCTTTCAACTGTAGAGAAGTTCAACTTTTGTGGCTTATAAGGAAAGTACAATTATTCTTCTGATAGGCGAATATTAATTAGTAAAAATATGAAGAGAGTGATCCTTCTCGACCTATTTGTTGTCAGGGAGATGTCCCCCAGAATGCTACCATACCTCTTACAAATCTGATCCAAAACCTTCAATAAGTTTTTGTATAGAGGGGGTAGATTTATAATTGTTATTGATGTGGTTCTTTGCTCCGAATCGCAGGGGCTTGAGGAGAAAGACTCAATTTTTTCCATTTACTATCCTGAAATCCTATTAAAAATACAGGATTTTTGATGGTAGGTGTAAGTAACAGCTTTTTAGTGGAGTGTGCGAATAAAATGGGACCAGATTTCAAGATTGTGATGATACTCAATTAACATAAAAACAGACAGAGGCATTCAAGATTGGAATAGGTTATGTACGTTACAACTACATGTGATCTCTTATCACCACATGTGCGAGGTAGGTAGAAGCTCTTTGAGAGAGAGTTAAACCTTGATAATGATATGTATGATTATTGATAAGTAATGATGAAATGCAATCATAAGGATTTAGTGTTTAGATGGAAGGCAGAGAATGGATCATCCGAGAGTGGAGGGGAGGATCATGTGCATGGCCAGTACGGCTTCCTCCAGCGGTCGCTTCGTGATGTACATCTTCATCTTAGGGTTCGTCCTGGCAGCGGCCTCTGCAGAGTGCCAGAACGGGCGCGTCATCAGTGAGTTGCCTTCACATTATTTCATACTCTAATGTTTAGATCGCCAATCATAATAGAAAAGTAGTGTGTTTGATAATAAGTAAGGCAATTGGCATAGTTATAACCACTGTCGGACGATGCTACAAGTGGGAGTCCTAAATGTTGCCTATCCTGCGAAACGGCGATCTTGGGCATAGTAGGTTGTGATGCTAAAACCACATGTGACCCGTTATCAACGATATTTTAAGCTATTGGTAGTTTTATAATAAATATCCGTTTTAAAGAAAAGGTTATTAAGTAAAATAAATTTATGAAATCAATCCCAGAACTGAAAAAGCAGGGTTTTGTAATGAAATATAGCATTAAAATACGTTTTCTACTTGAGAATCGTTTTCAAAAACTGCATACTTAAGATAGTTGTCTAAATTTCTGTATAGATGGAAATCTCTTGGAGATAAGTCTGGCTGATAAGGGGGTGTGAGAGAACTTCGTAACGGAGCTCGTTAAGTTTCTTCACCGTTTGTCGTGACACATGAGGTCTGATTATCGTGTAAGAGCATAAGTCCCTTCCGATTGACCAATGCAGGTTGTTTTGTTGATAAGTTCGCGGATTTGATGGTCCGTTCCCAAACGCGGTGGTAATGCTTGTTGCAGGTTTTGCTATGGGACTGGCTGTGCACGCTGTCTGTGCAATAATAATTAAGAGGAATCATAAATTATAAAAATATCCGTGAAGTATAAAGATCGTAGTTAGTTTTAACCTCGCCCAGTGTTTACCGACTATTGGTATTACATATTCATATTGCAGTGATTTTCAAATTTTTGTTGTATTGGATGATTTGAACGGTAAACAAATAAAATTGTCGTTCGGGACCATGTTCGAAATGGACTCAAAGAATGTTTAATAAATTATATAATTATTATAACCAATAAAACCAATAAATTAATGATAAACCTTTATTGGCATCCAGGATATACCTAATGGACTCTATGAAAAACCTGATTATTAAGTAATTTCCTTGAGTAGTGGAAGAGCCATTATTGCCACAAATGACGTAGGGTTAAAGTACTTTGAACTTCTCCGCTGTTTTGATGTCATTTTCAATTATTACATGATCCCAAGAAGTTTCAAGGTCTCGTGCAAGGTTAAACGGTCATCAGAAAACACAAGTTTTTTTATAAATACACTTACCTTCCTTATTCCTAATTATTATTTAAACCGAAATTTCATTCTTTCTTCATTTTAAAACGTTTATACAATGTGTTGGTGCTTTTGCGAAAGGATTTCTTCAATTATTGTTTTACTGATAATGTATGAAATGTGTAATAAATATCAATATCTTACAATTATATAATTAAGTGGTGAGTAGCTGTGTTAAAGGTCCCGGGTTCAAATCCGGCTATGGAAAATTATTTATTTGCTATCAGGTACGAATAGACATTGCGTGATCTCTAGACCCTTGTGTGGTTCATCAAGCCTCTATTAATGTGGTTCATCAAGCCTCTATTAATTGCGTACCTTAAATGGAGAATGAACCTTGCCATTGAGCTTGATCTTGGACTCCTCACTCCTCTAATGTTGTCCTAGAAACAGTACAGTTTCTTCCTTGTACTGAATCTAAGATGGTATTTTAAAAAAAAATAATAGTTAAAGAAAAATGCTTCTGTCTCAAGTCAGGATAATAAGACTTAGCGATCGCGAATGCTCGAGGCCGATACCACCAATCTTACAAACTTGTGATCACTACCCAAGCCCAAATCCTAAAAAGGTAACTCTTTACGCAATCTTCCCACCTACGTCTCGGTCAACCCCTCAGACGTTTCCCAGTCGGCGGAGCGTTTACTAACATTTTAGGAATTCGTTCGTCGCTAAGCCTAGAAGTCTGGATACATTTTATTAATATAAAAATATTGTTAATGAAAATTAAATGCTGCTTAAAACCGTTTTTTAAAAATTTCTTCTCGTGCAGTTCAGAAACATGGAGTTTCTGAAGAGATGGATTTGGCCTGTCTCAGGCAATAGCTCAATATCTGGAATTATTCTAGAAATATTAATGATATCCAGCCGGAGTCAAAAATTTATCTTTGTATAAGCAGGTGTGTGGACATAAGAATGAAATATATTTTTCCAGATTACAAAACGAATTTCCAAATAACAGAAGTAGTAATGATATATATTGTTAGAAATCTAAATAACAGTATATAATAAATAATAATAAACTTATAAATAATAATATATAAATAATAAACTGAAGAAAACAGTAGGATGGATAGAGGCAGTGAAGGAATATGCCAACAAAATAGATGTTACCGAAGAAATAATACGAAACAAGAACCGCTTCAGACTACTAACATAAAGCGCAACCTAAGATGGAGGCAACCCAAAGCCTCGACCAAAGAGAGTGTGGACAGATGATCGTCGTATTCATAAATAAAAAAACTTCAAAGATAACAGTGAGTGAAAATATATATAAACTGAAGTGAATGCTTTATATGAAATATATAATAATGAAAAAACAAAAACTGTACCTCTACAACCCATTAAATGGTTAAAACTTGGGTTAAATACATGGTTAGACACTCTACTGTTTCTAGGACAATGGTTTTGTAGGGAGGTGATTTGTCCGTGATTATTCTCAACTTCCAGTTTTTCCCGTAGTTTAGGGTACCTACTTTATACAAAGCGGCTGGATGAACCTCAGGAGAATCCATCCGTGGCAATAAACAATTTATAGGCAACCAGCGGATTTGAAAACATGACCCTAAGCATAACAACTGAGCCACGATCTCTATTTACATAATAATTTAACTATAGATTCCAAAATATTCAAAGACACTATTTTTTTTTAGATTAATTTATTGATATTTACAACTATAATAATATTACAACAAGTAAATCTGCTAATATGAACAACATGACATGAAAAAAAACACTTGTGGAGAAACTACCCATCGGTAGCACTCCAATAAAGTCTATAGTAGAAGGTCTCGTGGCCATCTTCTGTTCAGACACCTCGGAGAGTCATCAGGAATATTATGGGAAGTAAGTTGAGAGACTAGCGGATTCAAGTGTGTATGGGGCTTGTCATGGAAGGATAGGTATCTAGTTTGGGCCAAATCAGCAACATATGGGATATTAAGATCATGATGGATGAGTTTGTTTGTGACATAATAAGGAGCATTGAGGATTTTACGAAGGATTTTGGATTGGATAGGAAATGAATTAGATGGTTTAGTAGAGCCCCAAAGCTCCAATAGGTCTGATAACTGTCATGTAAATGGGTCTTTTGTAATTAATTTGGAGATTAGAGCGTTTGTCCAATAAATGTTGAAGTAGGCGAACACGTTGAACAGTTTCTTGTCTTTTCAGTCTTGTATGAGGAGTTTCTTATTTTTATTTTTTTTTTCAAGTAGCGAGTGGTGTGTTGCGCGCAACAGATTTTTTTACACGTTTTATCAATAAAATGTTGATTCAAAATTATACCCCGTTTTTGAAATAATTTATCGACTAGAATAAAGACAAGGTTAGACGTAGAATTGTTCCACTCTACATCAAGCTCTATGACATCATACCCGTTGGCCCATGACCTAGGAACCCTCGACTAATCAACTACCGGGAAACTGAACAGGTATTGCGGATGAGAGGATTAACCACGCATTATTTACAACTACATATTATATACACAACTTTAACTTAACTAATATAAAATCAAGACGGAGTGACTATTTAAAAGAAATAAGATATAAGGTGATAAAATAATTAAAAAAAAAAATTGCACTACATTCTTATGAAGCCTCTTTTATTCAGTACATGGTAGAAACTGTACTGTTTTTTTAAAGTTAGTGTAGTCCTTGTTACCGATAATGTTCTTTGTAAGTTACATGTATCCATACGTAACATTTATATTTTTTCCAATAAATACTATTTTATCCTGATGAAGATTTTTTCAACGTAATGTGTAACAAGTTAAGTTATTATAGGCTCATTGAAATTTAAAATTTTAAAATTAACCAACAGGGCTATAACATCCTTCCATGGCCAAGATCGCGGAGTCGAAGTCCGGCAGGTGGTCTCTAAGGTCATAATGGCCTTTCTGAGGGAGCGTAAAATGGTGATCACCAGTTCGGTATCAGGTACTCGTTTTATTAAATAACCTTTCTCTTGAGATGGGCATTTCATATGAAACTACCCAATGGCTTCAAAGACCATTGATACGGGTCTCCTGTGGTATAGTGGTGAGTGTAACAACATACTATACTCAGGATCGCGGGTTCGCGGGAGGTAAAGAATTCTTAGTTATGCTGTGCTTAGGAGGAGACATAACATGGGGATTCCATGCCTGTGCTGTTTCAGGTACTCCCTAACCTAATTACAACTAGATAGGAAAAATTAAGCATTGTAAAGAGTTAAGGAAAAATTAAAGATTCCGATTGTGGCATAGTCCGAATAGCCATAGCTACATAAAGTGACAATAATTTATAAACGAGCCAAAAGGCATGAATAAACCTCTAAGGAATTTTTATAGGAGTATAATATCTGAAACAAGAAACAGAGATTTAATGGGACGTAGAAATATTAAGACTTATTTATATTGTATTTCTGAAAGCAAAAGCTATAAAATTGGCTATTATCTTCTTTAAAAACAATAAGGTTTTCTAATGAACTAAATAATAAAGGTTTTTATTAAACATTTATGTTTAAAATCGCATTAATTCAATCTGTAACTCAATTCTGAACACATTGCCGCCCGCTTATACCGCCCGTTGTAAATTTCAATACTTAAACTTTTTTTAAATGTTTTTCGAAGGCCTTCCAGTAAAATAATAACTAATCGGTATCTATATACCGCTTCAGAGCTAACTTTTTCTCTCCTAAATAAAAGTATTCACACGGTTTTCAACGTATCCTAATTGTTCGCCTCCTAAACTTAAGATACATTACGTTAAGGGAACATCGCTCTCAAGGAAGTCAATGGATAATTTGTTGCGATTACGAAATAAGAATCTTCATCGAAATAACTAGTTTAGACTATCTTTAATAATCTAAACCAATTACTGCAATTAATGATTGTAAAATAAACGTCTGTCCAAATCAACGTGGCGTATTTGCATTTCCTACTATTTCAACGTTTAGTTTTCCTAACCCCTTACGAATATCAAAAATATCTTAGTTGTATTGTAGAAATGAACTCGAAGAATAATTATTAAAAAAAATTATGCAATTAAGAATTTATATTAACTAACATCAGCAACCGTAACGTAAATATGAATTTCTCAGCTCAACAAATCTCTTGATATTCCACTTTCATAAGGACCCATATCTAGTTTTGGTATAGAAAAGTCAGATAAAAATCGCAACAGATACCCTGTTACCTGAGATGATATATAATTATAATAATAACAGCAATGAGATGATAATAATACTAATTATATAAGAAATTATTGGTATGATAACACGAATGAATGAAGGGTGGGCAAGAGAGTAAAGATATCAGCATTTTCGCTCAACTGGCTGGTTTATTTGCTAACCTTAAGATGTGTCAGGTACCCACTTTATAGAGGCTAAGTGAGCCTCAGGTATATTTCCAAACCCAGTATTAATTAATTATTACATGTAATGTTTGTAATGAATTTATTGAAAAGGATTACTTAGTATAACGGTTTCACTTGTCGTACGGCAGCAGCGAGAAGTGAACTAGGTTACTTGATTTGTTTTGTTCAGCGAAAATATAGTAGATTTTCCGAGTAACAAACGCGTGAAAAAGCATACAAACATTGCCCCCGTGGGTGGTTTCACCCCCTTAGGAGTAGAATTTCGGAAAATCCTATCTTATCGGATGTCTACGGCATACAAAGAACACACCCTCTAAGTTTCAGGTCTCTACGATCAGCGGTTCAGGCTGTGCGTTGATCCCTCAATCATTCAGGACAAAGCATTTTATATATATGTAGTAAATAATAATATATATATTTCAATCATTTTCCCCATCCTGAAATTGATCGTTATCAACGTGATAACATCCATGATTCAACACTTGCTTTTCTTTCACTCATCATTTTTTATCCTATGATTCAGAGGAAATGGTCTTGTTTAAGGAAATTATTTATCACTTTTGGTATCAATGCAGGTTCATTGTTGGTAGCTTTCTTGGAAACTGTGAAAACTTCCTTCTATAATTCACGTACGTGAATTCGTTTCCGTATATGTATAATTTATGCAGAAACAAACCACTGAATATGCTAAGTTTACTTTCGAATAAATAAATATTAAATCGAATATATATATATATATATATATATATTCCTAATATTTATTTTTATTTATTGTTCTTTTGACTGTGATCATTTTTAAATATTTTTATTTTAAAGAGAAAAGATTTGTCTTGGCTGGGATTCGAACTCGCATCGTCCGCATTTCTAGCGCGGTGCTCTAACCATCTGAGCTACGAAGGCTCGTAACCAAGCCAGACAAATCTTGAAATATAATATATGTTTATTTCAAATTCTTTTAATCGAAGAAATCTGACAATGTAAAAAAAAAAAAAAAACACAAGAGCGATAAGGTTTTTATACGAATGAATATTACTAGACCATTTTTATTACAATTGCAAATTTATTTTAGAATCAATTACTATTATTACTTTAAGCATGATAAAGTAAGAGATATTGCGCATACTTTAATACAAACATAACCTGTACCACTACAATCCATGAAGAATCAGTACCATATTGTGGAGTAGTAGTGTGCGATTATTAACCATTGTGAGTAAAAAGGCTGAACATATTTACCTATATAAAAAAATAATAAATAAAATAGCTTCAATATAATATATATATATATATATATATATATATATATATATATATATATATATATATATATATTTATATCAACCACTCAAACACGGAAATTTCAGTTTTCATGCTTTATTGTTAAATAATTATTAAATGACCTCATAAGAAACTACTGGTTTATTGAAGAAGAAAAAAAGTGTGCATAGGGTTTGGCTTCTGGGTTCAGTACATACTAGAGACTGTACTGTTTCTAAAAGAGAGGTTGCGGAGAAGGTAATTTGTCCGAGAACAATCAATATGAGGTACCTAATTATATTATATTAGGCTGAATGAGCCTCAGGGGGGTCTTCAGATACCATAGGGTCCATCCGCAGCTGTTAACAGATTAAAATAATCTATCTTCCACAAATGGATTTGAACCTGAATGGATACTTAACTTTATATTTATAAAACTCCTCCGAGGCTTCTGAAAAGAAGATGGCCTCGTGACCATCTAAGTTGAACTTTTTATTTGAGAACTACCACTGGGTAGTTTCTCTACGTACTCTACAGTAGTTAATCTACTATATTTTCGCTGAACAAAACTAGCCAAGTAGCATAGTTCTCTTCTCGCTGCTGCCGTACGACAAGTGAAACCGTTATACTAAGTAATCCTTTTCAATAAATTCAATAACATTACATACAAATCCTTTACTGACCCGAACAACAGTACACTTCAGTCCATCCCGTTTGTTAATCAGTGTCAATGTATGTTTCACAGCTGTGATGATCCGTCTGTGATGAAATTTGATATGGATAATCTCAAGCCTGGGGATGGGCATTGGCTACTTTTTATCAACACACCACACAGGCGAAGTACGGAATATAAAACTGTAACCTGATTGACTATCGCACCCAGCGGTCAACGCACAGCAGAAACCACTGAAATTCGCAGATAGGTTCTTTGTATAGTTTAAATGAGCACTAAGAAAGAAATTTGGACAATTCCACCCCAAGGGTTTCCCTCTTAATATAATAGGGGTTCAAAGATTGTATGGAATCCGTCAGTTTTAAAGTTAGACATCTGAAATTTCGGATGTACGAGTAACTTATAGTTAAAAAATAAATAATCATTTACTTAAAATGATCTGCCACGAAACTTTATGTGGCAGACCAAATTTCACGCGAACGAAATCGTGGGCAAAAGCTAATATACCATGTAAATGTAGAATAATTTTAATGTCAGACACTCATTTTGATAAGGGAAAATATTATATTTTCCTATGTATGATGGAGTAACTATGTGCAGAGAAGTATATAGCACCCTCTAAATGTTTCAATACTAACTATTGGGCATTTAGGTGAGTTTTCCTCAGTGCGATCATAAGATTAAAGTTTAGCGATATCGTCTGATTCTCAACGAGCGATATTTCTCTGGAGCTCAGAGAGACCATCATTGTTGTTAAGGTCGTTAAAAACATTGTTTTTTGTACTTCTTGAATAGTCGTTAGCGGTATAAACGTCAGTCGTAAACGATGTTTTCTTTAGTTGTCCGCGAGTGGGATAAAAATGCTCAGTTCTTATCTTTGATATATTTTTGTATGTTTTGTGAACACATTTTCCGTTTGGGTTCACTGTTCGTGGGAGCTAAAATAACAAAAAAATGTCTCACGTTTCAAATCCTTCAAAATTAGTGTAATCACGAGTTACTTGTAGTTGTCTCTGGTCGGATTGTGTATGTTGTTCAAGATAAGAAGATAGGGTTTCAGCAATAAAAACCTAGTTAAGTATGTTATGAAAAGAGGCTAGGCTCAGTGTGTAGAGTGCTGAGTTGCTGGACTGTTAGCAGTCAGTATGGGCCGTGTGGATCTGGAGACCTACTGCGGCTCACCCAGCCTTTATAAAGAGGCTACCCCTGATATTTGGTGCTTGAGTGTGATCTCGGCCGAATCATATCCCTGCACACCTATATCTAGAAATAGTACAGTCTCTACTATGGACTGAACCCATGATCCTTTAGGGGTTTCAGTTGCACAGAGTTTTATTTGTTTTTTACCAAGTTGGAATATGGAACAATGAGTAATACGCCGTCAAATAATAGCCCTCGGTTCGAAACCGGCTATTGAAAATAAATTATTTATTCTATAATTAGTCGTGGGCCAATCATGTGGGCTCTAAAGACCCTATTGGACTCACCCAACACAATAAAAGGAAAAATCTGACGGATGAACGCGATCTTGGCAAAATAACTTCCCTGCACAACCGTTGTCCTCTTAGTTTTTATATATTTTCTCGCCCTTTTTTAATACTTTTAAAGTATTAAAGTGTATTAAAATTGTAGTGTGCATGTAAGAACATAATTGCAATTACCACCGATCAAGGGCGGATCCAGGATTTTTTTCTGGGGGGCACAACGCCATCGGGCAAAAAAATCAACAATAACTTAGAAATACACTAGTAGTCTTTAAAATTAATAATTAATAAATTTAATAATTAATTAATAAATTATTTAATCTTTAAAATATCTAAATAATAGTTTCACTCATGTTATTTCTGTTATTTTAACAACTATTATCACTTGATTTGCTTATAATGGATTCTCCACAGTACACAAAACACCGTCTGGAGGGCACGTGCCCCCCATCCTGGATCCGCCTATGTCACCGATTTTTAAAAAGACTAAATCTGGCTGCAAAAATATTAATTTAATTTTTTTTACACGATCTGTTAATAATATCTTAAAACTCTTGGACAGAATTTTTAAAGGAATTTTGTAATCCCTGTTCAGATAAAATGTATATAATAAACTATGTAAGTATTGCTAAAAGTGAATCTTAAGTATCTTGGTATCTTGATCCAGAACTTACACTAGGGCTTTCCCAGAGACAATTAATAATAATAATAATAATAAATTCTTTATTTATTCTGGGACAAGTCCCTTTAGATTAACATAATTGTACATTATTGTGGGCTTTAGAGCCTTAGAGTACAAAGAAAAAAAAAACAAGCAGATAAGTCAATCTATAAAGCTGATTAAATAATAATAAATAAATAAAAAAATAACTTCTTATGATAATGAAATAGAACCTAAATAAAATTAAAATAATTACTAGAAAGAACTTTTCACACACAAAAAAATAAAAATGAATAAACAATATAAACAATATTCTGTTGATAATTTTATGTATGCTCTTCGGGGAACTGGAGGGATAGGAAGTAATCAAATAAGCGGGATTTGAAGGTAGGAAGGGTTTTGGAACAGCGAATGGAAAAAGGAATAGAATTCCACAGGGAACAGGACCTAATCAGGAACGATCTGTCAAAAGCAGAGGTTTGATGGGCCTCTATATTCAAATCGGAAGGGTGTGAACGGGTATCACGGGAATGGATGGAGGATTTAAATTTGAGGAGCTCATAGATGTAAAATGGACGGCGGGATTGGATAACTTGATAGAGGAAGGATGCAAGGAAATATTTACGGCGATAGGAAGGATACAACCACCTCAACTCTTCATAAAATCGGGAGACAGGGGCGTCCCTGTTACAGGTATCAGTTTCGCAGTTCCCGCTACGAGTTAAGTCAAAATCAGCTTTTAATTTTAATTCGTTTCCTTTTTAATAATAAGTCTCGAAAATAAAAATAATTTTAACATTCACTCTATATTGTCGCTATTACTGACTGGTTAGATCAAAGAAACTACTGGCACATACTAGTTTAGGATCCATGGTCCATTTTTGCACTTGATTACTATCAAGCTGAATCTTCGTGAATGGCTTCATTTCGACGAGACGCCCAAAAATTTCCTGTGCGAAAATTCTCGATTGTGGTAGCTAACAGAGGTAGCAAGGATAAAATATGTCGATTTGATGATTCTCAAAAGTTTAATACTAACTGTTTTTTTTTTGTTAAATCTCAAGATAGTGATGTCGAACAATATCTTTCGACACACCACACTCCATGACAAGTTCGCGAATACTTGTGGACGGATTTGACTCAACAGCTTCCTTCAGAACCTCACCAATATCCATTAATGGTCGCCCAGGGCCCTTCTTCCATTTCAACGTCGTATCTCCACTGCTAAATTTTTCAGACCATCGCAGCGCAGTGCGCTAGTCAAGGACACCTTCCCCTTCATATTTAATAATTTCACGAGTTGATTCAGCAGCTGTGAATTTTCGTTTCCAGTAATGTCTTAAAATTACGAGAATTTCGTAGGACACTGTCATGTTTCTTCTTTGAAATAAATAACTAAACTGAGGATTTTTTTTTAAGAATCAAGTGTTAGAAACAAGCTTAGAGCATGCTCTAAAGGGATTATTAAATGTTGGTAAATATTAAATAGCATTAGAATATTTACAGACTTTTGAACGCAGGAATTTGATAAAACGGTCATTTTTTTTTTATAAACCCTATTATAATTTAACAGTCACGTTGTCCTACATATTGTGTGGTACGTTATCCCGGTTCTACACTCAGAAATTGTTAATACCACAAGACCATTTTTCTCATTACTAACTGTAGGATAAAAATATTACATGAAAGGTTAGTGTTTTACTTTTATGTTACTACTTTTGAGCGTAGGACCGAGATAACATACCACGCAATTCGTAGGACAATATGACAGTTAAATTATTGAATATTAACTAAGTAAAAAAAAGAATCAACTGGTTAGTAATCATTTTTGATGACCTCGTTATCGATACATGTTGGAAGGAGGGGACTCTTTGATCAAACCATACACATTGAATGAAAAATAGTTTTTCAAATAATTTAGATAATTATTTTGAGATTTAACAAAAAAAAATCCCAGCTAGTAATAATTTTTTGAGAATCATCAAATCGACATATTTTATGCAACTACCTGTTAGCTGTTAGCTACGACAATCGAGAATTTTCGCACAGGAAATTGTTGGGCGTCTTATCGAAACGAAGCTATTCACGAAGATTCAGCTTGATAGTAACCAAGTGCAAAAATGGACCATGGATCCTAGACTATACTGTTTATGTTACGTCGTCTTCCATACTTCAAAATGTTTCTTGAAACGTTCATTTCACGATGAATTGATTACCAAAATACTCGCATTTCCCATACTTACGCCCTTTTTTTTTCATATGTACTAAAACTCATGATTATTTATATTTTAGAGAATATTAAAATAAATGAATGAAAAGTTAAAACTAGTTGTAAAGCGATAACCAGCGGAACTGTTAATTACAAATAGCTTGTGATTACGCTAATTTCGAAGGATTTGAAACGTGAAACTTTTTTTTTCATAGAATCTAAAATTAGAACGTGAATTCCCTTATTACAGGGGCCTTACAGATGTAAAACTGACTTGTATAGTTACATTATTACTCCTATTAAAACCGCATAATGACATTCGTTGATTGTCTTAACGTAGCATAATTATTTTTTAATTTCCTAAGAGAACTTCCTTTTAAGAACAGGTTAAGTCCAGTAATAACCCCTTTACTCTGTGCGTCGAAATAATCCCCAGAGATGTCCGAAGATAGACAGAACAAGGAAGCGAAGTAAGAACGAAGTGATACAAAAGAAAAACATCACGAAAATACTAGGCTTCCATCGTAGATACTTACAGTTACAACTCGTGTTGTTATTTTTTACAATCCAAGGATATTCCGAAGGACGATTCCGCAAACTGAAAATCATAGAACGCTTATTATTTAATCTCATATGATAATTATTACACCATACCCTCGCGAGGAATGCTACGCTAACACAAAGTTCTTATTTAGATATTTACAGATAAGTGAAGAAAACAGAAAAAACTGGTGGCTCCCTCATTCTGCATTCTGTAATAACCGTGAATAGATGGTTATATATAACTTTACTTTATCTATTTCTTGATGGTATATATTTATAACTATATAAAATGGAAGGTAGCTGAGTGTATAGTGCTGAGTTGCTATGCCGAAGGTTCCAAATTCAAATCTGTTTTAGTAAATAAATCATTTAATATGCCCATCTATGGGATCTGTAAGTCCCACTGGGGCTCACACAGCCCCTGTAAAGAGGGTACCGTTTATTAGGGGAAAAACCTGGCGGTTGAAAGTTATCTTGGACAAATCACTTACCTGCATTTTGTTAGAAACGGTACAGTCTCTACCATGTACTACACCCAAGATACTTCAGAGGTTGTGGTGGTATAGGTTATATATATATATATATATATATATATATATAAAATGGAAGGTAGCTGAGTGCCGAGTATATATACAGTCGTGGACATAGAAATCTCATCACCTATTATTGTTACCTTTTTGATCCTAAAGGTGTAAACAAGCAGAAGTGTATTTGTTTATATACTAGTATTAGAGTGAGATGGAATCAGTGGCTCATAGTTTAGTTGTGCCCTATAGAGTATACAATATTAAGCACGCATTTCTTATTATTATGTCAAATAAGATATAATAATCTCAATAATAAGACTGAGTTTCAAACAAATGTCTAAATGAGGAAAAAGGTTAAAATAGTGACTTTTGCTGAAGCTGGACTTTCTTCACGTGAGATACTTAGCAAGGAAGGTGAGATGCAACCAATCCACTGTGGTAAGAATAATAAAAAAAAAATATTTCCCAGGGATCTACCGAGTAAAAAAAAGAGACTGGAATGAAAAAGACAGATGACAGATGGGCGTTTAGATCGCATGATGATGAGATTATTCTTAAAAAATCGCTTCAAACCTGCTAAAGAAATATCTAGAGATCTAGTAGATAGTAATTTAGCAGAAGTAAGTCGAGAGAAACAGTTGGGAGAAGATTAAGAGAAAAAGGTTTATGAGCAAGAAAACCATTTGTTCTTAAAAAAAAAAAAAAATGAAACAATCTCGCCTAAATTGGGCGCAGAATTTAAAAAATTGGACATCTGATGACTGGATGAAAGTGATGTTTTCAGATGAGAGTAAATTCAATATCTTATCTTCAGTTCTGGCGGTGCTCCATGCGTCGGCCAAATGAAAGATTTGACGAATCCTGTACTATAAGAACAGTGAAACATCCGGCAAGTGTTATGGCCTGGGGATGTTTTTCCTACTTTGGAATTGGAAAAATAAACTTCATAGATGGGACGGTTAATGCAGTTAATATTAAAAAAATTTGGAAGAGAGTTTGATTCCCTCTATGAATTCCCATCTTACACTGCGGAGACTTCATTTTTCAAGATGATTCTGCTCCATGCCATAGAGCCAAATAGGTAAGTTAACTATTTATTTATTTAAAAAAATGTATTAGCTGTAAGATACATTATTTTTTATTGCCTTTACCATTGTTTTTTTAGATAGGTTAAGCAGTTTCTAACAGAAAACGAGATTTTCACGCTGCCATGGCCAGGCAATAGCCCTGTTTTAAATCCTATAGAAAACTTTTGGATGAACATGAAAAAACAAATTAATATTGCAAAGCCTAAGAAAAAAGATAAACTATAACAGGCAATAGAAAAGGTGCGGAATGAGGAGATTAGTTACGAAATCATGAAGAATCAGATCGACTCGATGCCAAACAGGATTGTCTCAGTTTTCAGGGCTAATGGCTGTTCAACAAAATACTAGTTTATATTAATATTTCAATAAATATATTTTTAATCTTTTAGTACAATTTTTCCCAATAAATTCATATGAATACGTAAAAAACAATGTTTTTCTTAAATTCCTCGTTAACACTAAAAATTGTATTTATCATTTTATGAATATTATTTATTTTTTGTTTGGGTTTTAACCATTTTTCACGTATAAGAACATACTCTTTTCCTTTGCAAAGCATTTTTAAATTATCAAAAGGTAAGAACAACATTGGATTAAGGAGATCCTCCACTATTTTTAAGTGATGTAATTTCTACGACCACTACTGTATGTATAATATATTTATTGTATTATTAAACACACACATATGTATAAATGTGTGTATGTGTGTTGAATAATATTAGTTGAGCTTATATATATGAGGAAAGTGACGTTAAATGAATAAAAAACAATTGTTAATTAATGAAAGTCTATTATGTAATTAATGAAAGGAATCGTCAAAAATTTCAGATTGAGATCATGAGGAAATCAACCGTTGTGACCAGAAGAAATTACAATTTTATTTCAATATAAAGACGGCGAATAGAGTAGAACCTTCTCGACCAGAGGCAATAATAATAATGTCTAGTTGTCATAAATTGAAAAATTAAAGTATTTATGCTATCATCAGAGTAAATTATTAAAACCAAAGGTTCATTGACTTACTACAAGGTGGAAAGACTATACTTCACAATCAAAAGTTTAAAAAAATTTAAACAATGTTGTTTTAAAATATTACTACTAAGAGCCCTTATGCTATTAAATTATTAAATTCAATGATTTGTCTCATGATGTTTTCATGTAACTTTATAATAAATTAGCCTATAACTTCAATCTAACCATAAACAACATATAAAATATAAATATAATCACTTCTGTTTTGTATTTCAATTGTAATGTAGCACATTGCATAAATATTAAGTTAAATAAATGTTAATGTTTTATTCTTGACAAATTTCTGGATAAGCAAGGTTCTATAACCTAAATGTCTATAGTCATAAAATTGGAATTTATTTTATAAGAATCACTATAAAAAGTGGTTCAAAAATCATCATTAAAAAGTCTTTTTAATCAGAAAACATATTTCCTCTATTCTATTTTAGCAAATATTTTCAACTATTCAGCGTTTTAGATTCTTTTGAGTTAATTAACTCATAAACTTACTCCAATATGTAATTTGTAATTTGTCTACGTATGCTTCTAAATATTTTAGACTGAAAATTACGTACACACGATTGGGGTTCTTGCCTTACCATGGCAATAAGTATTCTTTTATTGAGGTATATTTGTTTTAATTTTATTATTATTTATTTTTTTTTAAAACATTTCCTAAATGACTATGCTTACATAAATTAAAATGAGCTATTTACTTTTACAGTGAGTGGATATTTAAACTGCACACAAAAGCAGTTGATTGTTGATACTCACAATGAAATGAGACAGAAAGTGGCATCAGGTAAGGTGCCGACTCAACCATTAGCGAAGAACATGGTAGAGTTGGTAAGATTGTTTTTGTTATTAATAAATTATATATAATATATAAATTATTTCAGTATAGCTATTCTATTTTCGATAATAAGAGGACATTTCAGTTAGCAAAGGGGCTTAATTTCATTTTAGCTGCAGGGTGAAAAAGAAATTATGAATAACCTTCTAATTACTCTTAATATATTACATCTGAAAACAAACTAATAATAAGAAAAGATTAAATATTTCACCACTTCTAGTCATTTACTCCTTGAAAATCCATTATATCCTTAATAATGCTACTGGAGTTGATTTACTAATTAAAAAGAGAAATTTTTACTTTATACTTGTGCATGAAAAAATAACTGTCATTAGAAACATTTTCAATAACAAGGAGAATACACTATATTTTATTTATAAAATAAAGTAAAAAATCCTTAAGCCATCCTTCGGAAGGGACGTTAAACGGGGGTTCCGAGTCTGTACGATATCAGGCACTCATTAAAAATCACTATCCTAATTAAACCTGGATAGGCAAAATTTAGAGCACCCACTGTAGCATCGTCCGATTAGCCATAGACCTCTACCATTGTGACCTCTATCCAGACCACTTTCTTCCACATATATTATCAAGGTCAACAATTATCATTCAATATAAATAATTTATCTGTCACAGCCGGATTTTAACCCATTTGGCACAGCAACTCAGCACTCCCAATTAGCTACCCCTCCCTCAAATGTATGAGGTTAGTGAACTTAAATCTGTAATTTTGCAAATCCAATATAGTGTCAGTTTCTGATATTCCTTAATCAGATTTTAAAAATGCAGAACATTGGATAAATTTTAATTACATTTTTGCTATTAAATAATACTATAAACACTATTAAAACCATAAATCTAGATTTTGAAATAATAGTGGTTATAAAGATCTGATGCATCCTAATAATCGCTTGTTTTAGTAAATATCTATTCTAAACAAACATTGAATTTTAGGAGGAAGGTGACAAATGCAGAATTACTGAAATAGCTCCAATACAGATATGATTTTAAACCATTATCTTTCCATTACCTAATACTTAAATAACACAGCAGAAAATATCTACTTCTTTTAATTTGATAAAAGAAAGTTTATACTAGTGCAGCACATTTTTTTTCTAATTTATTTTTTTACATTTAATTTCTAAGATATTTTTATTCATGGATGTTTTCTAAATCCCTAAAATCTTGAAAAAAAGTTAATCAAAACTACTGTTTTGAGTTTCATAAACCTTCTTTTACAGAGGTGGAGTGAAGCATTATCGAAGAAAGCGCAACAATGGGCAGATGGATGTGTATTTATACACGATCCTGATCTAATGTTAGGTAACATTTTTTTTCAAAGTAATCTTTTTAAGTGATATAGCAGTTAATTATTGATTGATAATTGGCAATTTTTGATAAAAATTTGTTTATATTTTTAAAATAATTTTGCTATTGACTATTCTGATGATAAAAATTTATAAATGAATATATTGAACAGGTGGACAACATATCGGCCAAAACTTAGCTCAAGAATCCAGTTCTAAAGATGTCCTGAGTGTACCAGACTTAAGAGGAATGATGAATAGTTGGTTTAGTGAAGTTTATAAATTTGGCTATAATGGGACATTTACCTTTGACTCCGGACATTATTCTCAAGTATGTACATTTTTGTATGACAAATGTGTATATATATATATATATATATATATATATATATATATATATATATATATATATATATATATATATATATATATATATCTACAGCCCCGGCGAATAAGTCTAATTTTATCCAAAGTGAGTTTCTAGTACTTAAGTTAGCAGAATCGAGTTATTTTCGTAGTGAATAAGGGGCTTAGTAAGGCATTGGCTTGAAAAGGAATTATTATTTATATTACAACTCCATTTCAAACCAAAAACTACGAGAATGATACGATTCCGTTCATTTCCGAAATGTTGGCTTTAAAATAAATAGTTCTCCTGATTAAGGAGAATTTTTTCTGAACTCCAACAGGGCGATTTTCTTCCTCTTTGAAGAATAATATTTGTCAGATAAAATTTTAGTTTATAAGAGCTGTTCTATGTTGTTCTATAACAATACAATCCTTTTACTTATATACTTCCTTGTTTCCCTTCCATACAATTTTTACTTAGAAAATATAATACAAATAAATGAACTACTTTATTGTTAACAAAGTTTACTAATGTCTTTTTTATTTTCTAGGTAATCTGGGGAACGACTAAGTACGTGGGCTGTGGAATAATTTATTACTTCAAAGCCAACGAGTATTACAGCTACTTTGTTTGTGATTATTTACCACCGTAAGTAATAATTAGTATATTTTAATACAAACATATCATTTAATTATCTGAGCAGTTTAAAAAAAATCAAAGAATGCGTATACTTATACAATATTTATACTTCAGTTATAATAATCCTTGGTTATGCTGTCCTTTGGAAGGGAATTAAAAAGGGGGTTCTGAGCCTCTAAGGTATCAGGAATTTGTCAAAGATCCATATCCTGATTATATACCTGTATGGGCAAAATTTAGGAATCCACTATAGCAATGCCCGATAAGCTATAGCAGCTTAAATGAACAATCAAACGAGCTTTTAGTGTTGCAGCCTACTAGATGAAAAATAAGCTTAATTAAAAATACTTTTTAGAGGAAACTGGATTGGCTTAAAGCCATATGAATATGGACCGAGGGATTGTGAAGCCCACCATCTTGTTAATTCCAAAAAATATCCTGATCTGTGTGGTAAGTGTAAAGTTTTGCTTATTACACATTCTACTGTATTTGAAATTTACATATTACATAGTGAGTATAATACATTACATTAAAATAAAAAAAAAAAAAAAACTAGATGCCTAGAAGTTGTGACACCTGTATATGTTAGTACTATTATCTTAAATGACTAAGTCATTGTACATAGCCAATTTGATATATGTTACGGTTATCTTACATATAGCAACAACATAAGAAGTATTAAAAACCTTATAAAATATTGTAGTTAAAGTACAATGGATTAAAGAATTTTTAATGCCTTTTATTAGTTTAAAAAAACTGTATCAACATTTGGTTGGATGAATTATTATATATATATATATATATACTTACTCATACTTACTCATAAATATTAAAATGGATCATCATGGGAAGCAAATACATTTCATGGACCAGTAATTTTTTAGCACTAATTTACAGGCTGGGAGGTTTCTATATTCACACTTCCAGCTGGAAGCCTCAAGGGAGATTTTTGAAAGAAAGTCACAAATAAAATATGCCCCAATTGCCATTTTTATAATTTCTATCAACAAATATTTGTTATTATTAAAAAATAAATTACTGGCTAACTATGATAAACTGAGGCCTTCTCAGCTCATAGTTATCTTCTTATTACATTTGGTATGATATCAATTTACAGTTAAAAAATTGGTGTTTTATATAAACAAAATATAGCATAGAACAACAAAAAATAATTTCTCCTTCTATAAGAACCAGTGGCATAAGTCAAAGATGATTATGTCTAGGTGAACGTTCACAAATAGAATAAAAAAATTATTTTTGTGGAATAAAGTGGTCCAGGTAGAGGTCACAATAAATTTCTCATAGAATTGGAGAAAAACTTTATTGATTAGCCAACGCTTCGACCTACTTTGTAGGTCTTCTTCAGGGCTATATGCAAAATATAGACAATTAAGAATAAAATTGGTACAAATATATTAAAACATAGTAAATATAAATAAACAAAAGTAAGGTGAATGCAGGCAATAAAAATGATAAAGATGCATAGAAAGGTAAATATGAAGGTTAAAATGTTAAAATGAGTGTATACTATAAATGAGTTTATTAAGTTACAAGTTTTTCTCCAATTCTACGAGAAATTCATTGTGACCTCTACCCGGACCACTTTCTTCCACATATATTATCAAGGTCAACAATTATCATTCAATAAAAATTATTTTGTTTCAAATTCTTGTTTAGTATTTATATTATTTATTTTTTATTTTCAGCGATTGATGATACAATAGTAAAAGTACCATGCCCATGAAATGTGTAATATGTTACAAGAACTGAGCACAGTGTAAAATAAATATCAGATTTAATAGATTTGATTTTCAATACTTGTTGTACTGACATTACTTAAAATGTAGTGTTATTTAATTTAAGCATATATTTTAAATTAAACATATATTTTTGTAGGCAATACATAGCAGTTTTATTTCATCATTCCTAGACAACTATTATTATTGCCAACAATATGTTTATTCCATTTATAGTATACTAGCTTAGGCCACGGCTCCGCTCGCATAGAATTTGGTCTGCCACATAAAGTTTCGTGACAGATCATTTTAAATAAATAATTTAATTATTTTTTAAAAATATAAGTTACCCCTACATCCAAAATTTCAGATGTCTAACTTCAAAACTGACGGATTCTATATATCCTTTGAACCCCTATTACATTAAATGGGAAACCATTGGAGTGGAAATATTCAAATTTCTTTCTTAAACTGAAAATGAACCTATCTACAAATTTCTAGTTCCTGATTTGCCTTTAATTATGTACTATACCCTTTGTCCAAATGTATTTGGAGAACTGGCACTTGCCAGATTCTCCACTCACGACCTGTGTGTGTGTGAAGCATCCTTAACCAGCTTCCATTGGCGTTTAATGCCAGTGACGTGGCTGGGAAAGGGGGCTGGGGTCCCCCGGACTCCTGCTTTGCCCTCATTCATGAGGAAAATATTCAGTTCGGGGACCCCAGGCAAGTTGTAAATAGAGTACGAGTGTGTACAGTATATTTCTTTCATGTTTTATTTATTATTATTATATTTTTCTATTATATATATATATTTTTTTTACTTTACTTTTGTATATATTTTTTTCGCTTGTATATATTTATTTATTCATTTATTTCGTTTATATCATTGATTTTTTATGGAATGATTGAAAGCTACATAGCACCATTATTTATTGCCCACAACAGGCAGATTGTAATGCTTCAATAAAGTGTTTTCTTCTCTCTCTCCAAAAAAAAATTATGTACTATAAAGGGGAGGGGGGCCTTGCTGTAGCCAATGATGTACAACGTATTTTACTCAATAAGTTTCATTCAAATCCGTTCAGTAATTTTTGCGTAAAAAAGAGAGAAACATACAAACATTCACATTTATAATATTAGTAAGATTTGTAGGATATCTAAACAAATAGTTTCACGCATTTTCTTTCTTTTATTTTAACAACTATGATCATGTGATTTGCCTTTAATTATGTACTATAATGGATTCTCCACAGTTCCTAAAAACTGTCGAGGGGCACGTGTCCCCGTGCGCCCTCCTCCCATAAAACCGCGCTTGCTGTAGCCTATGTGTTATTCTGATGTATAAACTATATTACTGTAAAGTTTCAACCAAATCAGTTCAGTAGTTTTTGTGTGAAAGAGAGACAAACATATAAACTTTCACATTTATAATATTAGTAAGATTAGTTCTTATAAACAAATATCATTTTTTAGAGATTGTCAATGTCTTTTTATTCCTTAGCCATTGTACAAGGGAGAAAACGATAGTAATGTAAGCATGTAAAAATATGTCTGTACATACATACAAAAGGCCTATTTTTAAACAATAATTTATTTTAGTTTAAAAATAAAAGTGAAATAATAACAAGAAAACATTATTATTTAAAAATATTGTTGTAGTTTGCTTGTAAAATAACAAAATTTCCTCTGATTGTTTTTATTTATCATCATGGACAGAAACACTACAATAGGTAGTTTCTTATGCTCTGAGATATTTTACATTCCATTGGACATAGACAAACAAATATTGGACATAGAGTATTTGTCCAACTAAAGTTGAGATGTTCACGAAGAAGCATGCTTACTACTTTCAACGATGCTGCATTAGGAAGCAAGTTTAGCATCTATGTTGCATATTTTTTCTCAAAGAAGAGTTTAACGAATAATAATAATAATTTTCTATAAGTTAATGAATGGTATTGTTTGTATCAAAGAATAAAAAGAGGAATAGCAACCAGTATCAAGTAAAAATAGAGTTACCTACGATGAATTGATTAAAAGGTTTCTCTTTTATGAGTGAATTGTTCTGATATTATTGATAAATTTATAGAATCAACATTAACAGTCACCTAACCTGAAATTTACTTAGGAGGCAGTTAATGATTTTACAATCTTGAAATATTATCCTTTGAGTTCGAATCAGAGAAGGAATCATCTGAAGTATTGTTTATAAAAGTTAATCCTTTTCAAAATGAGGGTTTAAAGCTTTATTTTCTAAAATAAAATATTTTTTTTAAAACAATTTGGGGAAGCGGTGAAGCCTTTTTACATGTGGATTAATATATAAGTAAACTATATGTGCATCGCTAGCAGCAGAAAGGGGAAATATTCCACTTTCCTAAATTTTGCAAGAGAAACAAAAAAGGGTCTTGTCTATCTGCAGTAAACAAAGTATTGAAGGCATCGTCAAGACAGTGATATCTTGCAGATATATTATACCGCCGACAGCACTGTCTTTTCAACGCATCGTTCTGTCTATAGTAAATGACAAAAGTTTTAAAAACAAAAATTTTAAAAGTTGGACTATTTGCCCTTCCCCAGTATTAAGGAGTAATTAATGATATACTCATAGCTTGCTTTAAGGAAACAATAATAGTTAAATTATAAAACAAATAAGGAATTGATAAAATTAAATTAAATTTTAGGTATCAGGTACCTAAGCTTAAAAATGAAAATAAACATATTGATTATGAAATGATACTTAAACATATCAACATAAATAACGGAGTATTTATAAATATGCAAAATGTGCAGTTGTATGTTGAACGTCTTGGTGGTGGGGTGCTGTCTCATGTTTGGAGCCTGCTTGGGCTGTTGATCGTTAGGATATATTGCACCTTTTTCTTCGAGATGTGATTCACATAACCTTTTTTTGGTTTTGTGTCTTGATAATGCCTGAATAGGCGAAACGTCAACCGGTAAGTGGGTGTATTACTGGAGAAATTTGAGACATAAGGCTTTGCATTGTGGTTTTTCCCAATTTCATTATTATAAATATACATTATACAAACTGTAAGTTGCACAATGAAAATTGTACCATCAACTAAAGAGAGAAAATTGGGATCTGTTCCGCAGGTCATCGCTTCGAGGTTAGTCACAACAAGTTTTAACTTTTCATTCATTTCCCTTTTAATCTTTTCCAAAATACAAGTTTTCATGAGCTTTAGTATCGAAAAGAAAATGTAATTGTGAGAAATGTGTATACTTCGGAAATCATTCCACCTAGAAATGAACAATTAAATAAACATATATCATCTATACTTTGAAATGTTAGTTGAAACTTTTATTTCTTGCTGAAATGATTACCGAAATCTACTCATAATTAGATTCACTTTTCTATACTAAAGCTCATGATAACTATTGTTTTTGAAAACAAAAAAATGAATGATCTGTTAAAACTTGTAACTCAACTTGAAGAAACAATTTGAGGAACAGATACGAATGAAATCAATAAATCTGAAACCTACAAATAATTATTAAAACTATTTATTTACCATGTTTTAAAAGCAGAGTATCTTTCTATTCTGTCTGATCTTTTCCTTCAAATAAAAGTCAAGTGTAGTCAAGGACAAGTGTGGAGCAGCCTTTGCTACAAAATAATTATTACAATCATATAATTTTAAGTAAAAATAAAAAAAATATTTAACAACTCTTGCCATATAATTATGGTATCAAATTAATTACTGGACAGCTTTTTTTAACTAAAAAAAAATTAAATTGGCTTACCTAAGAGGATTTGAAGCATAATGAGTGTAACAGGTTCACAGGAGTTGAGGATTTAATGAGAAAAGCCGGGAAGAAAATTGGTTCTTAGAAACATTTAAACTAGATTTCATTGAATGATAAATCAACTTATTTCACAATTTTATTTCTTAATTTTTAATTATAATAATTTTTTTTTTAATATTTAAATACTTTTTCGTGTTTTAAATAAAAATATAAGATTCTGAAATTTCTTATTTTATCTACAAAAATAGAAAAAAAGTCAGAAATCAAGAAAAAAAAATTATTTTAAGAATAATTAAGCTAAATTATAATAAAGTAATCTTAAAAATTAAACTAATTCTAAAATTAATATAGCTAATTAAAAAGTATTGAAGGCATGTCCAAGAACATTGCCGCCTTTTCCCCCTCCAGTAATACTAGCCTCTTGTTAATTCTAGTTTTTTTTTATTTAATGTTCTTGTGAATTATTATGTTTTCTAAGAAAAAAAGTGAGTAATTCATTAAGTGTGTGAACAAATGTATTTATTCAAAAGCATACTTCGTTAGTACTCAGAAGTAAGGTTCATTTTCTGTTCATACTCGTATATCTCTTTTTTCAATTAATCAATCTTGTTAATTTTTTTCTTAGGAAAATATACTTTGAATTCTGAATTATAGGATTGTAATTTTAAAATTTATCTTATATTTATATATTATAATTTTATCCAATACATAAATTAATATTATTATACTTTATTAAACTTAATACATACTTAATTAAATAAATAAAAAGAAGTTTAAAGTACAAATTCAGGGAATGACTACACTGTTTCAATCTAATCCTATAACTACAAAAGTAACCTTCTCAGTTTTGAATTCAGCTTTTTATGGAAACGTTTTTTAGTTATTATGTTTTTGTTTTTTGAACTTAGCTATGTATCTTTTTCTTCTGACAGTTTTAAGTCATTTCAACACAGTTATATGACATTTTAGCTATACTGCCCCTTCATATATATAAAAATTTCGCTACCAAGAATCTTAGGATATATAAAATCTCTTATTCACTCAGAGTGAAAAAAAAAATCATAAAGAGAGACAAGTTTTAAACATTATGTAATCCCCGATACAAAGCCTGAAGTCACTAAAAAAAACAATCAGTCAACTCCTTGTGGCAATTCAGCAATATATTTGATAAATTGGTCTTCTATTGTTTTATTTTTACAACTTTTTTGTAAAAGTGGTTCAGCTATAGAAGAGACTTATGAATAATTTAATTAGACTCTTATTTGAGATTCGACTACTAAGGGCGCTTTTAGAGACGTCGAGTTATTAGTGTTTATCCTCCTTATATGCAATGCTTGTATGGCATCTTCAAACTTCAAAGTTGTATGGTATGAAAAACTTTTTAACGAGGATTCTGGCCTTTCCCTGATATAATTTGAAAAAAAAAAAAACAATCAGTCAACGTTAAGCTAATTCAGACGTACACCAAAGAAGATAAAGTGCAGCATATCTCGCACTAACAGTACTCATCAAATAGTCTTTCTCTCATATGCATTATAGCTATTTTTCTGAAAATAGATATTGACATCATAAATAGTCTAAGCTTCTTAAATTAAGTTTAATTTTCTAGAGAGCAGTTTTATAACATTGTATCTTTTGATCGGTTTTCTTAGTGAGGCACTTAGATTGGATGTCTATTTTTTCAACTGTTTGCCTGATTCCAACGAATTTCTCTTAATATGAACCAGAATGAGTTTAAACCCTAAACTGGGTTAAAACTCTATTAACACCTGACTTAATAAGTTTCTTTTTTAATCTATACTAAAAATAATGAATGTATACTTGAGGGTACAAAGAGTAATTTAGTTTTAAGTCTCAAATGGGTATTAATCTTATATTATTAAAATATTGCACCACCATAATTCATGAAGGGAGTTGACACCTCAAGTCAATGATTATGCACGGAGGTGATTTGGCTTAGTGTTCCACATGGTTGATCCACAGTTGATTTAAAAAGGAAATGAATGTAAAGTTAAAACTTGTTGTGGCTCAACTCGAAGCGACAACCTATGGAATAATTATCTTTATCCACTTATTCAACAGTGAAACAAATGAGAAAATCTATAAATTTACATCATTTATCGATTACCCTCTTTTAATAACACCTTAAAAAAAAAGAAATTGTGTTGCAACTTATTGTGCAATATTTTTAAACTATTGGTGTTCTATTATAAAAAGAAACATAAATACTAACATTTTTTTTTAATAATAAGTTAAATTAAATGGCTCTATTTTGCAATTTTTCTTCTGGGAGATAGCCCATTTCATAGAGAAACTTATGGATCTTATCCTTCTCCGCTTCTTTAAGAGGTTGTATTGGTGTTCTGCAGTCACCACCAGCTAAGCCTATCAGATCCATTCCTGCCTTTAAGCCAGGTACCCCTTGTTCAACCATGAACTGAAAATAGTTTATGATATCTTTAAATAATAGTAATAAGGAAATCATTTTACATTTATAATTATTCTTTTAACATTACATCTTGAACAATTCTTTTCTCATTCTATTCATATGTATTATTTGAGTTATTGTTTTTATTAATATTTGACTCAATGATCTCAAAATATCAGTATCTTGAAAAATTATTAATATACTGAAATCTGTTAAATTAAGGTTATCAGTTTCGCAGTATGTCTCTTCGAGTTAATTAACAATAAGTTTTAACTTTTCATTCGTTTTCTTTTTAATATTATTGAAAATAAAAATGATAGTGAGTTTTAGTATGAAAAAACTTTAATTATGGGAAATGTGTATATTTCGGTAATCGTTTCATCAAGCAATAAACGCTCTTACTTACATTTCAAAATATATTTGATGAAACATGTTTGTTTAAACGCTTATTTTTGATGGAATGATTACCAAAATGTACACATTTCCCATAATTACACTATTTTTTTTCATGCTAAAACTCATGATTATTTTTATTTTCAATAATATTAAACAGTAAACTAAGGAAAAGTTAAAACTTGTTGTGGCTCAACTCAAAGTGACAACCTGAAAAACTGATACTGAATTAAGGACCACTGAAAAATTTCGAATTAAAGAAACAAATTTTAGTAATTATTCCTCAGGTTGTTCCTTCGAGTTGAGTCACAAGTTTCGACTTTTCATTTGTTTCCCTTTAAATATCTTCACAAAATACAAGTTATCATGAGCTTTAGTTTGGAAAAGAGAATTTAATCATGGGAAATGCCAATCCTTCGGTAATCATTTCATCTTGAAATGAATGTTTCAACTAACATATATCATCTATACTTAGAAATGCTAGTTGAAACTTTGAGTTATTGATGAAATGATTACCGAAATGCACTCATTACCCATAATTACATTCTCTTTTCCATACTAAAGCTCATGATAACTTGTATTTTTGGAAAATATTAATAATAAAACAAATAAATAGTTAAAACTTGTAACTCAACTCGAAGCGACATCCTGCAGAACAGAGACCCAAATTGTTTACTCCCTGTTGATGGTACAATTTTAATTGTACAACTTACTGTTTGTCTGTATTTTGGAATTATTTATTCCTATGTAATGTATATTTATATACATTTCAGAATGTAATAAATTTATTCACTTACTAGAATATCTGATTTAACTATCTTGTTTTGGATTTCATTTGCTTTTCTCAAGTTTCCAGATTTAAAACAGCTGTATATTTTACAAATTTCTTCTCCCATTATTCCTGCTAATCCGTTAATACCTCCAGCACATCCTGAAATTGTTATAGTTTGTTGGATTTATGGGTTTTTAAAATATTTAATCTGTATAATTGTGTATAGCAACAATAATAATAATCTATATTATTATAATAGCTAAGATTAAAGTAGATAAGTGATTAAAATAAATTATGAAGGGGGAAAAGGATTAAAACTTGCAAATTCATCATATTTTAGTTTCATTTATGATGATTCATATGCCCAAAATTAGTTTATTGCCTTTCATATAGTTATAATTTTTTGAAATATTTCAGAAAGTTTATAATAAAAAAAAGTTTAGAGCTGTCTAAAATCAGAACCAATCTGGTTCAAATCTAATTAGTAAACTGTAGAAAAGCTTAACTTTTTCTCCAGTTAGTTATCCATAAGGGCTATTGAACAAGAGAAATGAATAAACAATGCTTAAAAAAAATCTAACTTGGAAACAGTTCTAAATCCGTACTGTAATTAAAATATCCTTACTTACGATTTATTTCCCATGAAATATAGAATTTCAGAATAAAATAGAAAAAATTTCTTTCTGTGACTATGCCCCTTAAGAACACAAATACAAATACATATATACCAGAGTACATTTTTGGCCTTAGACTAAACTGTTTCTAAGCTATTAAGGAGGTGATTTGGCAAAGATCACACTCAACCACCAGGTTTTTTCCCCAATTAGGAGTATCCACTTTGTAGAAGCTGGGTGAGCCCCAGGAGGTTTAGCAGATCTCAAAGAGTTCCGTCTTTTCTGTTAATAGATTAAATAATTTATATTCCACAGCCGGATTTGAACCTTTCAGCCTAGTAGATCAGAGCTCTACATACATAGATACTCCATTCCCAGGTTCCACACTATATGCAAATATAATTTGAACTATATAACTTTGTTGAACAAAAAAGCTGTCGAAATCGGAACTGAAAGGAAAATTTATAAATTAAATGTATACATGAGTTTTGAATGTACATTTAATTGTTTAAATGGCTCGAAATTATGCTATTAATTTACATAATATATAGTGGTAGGGCTTGTGGGCTTGTTCTGTACGACCTGTATAATCAGTCAGTCAGTACTCTTCAAACCTTTCAGACCCAAGGGGTTCCTTAATATTGTATTGTCCAGGGCCAAACAAGATCTAGATCTGTCACTGTTTGTATTCTTACTGTTACTAGTATACAATTAGGTTGTAATAATTCTGCCTTATTATATTTCATGAAATAAATAACAAGAAATAAATTAAAATCACAAATCAGTTAATAATGATTGAATGATTTTACCTGCTAACAAAGCTCCAAGGAGATATCCAGCTGAACCAATAAGGACATCGAAGTTGAGAGATCTTGTTTCTTGAACTGTTGCTGCACATTTACGAATCTGAAAAGTGATTAAATTAGTTAATTTGTATCTAAAATATCGTAAGCTTGCCCTACTTTTTGTGCAGCATTTATTTAAATTATGCTAAAATAAATTGAACCTATTCAATTATTAATCCAAAATTTATTCATTACTTACATCACTGTCTTTAACTCCTCGTATTAGTTCATGCTCTGCTAGTTTAGCCAGTGTTTGAGTACTTATATCAATACCAGTTACAAATGGCATATTATATATTACGACAGGAAGTTCAGTTTCTTCTGCCACTTTCTTGAAATGGTAAGAAATTGCCTCATCCTGTAAAAATACTTAAGATTAATTATATATATGTTTTCATTTTGTAGTCTGGAGTCTGTAGTTATTCCGATATTTAAGAAAAAAGGGGATCTCACAGAATGCAGAAACTACAGAGGGATCAGCCTTCTTGACAATGCTTAAAAGATCTTTGCCATATCATTATATAATAGGATGGTACCTTACATGGAAAGTACCGTTGGCGATCAGGCTTCAAATCAAATAGATCAACAATAGACCAAATCTTCACCCTCAAGCAATTGGGAGAAAAGATGTATAAATTCGGCCTCAATCTTTGGGTCCTTTTTGTAGACATTGAGAAAGCGTACGATTCAGTGATCAGGAAGGAGCTATACAATGGAAGAAATGGGTATCCCTAGAAAGCTGATTGCGTTAACAAGATACACTATGGAAGGGAATACTAGTCAAGTCCGAATAAAGAGAAAGAGCAGTGGACCATTCAGTGTCAACGCAGGGCTAAGCCTGGGTGATGCATTAGCACCACTGCTTTTTAACAAAGTCCTCTATAGAATAATAAACAGGACGAGATTGGATCATGGTGGCACTGTATTCACAAGAATGGTTCAAGTATTAGTATACGCGGATGATGTGGCCATGAATGGTAGATCACTAGCCAGTGTTGAGGAGGCTTTTTTAAAGATAGACCAAGAAGCTAAATACATGGGTCTCAGGGTCAATAACAATAAAACAACGATGATGTGCATCAGGAGAAAATACACGGTCCCAGAACAAGAAACAGCTCGGAAACTGCACCTTCCAAGTTGTCTTAAGTTTTCAATATCTGGAATCTACTATAACTGAAAACTTGAACTAGGAGGCTGAAATAAAGAACAGACTGGTAGCAGCAAACAGAGCGTACTTCTCCCTCGCCAAAATTATAGGGAGTAGGTTATTAAGCCGTGCTATGAAAATGATCTACAAATGCCTCATACGGTCAGTAGCATCCTATACGTGTGAAACGTGGACTCTCAACAAGTCCGATGCTCAGAAGGTGGACCGCTTTCAAAGAAAGATCTTGAGACGAATAAAAGGGCCTATCAAAGGAAATGGATCCTGGCGACTGTGTCGGAATATGGAGATGTCTAGGGAATACCAGAATCTCAGCCTTTCTAATTTTGTCAAAGTTAAATGGCTCGGACACGTTATTGGGATGGAGGATGGGAGGTGTCCCTCGAGGTGTACAAAAATAATCCAGTCGGGACATGACCTAGGGGAAGACCTAGATCTCGGTGGAGGGACAATGTACTAATAGACATTAGACAAGGAGGAATAAATATAGCCCAAGCTGCAGATAGAAAATCCTGGCGCAAAATGGTTGAGCTGTTCAAGAACCCCTTTAGGCGCTTGTCGTGCCACTAGAAGATGAATATGTTTTTAATTTACTAAATATTTATAGTGTCAAATATCCATCCTTCAAAAGGGACTTAAAATGGGGATCCTGAGCTTGTACAGTGTCAGGAACTCGTTAAACATCCCTATCCTAATAAAATATAGAGTTAATTGTATAAACTTTAAATAATGTTCTTTATGGATGTAAACGTTAGTATTAATAATTTTTTGTCAATTGTTTTGATTTTTAAAATAAAATTAGTATTAATAATCTGAAAGGAAGAACAACCCCATATGGTTTTTTTAAATGTAGGATTGTGTAGGGTATTTAGAATGATTAAGGATTGAGTTATCAGAAGAATTGAAACAGTTATAAAGCAATGATTTGCATATTCTGTGATTGGTAAATACTATGGGTGAGATAATATCATGGGTAATGAAAAGGTTGTTTTAGATGGTAGATGATAAGGCAATTAAATTAAAAAGCATAAATAAATATATTTATAACTCATAAAAAGCATAAAGAGGTTTAATGGACAGAGGATTCTTCTGAATTTCAAACCAAACATTGTTGAGCTGTTGTGTCCCTTTCTTGAAGAGGAGGGAAGTTTAGTGGATAACTCTGTTCGATTTAATTATCAGAATTATCAGAATTAAACTAAACCCCATAGATATTAAACCTATGGGTTTTAATACTTTTAGTTAAATAAATATATTTTTTTACTGCTGAGCCACAATGGACAAAGTTTTTTTTCAGTTGTTCTTTTCTTCTTTTCTTCCCTTATAGCATTCAGTCACTCCCTGTGTTTTTTTTCTTTCTTCTGTCCTGAATTGCATCTGTTTTTCTTTTCGGTATTTCATGAAAGCATTGAGCATTCTGAAGTTCTTTCCTAAGTGAAGGATGTCCTTCAATGTGTTTTTCAGTCTTCTAAATTGATGTGTTTCTATTTTCACCATTTCAATTTCACTTTTTTAGTATAATTAACTATTCTATTGGTCATTGTGCTTGGGTTCATCCTTTTTACCCACCCATAGAACTAAATGCTTTGTTTTATTATCGAGTTTGTAATTTTTTCTATGTGGTTAACATATTAAATAATAATTATTAAATTAATTATTTGAAATAAGAATTATTAATATTTATTATTACATTACTAATATTTGGCTCTTTTCTAATCCTTTCCTAATTGGGAATTATTTTATTTTGAAATTGATAAGTGGCTTTTGGGGTATAGAAAATTAAAGTAACTTAGAATAATGATTCCTGGATCTTAAAAAATAACTAGTATTAGTTGGGGTATGAGGGGAGGGAGGTTGTAAGAACATTTCACTGAATTGTTTATTTTTATATTACTATATATATATATATATATATATATATATATATATATATATATATATATATATATATATATATACATACATACGTATATATCATGCTGCATCTATACACCTACATACACCTTTAAATGTTGTATTTAAAATAGAGGTTCTGTTAGTACAAGTTATAAGGTTTTTATAATTATTGGTCATTTTTTTTTAATTTTAAATATTTTTATTTTTTAAAGAGAAAAGATAAGCCCTCGGCCGGGATTTGAACCCGGAACCTTTGTCTCACCGTGACATCGCTCTACCAGTTGAGCTACCCAAGGCCGCCTGTCGGCCGAGGACAAATCTTTTCTCTCATACATCCCATCTCCTCGTTCTCTCGCCATTTTTGCGATGAATACACTAGAGCGAAGTTCTTTGAACAGTAATTTAATTTTAGGATCTTATTGACTTACGTCATATTACTATTTATATTTTTTATAATTATTGGTCATTTTTTTGAGTTTTAAATATTTTTTTTAAATTTTTTTTTTAAAGACAAAATATAGGCCCTCGGCGGGGATTTGAACCTGGAATTTGTCTCACCGTGACATCGCTCTACCAGTTGAGCTACCCAAGGCCTCAATAAAAACATAAGTTATAAGGTTCTGGGTTTAAATCCAGCTGTGGAAGAAATGTTATTGAATCAGTTTACAACCTTGGATGGATCCTGTGTGACTTACAAGATACCTCTGAGTCCTACCCAGCCTCTTTAAAGTGGGTACCCTTAATCGGGTGATTTATAAAACAAAGTCCTCGGCCGAGTTTGTTCGTGGTAAACTCAACAACTATAGCACGGATTTCGTGTGGTTTTCACCAATAGATAGAGCGATTCACCAGGAAAGTTTATGTATATAATTTGTCGAGGTTTTGTGTAAATGGGTTGGATACAATGGAATATCTATGGGTTTCACCGAAGACGCTGCCTAATCCAGTGCAATTTATGCACGTGCTGCATAATAAATTCGTATAGCTAACGTGCAAGACAATAAATTCGTGTATAAAGAAGTACTTTCTTTTGTTTTTATTTTTATAATTTCTATATAATAAAGTACATTAGCTGAGATTAGAAGAAAGAAAATCAAGACTCCCAAAGAAGCCTAACCAATTCAATTCACGTGGTCCTTAGTGGCCGATACACGATAACAAAAAAAAAATACATTACACAGACAAATTATGTAGGCATTATATTCCTTATTACTCGAGAAAAAATGAGGTGGGTCGCTAGTATTTTATAATACATAACAAAATGTTTATAATAATTTATTAAAGTGGAATATTATCTTACTGTCATCCGCTTCCTAAAATAGAACGGTGCCATAACCAGTAGGCCATCAGCACCTGCTTCTGAGATTCCCTTTGCAAGTTGAACTGCAGTTGCGGTTGCTAAAAAATGAAAAGACATCATTAGTTATTAATATAAGAATAAAATTTTAGACCAACCATTATTATTTTTATTATTTACACTATATTAAAGTATGAACAAGTTTTTTTTTTTAACTTACTACATAGGTAACTAAATGGTTCAAAAACATGTGTAATTTTTTTATATTAAAATCTCCATATTAACAAGTTTATGCCTCCTTTTTCAACAACTTTTTTTATGTATTTATATATATTTACACATATACAGGGTGTCCCGAATTTAAATGGCAAAACTTCAGGAACTTATAGGGGACCGAAAAACTAAGACAAAAAGTCCTTTAGAGATTTGCTCGTTTTTGCTTGGTTTTAGAGAAAATGGAAAAAAAAGAAACAATGTTACAGGTAGCGATTGTCTACCTTTCAAAGTTCGTCAGGCTAGGCAGTGAGATATGAAAACACTTAATGTTATCCTTTACATTCTTTTATTTGTTTACATTTTGGCTTCCTTCTAGGATTATAATTCCTAAATCAGTCTTCAGTCAGTTAATCAGATATTTTTGTGTGAATAGCATCAGCCACAATGCCGCATACATATTCTAATGTTGAATCCGCTGATATGATTTTTGTGTATGGTTTCCGTAACGGTAATGCTTAAGAAGCGGTGCGGGAGTACGCGCCGATTTCCAAATTGTAGAGTGACGAGTCTTTTCGTTAACTTTTAATAGATTACGAGAGACTGGGTCATTCTTAATACGTAATAAAGGCGACCAATTCCAGGCAGCAGTAAGAGCAGATTATCGGAGAAGAAATTGTTTCCAACGCCACTTCGATAACATCCGAAGAGCACCTGCTGCATTAGCAATATCGCGGCAAGCAATATGGCGAACTTTGAAAGGTGATAATTGCTACCCATACCATCTTCAAAAAGTTCAGAATTTATTACCTCAAGATTATGTCAAGAGATTGAATTTTAGTGACTGGTTTCTTGAAAAAATTCGCGATGATAATTTATTTCCATTAAAAATTACATGGACCGATGAAGCTATCTTTACAAGAGGAGGAATTGTAAATCAAAGAAATTATCATGTATGGGCTCTTGAAAATCCCAGAGCTATTAGAGAGAATAGGTTCCTGCATGAATTTGCTATTAACGTTTGGCTTGGAATTTGGAACGGATTACTGGTGGGACTATATTTTTTACCTGGAAGATTGAATGGTATCACATTTACACATTTTTTGGAGAACGACTTTTCTAATTATTTAGATGACATTCCTTTACAACAGCGGATTGAAATGTGGTTCCAACTCGATGGATGTCCAGCTCATTATAGCAGAGTTGCCCTAGCTTCGCTGGATATAAATTATCCACAACGATGGATTGGACGTGGAGGAGTTGTACCTTGGCCACCCAGATCACCTGATATGACACCCATGGATTTCTTCGTATGGGGAGTCTTGAAGCAGAAAGTTTATTCGTCTTTTTTTTTGCGATTTTCTCTAAAACTAAGCAAAAACGAGCAAATCTCTTAAGGACTTTTTGTCTTAGTTTTTCGGTCCCCTATAAGTTCCTGAAGTTTTGCCATTTAAATTCGGGACACCCTGTATATATATATATATATATATATACACTTAACTTACATTCAGCTGTAGCACCTCCCAGTATAGGTTTTTTGGTTGCTTTACGAACTGCCTTCACTAGCTGTATTCGTTCATCAGGACTGATGTAAGGAGCTTCACCATTAGATCCTGCTACCACGTATCCTGTAATCAACATTAATATATTATATATTTATATGTACTAAAAGTTATAACTACGTAGTAGTTTTACTCTATTAAGTTTATTTAGTTTAAAAGGTATTGAAAACAAAAGGTTTTAGTACAAGTTTTTGATGACCTAAATAGTAGAGACTTCATTTGAGGTAGGATCAGCAGAGGCACTGTATACTATAATTAAGTAATTTTAGAAAATAATTTTATAATTATTTTTCCTCTGTTTTAGAAATTAATTCAATTTAGTAGGGTTAGGTAAATCTTACTTCTTACTAATATTATAAATGTGAAAGTTTGTATGTTTGTCTCTCTTTCACGCAAAAACTGCTGAACGGATTTGGATGAAACTTTACAGTAATATAGGTTATACATCAGAATAACACATGGGCTATAGCAAGCGCAGATTTAGGGGGACGCACGGGGGCAGGTGCCCCTCCCCCGACAGTTTTATAGGAACTGTGGAGAATCCATTATAGTACATAATTAAAGGCAAATCAGGAATTTAGCATCTTGAGATTTGCAGATAGGTCCTTTGTATGGTTTAAGAAAGAAGTTTGGATAATTCCACCCTTATTATAATAAGGGTTCAAAGGTTATATAGAATCCGTCAGTTTTGAAGTTAGACATCTGAAATTTTGTACGAGTAACCTATAGTGAAAAAAATTAAATCATTTAAATAATTAAATTATTTATTATTTTAAATTATTGTTAAAAAGCACTGTCAAGAAACTTTATGCGGTAGTCCAAATTCTATGCGAGCGAAGCCGCGGGCAAAAGCTAGTATTTATATAATGAAATAGTTATTGTGGCAGAGAAAATAGTCCGGGTGGATGTTAAATATAAAATCTTAAATTGTAAACAATGAATTATTAGAAACCAATATTTAGACACAAATCGGAAGTAGAGCGGGGTAACTCAGTGTGTAGAGTTCTGTGTTCCTATAGTGAAGGTTCTGGGTTTAAATCCGCCTGTGGAAGAAATGTTACTGAATCTGTTTACAACCTTGGATGGATCCTGCGGGATTTACAAGATACTCCTGAGGCCTACCCACCCTCTTTAAAGTGGGTACCCTTAATTGGGTGGTTTCATAAAACAATATATTTAAATATAACAAATAAAATCTTTTAAGGAAAACGAAAAGTTCAACAAGTTATTGCTTTTTTTTTTAAGTTATTGCTATTAATATCAATTGCACAATTATTAAACGACCTTTTATAAATTATAAATATAATTATATCAATAATTGTTATTATGATTATAAATCATTATATCATTGGAATTCTAACGTTTAAACTAAATTGGATTAGAAGAAGTTGTATGTCATGCACTGGCCGCTAGGTGTTACCATTCCCGAGCTTGTTGCTGACGCCAACTCACATGTTAATCTTTGACCAAAAGTTACTGAACGCGACTAAGGAAGTTTTCACTTCAAAAAGTTTTTTTAATCTTTATTATAATCTAATGTTGAGTTGTATATTGCACGAATATATATTTTAAAACCAATAGAACATAATTAAACAACTGCATAAACTTGGATATATTAATGTGGCATAGGATGCTTTTAACTATATAGAAACTCGAGAAATAAAATGTATTACATTGACATAACAGTCAAGATAAGTAGAAACCAACATTATATATATATATATATATATATATATATATATATATATATATATATATATATATATATATATATATATATATATTAGAGAAAACATTCGCTCTTAGCGGCCTTCGGACCTTTTATATTGATCAACACTTGTTTTTTTTTAATAAATTAAGTATTTTATGGGAGTGCAGTTGAGTATTTATATGCATACGAATTCGATGCAATTTAATTCCCTATACCGGTTTTGTGTTATTTCATGTGCTTTTTCCTTGTTATTATTATTCAATTTTTTTTTTTGTTAAAGTCGGGGAATATGGGGAACGGGGGAACACGCGTAGCGTTGTGATCAGTGTAACAACTTTCTATACCCAAGGTCGCATTTACGAACGAATCGTAACTTCGAAAAGTCGTAACTAATAGTCGTAATTCTTAATATAATTAAATTCATTATATTCATCATTTATGAATATATAATCAAATATAATTTGTGACATATTAGTTTTAAACTAAAACCTTTACCGCTTAACCCATGAAGGGTCTTGGATTTAGTGCGTGGTAGAGACTGTACTGTTTCTAGAACAACGGTTGTGAAGGTGATTTGTTCAGAACTAATGTTCTGAAACATCTGTCTTGAAATGTATTTTATTTTCAGATTCAAATACTTTTATCTTAAAATATTACTTAATCGTAATTTTATGTATTTATATATATATATATATATATATATATATATATATATATATATATATAATCGTATATTAAAATATATATATATTTTAATATATATAATATATATAATATATATATATATATATATATATATATATATATATATATATATATATATTAAAATTATATTAATCTATATTTATATATATATATATATATATATATATATATATATATATATATATATATATATATATATAAATATAGATTAATATAATTTTAATATATATATATATATATATTATATATAAATATAGATTAATATAATTTTAGATTATTATATATTATATATAGGCATATAGAATAGATTATATATAGGCAGCCTGTGTACTTGCAAAACTAATTCCCATCGACTTGATCGCTCAACAGTACACTACATTATATACCTTACTTCGGACTAACCAAGACTGTGACGGGATACTTGCCGATGACGTTGAACGACCTATTAACTATAAAAATTGGAAGCATCCTGCACATTTCCCAGAAATCAAACAACTTACAAAAGAAGATTATGCTGAAGCAGAAATTTATACAGACGGCAGCAAAGATTGTGGAAATGTGGGATGTGCAGCGGTATTGTTTGAAGACGGTGTACTGACTGATGTAAAGAAATACAGACTTGGACCTAATTGTACAAACAATCAAGCTGAACAATACGCTATATTGAAAACACTAGAATATATACAGACATTTAATTTCCGCAGGACATCTATTTGCATACTAACTGACAGCCAGAGTACGTTATACAAACTCATTAATCGCAAAATTCATGAACCGCTGATTGAAGAAACCAGACTTACGTTACTCCACTTACAAAAAGCAGGATATAACATCAACTTCAGATGGGTGAAAGGGCACTCTGGCAACGTCGGTAACGAATTAGCTGACAAGGCTGCTAAGTCAGCTGCCAAAGACGGCTCACTTTCAATACTCTACAGTAAATTGACTAAGACTTACTTGAAACACAGACAAACAGTTACAAATATGGATCAGTGGCAAAACACATGGGATACGACAACTAAAGGACAACATCTTAAACAATACATAAATGACTTACATGAATATTTTAGTAATAACAAAATAACAACTGACTTCTACCTCACACAAATGCTGACAGGACATGGACCCACAAAATCCTACTTGTATAAATTTAAACTTACAGATAATAAGACATGCCCTTGTGACTTTGCTATCGAACAAACTTACTTACACTTAATATATGACTGCAGACTAACCGACGAACCAAGGACTACACTTATCAAACATGTGACGCAGAAGGACAGTTGGCCAATCAGTGCTAAGGACTTGTACTGGAAGTATTTTCAGCAATTCAAGGTGTTTGCTAGAGCAGTGTGGTTAATCATCACTACACAAAATCAATATTATAGGTGAACAAGAATTTTAGTTTTGTTTTCAATTACTTTGTTGTAATTTTGTGCTTTCCTAATTCTTTTTTTTTTTTGTATTTGTTCAAATGGCTTAATATGTACTATGAACAATATTTTTATGTTTAAGTTTTGTTTTTTTAATGATGCATTTTCAATTTAGCCTTTAGCTTTGTATATAAATAATTAAAAAAAAAAAAAAAATGTAAACAACATGTAAGTACACTTGTGTGTAATGTACTATAAATGTACGGAACATGCAGAACAATAAACGTCCTTCTCGTAGGGGTACTGCGTGAAGGGAAAAATAAAAAATAATATATATATATATATATATATTATATATATTATATATATTAAAATATATATATATTTTAATATACGATTATATATATATATATATATATATATATATATATATATATATATATATAATCGTATATTAAAATATATATATATTTTAATATATATATATATATATATATATATATATATATATATATATATATATATATATATTAAAATATATATATATTTTAATATATATATATATATATATATATATATATATATATATATATATATTAAAATTATATTAATCTATATTTATATATATATATATATATATATATAGATTAATATAATTTTAATATTATATAAAGTAAGATTAAAGCGATAACTCAATAATTATATTAGTATAGCTCATAAACTAGTGATTTAAATTAAAGTTGCTTTATAATTTATAAAAATATTGCCATGCTCTAGAGGTGATTGAAAAATTAGTTTTTTACAATCACCTAGTTTTTAAAAATTACTATTTTTATAATACATACAACCCTTTTTTAAATATTTCTTTCTTACATAACATTTTTTTCTAAAATAATTTAAATTAATGATGTCACATGAAAACCTAATATAATATGATGATATGAATATTATCATATTATGTTATAATAATATAAATTGGGTAAAAAACACCTGGTGGTTGACCGCGATCTGTGACAAAGTCGTTGTCCTAGAAACAATACAGTCTACCGCGCACTGAAAACCAAAAACCGTTAATGGATTGTAGTGTTACAAATTTTTTTTGTTTTTAAATTTTATAATATGAAAATATATTATGTAACTTTCACGCCTTTGTGACGCGATTGGTTTAGCTGCAGAATATTGTGTAGTTTTAAATTAAAAAAAAAAAGAAGAAATTAAAAATGGCATTTATATTTAGCTTTGGTCTGAATATTTTCAGCCCTGGTGAATATGTGGTGAATTTGAATTTCGTCAAAAATGAGTTAATTGTTTTGAGAGAAGTGGAATCGTGTAATTTTCGTAGTGCACGACAGCAGCTGTCTTATAAAAAAAAATTTCCACTAATGTTTATTGAAAATAAAATAAATATTTTTTATCTCAATTTTTATAATATTTTTTATCTATATGCTTTATAAGAAGAAATATAATTATACTACATATTCGTCCATAAAAAAAACAGGGAATATTAATTTATACTGTTTATTAATAAATTATTGGAAGTAAATATCAAGTTTTTACTTCAAACTCTCTCTGTATGTTCACTATTCTGTTATTTTTATGTACTATTATCTATCTAAAACTTCTAACCAAACTCACTATATTACTATTGTAATAATCAGAAATAAATAAATAAAAAAATCTCAAGTTTTTTCTATTAATATTTATAAAAACTAACTGTGGAATAACTCGCTGTCTTTTCCTTATGCACCTGACCTGATTTATCGTCAAAGATTGGCTAAGTTTTTGAAATCACAAGCCATTTATATTATTTATTTTATATATCAATATATCGACAATATATTGTTAGTAGTATCTATAATACTCATTTGGAACAAATATTTTACTAGGAAAATATTTATTTAACAAGGATATATACTTATATATTCATTATACGATATACCAGTAAATTGTGTTTATTACACCACTGGTCTCATGATTTTAGTTTTAATTTGATGAATCCTACTAATAATATATATATATATTAGTAATATTATAAATGCGAAAGTTTGTATGTTTGTCTCTCTTTTACGCAAAAAATATTGAACGGATTTGGATGAAACTTTACAGTAATATAGGTTATACATCAGAATAACACATAGGCTACAGGAAGGGCGAATTTAGAGGGGTGGCACGGGGGGCACGTGCCCCCTCAGACAGTTGTTTAGGTACTGTGGAGGATCCATTGTAGCACATAATTAAAGGCAAATCAGGAATTTAGCATCTTGAAATTTGCAGATAGGTTCTTTGTATAATTTAAGAAAGAAATTTGGATAATTCCATCCCCAAGGGTTTCCCCCTTAATATAATGAGGGTTCAAAGATAGTATGGAATCCGTCAGATTTGAAGTTAGACATCTGAAATTTCGGATTTACGAGTAACTTATAGTTAAAAAAAATTAAATTATTTATTTTAAATGATCTTTCACGAAACTTTATATGGCAGACCAAATTCCACGCGAGCGAAGCCGTTGGCAAAAGCTAGTAATTTAATATACGTACAAGTATTTTGGAAGTAAATATTATTTTTCCTACTAACGTTTATAAAAAAAAGTTAAAATATTTAAAAATCCCATCTTTTCCTTAAGCGTGATTTGATGCATCATTTAAGATTGACTTTTAAGATAAGATTATGTTTTTTTCATCGGGCGATCAACAACTAGGTTATTAGGCCCTTGACTTTTAAGTTATTTGAATCACAAATCATTCAGTTTATTTATTTATTGCTAAGTTGGCAATAACGAACTGTGTAGATATCTATTCGTCAATATTGAGTTATTCCGTAAATAGAAAAAATAAAATAAAAAGTTACTAGCCATTTTAAATTGAATGATACTTTTTATTACTGTTAAATAACCATAAACGATATCTGTAGCCCCTGTAAATATGTTTTTAAGTCGAATTCTGTCCAAAGATTAATTAATTTTACTTGTTTTTTTTTAATTTTTTTAGAAAGTAATTGTATATGACATTTTGTGAAAAAAACCTCAAAAAAGCCTAAAAAAATCCGTAACCGGCTTTGAGCCCTTGGCTTGAAATGGAGTTATTGCTTATATTTTTTTTTAAGTCAAAAGCTACGAGGACGACACGATTCCTATTTCCTCAGTACGATTCTGGACATAATTCAACTTAACAACTTTTTCACCTGGGCTGCAGATATTATTTATGTTTATTTTCAGTCAGTATTTAACAGTAATAAAAACTATCATACGATTTAAAACTACTTTTAATTATTAAATAACTATTTTAGATTATTCATTTTTAACGAATATACAATCTTATTGTACCAAATGTATATATATATATATATATATATAACTTTCTGTAACTACATAAATATTCATTTCAATTTTAATATTTTCCAAAAATACAAGCTATCGGGAGCTTTAGCATGGAAAATAAAATATAATTATGCGTGATGAGTAGATTTCGGTAATCATTTCATCAGGAAATAAGTTTCAACTAACTTTTCGGGGTGGTTACATCATCGTCTACATGTATGTCTATTTAAAAGTTAATTTCTACATGAAATGATCAACGAAGTATACACGTTTCCCATAATTACATTCTAAAGCTCATAATAACTAGTATTTTTGGAAAATATTAAAAGGGTAACGAATGAAAAGCCAATTCTACCTATGATTAAACTCTAACCTATGATTAAATTCGAAGCCACAGCAATAAATAAACGAACCAAATGTTTTGCGATTTCATTCATTACCTCAGATGTCAATCTTTAATCATAAGTCAAGTCATTTGGATAAGGAAAAGACGCAAATTTGTTTATAAACGCTAACAGAAGAAAAACAATATTCACTTCAGAAATACTTTTTACGTACTCCATTATAACTTAGGTAAAACGTAGGTAGTAAAATTACGCTAATGAATATCGTACTGATAATAAACATAAATTAACATTTCCTGGTTTAATTTATAAACTAATATAAAGTATAATTACGTTTCTTCTCTGTATAATTTCGATGCCACCAATCTCTGGTCACAAATTTATGTCCACGGGTCACCACCCAAGCCCAAATCCTGTTATCACTGCTAACTTCGTGTAAACGTTCCTTACCGATCGTCCTGATATATATACCCAAAAGAAGTCATACAGGTAATATAACAAAAAAAATGTTTTTAAACTAACTCAAGGTAAATATCTACTGGATATTTCTCCCACTTTTTTTTTCTTCTTCTGTTTATAATTATATGTATGAATTATATATAGAAGAAGATTCAGACCTGCAAAAGGTACCCTCTCGTAGTGCGCCAGGTTGTGCTCCAAGGCGACCCAGTTGATGGAACCATTCTTGCCAAAGGGAGTGGTGAGGGGAATCCAGACACCGTCTAGCCCCAGCGCTCTTCTCGCTACTCTGGTCGATGCCATTGTGCCCTGGGTAGCCTGGGTACTCTTATGCAACACACTCTTATATAACCCCCATCCCTCTTACGCACATGCGTGAAGCCGTATACGAAATAACTCTTAAGGTATCCCTTCGAGAAAGCGCGATATAACAAGTTGTAACAGCTGTCTACTATGGTGGTAAGAAATCAAGTTACATTCTGCTGGTTTACTTCAAGGGTTAAGCTTAAGCCCTTTATTATCTGACTAATAAAAAAAAATGTATCGTTATAACCCATGTATGGTGTTGGGTTAAGTATATGGTTGATACTGCACTTTTTCCAGGAGAACGTTTGTGGAGGGAGGTGATTTGTCTGAGATCACGCTTAACCGCCTGATTTTTCCCCGATTAAGGTTGCCCAGTGTATTGAGTCTGAGTGAGCCCAAGGAGAATCTCAGGTCCCACAGAATAAATCCATCTGTGATTGGTAACAGAAATCTATCCACTGAGTTATACCGCACCCGACATTGCGTATATAGATAGTTTATAAAATTTAATAAAATACAAAAGTTTGTTATGATTGTAACAATCATTAAGTTGCATGCTTCCGGTTTATCTCAAGGGTATTATTGAACTTATAAAAAAAAAAAACTGTACTACTACCACCTACCATGTTGGGTTCCTACCATAGTAGACTCGACTGTTTCTAGGAAAACTCACGGGTGATCACGCTAAACCGTTAGGACTTTCCCATAATTAAGGGTGTCCAGTTTAGAAAGGCTGAAAGAGCCCAAGGAGGGTCTGTAGATTCCACAAACTCCAAACTTGGCTGTCGGCAAATAGTTTGTTTACCATAGTTGGATTTGAGCCCGGGGCCTTCGGCATTGCAATTAAGCGCTCTACACACTAAGTTACTTAGTATTAACATTAAGTTACTAGAAATAGTAGGTAACTTAATTTAAATAACAAATTTTTAAATAATTATTATCATTAAAATTAACACTATTGAATTATTCGAACATTTTAATTATTTAAAGAACTTCTTCTTATAATTAAACACAAAAATCATAGTTTTATAAAAAACAACAAATATAGTTTTATACGTAAGCGGTTATGATAATTATTATTCCTTTCATCCCATAATATAGGACGTTCTTGGATGGCATTAACTAAAATTTCTATTTCCCTCATTATAACTCTCGACATTGCACTCCCGATATATATATATATATATATATATATAAATGAATAAACAATAAGAACTCAAGCGGAGTTGTTACGATTATGAGTAATCCTGAACACCCGTTGGAACTGTAGCTTAAACAACCGTTGCATTGAAGTGCAATCAACCGAGAGAAAGTCATGTATTACCGAGAGAGGGAGTAGAGAAACAGGTCAGTAGGAGAGGTGTTTTGTTAATAAGTAATAATTGAAAAAAATGTAAAAACAAAATAATTCAACGAACACATCTGGATGGGTTCTATAAATTTCAACAATATGATTCAATAACCAATAAAGAGTAACACTTGGTAATATTAATGGGTTGCCACAGGTGTGACTATAAATACTTAAGTATTATATTTTTGTTTTATAATTATGTAGGCCAAGAAATTACATTTTTGGTTTAAGCGGTAGGATGTGACTTTATGATTGTATCGTAAGAAACTATCTAAATTTTTTTTTTCTAATTTTAACACAATGCCTTCATTTGACGCCACTTCAATCGCATAAATTGATGTTAGATGAATAAACAACAACACTGCGTGGAGGCCTCACACGAAGTTGTCAAACGGCTAAGATCAAGGATGCGTAGGCGAACGATTGTGATCTGTGCAGTTAATATTTTTTTTTATGTTCGTTTTTTTTTAGTGAGAGAATGAAGGCTGTTCTACCCTCTCCATTTTTCAGCTCAACTCACACTAGGTTACTATATCTATTTTATCTTAAAAAATGGTTACGTACAATGCGGTATTTGGAAAGCTATTTAGACGGATACAGTATTAATCCTTATCAACTTAATTACTTTAGCCACGTTAAACATTTCATGCACATTATTAGAATATTTTATACCATATGCAGAGAAGCAAGTAGTTGATTGGAACTTCTAATGTAAGGATAGAGATAGTTGGGGGTGCAGTCAATTAAAACACCATAATAAGAGCATACTTATGTATTGTATACCGACGTTTCGACCTACAGTGTAGGCCATCTTCAGGGCTATGAGAGAGAATCAAACAGAACAAAAATATATAAAACACGTTGCAGTAATAAGAATATAGTGACATGTAACGTAGAAAATTAAAATAGTGACTAGATATGATAAAATAGTGAATAAAAGACAACGAATATTAAAATAGTTACAGTATATAATAAAATTAAAGTAGTGACAGATATAGTAAAATTACAGATGATGAACAGAAATTAAAGTAGTGACAGATATAATAATTAAAGAAACGAGTATAAAATACAGAAAATAAATGTACAGAAAGGATAAAAATGTAAATATAATATAAAAGGAAAGAAAAATGAGGAGGTAAACAGAAAGATAAATGAGGAGATTAAAATATAAAAAAAGGGGTGGAATATGAAGGATTTAGAAAAAAACTAGTTTAATTATAGATATAAATTGTATGATAATAGACTTCTAGAGGTTACATAAGTGAAATGTAATACTACAAGAATAATAATACAAGAATATGTAGAAATGTCGGCACACAATAAATAAGTATGTACTTATTATGGTTTTTTAATTGACTGCACCCCCAACTATCTCTATCCTTACTTTATACCATATAATTTAAATGAGTATCTCAGGAGTTCAAAATTAAAAAATAAATTAAATATATAAAGAAATATTTTATTTTGTTTTTATGTTTATAACATATGCTCAATAAAATACATCAAAATACTTCATGTAGTGTAGCCATTATGTTACATTTAAATCTTATCCACGTACTCGACGAATGTGATCCTAGGACAAACCATGTAGTCATATATATATACTCTACTACCCGTGCGAAGCCGGGGCGGTTCGCTAGTTTGCTGTATAACACGCATTTATAAACTTCGCTCTTATGTGGGTATGAATGAAAAGGAATCTTTGAACTATATTTTCAGTCATTTCAAAACATCGAATTAAATTAAAACTTTGTACAATTCTCAAGGACCGATGACAATATGACGGTCACCTGTGGCCTAGTGGTTAGCATAACAAACTACTAAACCCAAGATTGCGGGTTCGTAGCCCGGCAGGTGGCCCTAGGATTTTTTTAAGGGAGTTAAAAATCCTTAGTTACGCGGTCCTTCGGAAGGGACGTTAAACGGGAGTCCTGAGCCTGTACGATGTCAGGTACTCGTTAAAAATTCCTATCCTAATTAAACCTGGATAGGCAAAATTTAGAGGTCCCACTGTAGCATCGTCCGATTAGCCATAGCTGAATAAAGTGACGTTAAAGGAACAAAGAACAACAACCGATGACAATACAATAATTTAATAAGTTTGCGACATTACCCTGACCAGAATCTTCAGGTTTAGCGATTCTTCGTGTTTCTTGTACCAAGTACTAAGGCATACTGGCTCAATCTTTGAATATAAATACAAGAATATGACTACTGTCAGGATCAACTGGAGAGTTTCATATATTTAAAAAAATAAAAAGCTGTTGCTTTTGTAGCTAGCCGGACTAAAAAGAAGAAAGTATATAATAGTTTAAAAAAAACCCACTAAAGAACGGCCGTTTATAGCCAGCCGAATTATAGAGTAGAAAAGAATAAGATCTAAAAATCACGCTTTTGGAGCTAGCTCAACCAAAAAACACGCTCTAATAGGAAACAAAACTAAAAGGTACGAAATAATTTTCAGTAACATGAAACTAACAAATAGTGAGGAAAATAAAGCATCGTTCGATTAACCATGGTAGCACATAACAAGTTTAATAAACAAACCAATAGCCTTACAAAAAAAAAATTATTTTACTTTTAAAAAGTGTGGAGTGTTAACTATTATTGACAAGTGTGATAATTATTAATTTATTATTTATAAGAGTGATAAGTAATTATTAATTATTATAAAATTATAGATTAGACTTAGTTTCTCTCGTAAAAAGAACTAGATTGAGATGGTTGGGCCATGTGATTAGGATGGCCGGAGACAAGAGTGCCCAGAAGACTGTTTTGCTTTGTTTATTGTTATTCCAAATGCTGTTGTCATGAGAAACTGTACTCTGTTAAACTAAAAAGGCAAATCAGTCGGAATTATCGAAATACGGGGAATCAAAACATTTTCTCCTTTTGCCATTTCAGTCATGATTGTAGCTTTTATAATGTTGTGTCCCAGATGTGGTAATTTGTAGCCACATAGTACCATTACATAGCCTTGGCGCGTCAAGATTTCTCATTAGTAGGACTGGAAAACCAACTTTCAGCCTCAACTTATTGGAAGGAACTCCTGATAATTTTAAGAGTTGAGAAACTGTATAGGGTCTGATGTGACTTGTTCAGTGTCCATAACATTGTCGACAATATCCCCTCCACGTCTGACATGATTTGTTCATTTATAGTCGGCGCCAAAATTGCACTTTCAAGCAGCCATTCTCGATTGGCCATACTTATTTGAAGATCAGAATAGACATTATTTTTTAGATCATCTATGTTAGTGGCAATTTGACAGAATTCACTCCTCAGTGTAATCATGTCGTTACTGTCTGTTGGTATACAATCTTCTCCGATTTTTATAAGAGCAGCTGCATATTGCCCTGTGTCAAAGATCGATTGTTTAACAAAGAAATTATTATCGAGTAGATTTTATACCTACTAGCGGGGTAACATATGGTGTGGACAATTTTACTTTAACATGTGCCTGTAAAAACTAAAATATACTGTTGTTGTACTCGTTTAATAATAATTAAAAGGTGTTTCTTTGTGCTTTTGCTGCAATCTTTATTCATCAATTTTCACCATTTCATTTGGCATCCCTTGTGGGGAAAGTAAAATAAAGTAAAATCATGGATGGAGAAGATCTCAAAAAGATAAAGGCTGAAAGAACACAAATAAGGCGAGTATTTTCAGTATCTATAAATAAGTTATAACCTTTGCTATTAGATCATAATTCTGAATCAAGTGATATTAATGTGGAATTCGCAAAGACATCTGATAGAGCTGACAGGATGTTCGGGTTAGACGAACAAATTAAAGGTATCATGTTTTTGCATGCTTCTGATGATATTATTAGAGATAGTGGTTTTAAAAGATAATTTTGTTAGTATGTCTGTTCTAAGGCATCACGTAAAGGATCATCTGTATCAGATAAAACTCACAAACACAATAAAAATCTTAAATTGGTGAAATTAGAACCACAGAAATTTGATGGAATGGAAGTTGAAAGTGAAGAACGGATAAATCTCAAGAAAGATAATTTTGGGTTGGAAGATAGAAAGAAAATTCCAAGTAAACCTAAAAGGGGAGTTTTTGAAAAGAGAGAGAACATACCGACTGCCACAGATTTCATTAATGTTACAAGGGGTGAGCAGCCTCACCCTAGAGCTTTTCTTAGGTGTATTGTCTGCGACGGCACACACAAATCTTACATGTCCTGAACGTAAAATGAAAACGGAATCACAAGTACCGGCAAATATAGGGGTAAGCCTTACCAATAATACTTGTACAGAAGGAAGATTACTCCCAACTTTATACGTTAAGGTGAGAAATGGAATTAATTGTACTGACTAATTGCCTGGGCGCTCATTGACACAGGATCTCAAAGATCATACGTATATAACAAAGAAATTAGTTCATTTATTGAATTTTAAGTCTATTGTGGAAGAAGAAATTATACATGCCTGGTTCGGTGGAGCAAACTCGGCCCCGCTCTCACACAAAACTTATAAAATTGAAATTGGCAATATAAGTAGCGAACAGTATTATAACTTTGAGGTACTGGATTCCAATCAAATATGTCAACATATGCCTAGAGCTGTGAATGGTCCACGGGTTAAAGAATTAGACAAAAAGGGCATCGTCATAACAGATAGAGAGGGCGGACCAATGTGAAAAATACTAAATATTGCATGGTCAATATTAACCTTCTGTGCAATGATATTGATGTTTCGAACCTGTGGAGGCTTGATGAATGATTGAATTGATCTTGGGCCGCATCAATTCCAGGCAAGAGCTGAAACAGCCATTGCAGCAAGAGAACATTTTCTATAAACGGTCAAAATTCAAGATGGGGGACGTTATAAAGTTCGTCTTCCATGGTTGGAGGGACAGCCACCTCTACTTCGGAATTTTGATATAGCCAAGAAAAGGCTCAATTCGACCCTGCGTAAATTGAAATAATCAGAAACTGAATATGAGTATGATGAAATTTGTAGACTCTGGTTACACCAAGGCATCGTTGAAGAAGTAGCGAAAGAAGCCTGGGATAAAGGTGATTATATGCCGCATAGGCCCGTTTACAAAGACAACAGCCTTGCCACGCGTACAAGACCGGTATTTTATGCGACGGCCAAGGAGGAAGGCAAACCATCATTGAATTTCTGTCTCGAAAAGGCTACGAATTAAGTGGAATTTATCCCTTCGCTCTTAATAAGATTTTGCAAACGAGATTGGTGTCATTTCACACGTAGAGAAGGCCTTTCTACAAATTTCTATCTATGAAGATGATCGGGATGTTCTTAGGTTTCTGTGGATAGACCTGTCAAATGGACAATTGAAGATCTTCCGTCACACCAGGGTTGTTTTTGGCGTTCCTTCAAGTCCGTTCCTTTTAGGCTCAGAAATTGACCATCATTTACAAGTATGTGAGGAAAAGGCGGAGACATTTGAGCAACCATACTCTGTCGATACTATCAAACGTTTACGAAACAGTTTCTACGTGGACTATTGCGTCATTAGTCTATCTGACTATCAAATTTATAATTTTTGTTTATCTTACCTATGTGTATAAAAATTGAGTCGTAAAACTCCTCAAGGTGGGAGGATATCAAAGATCGATTGTTTAACAAAGAAATTAAAACGAGTAGTAGACTTTATACCTATGATATCTTATTAAATGTTTGCTTATTTCCACGTTTTCCAGTGATTTCATAGTTTGTATAATGGGACGGTATCATAGGCTTTCTAGTGATCTATGAAAATCATATGGACCTCGCTATTGCAAGCATATTTTTTTTCCAATCAGCTGCGTGAGGGTAAATATATATGACCGTTCGTTTTTCACCCATTTCAGCGACTCCTCCATCCATGCTAAACTTTATACATGGTTGTGGGTAATTCATTTCTTATCTTTTTTTTTTAAAGGCTGATGCAGGATTTTTGAAACTTATTTCACTCTTTAATAAAAAATGATCGGTATTCGGATTCTCTCATGGCTCTCGCATCTAAAGGTTTAAATACTTTATTTTCCCTTAAAATTAGGTAGTCAATAATAGATTTTAGCTGTTTTGTAAGCTGGTGCCAGGTGCATTTATGTATTTCCTTATGTTTTGAAGAAACCGTTTAGGATATTCGTTTCTAATTCTTCACAAATACTTATCAGTAGGAATATTCCACCATGAATTGTTTCTTGATATGACAAAAGCATTAGGCAGCGTCTTCGATGAAACCACCCAGGTGGCTGTACTTTTTCCAGCATTTCAGACTTTTATCGTTATATTCCAACGCATTCACAAAAAAACCTCGACAAATTATATACCTAAACCTTCCTGGTGAATCACTCTATCTATTGGTGAAAACCGCATGAAAATCCGAACAGTAGTTATTGAGTTTACTGCGAACAGACGCGGCCGTGGACTTGGTTTTATAATATGTGTATATTTGTTACATACTTGTTGTAGTTTGTTAAAGAAAAAATAGTAGTATTTTAAAAAAAAATTTCCTAACATATCAAAAAGTATTACTGAAATGGACAAATACAGATCTAATGTGAGATAACATTTTTTTTTGTTAGGAAAATTGTAGAAGAAACTGAATTTCTTGAAGGAAGAATTGATGACTGAACTCTAGTGGCAAAGAAAGAAACTAGAATAGGCCATGAAAAAACACTAGATTGCTCTGCTTCAGTTTGTCCCTATTATTTTTACAGTAATTGTTTTACTTTTTTTTTCTATTGATTGTTTGTACCATTTTCCAAAAGGTGCAACTAATTCTTCCGTTCAACTATTTCAACCTTTAATATAACAAACTAACCCTAAACAAAGATTATTATACTTGATTCAAGAGGTGGACTGGAATCCAAGCCAATAATTTTATATAAAACAATAAATTAATAAATGATAACGTGTGGTCTATTGGTTAGCATAGCAACCTACTAAGCCCAAGATCGCGGGTTCGTAGCCCTGTATGCGGCCCTAGTACTTTTTTAAAGGGAACAAAAGAACCTTGGTAAAGGCGTCCTTCGAAGTGGACTTAAAATGGGTCCTGAGCCTGTGCGATGTCAGGTACTCGTTGAAGATACTTATAGGTAAATTTTAGGACTCCCTGTGAAGCATCGTTGGATTAGTCATAAAAACATAAATTGGCGTTAAATAAACGAACAACGAATAATTCATTTTTGGATAATTCACTATCAACCATCATATAGTAGTTGATCAACCCCACACGATTGTTTTATATTTTCTTTGCTTTCTCGTTCGTTATTAAGAAGAAAAAGAAAAAAGGGAAGTAAAAAAAAAATATATATATTCATGAATTAAAAATTTTTTTTAGAGAATAGAATAATTTATTGATATTTACCACTGTAATTATATTACATCAAATGAATCTGCTGTATGAATAAAGGACATGAAAAAAAAAAAAACACTTGTGGAGAAACTATCCATTGATAGCACTCCAATAAAGTTCTATAGTAGAAGGTCTCGAGGCCATCTTTTTTTCAGACGCCTCGGAGGGTTATCAGGAATATTATGGGAAGCAAGTTGATAGACTAGCGGATTCAAGTGTGTATGGAGCTTGTCATGGAAGGATAGGTATCTAGTTTGGGCCAAATCAGCAACATACGGGACATTAAAATCATGATGGATGAGTTTGTTTGTGACATAATAAGGAGCATTGAGGATTTTACGAAGGATTTTGGATTGTAAGGATTGGATACGAGATGAATTGGATGGTTTAATATAGCCCCAAAGCTCAACTCCGTATGTTCAAATAGGTCTGATAAGTGTCATGTAAATGAGTCTTTTGTAATTAATTGGGAGCTTTGAACGTTTGGCCAGTAAATGTTGAAGTAGGTGAAAACGTCGTTCAGTTTCTTGTCTTTTCAGTCTTGTATGAGGATAAATTTAAAATTGTAATATACAGTATGTCCAATATGGATTGATAAGTATGCTGTGTGATATGGCAATCCAATGTAGTTGGCCAAAAAAGTAAAGTATTTCTCCCTGTATAAACAAAAAAAAAATTAAATATTTAAAAGAAGTTACTTTTCAACTATTTACTTTCTAAACAGTTACTTTTCAACCACTAAAAGAACTAGCGTACCTAGAGCAATAAAGACCTTTTATTTTGGAACGATGTGCTGTTGAAATGAATAAAAATGTAGGGTAAATGGCACAAAGGTTAAACTGTTCGAAATCGAAGAATAAATTTAAAAAAGATATGTCACGAACGAGATAAAAAAAAATGGTCGCCTTCCTCCGAACGATTAGCGTGACAATAACTTATTAAAGGAAATGCACACGACATCCGCTAGGACTCACTCCCAACTCTTCATGGCCTTCTCAACAATAAAACTCTCTTACTTTCAGATAAAATGGCGTGAATTTCGTTCTCAACATTTGAATTTCAAAAGGGAAGTATTATTGAAAGTTTTCCTTACATGTATTATTATTTACAGTAATTCAATGATGACGAGATATTCCAAAAGTAACATTTCAATGTCATCAAACTATTAAAGTAACTAATGGATTAAAAACTAAAATAATTCTCTTTATTATTTCAGAAGTATTCTTTTCTCCTATTTATTTTCATTTCTCGGTTAGTAATGCTTAATTCCAAAAAGCTGAACAAGCTACATATCTGTAACATAAATATTATGCGCTCAGATTGTTCTAAGCTAATTGGTGAGAAAATCTGATGTCATAATTGTGTCACGTTAGTTACTGCAGCTATGGGAAAGTAACTAATAGGACAACTTAGTGCTGATTACTTTTTTTTAACAGGCGTTGATGACCGTGGGGTTTTAAGCCTTAAAGCCCAAATAAACAAACAAACAAACTTTTTTTTAAAGTTTACTGGTCATCAATTCCTTTTTAGAATAAATGAAACCTAGTATTTGAAAGGGGACAATCTTATTTCAAGGTTAAGAAAAACGTCTGTCCAATTATTCACATCACATTAGCCATTGATTGTGTGGTAACACTGATTTAGTGAAACGGCTGGAAAAGTGATGGAGGCTTCACTAAGTTATTGTTATGTATGATATATGATGAATACATCTTTCAAAATATCATTTCGAAGTCACCAGATGCCTTACAGTTGCCTTGGGACTGTCCTTTAAAAATATGTTATGTTTTTATTTTGTCACATTGTTACCAAAAAAAATTTCATTATCCTTGAAGTTGATCCAGTTCTTTGCATGCGCACATGTGTCTTCTTTACTCAAAACCTTAAGAAATTGTGGTAGAACAACTTTTTAAAATTTAAAGCAGCGATGGCTTAAAAAAAAGGAGGAAGAATTGTTACATTAGTTACCGTAAGAGGAGGAAAATCACCTTTTTTTTAATGAAACTGGTACAGTTGATTGGAGAAATACTTGGTGATTGAGTGTAATCTCTCCCAACTCATCTTACAGAACCTTTTGCTTAGAAACAGTTTATTCTCAACCATGTGCTGTGTACCCATGACCATTAATGGTTTGTAGCTGTACATTTCTTTTAAATTGATGTTATTTATTTATAATTTTATGGTAAATATAGCTGTACTCTCGTCCTAATATAAAGGATTTAGGTAAGAATATACTAAGACCCTTTAGACTGTAACATTGGCAATCACCACGCATCGAATAATATAACGTTTGGAATGAACAACTGGGGTACTTATGAAGAAGATTTTTTTATGATACGTATTTTGCAACATTTAACAGAAAAACACGCCCCATATACACAAGATACAAACAATATAATAAAAAATTGTAAATGCTCCTTGTTTTAATTTGTAGCACATTATGACATGAGCATTCCCTCTGTAAAATCTTATATTTACATATCACTAAAATCCTCTTGTTCTTTCTCTTTCCCTACTCTATGTTACCCGGAAATGCAATGAGAAGATTAAACAAACTGTGTCCTAGAGAAATGCTTAGAAAACATCTGGTCGAAAATTTCATATCTGCAAATCGAGGAGGAAAGAGCAGTTGGTCCTGAAGTGTTTTGAGAAATTGCATCCTCCTCACGAATTAAGAAAAAAGTCTTAAACGAGTTTTGTTTTTCCTTTTTTCAAATCGGTTAAAACCGGACAAAACCAAGTGCATTTAAGGCAACTTTCACAGCATGTTACATTTTGCATATTATGACATTTGTTGAGTGGTGCAACTTCTTAGTCACCCAAGTCATTAAATATCTGTAATAATTGCTTAACCGTGGCTTCTTTCCTTATTTGCTGCATGTAAAACCACTCTTCTGTATCGATCAAATTCATCAAATATTGTAACAATTATATGAATCCTATATTCTAATTTATTTTGCCGGAATGTCTTTTTGAAATACATTGATAATATTTAATAATAAATAATAAATACTATTAAATAATAAGTATAATAAATATAATAATAAATAATAATTGAGAGAGAAGAAAACACTTTATTGAAGCATTACAATCTGCCTCTTGTGGGCAATAAGTAATGGTGCTATTATGTAGCTTACAATCATTCCATAAAAAATCAATGATATAAACGAAATATATGTATAAATAAATATATACAAGCGAAAAAATATATACAAAAATAAAGTAAAAAAAAACATACACACACACATATATATATATATATATATATATATATAATAAAAAAATACAATAATAATAAATAAAACATAAAAGAAATATACTGTACACATTCATACTCTATTTACAATTTGCCTGGGGTCTCCGAACTGAGCTTCTTCCTTATGAATGAGGGCAAAGCAGGAGTCCGGGAGGCCCCAGCCCCCTTTCCCAGCCGCGTCACTGGCATTAAACGCCAATGGAAGCTGGTTAAAGGCGCTTCACACACACATAGGTCGTGAGTGGAGAATCTGGCCAGTGTCAGTACTCCAAATAACATTATTAATAAATAATAATTAATAATCATGTTAAATAAGCATAAAACAAAGTACATACTCTCATCCAGGATATTGTTATCCAGTGGATATCTCCAAGGAAGAGGGTGCAGTTTTGAACACGTTAACACATTTAAGTATCTGGGCACCATTATAACAGAAGATAAGAGACTGGAACATGAAATAAAGGCGAGAATTGAAAACGGTAACAGATGCTATTGGTCCCTCAGATGCCTTCTCCGAAATAGAGCTATATAGTGAAGCCCCCGTAGCCTCAAAATAAGAGTATATAAGATGATACTTCGTCCTGTCGTCATTTATGGTGGGGAGGCTGGACTCTATTCAAGTAGCTGAGAAAGTGTTGAATACTTGGGAGAGAAAGATTCTTAGAAGAGTGTATGGCACAACTAAGGAAGGAAATCGTTTCCGCTTAAAAATGAATCGAGAACCAATATGGAAAAGAGGAAGAGGAAGGAAGACCTAGAATGCGATGGCTGGATGTGGAAGCAGACCTTAAGCTCCTGGGGTAAGGACATGGAGAAGAGCAGCGGGAGATCGTTCGAAGTGGAGGAAAATGGTCGAGGAAGGCAAGATCATGGCTCCATGTGATGATGATGATAATATTTAATAATAAGAGTACAGTTTTACGATCTGGAAATATTTCTGTAAATTTCCCGATCATAAGACTGACACCGATTTCCAATATTCAGGAAATGATGATTGAATATATTTATTTAAAGGTCAGAATAAGGCAAGTAAGATAGCCTGAACTTGTATATTAATTAAACTTAGGCAGTACTTAAAAATCTTAATTATTACTATTATTACGCTTCAACTGCACTGTTTTTTACGCCATTTTCTTATTTATATATATGTACATACACACGCACACACGTACTTGTTATGATTAAATTATGAAATAAGAATTTGATAGTATTTCTCTAATATAATTATGAATATATACATAGAGATAACCTAAATAAAGTGAAATACAAGCTCAAATTATTTAAATTGTTATATATATATTTTTTTCTCTTTATATTTTCATCCACACCTGCCAAATACAAGTAATTGACAATCAGCAGATTGGCTGACTGAAAAATTAATACAAAATGACATGGAAGGCATGACGAAGAACAGTAGCTAACAACTACCTCTCCATTGGCTTGCTTTAATTTCCTACTGTAATAGATCCCTCATCCACCTCCTTTTTAGTCTGTTCTCAGGCATGAGAGTAGTGGCCATTTGTTGTATCAATGGGTTTGGTTGTCCGTATAGTTTTTCTTGAAAGCGTTTGTAGTATTTCCTTATGTGTTCTTCAATCGTTTGTATTTTTAAGTCCGTATGCAGAGTTTTGTTATTGACGTACCATGGTGCATTAGTGATAAGTCTAAGTACTTTTGACAGAAAAGTTTGTAGTCGTTTTCTGTGAGTCTGTTTAGCGATGCCGAAAATTTGTAAAGCATATGTCCAAACTGGTTTTAGTAAGTAAGTGTACGTATTTAATTTCTGTCTTAAATCTAATTTGGAGTTTTTCCTGAATAGCGTGTACAATTATTTTAGTTTGTGATTTAGTAATTGGCGTTTCATCTTAACGTGAGGACCCCATGTCATTCTCCTATCAAATGTTAGTCCAAGGTTACTTTGTTTCTCTGTGGGATTTGTGGGTTATTAAGGAAAATGGGAGGACGTGTTTCGCGTCTAAGATTTAGATTTAATGATGATTGTATCGATATTTTCATCCAATCTCTACAGGTGTTACAAGATAGAATGTTTCTTTTTTTCCGGCTTTCTGGAAAGGAGAATGTTGTGGTTATCTGGAAGCGAAAGAAGAAGATAGAATACGTGAGTAAAATATAAATTGAAACACATAAATAAATATTAGCACTGAAACAGCCATCTCGGTTACATTGAATCTTCGAAGGTACCTTGATGGTTATTCTATCGGCAGAGCAGCTTCTGGGACTCCAGTTTCGTGCGTGATCTGAAAGTATTCCATCCGATAACTTATACATCAATTCTTTAACTATTAATTATTATTCAAGATGTATGCAGCAAATACCTTTTTTTACTAGTGATTGGTATTTTACCATCTACGGATAATTACTCAAAATGTCTCTAGGACACAGTCGAAGGCAGATTTTTTTTCTTAGGAAGGATTTTTCTGTAAAAAGGCCAGTAATCATTTTTATTCACAACCTTATGTGAATTGATAAATATTTATCAATGGTTTATAATTTTTTATTTATTCGTTTATTTATTAATCGTCACTTTTTCACTTTTTAAATTTTGTCTCTACAGGTTGATGTTGAAGTTTTGTCTTAACGGTGTCAGGGTTTTACGTCTCCGAAGGACGTCAGATCCAAGGATTTTTTCTCACTTTAAAAAATCCAATCACTACGCCATAGTTGAGCCTATTTATCCTTTTTTTTTTAAATAATAGTAATAAATATATTGAATGATAATTGTTGACCTTGATAATATATGTGGTATGATATATGATGATAAACTATTCATTTATTTTGGGACAAACTCCTATTAAATATTACACAAAAATAAAGTTCAGTTATTCACACATTTAAAAAAAAATAAATAAAATAATAGTTAAATAGCATAGCTGAATAGAGTGTGTACCCTTAATTAGAGGAAAAACCTAGCAGTTCAGCGTGATCTCGGATAAATCACCTCCTAGTCCAACTATTGATCTCTAAATAGTACAGTTTCTACTATGTAATGAACCCGAGATTCTTCGGTTTTTTTAGCTACACAAAAATCGATTTCTTATCAAACTTTTTGTATTTACCTTATATTTTCTCATTTATTTTTGAGTTTTTTCCTTAATAATTTAGTTAATGCTTTCATTAACATTTAAGCAAATATCTTTAGCATGCGTCCATACCCCGGTGCTAAGATTTACTTTTGGGTTCACCCTGCTATTATATTTTTAATAAGAGGTGGGGGTATCTTATGAAATTTTTAAAAATATTGGAACAATAAATGTTTTAAATCAATTTATTATTGTTTGAGTATTATAACGATTAATTTGGATTGGTTGAAGTCGTAAATTTTGATTATCTAGGTAAAAATAGGACAGAGACTTTAACGAGTACATGACACCGAAACATTTCAACATTCAACATTTCAAACATTTCCTTTTAAAACATTTCAATCCTACCTGCCAGGCTTTGAACCGAACCGGAAAAATTATTGAATAACAACTGATACAGAATATTTTTTAATCTTATAATTTGTTCTTCGTTCTATATGTTGTATTATTCTTGAGGTAGAATAAAGCGTATGGTAATCTAAACAAATAGAGCTAGGGCAACCAAGCAGTGATTTTGCTGAAAACGGTCACCGGTTATGTCTTTCTCTGTTGTTCAAGTCAGTAAAATGACTCTGAGCCAATTCCGCTGCTCCATGTTTACGTTCCTCTCGTAATTTTCTTGCACATACAAGTTTCGAATTAGTTCAAACACGGATCTAACCTTAGGTTGCATATAGTTAAACTAATTTCAATTATGTATTCGAACTAATAGTTACATAATTCTATAACGGATATTTTGAGTACCAGGCATCGTCCAGGCTCGGGACCCCCGTTTAACGTCCCTTCCTGAGAACAGCATAACCAAGGGTTTTTTACTCCCTTTAAAAAATCCTAGAGCCACCTGCCGGGCTACGAACCCGCGATCTTGGATTTAGTAGTTTGCTATGCTAACCACTAGACCACACGGTATAAATCTTCTTAATTTGATGCCAACTTTTCAAAATCAATGGTATGAATGAACTTTGAAATGTCTTATGCCAATATTTTTTTTTCTCTTTATATTTCCATCCACACCTGTCAAATACAAGTAATTGACAATCAGCAGATTGGCTGACTGGAAAAAATACAAAATTACATGGAAGGCATGACGTAATAGCATGAAGTAATAGATCCCTCATCCACGTCCTATACGAATATAGTTTGTGTTTAGACCCTGGCCAGTTTTTTCCTTTTAATATTAGTAAATAACTAATTTTGACCTTTGCCTTTCATAAATTTGGCAGTCTTGAAATACGTATTTAAACGCATGTTCTTCTTTGCGTACTGAACAAGTATTGTCATGTGAAATCTGTGTGTGGTTTTCACAGGTAGAGTGTAGTTATGTTGTAAGGTATAGTTGTAATATATAATATTATGTTTTTATGTTAAAGCATAATTGTTAGTAATTATGAAATATAAAGGTATTTCTCTTGGCATAACCAAGGTCTCTATACCGTATAGCTGGAGGGACTCCGTGTGTTGAGTTGGACGGTGCGAATTAATTCTCACGGAATTCTGCTTGTGGAATGTTATTGTGAAGTGTTAATCGTAGTGCTTTTAGCCAACATTGCTGGAGAAGTTCTGGCCCGCTGCTATCATCTCTGTCCAGGGCGGGTGTCCCTTCCAAGAAGATCCTAGTGTCGTCCCATCCAACTTCCTGGAACCGGGAACGACCTTGCAAAGTTCCCTTCCTGGTAGTGCCTTTCGATAAATCATCAACAGTTATCTCTAATGGTATTTTGGACTCTTGATTAAAACGGGAAGCTTCGGACATGACTAATAATATAGAAGTTCATACTGATGTCTTGTTTTATTTTAGGGAGAGAAGTTAGGAGTGGAAAGCGCGATGAGTACTAAAAGTTATTTCTGTCTTATACTTTTGCGATAACATACCATCTTTTTCTAATCAATATCATAGATTAGTTCTATTCTACGATGCCTTTGGCAACGTTCCATTTTATTCTTGTTCCTGGAGAACGGAGATAGTTGGGGGGTGGAAAAAAAAAAACATCAAATAAGTACCAGACTTATATTTAATTAGTGCCGACGTTTCGACCTACAATGTAGGCCATCTTCAGGACAACTGGGAGAGGCGGCTGGGTGAACGGCCAACAGTTTGTTCATATTTTAATATAATTCTTGTTCATATTTTAATATAATATACGCAGAAAACATATCAGTGGAATTACTATTTAAAGTTTTTAAACCGTACATTATTAACCTCACGTTTTTGTTCCTATATCTAAAATTCAGAATTTATATAACTAACAACTACCAACTCTTCTTTATGATATTTATTATGATATATATATATATATATATATATATATATATATATATATATATATATATCATGCCTATATCCATCCTCTGGGTAGCTATTGACAAGGTAAGGTCATCACTCCTGTGTCCCTATCCATTGGGTTATCCCGACAATATTGCGGGGTTTAATTTTTTCTTCTTAAAACAGTAAACATTTTATGTTTATTGGACTTTTAATGTAAAAATATATGTTTATATTCTAAGATTGTATTCATAGGGGAAATAGTATATAATAGGCATGTTATAGGTTTGCCTTATTTATTTATGCCCACTATAATAAAGATTTCTACAGGTATTCTATATTTATATACTATCAGATGCTCATAAAGTTTCTATGTATACAGCTAAAAATAAATTAAATACACTTGGTATATGGGTTATAAAATACCTGCAATACTAGGCGGTTGTGAGAGTTTAGTGAGTCTAAACGAAGGGTACGATTTATTCTTATTTATTAGGATTATTTATTTTTGTAAAGTTTTAGTATAATTGTTATCATATTTCAATTTTTATTTGTGTAAACGTCTGAATTCTTTTTGTTAGGAAGAACCCAGAACATTGTTTTTGTTTTGGGGAATCCATCCTACTTCAGATTCTGTATAGATCTAAGCTTATTATAAATCTATGCTATCTTATTAAAGCTTTGTTGAAGTTCTCATTGAACCCTACTTAATTAGTAGATATGGTTTCGAAGTTCGTTTTTTGTTGTGGTTTTTTCGCCATCTCCGCTCTTCAAACATTATTGATTTCTCGGTTGCACACTAAGTAAGTAAAAATATAAATAAAGAATAGAAAAAGAAAAAAGATGGACGAGAATATTAAAGAGGTTTAGGATTAATAATAGGTTAGGTATCGAACGTTAGTTGGTGGAGGCGGATGTTGTGAGGTTTTTAAGCATACCAATGGTTAGAGCACCGCGCTAGAGACGCAGGCGACCCAGGTTCGAATCCCGGGCAAGGCATAATCTTTTCTCTTAAAAATTAAAAAAAAAATTTAATAATTAAAAAGAACCATGAATAATACCTAAGCTATGGACATAAAATTGACATAAGTCAACGAGATCTCTATTAAAGTAATGTTCAATGAACATTCTTCCCCGTGTATGCTTCAAAAAATTGGGAGAACACAGGGATATAGTATCAATGAAGAGAATAGATTAGTCTGGCTTGCATGTGTGCCTTGGTAGCTCAATGGTTAGAGCACCGCGCTAGAGACGCGGGCGACCCAGGTTCGAATCCCGGGCAAGGCATAATCTTTTCTCTTAAAAATTAAAAAAAAAATTTAATAATTAAAAAGAACCATGAATAATACCTAAGCTATGGACATAAAATTGACATAAGTCAACGAGATCTCTATTAAAGTAATGTTCAATGAACATTCTTCCCCGTGAATGCTTCAAAAAATTGGGAGAACACAGGGATATAGTATCAATGAAGAGAATAGATTAGTCTGGCTTGCATGTGTGCCTTGGTAGCTCAATGGTTAGAGCACCGCGCTAGAGACGCGGGCGACCCAGGTTCGAATCCCGGGCAAGGCATAATCTTTTCTCTTAAAAATTAAAAAAAAAATTTAATAATTAAAAAGAACCATGAATAATACCTAAGCTATGGACATAAAATTGACATAAGTCAACGAGATCTCTATTAAAGTAATGTTCAATGAACATTCTTCCCCGTGAATGCTTCGAAAAATTGGGAGAACACAGGGATATAGTATCAGTGAAGAGAATAGATTAGTCTGGCTTGCATGTGTGCCTTGGTAGCTCAATAGTTAGAGCACCGTGCTAAAGACGCGGGCAACCCGGGTTCGAATCCCGGTCTAGACATAATCTTTTCTCTTCAAAATTAAAATATATATGTATATATTTATTACTATATATATTATATAGTATTGTCGCATATATATGTGTGTGTGTGTTTGTGTGTGTGTGTGTGTGTGTGTGTGTGTGTGTGTGTGTGTGTGTTTGTGTGTGTATATGTATATGTAAGGTTACTTGAGCAACCTTGTGTTATTTTATCTTTATATCATCTGTGTTATTATTATCCTTAAAAAACCCTCTTCATTATAAAGTTGTCTACAGGTATTCTATATTTATGTACTATCAGGTGCTCATAATGTTTTTATGAATACAGCTAAAAATTAATTAAATAGACTTGGGACTGGCTATAAAATACCTGCAATACTATACGGTTGTGAGGGTTTAGCGATTCTAAACTAGGGGCACGATTTTTTTATTATTTATTAGTATTATTTATTTCAGTTGGAATTTAGTTTAACTATTTGTTATATTTAATTATTTACTTGGGTAAACCTCAGGAGCACTTTTTGTTAGGAAAATCCCAGAAATTTGGTAGGAATCTAAACTTATTTTCCTTTTTCTACTTATGCTGATCCATTCGAAGCTCATTTTAAAATTATATTATCATCTTAAAGCATTGTCGAAGTTAAAGTTCTCATTGAGCCCTACTTAATTAGTAAAGATGCCTTGAAGTTTTTTTTTTTCGCTCTTTTTCCCTCTACAAACTCTATCGATTCCTCGGTTGCGAACGAAGTAAAACCGAAATAAGGAATAGAAGAAAGAGAAAAAAAATGGACGAGAATATTAAAGAGGTTTAGGATTAATAATAGGGTAGTTATCGAACGGGGTAGTAGCTGGGGGGGGCGGATGTTGTGGGGGCGGGTAGTAGCTAGCGGCGGCACACTCAGTTGCTGTGTGGAGAGCGGACCGCCAGCCAGCCATGGGGCGGCCATACTGAACCTCTGAAGGTAGGTACCGTCATTATATATATGTCTATGTATAAATATAATATATTATTATATACAAATAGTATTGTCGCATCTATGTATACATTGTATTTATTTCCAAAAAAAATCTTATAACTCGAATATATATATGTATATATATATATATATATATATATATATATATATATATATATATATATATATTGTTTATCCTGCGTAAGCTCTATTAAGATAATTCATCAAAGTAGAATAGGAATAGTGAACACTCATTGACTCTGACAAATCATTCGATTTTTTTTCACAATCTTAGAAAATACTTCTTAAAATGCAATACTACAATGTTAATATAATAAGTATTGTATATTTTGTTTTATTTTTTTTTTCGCAAAAAATTAATAAATAAATTTTTGGAATATTTTAACCTGTATAAATACGTTTTCAAACTGCACATAAAAGTAATTATTATGAAATGTGGGATTATTATTGCTTGTACATATTTTCTTGAGATATTTTGTCAATTTTTTTTAAAAATTATATATAGGATCGTTATTTTCTCTTTGTTTTCTATAAGATGCTTCATTGACTATGACAAAGCTTTCAATTGTTTTGATCTTTTTTTTTTTTTTTTTTTTTTAGATTGATAGTTAACATATACATTTTTTTGTGTATCATAATTAGTATTATTGGATATGTATAATTGTCGTATATTCTTTTGTATTTATTTCGAAATAAAATTTGAGCTAGAATTTTCTATATGTATATACCATATATATGTTTACCTTGTGTAAAGACGTTTAAGATTATTTATCAAGTCAGAGTAGGAATACTGATATATACTCATTGGCTGCGACAAAGCTTTAGATTGATTTTTGTTTTGTTTTTTCATAATGTGTAGATTGTTCTTAAAAAGAAATAATGCTGTTAACAGTATTGCATATTATATATTTCATATTATTAATATATATATGTACACCTATTGGATATATATATATATATATATATATATATATATATATATACATAAATATATATTTATATATTATATCCAACTAGAGTAGGAATACTGACTACTCATTGACTCCGAAAAAGCTTTCGATAGTTTTGTAATTTTTGTCTTTTCTTTTTTTTTTTTATTTGACCTAATTTACCCGTATAGGAAATAATTATTTTTATAATATTTCTTATTATGGAGTTATTTGCCACATTCAAAAGTAATTATATATTTTGGTTAAAAAAACCTAACGATTTATATATTTTGTTTATCTCGTTTAGAAAGATTATCTTAATTTATTAAAACATTATAATAAATTTTGAAAACATATTTTAGTTTTGCCAATTATAACATTTAAAATAATTATGATTTAAACATTTGCTTAAAAAAAATCAACGGTTTACATGCTTATTATTTTTATATTATTATCAATAAGATGCTGAAATGAAATGAAATGATCTTGCTTACAAAATGATTTGATAATACAATGTTCTTATCTTGGTTTAAGATTTTTTTCTTTCGTTAATATATTTTTTTCTTTCTGGAGATTTAATGAGAATGTATTTAATTTAATGACCAGGTTTTCGATTAGGATTTTTTTCTCTCTGTTCGTATTTTTTTTTTGTTTATTTTTATTAGTGATTGTGATTGATCCTAATGTTTGTATGCTTCTGGCCAGAATTTTTTTTTTATCATAAAGGGACAAGAATTTTTTACTCTATTCTTTTTATTTATATATAAAATTCAATAGTTTTCTTGTTTGTCCTGTTCATTAAAATCTAGGTCTTAATAATTTTTTTGAAAATCTGCAGGTACTAAATCGAACGAAATGTGCAACAAAAATACTTTATAGATTAATTTTAAAATAAATCATAAACATTTATTTATAAAGTACTAGCAGCGTATAGCAGATATTTTCTTGTTGCTTTCAATATCGAAACAAAACAAGTGACGCTTCATTGACTGTGGCATAGCTTTCCATTGTTCTTATGTTTTCCTCCTTTTTTCTATAAATTGTGGTGTACAGGATATTGATCATTAATGAATGAATAGGACAGTAATTTATTAGGTCACTGTTTTATGATACAATGATATACTAGAATCAATAATATTTTTTATTACCTATCTATTTAAGTAAAACATAAAAAATCGGCCATAAATTCGGATATTATCTTTGCTTATTTCTTTATAGATATTCCGACGACTGTTTTAACTGTTTCAAATAACAATAAAAGCTTACTAGTTGATAATATGAAACTTTTGATTGAACTGATTTTTATTCATTTTAAAAAAAATAAATTTTTTTAATCGATCAGAAACTCATTCTGTCATAATATAAAGTAATTTTATCTCTATATAGAACAATGATTTTGTTCTTAAGTATATGAAAAATTCTGAATAGTTTAAAAAAATAAAGTTTTAGATTCTAGATGATTTGTTTCTAATTAGGTGGCTCTACGATTTTTTAATTGATTTTTCTTTAAAATTGGTGAATTTATTTTGCATTATTTAAATAATTAAAACTCTAATATTTTAAATCTAATAACTCTAAATATTTTCAATAACTTCTATTTATAGTCATGTCGAAATAATCTAGCGTCGGTTTTATGTTATATGTTGTAATGACAGTCAAAACATTACAATAATAATAAAGAATTATCAATTAAGTTAAAATTAAATCTTAAATGATGAATAGTGAGTCATGCGGTACAGTATAGCTTAGCGCCTACCTGTTACGTCATTCAAAATAATTTTTAAAAAATCACTTTTAAATCTATATTATCTCAATTGCAAATTTAAAAAATATAGAAATGATAATGGAAAAAAATTTATTTGAAAATTTTTGAGGCTGTATTTCTATGAAACAAGTTACCAAGTGATATGAAAAAATAATTTATTTTCGAGTGTACGTTCTTTTATTAACATTTAATTGTTATTAGTTTAAAATATAACTGTCAGATTGTGATCAAATTTTATAATTAAATAAAATAAAAACTTTTTATGCATACGCTTGTCAAGATTTAAATTTTGTTAATAACAATAATCGCAATAATTACATAATTATTTAAAATAATAATAATAAATTTCTTTAATAATAAAGACTTCTGAGGACTTTGCATTTATACAAATAACTTACTGGCTGAATAATAAATATCATATTTAAGGAAATGTATTAAAACTCTCAAAAATTCTATCGATTCTACTAAAAATATTCTATAAATATCGTCCTTGAAGTTAACATTATTTATAATATTTTATATTTATTATTATTATAATATCTGGTTATGGACAAGCTTAGTTTTTTTCCTATTTTCACCCTGCTGCTATTAAAGTCAATATTGTTTTACCTGGAAGTACCTTAAGTTAGTGTAGGCGTTCTCTGGGGAACCTAGCAGCGCCTATAAAATGTAAAACAGAATTCGCTATTAATTCTTGAAATATAGTTTTAAATATAATAGATAGATTTAAATATCTCACGGTTGTGGAAACAACAACATTTTTGTAATTATTCCGCAGGTTGTCGCTTTTAATTGAGTCGCAACAAGTTTTAACTTTTCATTCGTTTCCCGTTTAATATTTTCCTAAAATACAAGTTATTGGGATTCGAATGCCGGCCAGGACAAATCTTTTCTCTTCAAAATAAAAATATTTAAAAATTAAAATAACTATAAAAAATTATAGATTATATGATATATCATCTTGAAATGATTACCGAATAACTGGTACTGGATAACTTGTATTTTTGTAAAATATTAAAACGGGAACGAATGAAAAGTTAAAACTTTTTATGACTCAACTCGAAGCTACAACCTGAGGAATAATTACCAAATATAGCAGTAGTCCTAGTGAAAAAGATGGTGCATACCCCCTCTTCTTAGGATTGAACGAGTTCAGACAAAATTACTTTCTTAAAAATATTTCATGCTAGCATTAAGTTGTATGTACGAACTGACTTCATCTATCTTTTGGTATTTCATGGAACTTGCACCACTACATCCCATGAATATTATTGGGTTAAATTCATGACAGTACTGTTTTCAAGCGAACCATTGTACAAGGAGGTGATTTGGATGAGATTACAGCTCGATTTCCATTCTTAATTAGCTCGAAGCAGCAACCTGCGGAATTACCAAAATTTGGACTGAATTTATTATTTTTGAATTCATTGCTGAATATTGATTTAAATCCCAAATCGCGGTATCTATTAATCTTTTACATTTGATGAGATTCATAAATTATCGGAAAAGTTTTATATAGATATGAAACATGAAATGTTTCATGTGCGTTAATTTTTTAAGTATTCAGGGATAAAAAAAAAAATCAATAAGTGACGTGTTACGGCACAATGTAAATGGATAATATCTAACGGTTATGGAAACAATACAATTTTTTTTGTTGTTTTTTTTCTTAATGTAGTGTGCTGACACGTTATCATCTGCACGCTTATTAATAAATCGATCGCTTCATCGTGAATTATGAAGGCTATGACGTACGCCTGTGCAACTTTTTGTTCCGTTCTGTTAGCAGTAACATGTAAATAATAATTATGATGAAATTAAAAACGTTACTGAAGTTCTCCGAGTCAGAGAATTGTTGCTGAAGTGATGTTAGTTGCCGCATTGCAGGGCAGTTTTCTTTCTAGTCGGATCGTAAATTATCCGATCACACGACACTCACTGAGTTCCTTACATCTCGAGAACTGTTGTTCAGTTTAAATTGATTACATAGATCAAGACCTGTCTCATCTTGAGTTAAACAGGAATTTTTCTTTAAAATGTATGGGGTAGCTAAGTGTGTATAGCGCTGAGTTGCTGTGTTGAATGTCCTGAATTCAAATCCAAATCCCTTGGGCTCACTCAGACTCTTTGAAGTAGGAACAATTCTGTAATTGGGGGGAAAATCGTGCTTAAGCTCGAGCAGCTCGCCACTATCCACATGGTAGAGACTGTACTGTTTTATTGACAACTGTTCTGCAAGGAGGTGTAGGTCACGCTCAACCGCCAGATTTTTATTTAACATTATATTATATTATAACATAGTACCCTATTTTTATAACATTTTATAGAGATTGGATGAGCCCCAGGAGGGTCCTAGATCCTATATGATCCATTTCCGCCTGCAAACAGACCAAATAAAAGTCTTGCCTTGACATAACTAGCTAATAATATATATATATATATATATATATATATATATATATATATATATATATATATATATATATATACGAAGAGTCATGGTTTGAGAACATATCAGGGATTATTCTAACTTAACAGTTGTGCAGGGACATGATTTGGCCAAGATCACGTTAAACCGCTATTTTTTCCCACTACTCAGGATATTCCCATCATAAAGGCCTGTTGAACCCAACACAACCTCTACTCATTTAGCCCCGCTAGCTAAGTGAGTATTTCATTATACTTTTAATAAAACATAACTTAATTAAAATTTTATTAATAGCGAAATAGGACAAAAAGTATTTAATCTGATAGCTCCTTACCCGATTTATCATAGTAACGCGTATATTAAGTTTGTGTGCATGTATATATATATATATATATATATATATATATATATATATATATATATATTTGTGGGTATGTGTTTTTGTGGTATATCGAATAGGACTTAGAGATTGCGGTTGTAAAAATATTTTATGTTCTATCACCCTTTCATCGATTCTAAGGGACTGCAATGCCGAGAAACTTCCAACATCTGTAAAATGACTAATCGACCTTTCATTTCTTCTGAAGAAAAAATATTGCGGTTGAGTTATTTCTCACGTTTTTTACTCTACCATAACCCGTGAAAGGTCTGGGTACATTCTAGAGACTGCTCTGTTCCTAGGACGATGCTACAGTGGGAGCTCTAAATTTGGCCTATCCAGATTTAATTAGGATAGGAATTTTTAACGAGTACCTGACATCGCACAGGCTCGGGACCCGTTTAACGTCCCATCCGAAGGACGGCGTAACTAGGATCATCAATAAAATTATAAATAATAGAATGAACGACATGAACTTATTTTTAAACAATAATTATTTCTGAGTATGAGAGGAAAATAGTTGACTGGATGATCAAATGTAGAACGGAGATAGTTGGGGGGTGCAGGCAAAAAAAACACTAAATAATGTATTAGACTTATATTTATGTGCCGACGTTTCGACCTACAGTGTAGATCATGTTCAGGGCTATGAGAGAGAAACAAACAGAACAAAAAATATATAAAAACTTACAGTAACATTAATGTAGAAAATTAAAATAGTGACAGATATGAAAATTAAAGATAACGAATATTAAAAAAGTGATACTCATACATTTACTTATGTAACCTCTATAAGTCCGTTATCATACATTTTATATCTTTATTTTACTAGTTTTTCTAAATCCTTCATGTTCCAACCTTTTTTTATATGTTAATCTTCTCATTTTGTATCTTTGGTTTACCTCCTCTTTTTTATTTCCCTTTATATTATTTTTACTTTTCTATCCTTTCTGTACATTTATTTTCTGTATTTTATTTTATATTCGTTATCTTTATTATTATATCTGTCACTATTTTAATTTCTGTTCATTATCTTTAATTTTATTAAATCTGTCTTTATCTTAATTTTATTATATCTGTCACTATTTTAATTTCTTTTCATTATCTTTAATTTTATATAATCTGTCTTTATCTTTATTTTATTATATCTGTCACTATTTTAATTTATTTTCATTATCTTTAATTTTATTAAATCTGTCTATATCTTAATTTTATTATATTCTGTCACTTTTTTAATATTCGTTATCTTTAATTTTCATATCTGTCACTATTTTAATTGTCTACATTACATGTCACCATATTATTGTTACTGTACGTTTTTATATATTTTTTGTTCTGTTTGTTTCTCTCTCATAGCCCTGAAGATGACCTACACTGTAGGTCGAAACGTCGGCACATAAATATAAGTCTAATACTTATTCAGTGTTTTTTTTTTTACTGCACCCCCCAACTATCTCCGTTCTACAAACAATTATTTCTGTCGTTTTCTTGTTATAAAGTAAGTTGGTGTCCATAAATTGGGTAACCTCATCATAATAATAATTCCTATTGTATCGGTGACCTGTACCCATTGAGTTTAATCATCAAAATGAAGTATTTTCGAATAAAATATCATTATTTATATTTAAAATAATGATAATAATACATCTAATAATCTGGCTAAGGTAGACCTGAAGGTATCACTAGATTTTTTAAAAGGATAAATAAGTATGTATAGATAAAAGATAATAATAATAACCTGCTCTGCTACTAGATTTTACATGGATTTTGGGTTCATTACTTGGTAGAGAATACATTGCACCGAAGGGAAGTGATCATTCAAAGTTAAACTCCCCTTTCCAATTAATGTTAACGAATTTACAGAGGCTAGGTGAGTCCCAGGCGGGCCTGCATATACCATAGGGACTATCCTTGACTGTTGGCAGATTAATTATCTGTCACAGGCGGATTTGAACCCGGAAACTTCGACTCAGCAACTCAGCGCTCTACCTGAGCTATTATCGTTCGCGATATCCTGGGTTTCGATCGTAACTAATGCAATTAGGGATGCGTAATCAAGAGATATGGAAGGTATCTGAATCGGGTTAGGTTGGTTAACGAAGCTAGCAAGTGATATATTGCCGTCAACTACAGTCCTCTGAATCAAGCTCTATTAATTATGTTAATAAATACCTTTTCCGTAGTTTCTAGTTGTTGTTTATTCATTTAACGTCACTTTATTCTGCTATGGCTAATCTGTCGATGATACATTGGGAGTCCTAAATATTCTAATTTCTAATGGTCGACCTTGTTCATATATGTGGAAGAAAATGGTCCGGGCGGAGGTCAATAAATGTCTCTTAAGTAGGGAGAAATGTTTATTCAAGAGCCAATGTGAGTAAGAGTGCACCTACATTGGATCCGATGCGATGCGACGCGATCCTATTCTATCACATAGGAGGGTGGGCTGAAAAAACAAATAACTGAAATACGCAGTGAGTGCCTACATGATTCAGACATGATTCTATTCTTTTCAATCCGATAGTGAAACTAGTCACTGCCTTCCGAATAAAATAGTATTAATTTTATTCTTTTATTTCTTATATTTTATATATATTATAGCGAAATATAAATATATTAAAAATAATTAATAAATAATCTTAATTTTATAAATTTAAAGAACCAAATGTTATAACAATGAGCTAATATTACTATATTAGAATATTTTTGTCTTGCTGTATGACTATAAATAAATAATTTAGTTGTTTTTCAATAAAAAAAAAAAATAGAATTTATTGTTTTTTTTATATATTCGTGTTTTATATAATGATTTAATTTTCTCGATTGTGATAATATTTATTTCTTTGATGACGCAATCAAGGCTCTTTTTAACTAATCCAATGAGTAATTCTTTTCAGTCTATTTTGTTGTTAATCTTTGCAAAGAAGTATAAAAAATCAGAAAAGCCTATACATCCCAGTGTTGCCAACTGTTTAAAAAATAATTTAAACATTAAGACGATAATTTTATCAAAAATTAATGTTTCCAATTTTCTTTGACGAATTAAAATTTTATGTAGGTATATTTTTTATAGATTTAATTTTATTCAACGGAAAAATAACCTTTGCTACTATATTTAATGGTTCATGAAGATTAGTAATGACCTATTTTAATGAGAATTGAGAATATTTAATTTTGATTTATGACGGATATTTATATAATAGTTAATTATCAAATTAAAATGTATATTTTTTAATAAACATTTTAGACAATAAAGGTTAGGTTGCCACACATGGTAACGGCTGGCTTATCGGATTGAAAACTAGTGATTTTGAAATGTGAAAATCGCACCTGATCGTACAGTATCGGATCGGATCCAATGTAGGCGCTGCCGTATAATTAAACTATTTTGATTCCACGAGCGACTATATCGGTCGGATTGCTCGGATAAAAATGGATAGGATCGGAGCGGATCCAATGTAGGCACTCTCGGTATATTTCAGTCATTTGGTTTGCTTCCGAATTCTGATCGTATCGCATCGGATCCAATGTAGGTGCACCCTTAAACACAACATTCAGTTTTACGTTGGATAGTGATGTGAGTAGAATTAGTGATGAACTAACACTGAGTCCAACCGCGCCCCCTCCCCCCTCGACATCCCTGAAGAAGACCCGCAATGTGGGTCGAAATGTAGACTCTCCAATAAACATTTCTCCCTATTTAAGAGAAATTTATTGACCTCCACCCGGACTATTTTCTTCCTCATAAACAAGGTCGACCATTATCATTCAAGAAAAATATAAATATAATCGAATGAAAAACATAAACTTATTTTAATACAATCATGATTTTCTGTCTTTATCCTGTTATTCGATATATCGGTGCATAAATTTCGTGTAACTTTATCATATTTGCTATCATGCCGGTGAACTGTTTCCACTGAATTTAATTGGCTTCAATGTTAGCAGTGATATGCAAATGAGCTCGTGGTTCGAGTCCGGAACTTGCCCGTGCTTCTAGTTAATTGCTCTTGTATGTGTAATAAACGGCTGAGTTAACCTTTTGGATCCTCATGTCGATGATGTCAAATAAGAGATCTTCTGGAAAGTGGATCTAGGAAAAAAAGATTGAGCAATGCAGATTTAAAGATATTTTACTAAATCTATAGAACTCATACGTGCTTTTCCTTGAATTTTATCAAGGAATAAACATAAGTTTAACTAACATTATATAAATGTGTGCTTAAAAAAAATCCATACACCGACAACCCATTAAGGGTCTTGGGTTCAGTACATGGTAGAGATTATACTGTTTCTTAGACAACTTTTGTGGAAGGAGGTGATTTTTCTGAGAATGAGAACCTCCCATTATATAGAGGCGGAGTGGCTCAGTGGTAGAGCACTGAGTTGCCATGCTGAAAATCCTGGTCCAAATCCCGCTGCGGCGAGACTTTTATTTAGTCTTTTTGCAGGCGGAGATGGATCATTTGGGGTCTAGGACCCTCCTGGGGCTCACCCAGCCTCTATAAAATGCTATAAAAATTGGATACCATAAATAAGGGGGAAAATCTGGTGGTTCCGCGTGACTCGGACACCTCCTTGCAGAACCATTGTCCATGAAACAGTACAGTCTCTACCATGTTCTGAACCCCAGACCCGTTCAGGGGTTGTAGTGGTACAGGTTTTTTTTTTATATAGAGGCAGGTTTGAGCCCCAGAAGAGCCTGTAGGACCTCCATCCGTGGTTGTTAGCTGATTACATAAATTATCTGTCACACCAGGATTTGAACGGAACCATTAAAACATTCATTCATGGTAATACATGGTTTAGTCTTTTGTCGTGCTCGATCAGCTAAAGTATAAATATATTCAAAATTTGATAAATCATTAGCCCATTTATGTCCTGACTTCTTTAAGCTGTTTACACAAAATGTAGCACTGAATTTGAATTTAAATAGGAAATATGGACTGTATCGACTTTTTTCCCTCTTTATATTATAAGTGTGATTTTCGAAAACTGAATTGATAGTGAGGGATTATATTTTTGTCAGTCAGTAACTTTATTAATTGGGGATAAAGCAATTTTTCAATAATTTTAGAACAAACAGGGTGTTTAACTAATATGTCTGTACAAGGAAGGGTTGCTAAAATCTCTTTCTTGTTATTTAATCATTGCAACAATAGAATATTTCAAGTCTATAGGGAATTTCGGTGTTCTAAGTATTGAATTATAGATTGTCGTTAGGAATACTAGAGCTTTCCTAGGCCGGAGCACCTCAGCATTTATTAAGGCATAGCCCGGGGTTTTTTTTTTGGTAAATGTCTAATTTGTTCTGCTAATTCTGTTGGAGTGAATGAAGGCGGTGGTAATGCTAGTTGTAATGGAGCGTCAAGTGTGTTATTTACAGATATTTCGTGTTCTGTGTTTGTGAAGGCTGCATCGCCTTAAATAATAACACAAGTACATCTTGTTCGAATTCGTAACTGTTTTTTAACTGAACATTCATAAGTGGGCCTTTATTGGCTACTCTATTGAGGCTACTATATTACCTAAAATAAATAAAAAGCACATATAAATCATGGAGACTATTGGTTTAATCAATACTTAGAAATTTATATTTAGACGATATGGAGGAAAAAAATATAGTCTTTGGCCTCTTTCTCTATTATCTTACACTGACCTTAGACTTTTATAGATAGATAGTACCTCGCAAAACATGCCGAGTTCCTTGCTCGATGTTAAGGAGGATGTAGCAGTTTTGCTTCACAATGAGATATCCTTCCTTATATTTTTGTAAGATATTTTTTAATATTAATTATTTGCTAATTTCTATAACCAAAAAAAAAAATTTAAATTTAATTTTACATTTAGGGCAAATCTTTTTTATATATTAGTAATTTGCTACTAGTATGTTCTTGTGTTTACTTTAGTTTTTGATAATGTATGCTATTTTTAAAGATTAAAGAAAATAATTTTAATTTTACAAAATACAAGAAAACAGGGTTTTGTATTATTTTGTATCTATGATAATTATATATATATATATATATATATATATATATATATATATATATATATATATATATATATATATATATATACATATATGTATGTTAATGTGTTTTAATACGTTGATATATTTATTACATTAATGTCTTTTCGTGTTTAATATTGTAGTAAAATGAATATAAACTCTTTATTATGGGTATACGAGTCTGATATGCTAGTCACTTATTTTTAACCTCAAAAACTGCTGTTTAATTTATTTATATTTATATTTAGTTTATTTATCTTCTTTTCCTGAATCGTTTGTTTACAGGCATTTTACGCCCTTTCCTATGGGCGGCATAACCAAGGATTTTTACTCCTATCAATAAATCCTTTGTCCACATGCGGTGCAGTGTAATCTTGGATACTGATCACTATACCAGGCCTTACATTTCTCGTAATGACTTCTTTCAGGAATTTATTGCTTCTTAATTAATTTATTATGAGTCAAAAATCTTTTTAAAATTACAAAAGTATATCTCTCTATTATATAAATAAAAAAGTTCCGTATACATGATATATTTATAAGGCTACTAATTATATGGAGTGTTTTACTGCCCAATTTTGAATTAAACCAACGTTTTTCTGTATTTTATTTTAAGTTTATTCTCGTTTATTATTATATTTTATTTTTTCTATTTCGTTATCTTATTTATTTACTCGTCTCTTTAACAAATACTCCACAAGGATCCTTTTCATGAATTGTGGTTGGGGAAAGTTCATTATTAAGTAATAGTTTGATTCAGTATTTAACATTAAACTAAATAATTTTAAGTACAGTCATTTATTGCTTTATACCCATATTAATTACCACCAATAATTATATTTATATCATGTTATGCTTCAATACATTTTAATCTAATGCTCTCTAAGTGTTGCCGCGAGGGTTGAACTCATCAGTAAATGGAATATACGGCTGGAATATGTCAAGCCTATTGATTCATATTTTTTTCTGACAAATGGTCGGTGGCAAGCTGCGGGATAAAATTGTTTTATTGCCCTTTTAGTATCATTTAACCTCCCCCCCCCTCCCAGGGTCTTAGTCACCTGATACGGTTTTCCTGCTTCTGGTGTTATTGTAAGAATAACATTAATTTTTTTAAATTTATAATCGTAGAATTAAAACGTTTTAATTGATGCGTTAAGCTCCTAATCTGGTCTTAACTTACATGAACAGCAGTTGGTAATATTTTAAATACTTATGGCTGTGACTGATATTTCATTTAGTCGGTTAACAGCCGGGTATGGTTCCTTTGTGATCTGGAGATCCCTCTGGGGTTCACCCAGCCTCTATAAATATATATACTAAAAATAAAAGGAAACCTGGCGGTTGAGCGTAATTTCGGATAAACGACTTCTATACTTTCCTATAAACAGTACAGTCTTTACCACGTACCGAATCCAAGGCTCATGGGTCGTAGTGGTACAGTTTTTTTAATTGGTTTGTCCAAAAAATAATGCAGGAAACCTCCAAATAGGTTAACATCGTCATCAAGGGCAGGTTTTTTTTCATTTATATAAGTCAAAAGTCCTACAGAAATAAACAGTTAACTATTTTTTGGATTTTGACTTTTATGAAATGAAACAAAGTGTTTGTTGGCTCCTGTTGCATTCTGCTAGATAGTAATAATTCGGTCTTTACTGATTTATTATAAAAAATATGTCAAAGCGTGGTTTTTGGGTAATTTTGTTATTCCCGTAATTTTGTAAAACCAGGTCGGAGTGGGGACGAAATGGCCAGAAATATCAACGATGCCTGGAGCAAAGGCAGTCAGTACAAGTGAGTGCACTGTCCATCAGTGGTTCCAGGCCTGGAAGAAGTCCTGCCAACTTTGAAGCTTTTTCACGTTCCCAATATTCAAGATATATCATCGACGCTTGGTTTTCTGGTCGAGTTCCCCTTTCAGTTCTCGAACAGGTGTTCTGGGATTTTCGCGCGCCAAAGCTTGGAGAATATATGCAATAAACAGTTAACTGTTTGGAGGAATATTTTAAAGAACACATAAAATCCTGTATTGTACTGAATACTGAATTGCCAGAATGCAAAACTGTGAGAACAGATATGAATATGTTCAATACCATAAACAAAGTAAATATTTTCCTTACTGATTTATTGAACCGATTCTAACCAAAGCGGCAGTGTCATCATTCATTTCGCAGGAACACCTCCACTCAAATATTTACTGATCCAGATGGGAATCAACCAAAAACCAACCCCGTTTCAAACACAGAGCTATTGTATGCTTTGACCAACACGCTTCGAATTTACTCTGTTTCATTCTGCGTTTGGTTAGCTGTATTGCCTCAATCGATTTTTAGAGACACCTGTCCAGTTTCTAAGCCTACGATTGTTCTGGAAGATGATATAACCGAGGTTACTCTCAACCATCAGGTTTTTCGTTCAATTAAGGAAAACCACTTTAAAGAGGCTAGGTGTCTTCCAGGGGTCTGTAGATTCCACTTGAATGTGGAATACAGAATCTTCATTTGAGTAACTCGACGCTCTACAAATAAAGCTACCCCGCTCCCATCTGAAGCATAAGGTCCCTTATGCAAATCCCACCGAGTTTCTTCCTGATAATCTTTGACTATATTAAAAAAAAATAAAATGTTTAAGGTTATTTCACTCCTATTGTTGGATATAACAACAAAGTTTGAAGGATGATTCCCTCAGTTTGTGTCTATTAAGAGGAATGGAGCAGTCCCCCTGTGTATGCATTTATTATGTATAGGGTTTACCAAGAACAATTTGCTATGCCTAAGATCGCGGATTCGGAACCCGGTATGGTGCCTCAAGATTCTTTTAAGGGAGTAATAAACTGTTAGTTATACCATCCTTTGAAGGGGGAGTAAAATGGGGGTTCTGAGGCTGTACTGTGAGTACTTCTCATCTCTAGGGTGAACTAATAAGAACTATAGTTCACCAAAGCTGAGAGCGCACTTTATGGTTCATTTTCCGGATCTAGTTCAATGAACTAGTTCGTTCGCATACTGCTTATCTCTATTTGTTTCACTTAAGGCCATTTTATGCTACTATAGCTAAACGGACTATGCTTCAGTGGGACCTAAATTTTGCATATCCAGTTTTATTAGGATAGGGATCATTAACGAGATCCCTCGAAAGGACGGCATAACTAAGAATTTTTTATCCCCTTTAAGAAAAACTACGGCCACCTGCCAGGCTTACAATTCGCAATCTGGGGCATAGTTGGTTGTTATGCAATATGACCTTCATAGGTTGTAATAGTCAAGTTTTTTTTTCAATTTATAGTATGTTAGTAATAGTAAATTGCAACCAAGTTTTATCTATTACATATTGTATTTTAAATTTTACGTTTAAACGATAAGAAAATATGCCGTGCAGATGCTACAAATATTCGCAAGCTAGTTACACGAACTTGCATCATGGAAACTATACGCTATGATAACAATAGTTTCACCAATAACCACCTCCCGCAGGTACCATTGTCGTTTGCCTGAATTGCACGCCCACCATATGTATTTATGAATACGTCCATATGTATGAATAGACATGCTAGGTCTCGTGCTAGTGTAGGCGGAGAGAGAGGGAGGGGGCGAGAGAGAGAGAGAGAGAGAGAGAGAGAGAGAGAGAGAGAGAGAGAGAGAGAGAGGAGAGAGAGAGAGTGAGAGAGAGAGAGTGAGTGAGAGATAGAGAGAGAGAGAGAGTGAGAGATAGAGAGAGAGAGAGAGAGAGAGAAAGAGAGAGAGAAAGAGAGAGAGAGAGAGAGTGAGAGGGATAGGATGAATATGGAAATGGAGCCTAATAAGGTGGTCCTTATCAGTGCCACTGGCTTCATCAGTTCGTTCTTATCTTGTTCTGGGCAGGCTGAGTTAATGCTCTCTCTCTCTCTCTCTCTCTCTCTCTCTCTCTCTCTCTCTCTCTCTCTCTCTCTCTCTCTCTCTCTCTCTCTCTCATTTTCTCTCTCTCTCTCTCTCTCTCTCTTTCTCTCTCTCTCTCTCTCTCTCTCTCTCTCTCTCTCTATCTATCTATCTATCTATCTATCTATCTATCTCAATACTTATCAACCATTGCTATAACATACACAATCCTACGGAAATGTGGAGAGCTGTTTATAGTTTTAAAAATATAAAAGCCAAATACGTGCTCAATTGGTTAGAGCACTGTCATGGAGAGACAGAGGATCCGGGTTCGAATCCCGGCCGGGAGCATATCTTTTCTCTTTAAAATAAAATAAAAGTATTTAAAAGCCAAATAATTTTAATTAAGTATCATCAATAGCAACTCGATTAATCCACAATTCAGTTTTGATGAATCCTCTCTTAAAAGATTATTAATGACACCATCTTCTAAAAAATGTTGCAGAGCCCCCAAAAAATGTAGATTTCTTTTTGGAAGCCTTTATCCTTCCAAAATAAATCGGCCAGTTCATCATGAACTTTGGATGAACCCCACTTAACAAATATTTAAAAGAAAACGAAGGAAAAGTTATAAGTTTTTACTCTACTCGAGCCCTCAACCTGAAAAACTGACACCGATAATATCACTTCATTTTATCTTAAAAACAAATTTAAACTGGATGAGAGAACTTGTTGTAAGGTAGTTGGTTCTCTAAACTTAGTTCCCTTTTTCTAACGAGTAGAGGAGGAAGGCTGTTGTGGAACTTTATTGCATGGTCTTGCCACGAAATAAATCTCAACGGAATCGAACCAGTGCAGGGGGCACCGCGGGTTGGATTACTTCCACCTTAGGCTCCTCAATAGAAATTCCTACTACTATGTTAAAATAATTTAATTAGATTTTCAATTTATTTTTCCCTTATTTGAGTTTTATAATTTAAGTGGATCCGGGTCCGATTGTGGCAGATATTTTTTGATTTATATCGGGCATGGTGTTAGGTTCTAAAACGATATCTGGAGCTCACCCAACCTTTCATGGGAACCTTTATTAGTTTATATGTGTTTAGTTGGTAAACCTGACCACTTTATTAAACTGTTGAGTTACTGCGCTGAAGACCCCGGGGTTTATGCTGTCCTCAGCTGGATCAAACCAAGGATTATTTATAAAGGATTATTTATAATAAAGGATTATTTATGCTTTTAATAGCCATCCTCATTGCGGATACTTTCAGGATCTCCAGACCATCCTTCGGCTCACTCAACACATAAAGATTAAATTTTTGTTATAGTGTAAGAGTGTATTTATTTAAAATAAAACATTGAATTCAGAGATTTAATAGATCATAAAGTTATATCCTTGTACTAAATATTTAACTAATGTAACTGAAAAAAAACTGACTAGCTTATGCCCGCGGCTTCGCTCGCGTGGAATTTGGTCTGCCACAGAAATTTTCGTGAATGATAATTTAAAATAAATAATTTAATTATTTTTAAAATATAAGTCACTCGTACTTCCAAAATTTCAGATGTCTAACATCAAAACTGACGGATTCAATATAACCTTAGAATCCCTATTATATTAACGGGGGAAAACCTTGGGGTGGAATTATCCAAATTTCTTTCTTAAACTATACAAAGAAACTATCTACAAATTTCAAGATACTAAGTTCCTGATTTGCCTTTAATTATGTACTACAACGGGGAGAGGCACATGCCCCCGTGCCCCCACATAAATCTGCCCTTCTGTAGCCTACGATGTATAACCTATTTTACTCAATAATTTTCATCCAAATCCGTCCAGTAGTTTTGCGTGAAAGAGAGACAAACATACAAACTTTCACATTTATAATATTAGTAAGATTAGTAGGATATCAAAACAAATAGTTTCACTCACGTTTTTTCTGTTATTTTAACAACTATTTTCATGTGATTTTCTGAGACAAGGGGATGGACTCTCGTGCCTGTTATTTAATTTTGCTCTAGAAAAGGTCATAAGAGACGCAGGGTTGCAAGTCACTGGTACGATTCTGACTAAGTCCATCCAAATACTGGCCTATACAGATGACATAGACATAGTGGGAAGAACACCGAGAGATCTACAACAGGCTTTTCTTGCATTGGAGAATGCTGGACGGCGTATAGGTCTTCAGGTAAACCAAGTAAAGACTAAGTATATGGTGGCTAACCCTTCAAGACAATCGGATCCCACCATCACGTTTGGTCCCTACACATTTGAAAGTGTCGACAGTTTTGTCTACCTCGGTTCTTTGGTCAAAGCAGATGGCTCAACCAGCCCAGAAGTTCAAAGAAGAATATTGGCCGCTAATAGATGTTATTTTGGGATGGCGAAAATTTTACGAAGTCGTCTGATATCAAGAAGAGCCAAGGTCATGCTGTACAAACCAATCATCAGGCCTGTTTTGACTTATGGATCGGAAACCTGGCCTCTGTCCAGGGCAGATGCCAACAGTTTGCTGCTCTTCGAAAGAAAAATATTAAGAAGAATGTTTGGAGCTGTAAGAGTTGGCGATCAATTTAGACTCAGACAAAATGCAGAGCTGTATCTTTTGTATCAGGAGCCTGACGTGGTGAAGCACATAAGAATAGCTAGATTGAGATGGGCTGGACATGTGGCCAGAATGGAGGACAACGCTATCCTAAAAAGACTTCTGTTCGGATTCGTTGATGGAAAAAGAAAACGTGGGCGTCCACGACTTAGATGGTCAGATGAAGTCGAGAGTGATGCAGGCAGCATCATTGGATCCAGAGCTTGGAAGACCTTGGCCCAGGACAGAGAAGAGTGGAGGCGACGCCTTGATGCGGCCAGGACCCGTGCTGGGTTGTAGAGCCAGTGATGATGATGATCATGTGATTTACCTTTAATTATGTCCTATAATGGATTCTCCACAATACCTAAAAAACAGTCAGGGTGCACGTGCCCCCGTGTGCCCCCTAAATCCGCGCTTGCTATAGCCTATGTGTTATTCTGATGTATAAACTACATTACTGTAAAGTTTCATCCAAATCCGTTCATTGGTTTTTGCGTGAAAGAGAGACAAACATACAAACTTTCACATTTATATATTAGTAAGAGTAAAATAAGATTAAATAATAATTTAACCATATGTTCATATCATGTGATCAGGTTACCATATTTTTTTCTATGATTAGTCAAAATATAAATTTAATGTAGGGTCACCTGTGGTTCAGTGGCTAGGATGACAAACCCAAAGCCCACTAGGTTGCGCCGTTCTTCGGAGGGGACGTAAAATGGTAGCTTTTAGCGGTGAAATCCCTCATCCCGATTATAGCTGGCTAGACAAAGATTAAGGTTGCAGTACCGAAGGTCGAGGATATAAATCCCGCTGCTGGAAGGCATAATTAATCTGCTAGTGGCTGGAGATGGATCATGAGGGACATAGGACCCTGCTGGGGCTCATCGTGCTTCTATAAAGCGGGCACTCAAAATAGGAGGAAAAACCTATCAGTTGAGCGTGATCTAGGACAAATCACTTCCCTGCATAACCGTTGTCCAAGAAACGGAGTAATCTCTACCACGTATTTGACCCTTCATATCTACCCAAGACCCTTCATAGTGGTACTTTTTTTATTGTTTTTATACTCATCCATTGTAATCCGTTGGTAGACACTATTCAAGCATTTTCTCTCTTTCTTTTTTTATTGTCTTCACTTAAAAATCAATCAACTTGAAATGGTGAGAACTAAACTTTTCTTGTTGTTTTTTTCTAGATACGGTATAAGTAGAGTTGTCTATGCGGGATTTGGTAATTTACGAAATCACCCACCAGGGCATAAATTTTGCAAGAATATTTCTCTAAGGAAGAAAAAGAGGTTATTTTTCCTCTAGTCAAGCTATAGCATTTTAAGTAACAAAAAGGGAATATATAGGAGACATTTTTTTTTTTTTAGACTGGCTTTCTTTATTATTCTGTGAGCGAGAATAAATTCCTTTCTCTGAGGACGAGGATCGGGTTGTTGCCGAAGCAAAAAATGAATTGTGTTTGTTCGGGACTAGCCACCCTTGGCCGTCAGCAGTTTTATAGCGTTTCTCCTGAATTGTGTCAGTTTTATATCTAAACAGATTTTTACTCTTGTTTACACGCATAGTCATATAAGTATTCACTTTCCCCACTTTACCAGTCCTCCAGATTTTTTTTAATTACTTAATAATTATTTTTTATTACATTAACAGTAATAAGGCTTAGCGAACGCGAAGGCTCGATGCCGATACCGCCAATCCCTGCTTACAAACATTGTCGACGGAACACTACCCAAAGCAAAATCCGCAATACTTCTCCCGCCCCAGACGCTTCCAATTCGGCAAATCGCTTATTACCATCTTAGGAATTCGTTCGAAACTAAACCCAGCAACATTACAGGTATATCTTCATCATCGTGAAGCTATCGCCTGAATAATATTTACCGGATGCATCCTTCGCAATAACGCGTTATGCAATCTCCTGTATTCCTCAGTTGCCTCCTCCTTCTTTGGACCGAATATTCTAAAATAACACTTCATGTTTCTATGAAAGACTACAAAAGAAAAAAGCACTACGACATATGAAGGCTTCATCGTGTATACACGGTTGTCGTTTTCCCTTTGTTAATCCTCCAGCTTTGTTTGTATACACTTAAAAGTATATTTTCCTACTTTATGCAATTTATTTACTAGATTAACATTATTTAATAATAATAAAGTATTTATTCTGGGACAAATCCCTTTAGAAAAACGTTACACATATAAATATATAAGCTGTCAAGTCTAAAAGTAGAATATAATTTTATAAAAACCACTACAACCCGTGAAGTATCAGTGCTTGTTAGGGACTGTACTGTTTCTTGGACAACGGTTGAGAAGGGAGGTGATTTTTCTTATACCATGCTCAACCGCCAGATTATAATTTGTTTTAGGATCGGAGTGGTTTTGTGGTAGAGCGCTGAGTTGTCATGCCGAAGTTCCTGGGTTCGAATCTCGCTCGCAGGTATAATCTTGTATAATTATACACCTACACCATCGACCGTATATGTACTTATTGCTCATTTTTGTACAGCATATCCTTGAGAGTTTGTAGTATATATATATATATATAGGTAAAATTTAAGACTCCCATTGTATCGTGTGATTAGCCATATTCTATGATTATATATATATATATATATATATATATATATATATATATATATATATATATATATATATATACAAAGTGACCCTAGCTGCCATACCTTAGATGTTTGAAGGTGGATACTAAGGGCTTAGAAGACAAAGTAACAACTAGAGCCCTTGGCCCTTAGGTTAGAGTGGCGGAAGGCAGGCGACAAGTGCTTCATTAATTATATCTCCCCAACGTCCGACTTAATAATATATTCACCCCCACTCCCCACTTACACCCTCTTGTAGTATTCTTTTTAATTCTAAAAAAAAAAACTAACTTCGTTTCATCTGCGTCTTTATTAACAACCTTTTCTGCAAACTATGTATACGTTTCCTAAAAGATATAACATTTAAAACGGAGTAAAAGTGTTTAGTGTTTAAAATAATAAAATTTGCTAAGTACAATCACATTAAAAAAAATATTGAAATGCTACTAGGTTCGAAAATTCGAAAAGATCTCCGACTGTCTGGTGGGTAAGATTCGAACATCTTAGGAGTACTTCGATATTGGTCATTATATCTACAGCCCCGGTGAATAAGTGGTTAACGCTAATTTTCTCCAAAATTAGTTTCTTGTACTTTAAGTAAGCGGAATCTAGTTATTTTCATAGTGAATAGGGGACTAAGGAAGGCATTGACTTGAAAAGGAGTATTTGCTTATATTACAACTCCATTTCAAGCAAAATAATGTGAGAATGATACGTTTCAGGTTATCTGAAAGCAGTCAACTCTCTCCGGACAAAATCCGACTTAACCACTTATTTTCACCGGGGCTGTAGACATATCCCAATCCTAATTAAACTTGGATAGGTAAAATCACACTGTATTGTGTGATTAGTCATATTGTATGATTGCCCATACAGTGATGCTAAACGAAACAAACAACGAATATATCAGATAACATAATAATAATAATTAAAAAAAACGGTTGTTATTTTAAGTAAAACCAACTACCCATACCATCTAATGTTGTTAAGGCTGTAAATAATGAGAAAGAAATGGGGGAAAAATTATTTAAGAATAAAATTATGGAAAAAATAATATTTCAACTGTTTAAATTGTTATTAAAAGTAATTAAGTTGAGCGATAAAGATGATTGGCATCCCATGTGTGGATCATAAATGTAGTTGTCAAAATCGGAACGGCCATTATATGTATGGACATAATAATTTATGTCTTATAACTTAAAGATGAATTATAAACCATAAAATTCGTAATGTTGTTTTTATGAACAAACTTATTAATTGTTATTATTTTTTACTGAGTGAGGTTGCTGTCTCAGTTTGGACTGTTGTCAGATCTCCTGTATTTGACCTTTATTGATTAGAATTTTTATTTTGGTGTACATCCTATCGTGATTCCTGATTTTGCTAAACTTTGACTGGTTTGTTATATTCAATTATATAAGGCAAATAAGGCATATATATATTTTTTTTAATTTATGAATTCTGCCACCTATGGACTTAAGCCACATACAACTTAAGACTTAGGGTGTCTAGAATAAACTACTGAAACCTTTTGTAATAAAAATAATGTTTTAATTCAATTAAAACCTCTAATAGTTCATAAATCAATATAAGTAAGTATATTTAATTTTTCAATTATTACAACTTAGTTATTTTTAAATTTATTTTATTACATATGCTTCCCTATCTTTGTATTTTACTCCTTCAATCTATGATTATATCAACATCTATCCATCTTCTTCTTCTTTATCTTCCTCCTCTGTGCCATCCAGGGGCCTCATTCCAACGCTGCCAGGCTTCGGTCCCTACAAAACTGTTTTAGTTCCTAGAAAGTTTTTCCTTCAATCCTCTGGACATATCCTTCATATAAAATCCTAGGCCTTCCGTGTGGTCTCTTGCCATTGGGTCAAGCTTCCATCACCTTTCTAGGTTCCCGGTCCTCGCTCATGCGACAAACATGGCCAAACCATTTTAGCTGTCGTTTTTCTAGGATGGTTTTCAGCGCAGGATTTTTTAGCTCTGCTCTAATCCTTTCATTTCTTACACGGTCTCTTCTCGTTTTTTCTGCTACCATACGTAATTATCTCATCTCACCTCCAGGTGAGTCAGGCTTATCTGCTTGTCTAGCATTATCCAGCTCTCGCAGCCGTAGGTAAGAGTAGGGAGGCATACTGATTTGTAAATGTGGAGTTTTCCATCTATCTATTGGCTAATTAACCGCGATCTTCGGGACATTGCCTCCAGCACTTAATGACAACGCTTTCCAATTGGCGCCATTTAATAAGTTGAGTAATTCTTCAGTGGCACAAGTCTCGCTAGGTTCCCAGGAAATGAAGAGTGTTTTCTTTTTCTTCGGAACTACAAACTGGACAATTGTTGGCACTTAAATTTAGTAATTCAGTCCTGCAGCTGAAAATTGAACATATCGATTTAAGGTCCAGAACATCATTAAGATACGTTGTAGTGGGGGCACCTATCGCACATAGCCCTGCATACATGTGAAATCTAGATGCAGACACTTCAAATTAAAATTGTTTGACTTCTCCGATTCCTCCACACAGCACCTAAGGGCAGTCAATTTCCAGGGTAGGTCAGATGGGTCTGACGGATCGAGATTCATTCCATACAGTTCCTCTAATTCTATCCACTTTCTGTAACAATAAACTTTCTTTTTTATCTGTGATTTTTATATATAATGTATGATCGTTTAAATTCTAGTAAGTAGTTAATGAAATTGCTACTTTGATATAATTATAACCTTGTTGTAACCTTATTTGAGATGTTGTAATGATCTAGTTCACTGAGGAAACACCGGGTTGTTTAATTGACGCAGAGGCCGGAGCGAGGTCTAAAAACTAGCGTGCCCTTTGACATTAAGTTAGAAGCCGCTCCTAGCTCGAGTTGGGGTCGTCTCTATTTTCCTTAAAAACCTTCCATAACACATTAAAATATTTTGCATATTCACTCTTGGTAAATAATATTATAATATTGCTAGGATAAACTCAGCTCTTGGTTTTTTAATTAAACAAAAATAAGATTAAAAATTTCCATTAAGCTTAACGTCAAATGGGGTGAAAACGGTTTCTTTTACTTTATTCTGAAAGAAAAAAAAAGTGGAACTATACCATCCCTTTTTATGGGATTGGTATATTCCTATTTTATAGTTAATTATTTTTATTAAATTTTTTATTTATTGTTATTTTTGGTTATTTAAATATATATTGTTACGGACTACTGGGTGTGAAAATGAATTAAACTACTCCTAAATTCAAGATACTAATATTTATTAACAAAGTGACAAAGATAATACAATGAGGTTACTAAGAATTAAATTATTTAACTAATATAAATTTATCAATAACAATATTCTAAATATTTATTATAACCTAGGCCTATTTAATTACTAAAATAGTATAAGATATTACTACTACGAAATCGCTTAACTATTTACATAAATTTGATAAAATGACATTACGCTAGAGCTTATAACTACAAATTAACATTTACCGTTCACTAATTAAAGTCCACCGACCGTAAGATTCGCCAAATAAGAACGAGAGTGGGGAAGGCGGTTCTAGTATCTTCGAGATGGATATTCTTAATCTCTTCCGCCGAAGGGCTTAAGATGTTATTCCCTTCCGCCCGTCTTTCTCTCTGTGACCGTAACACTATATATATATATATATATATATATATATATATATATATATATATATATATATACATATTAAGAGAAAAGATTAAGTCTTCGCCGGGATTCGAACCCGGGTCGCCCGCGTCTCTAGCGCGGTGCTCTAACCAATGAGCTACCCAGGCTCGCATCCAATCCAGACAAATCCATTCTCTGATTTATATTATAATATAAAATTTTTACACTTAATTAAAATACCTTCTCTTTACTTATTTTACACTTGTACAATATAGAATGGATATGAAGAAAGTAACAGTCCGTAATAGAATAATTAAATTGTCGATAAAAAATGGCCCCACAAGCGATGCCAAATGGATTAGTTGTTTTTTTTTTTAGAGACAATCAAAGATTTTGTTTCAGTGATTTGTTCCATGCCTGATTGGTATCAGCTTTGGGACCTAAGCTGAGCCGTGTGCTCCCTTAATGATGCCTGGAATTACCCCCTCCCCAAAAATAATTATGGGTAGTTATCAACAAATTCCCTTTTAATTGTGTTGTCACGCTGAGATGGGTTTTTCGCATGTGTGTCGTGATATTCTTATTGATCCTCACGTAAACGACTTTTTTCGTTGTAGGTTTTTTTTTATAAACTTTATATGATTAAATTTTGTCCTTCTTTTACAATTAGGAGTTTTGTTGCTTTCTTTATGAGCATGCGTTTCATATAATGTTTCAAGTGATTTATTGTTTGCTAATAAACTATTCTATCCAATATAACCTGCTTGCGTAATTAAAAGGGTATATGAGGATTATGGAACGTTTCATCTATAATGGAGCGAAGTTGCACAGTGGGTAGAGTGTTGAGTTGCAATGCTGAAGTTTCTGTCTTCGGCTATGGCAGATAAATTGTTTAATCTGTTAAAAGCCGGGGATGAACTCTTTAGGTTCTGGAGACTCTTATAGGGCTCTCCCAATCTCTATAAAGTGTGTAATTATGAAGAAAACCTGACGATTGAGCGTAATCATTGACAAGTTACATCTCGGCGCAACCGTTATCCCGGAAACAGCACAGTCTCAACCATGTACCTAACCAAAGACCCGTCACGGGTTGTAGTTTTTTTGTTTTTTTCATCGACATCGTTTGAACAGTTTTTCAGCCGCTTTGAATATTTTCCGGCTATAGCGCAGTATGCTCGATAAATGACACAATCACAATAGGCTCACAACTACAAAGCAAAAAAATATTGGGTGAATCCCGGAAACAAGAAAATATGCTTACAATTTTATATACAACAGGAAAAAGTTTTAGTGTTGGAATTTAAGACTTTTATGTTAACGATTAAGATTTTAAATGTCAGCTACAAGCTATAAACCGGACTTTTGAATATAAATGAGTCATTGTTAAATTCAGTTTTTAACAGGTTTATGTTTATCTAATTTTAGTACTACAACAACATGGTAGTTTCTTGTCATATATTTCTATTTAAATTAATTTAACTGAACATGTGATTTAGATGTTAGTGTTCATTCTTATATGAATAAATTGTAATGAATAAGATAGACATTTAAAAGTAACCAATCTATGGCTTTAGTTACATAAGAATGAACACTAACATTTTAATCACTTGTTCAATTAAATTAATTTAAATGGAAACATATAATATTGGACTAAGGCGGGAAGAATGTCTTGTATTTCTATTTAAATTAATTTTATATTTATATAAGATATTTTATTTTATATATAGTTGTAAAATTGGAAGTAAAACATTGATTGAAAATCTATACTAGTTTTTATCTTCTGACTCATATTCATTTATACAGATATTTTTCTATCAGGATCGACTAATCTATTAACTTTCATATATTTTTATTCTATATACACATAAATGTACTCGATATATTGAAATAATATTGTCATGAGTTAAAATTGATAACTATGTAAACCTTGTTTGATTTTAATTTTATTACTGATATTTAGCTTGACAGCCATACAAAAAAAAAAACCACGCGCTGTCTACACCAGACATTTATCCATTTTTCTAAATGGATGAAATCACCTGAATTTTTATAAATTTAATATGATTTTCATATTACTGATGTTTATTGAAGTGAACAATTTACTGTTTTTAGAGTCATATAACAGGCTTAGAAGTCCACTGGTTTCTTGATAATGTTATTATTTTTTTCTTTCATTTTTACTTTCATTTTTTCATATGGTCTTTTGTCTTAAGTTTTTGTGTTGTTTGCTATTATTTATTTTTTCCTTTTGTGTTTTTTGAAGTTTGGTGAGTGTATATTGAATTTTGAATTTCTGCAGTATCTATCAGCTGTTTTTATCTAACCTTATCTAGCTGGGGTCGATAAAAACAACATAAAAAATGTTTCTTGGGTGCATTATTCATGTTGTGTTTTGCTGTTATTCTCTTTCTACCCTGAGGATGCCTGAATGGGCGAAATATTGGAGAGATAATTTCTATTTCTGTTTTAGTTTGGAGACTTAAGGGATTTTCATTGGATTTTTTCCACGGTCTTAAATCGTTGTTTATTTTGAATTTTTATTTTTACACATTTTGTTCAATCTAAAACGACCGCTCTTCTCATTCTGCCTTCTCTACCTCCTTGTACCTGAGTCAGAGCCCTCTATCACTTCCTGGGTCAACTACTAGTGAGGCAAAATGGCCAGGTAGGCGAGTACAGGACAGAAGTAGACGAACATCATCATGGAGTAGATTACTAGCAGGAAGCCAGCAGGGGGTGGAAGGAACCCACAGCAACAGGAAAGAAGACAAGCCGACCACAGTTATGTATAAACAATAAAACAGTAAAGTTATGTTTATGTACATCAAAATGTATTTATTTATTTATTCATACAGTCCACTAACTTTTATCAGAGGCACCATATTCGGTATAGGCCAGTCTAACGTAATCATGGTCCTGCAGAGTCTAACTTAAACTTGGTCCTCTGAATTCTACTTTAAACATGGTCCACCGGGCCTAGATAAATGCCAGTTTTTATTATCCAGATGTATGCTAGCTAAACAGGATGAAATTCTAATTACAATTGTGAAACAAATATAGATTTCTTTATGGATAAATTTCAGTTATGTATGTAATATACTCGGATAAATGTCAGTCTTTATTAATTTACGTATAAATGCCAGACTGTATGTAATATACTATGTAATCTTTACCCAGATAAATATCAGTCTTTATTAATTTACGGATAAATGCCAAGACAAATCAGAGTTTTTTTTAATATAATTTAATAGAATATTCATATCAACTATTATTTAATTAGAACATTTTTCCTTGTATAATTTTTATTCTTACTTTTATAACAATCAAAAGCATCAAGCCACCTTTTTGTAATTATAATTTTCTTAAATATCATTATTGATTCGTTAAAAGATGTTACACCTGGTTTGTTTGTATAATTTTAACTATAACTTATAACAGCTATTATCATCAACAGCCTTTAACTATCAGTGTTTATTATAAGACAGGTTTAATTTCTTTAATCCATATCATTGGCATAATATGGCATCACCTACCTACCTCAGTTGGTATTAACCAAATTCTCTTAAGAATTGAAAGGTCATATTTACTTAATATGATACTTATTAATGTAAATAGTGGTTAGAATGCATAGATGTATCAGAATACTAATGAAAAATTTCAGAATTTTCAGTATAACACACTCTGCACTGTGTTATTATATAGAAAGAAAAAAATCTGGCTATCAAATTAGATCAATCTTTACTAATTATTTTAAATTATTTTTCTTTTATAATTATTTTAATGTAAATGAAAATCATGACCTCATAATTTAAATAATTTATAGTGAATATTATCAGCCACTTATATTTATAATCATATAAGCATTCACCATCACATTGTTTATATTAGTTACCTGTTGGTGAATAATTAAATATATTGTTGATCATTTGATAAAATGAAATTCTTAACCTCACATCTCATTATTAATTTTTTGATGATGGCAATTGATATGATACTTTTGGTAGTGAGTCTCGATTGGTCTTCCATAATGTTCTCAAGCAACATCAATTACTGTTGGGGGAATGATTTAAATGCATTGCGTTATTATTTTCATATTAACTAATTCGGATCCCGTTACAACTTTATTTTATTCTATTTTGCTGGATTTTTTTGGAGTAATATTCCAAATATTCCTTGGTGCGGTTTTTTAGATCATCTGTCCAGCTTTGCCCAAATTTCACCGGCTTTACTTCATCCTGAAGCTCATGCAAAATTTTTCGCTCAGCTTCTAATTTCCAGCATGCGAGACTCTGTAATGTTCAACACTTCAAATAATTCTTGTATTTTTTCATGTAAAAATATTCACCTCTTAGTACGGATGGAATATAGTAGTAAATTTAATTATTAAATAATAATCGAAATCAGCTCGGGAGTTATTGAGGAGCAAAAAGGATTACTTTATTTAACTTTAGTTGTTAAAGCTATAATCTTGGGTTCGGTACATGGTAGATTTAGGATTTATCAAATGTTTCGTTCGTTCAGGATCAAAAGCTGGTAACTCCGAAATTTCAGAAATTTAATTAAATTAACTATTTTAGCCAAGCTGTTCTATGATACTGAAACTTCATGTTTCGGACCGGTTTCGGGCCAAAATCATGAGAAATAATGCAGAATAGTGACGTCTTAGTCAAAGTTGCTTGACTAAAAAAGCGAATGTGAATTTCAGAATGATCCGAAACGCATCATTTATCTTCGTATTACTTTTGCTACTCTATGACTATTCTTAATTCAAGCTTTTCTCTCATTCAGGTTTCTCGAGTCTCCTTTGGTAATTACAAGAAACAAATTCCATTGTAGTCGTTGGAGTAACCAGTTACACGGTTTTTGCATAATGTAACGCGGAGTAGGGAGGTATCAGACGGTGGACACGTGGGGGAGGCCTAGGTCCTCCATAAATTCCTAAAGAGGAGAGACCGTAGAGTGAGGTAACTGTGAAGGCTTTAGAGTCCCCTGGAGTAATCCCACCCCGCCTAGCTCAGCCCCATTCAACTTTGGCAATTTCACACCCCGTTGGATTAAAATCTATTATTCACATTACCTTTCATATCCTCCACTAAAACAACTTCTGCCCTAAAACGGTAAGAAATTAGCTAAGACTAATTATAATGGTCGTGACGAATTTGACGACACGACGTCCATAACTACAGTTACGATGATTATGATCTCCACAAGGGATGCCAATAGTGTTTATCGTTAAACTTAAAAACATGTTAAAATATTTATTTTCCTTAATGACATCCGTAAACATCGTTGTTTCCTCCAATTATTTCTCATACCTCATTATGTTTATGATATATCACAGTTAATTTGTTTTGTTTTTTTATCAATTTATTCATTTAAATTTCCAACTGTATTATAACAATACAACAAGTAAATTGCCGGAATCATACATAATGGGATGGATAAAGACAAGTAGAGAAACTCACCCCTCCCCCAATGGTTGAAATAAAAAGTTCGACTTAGAAGGTCACTGGGCCATCTTCTTTTCAGACGCCTTGGAGGATTATCTAAGAGGTTGTGAGGTTCAAAACTAGAGGGTTTGAGTGGGAATAAAGTTTTCAAGAAAAGAACATTACTTTGATTAGGATCTCGTTAACATAAGTCAATTTTATATTTATGATGGTGATAATTTTTAAATATATTTATTTTGAAGATAAGATTTGTCCCCTTGGATACATAACAAAAATTGCGAGAACACGAGGGTATGGGTTCGGTGGAGAGAGTGGATTTGTCAGGTAGATGCGGGTGACCCGAGTTCGAATCCCGGCCTGGTTAATTCATTTCTCTTCAAAATAAAAATAAGAATGACATATTTTATTGTGCCATTCTTAATGTACGCTTTTTGCATATCTCAGAATTCTTCAGTCAACCATTTCCATTTAAATTAAAAACTTTTTTCTTTTATCAGCTAATAAATAAATATGATCTGTAAATACTTTACATTATTGTATACTGATTATTTATATGAACATTTTACAAACTTATTTATTATTTAAAAGCGACTTTGGTTTAGCGGTTGCATGGTCGGATTTTATTTTATATACTGACGCTACGTTGCTCTCACGTATGTAGAATGTAAACATCAGGGATTGTTCTGAGGAACTGTTGGGGTCCGTTGGGAATTGAAGCTACCCTTGACACAGAGAAGGATCAGCCCTCTTCAACTAACGACGTAAGTTGAGCGGTAGTTAACAAACAACATGACTACAGGAGACCACTAACGAACTAGCTAAAAATAGCCCTTAGTAACTTCTAAAGGGAAAGGGGAAAATTGCGATTGAGACCCGTCCAGTAGAGCCGGCCTGCAGGGAAAGGAATGTAACAAAATAGTTCATAAAATAGTAACATCTAAACATAAAAATAATATTCAGCCCATGCTTTGTTTTTTTAATAAATACGTCTGTCCTTAACTCCTCTTAAAGCGCGGGCACCTCTCGAGCGTTTACCATCGCTTTGGACTGAAGTCTCTATAACCATAGCTTGATTAAAAGTTCATGTAACGACTAATAAATTACTATAGTATTTCTTTTGCAACTGATCGTATAATAACAGAAATTTACTTTCAGGTATCTATAATCTATTAAAATTTGTAAAATCCATATTGTTAGAACCGTATACACTTCTTATATACTTTCCAATTTATAAACATAAGCATGAATGATTCAGAGGCCTGTCATAAAATACTCTTGCATAATTACATTTAAAATGATCTGGTATAAGAGAGGTGCTTTGTCAGGTAGGTAGTAGGAAAGGGCATACCCTGAACCTTATCTCTGTAAGGCTTTTCTAAAGGGTCTATCGCTTTTTCTGCAGGTATATCACCTTTATTATCTGTTGCTTATTGCCTGTGCGACCCTTTGGTAACTGGTTATTATAAGCGACGTTTCTAAAGCCCATTGTGGCTTGTATGATACAAAAAAATCCCATTTAGCTCCCCTTGAAAAAAACAAAAAAAACAATTCATTCTATACTTCTAATAACTATGGCTCATTTCTCATTAAGCTTGAATTTATTGAAGCAATGTTTATTTAGATAAATCTACGGCTGAAAAAGACAACTATTTTTTCAATAGAAATAATTGCAAACAAAACATCAAAGAAAACCGTGTGAATGGATCCAACAGATATTTAAAAGAAAACAAAAATTGTACCACTACAAACCATGAACGGTCTTGGGCTCAGTTCATGGTAGGTGTTGTACAACAGACAACCGATAACTGTCATGCAGTGAGGATATTTGTCCGCGATCACGCTCAACCACCTGATGTATCCCCCATTTATACACACTTTATAGAGACTGAGCGATTCTCAGGAGGTCTTCAGATCCTACAAGCTCCATTTGAGGCTGTTGACTGTTATTTAATCTGACACTGCCTGATCCGAACACGGGATCTTCAGCAACTGAGTGCTCTATACACCTAGCTACCCCTAATATTTTATATTTTAAAGCTTATTTTTATAATAAGGAAAATTTTATATTTAAAAAATTCTTAAACACAGTGATAATATACAATTTCCAATCAAAATTTACAACACGTTCTGTAGTGTCTTGAGCGTACAATTTTCACTCCTTTTGGATTTTTCCTATCATTTAATTTAGCATTTAGCCAAGTTGATAAGTTTAAATCCTAAATCATTCCATCTTGGATATGATTCCTCTCATCTCAGTCTTTGAATTTTCTGCCAAACTGAACAATACTCACCGCCTGTTTCAACGAAGCTAGGGTTATTTTACGAAAAACTTTTCTTGTTAAAACTGTTGTGAAGTTGATGATAAAGTTGGATCTTCTCGACTGGAGGGTATCGTTAACCTTATCTCGGAATAGAACTTATTTTTGCTAACTTCCAAAGGATAAGGCGTCAAGATAATTAGTTTGGCGAAATCATTTTCTTTTGTAAAAATATTTACAGTTGGCACAAAACGTATTTTGCATAATAGAATTTTTTTTTTAGCCTGGTTTATATATCTTTAATTAGTCAAGAGTAGACAATTTAACATGATAAGTATGTAGAAAAACATTAAAAAAATATTGAATAAACAACAAAATGTAGTTTTTAACCGCCCACCAGATCTGAATCCTATAGAGAACCCATAGTATATTTTTGACAGACAAACCTTACTAGAAATCTTAAAACAAGTAATAAATTAATCGTGGAACAATTTATCAGTAGGAATATTAAATAATTTAGTAGAATCCATGCCAAGTCGTCTGCAGGAATTTATTAATTCCAATGGTATGTTTATAAAACATTAAATAATTTATGTGCCTTGTTCACTAATATATTAAGGTGTGCCAATACTTTTTGGGCGGTGAAAAACTGCTTTTTTTTTGTTTATGCCCAACTTGTTATTTTTTTTTCTATATTATATGTAGATCAGATGTTAAATGTTTATTGTTTGCAAATTTGATATATAACAAAAAGACTAAAAAAAATGTTTTTACATGTATAATTCCTCAAATCACTGAGTGTCCAAATACTTTTTGTGCCAATTGTATATCTTAGTACGGATAGAATAAGGTAGTGAATTATATGATTAAATAATAACTGAAACAAATCTCAGGAAGTTATTTTGGAAAAAGAAAATGTTCCACTTGAAACCATAATCCTGGGTTCAGTCTGTAGTAGATTTAGGATTTACAAAATGGGGCGTTCAGTCTCAAAAGCGAATAACTCCGAAATACCAAAACTTTTTCAAATTTTTAGCTAGTTCAGTTATTTTATAATTCCGGTACTTCAACAGAACCTGACTAAAACCATGGGAAATAAATCGGCAAAGTGTCGTTTTAGACTAAACTGCTTTACTGAACTAGTGAAAAATTCGAAACAGGAGCTATATTATTTTGGATTCGTAATCAAAATCCTTTGTGAAATCCTCAATGCTCTTTACTCTGTTACGAATTGCCATCCATAGTGACCTTGATGCCCCATTTGTTGCAAATTCGCTCGGAATCCGATATCAGTCCTTTCATGGCAAACCTTATTTCCTTTCAAACCCTATCCAATTCTTCAATAATACCTAGGCGTCTGAAAAGAATGGTAATACCATTGTAGTACATTAATACATTAATAAATTTATAATGTAATGATCTGCTGTATTGGCTTTACTGCCCGAGCTATGATCTCAGGGAAAAGTCAGATCCTTTGATCTGAATATATTTAAATACTAAAATGGGATGCCACCCTGAGATCTTTATACTTAATATGGTAATTTTATGTTAATAATAAATAAGAGACATATATACTCATCTCCAAAGGTTAACGTGGTTGACTGACCAGGAGTTGTTTATTAAATAAGAATAATTATAGAAGAACACTATTTCTTGGTGCTGATGATGCTTGCAGACTTAATAAAACTTATACACTACTTACAATGAAAAGGGGAAGCTATAGGTGACTTAAGTGATGCATGTGGCTTCATTCTTCCTTCTCCTCCTTACATCTTGACTTGACGACTTTATGGACGCTTTGTGAGCTGTTAATAGATAAATTACCTCCCGCAGCCAGATTTGTGTCCGGCTTGTATTTTTAATAAAAAAACCTGTACCACTACAACCCGTGGACGGGTCTGGGTTTCAGTACATGGAACTGTATAGTACTATTGACTGTACTGTTTCATGGACAACGGTTCTGCAAGGAGGTGATTTGTCCTAGGTCACGCCTAACCCCCTGATTTTACCCCCTTATTTTGGGTACCTTATTTTTATAACATTTTATAGAGGCTCGGTGAGCCCCAGGAAGGTCCTAGATCCTATATGATCCATCTACCGCTGTAAACAGACTAAATAAAAGTCTTGCCCTCAGCGAGATTTGAACCAGGATTTCCGGCATGGCAACTCAGTGCTCTACGACTGAGCCACTCCGCTCCTCTTGTATTCTTATAATACAGTTGTAAACTTCGATAAATAAATTGTGATGGCCTAAAGGACATTTTAGTAATGTGGCAGCTAAAGTAATATCCTTGAAATGATGTTACTAGTGAATGTTAGTAATGAACTGTACCGCAATGCCATCCAATTAGCGGAATACCTCGACTGTGTTAGGACCTAAATAGAACCATCTCCCATCGATCTGGCTTTGCATGCCACTGCCCCGCCATTGAGGGCTATTGCGTCCTCGTCATCCTCTCCCCCAGAGTTGTTCTGGGAGTTACAACGTTATTAACGAGTTTATTAGGGCTAATCGTAACTCCTAAACTTAGCAGATGTTATCGGATCACTCTAAAACGTGATCCAATATCATTTTAACTATAATACAGGAAGGGAAACCTGTTATAGATAAGGCATCATTATAATGGAATGTATAATATTTCTCACTGTCACCTGTCTACTATGTTCATTACGAATGTCACAACATTGGGTAATCTGATTCTAGTAAGAGAGGATGGGATTTGTTGACAATAATACTCACATTTAAATTTTTCTTGTAAATTTACGACTGACATATACTAATGGGTTTGGTCTCAATAAGGGGTATAGGTTTGTTTTTTCATTTAACGTAACTTTATTCTGCTATGGGGAATCTTACTATGCTACAACGAAAATCCTGAATTTTACCTACTCAGGGAAATAGGATAGGGATCTTTAATGGGTACCGCACACTGCATAGGCTTCGGTATTTGATAATATTCGCTGGCACGTCGTGACAATGGCAAGTAGAGAAACTAGAAAATAGAAAAGGTCACGAGGCCATCTTCTTTTCCGACGCGTCGGAGGATTATTGAAGAATTGAAGATGTAGCTAGGTTTTAAACGATTGGACTTATGTAGGAATGAAACTTTTCATGAAAGGATCGATATTGGGCTCGTGCCAAATCAGCAGCAAGTGATACATTGAGATCATTGTGGATGACTTTTTTTAAGTATAAAGTATTGAGGATTTTGGATTGTTAGGATTGGCTACGAGCGGCCCCAATGTTCAAAGCGAACCTTATAGCTAAAAAGTCTATTTTTAAAAAATGCTAACAGTCTTCTGACTCTCAGAAGATTAACTGTGCTCCTCCGAAAATTTCACATGGAATAATTCTTTCACTTCGTGAACTGATAGTACTTTTGTTCCATTTAATGAAAATGAAGAGCGATGAGTTGAAATATTTTTTGATATGCCTTGTGGTACCGGCAGTTCCTTCAGTGGCTGCCCCAGCCTCAGTAAACTGGGTACTCATATTTAGGGGATCCTTGCGATTGAGCATTATCATTGCCAAATCACCTCACTGAAGAACTGTTTCCATATTTTCCATTGGTACATTATTCTTAATAACTGGACTGAGATTGATTGAGATGCTTATCATGGTTTTTAAATGCCTATCTTCACAATCCTCCGTCAAACTGCATTTTAATATGGCTAATTAGCTCACAATGCATAATTTTCAATCATCTTTTTTGTAAAAACTAAACTTAAACAATGTTCTAATCCATAATAGGAAAATATCGTTTAAATCCATAAGCACGTGTTGTGACATCAGAATGAGGAAAAAGAAGCTCAAACTCTACACGTGCAGGTTCAAGGTGTATAGTATGTCAAGGAAATGGCTGAAGCCCAGGACAAATCCCGCTGCAGGCCGACTTTTATTTAATCTGTTAGCAGCCGGAGATGGGCCCTATGGGATCTATTACCCTCCAGTGGTTCACCCGACCTCTATAAATAGGGTACCCAAATTAAGGGGGAAAATCTGGCGGTAAGGTTACAAATCACCTTCTTGCACAACCGTTGTCCAAGAAACAGTTCAGTTTGTTCTGATGCTCTGAACCCCCAGACCCTTCATGGGTTGTAGTGGTACAGGTTTACTATGTCCCCGCAGGTTGTCAGTTCGAGTCAACCCTTTAAAGACCAAGCTCGTTTCCCATTGAATTTTTAAATTTTTTTTCTTAGTATTCCCTTTCTTATTTTTATATTTAAACATTTTATTGATCATTACAAAAAAAAATTGTTTTTTGTACATTTTGGCGTCAATTTACGAAATCAAATTATTGTGATAAATTTAGTTTTAAATTGTTTGTGATACATTCCTAATAATATATAAAATTAATGGATTCATAATCGTAGTTTTTAAAAACTTAGCGGGAAAATGAGAAAAATTGACCGATTGCTACAAAAAACTACGATTCAAAAATTTGTGTAGTCGATTTCGGTCACTCTTTTTAAAAAGAAAAAATATTTTCATACAATTTAATGTTTTATTCAATTGTTATTAAATTGATAATGCATTTGGTAAAGCAGTAATATTGTTAAAAAATTCTGAAATCTATGTTCCCAAATGGGAACAATGGTCAGTGAACGGTTTTCAAATTTTATGATGCTTAGTAATTATTTGATGTTTGTGACTGTACTCAAATCGTTCTTCAGAAGTCAGAAGTAGATCTCTCATTACTGTGTAGGACTTAGCTCATGTTTCTCAGAACGAAACAGCACTTTCTCAACTTACACTTTTAAGAGTAGTAGACTACCTCTAAAAGCATTGCCTTCTATTGTTGGTCAGAACGTGTAGGATGGCTAAGTCACCATTCTCTTTTACTTGCGGGCTTTAGGATAATTATAGCAACAATGTCTTATAGATTTATGTATAAATCGATCTTTGGTATTCACAAAATACAAAACAAAATTATGGAAAAAATATATAGATATATATTTACATTAAAAATTTATTTCTTCACTCATCTCACCAATGTTTCAAATCCACTTGGTATCTAATTTATTTGAGGCGTTCTGGATCAACAGCGGGTAATTCCATCATTTTAAAAACTGTTTTTTCATATTCTTCGCTCCTTTAGCCAAGATATTTTATCTAACACCACACTTTCTTGTAATTTCTAGACATTAATCAAAAATCATAAAATATATAAAAAGTCATTTTGCGCTATTTATTTTAATTTGTATGAGTCTTCCGCTTTAGTTTTATAAATACTGAAATTACCTATGAACCTCTTAGGCCGCGTTCTTACAGAGACGATTTAAGATAAGTGATATATATATTAATCCAGGATATGATAAATCTCACCAGAAATGATTAAATATGGAGGACAAGGGATGGTGAAAGTTCTTCAGATACTATTTCAGAAGGTATGGAACCACAAGAGGATACCAAAGGATTGGGAAATCAATGTTATTATTCCTATTTATAAGAGGGGAAGCAAAGTGAATGCAGAAGAAAGGGAAAGCGAACTACAGTCCCGTCTTCAGTAGTCTACAAAATGTATACTTCGATCCTCCAATACAGGCTGAGAGAATATTGAAATATGCTGACGATTATACCTACTTAGGAACAGTTATTAGCAAGACGGGAATGATAGACCAGGAAATAAGAAAAGAAGATGAGCTCTATTACCAGCATTGTAACACCACTGTAGGTAAATGTGAAGTAAGCAAGCAAGTCAAACTACATATTTTTAAAGCGATTTTTCTTCTTACCCTGATGTTTGGAAGTGAGAGTTGGGTTGCTAGTGGCAAGAACATCAGCCGAATCACTGTGGTGTACAGAGTAGCAAGTATAACTAGAAGAGACTGTGTAAGGAATAAATGAATTAGAGAAGACTAAAGATGCCTGCATTAATGGATACTCTTCACAAGCGACAACTGAGATGGTTCGAACACCTATGCAAGATGAGACAGAAGATAATGGAGGCCAGACCTACTGGCTCAAGACCTCGAGAAAGACCCAGGAAGAAATCTTGCTCAAATGAGACAACTCACACGAGATAGAGAGGAATGGATGGGATGGGTTGAGGCTCCTCCACACTCAACGGTACAAGGAGGAAAAGAAGAGAAGATATATCGTAATCGAGGCGCAATAAGAGGCGCACAGACAGTTCCATAAAATCTAATGATAAGAAAGCTTCATGCTCTTACGATTAGGCAACAAATCGCAAGTGACGTATCTCTCGAAGTACCACTTGTCGCTCCTCGTCTATTAGTATCGCCCGATATTTCTGGCAGTGGATAAGCGAATAAGGAGAAGCGAAGGTAATTTGGTAATTACTTTCATTAATCTAGTGAAATCTCATGAGTGTTTCTGGAACTATTTCATTGCCACATAATGGAATAAAGTATTTTATTTTTCTTCTCGTGAAAATATTACACACTTCCCATAATTAAACTCTTTTTTTATATACAAAAACTCAAAATTGTTTTTGAGAATATACCTGTACCACTACAACCCATGAAGGGTCATAGTAAAGAGGGTTCTGTTTCTTGGACAACAGTTAAGAGAGATTTTTTCTCCTAGATCACGTTCAACCTAGAGGCTTGGTGAGCACTAGGAGGATCATAGATTCCATAGGATCCATCTCTGGCTGCTAACAGATTAAATAAAAGTCTGCCAGGAACGGAATTTGAACCAAGGACCTTCGGCATAGCAACTATGCTCTCTACCTCTACCCACAACCTGTGGAACTGATACCATTATTTTCTAAAAAAAATAATCATCTCATTTCTCTATTTCAAGAAATCCAATCGTCAATATACCAAATTTATATTTATCGGTATTATTAAATTTACTTTCGCGGTTTGGACGCCATTTTATCATCAAGCCCTTTGAGCATTGTTGAAGGGAAAAAAAGACTTACTAAATTATTACCGTGTGGCACGTGGTGCGAAATACGTGACTTTGTCCTGGAATTGTTGGAACAAGTCATGTCGTCTACTGCTTTCTGTTTATATTTAATAAGACTGTAAGTTCCTCCAGTGCTCAGTTTGCTTTACTCTATCCACTTCTCTTTTCAGCAATGTTTATGTATGTGTATACATAGCACCTAAAAAAAAAAACAGTTTTATTACATTATTTTAAGTTTGGTGGTCTTAATGACTGCTGGCATATATACAGAGCTCACAGTGAAATCGATACACCCTGCAAAAAGAATAAAGAAAAAATTAAATGATAATAGGAAAAAAACAGAAACTCTTCAACATATTGATTCAGATAACAATAATTATATAGAGAAAAACAATTGATAATTACATACGTATGCAAATTATAATGTAAAGTAGAAAAAAACATAGCAAATAATGAAGAAAAACACAAACAATACCAACTAAAATAACATGTTTTTAAAAATATCTAACTGGATGAGTGAACAATGAGTCAATTATATAAATAAAACACACTTATATATAAATAAAAATATATCATTCATCAATTAGAAAATTTTAATCTGAAAACTAAATATATTATTTCTGATTTTTTGGGAATTGTGAGGATATGAGATGATTGAATATTTGGGATATTATGGGGTTTTAAGGTTGTTTAAGATTATTTAATAACTATTATATAATTGTAATTAAGATTATTGGAACGTCGAATGGGAGAAGGTATAGAGTTCCAAAGGATCGGATAAGGAAAGCTCTATCAAAAGCTGATGTTCGGTGGGATGCTATGTTTAAGTCTGAGAGCCGAGAACGCGTGCTACAGGAGTGGACCGAGGTTTTGTATTTAAGGAGATCGGAGATGTATGATGGTCGGCGGGATGTGATAACTTGGTAAAGAAAGGAAGCTAGGAAGAACTTAGGGGCGATAGGAATGGTAAAGCCACTTCAACTCTTCGTAATATCGGGTCATACGGGCGTCTCTCGGGATCCCAAAGATGAAACGAACGAAGCGATTGATCAACCGTTTTAGTTTTGCATATACCGATTCTAATTGAAATACACTGATTCTATAAACGATATTTGAAAGAGATCGTATTCTGCCCTATTTTTTAAATTTTATTTGTTTATTTTCCTGCGATATTATGGACCCGGAATAGCAGAACTAATAGTAGATTTTGTGTAATGGAATCTATCGGAGAAGGATCGGATCCAATAATGAAACGAGACAAGAAGACCTCGTAAGCATATTGGCTTCGTAGGAGGTCCTTCCTTACCTCGATTATATCTTCTCAATAGAAACATCCCCTGTTCTCCAGTGTTCCAACAAGCCCGATAGCAACTGTTTTAGTTGAAGATTAAAACTTCGTAGATTTGTTTGATAAAAATTTGAATATGTTACTTTTTTCATATAGACATTAAATAATTTATTATAAATGCCTAAAGATTAAAGGGCTAAAATAAAAAATATGTTAAAATTAAATATGATTTTTGACTTGGAATATTTGCAATTTGCATAAGCATTATCCAACGTGCTATAAACAATAATTCATTTTTTATTCTTACAGTGATTATATTACAGTGATTACGTCAATTTAATATGTTCACGGTATAATGATTTTAAAAAAATACATCACTCACTCAGTGTTGGGCGCTAAAGTCCTTGCAGGACCTAGGCCTCTGCCACCATTCTTCTCCATTCCTCGAGACTCCTTCAATTTCTTATTCCAATCCTTCTCAGATCATCCTCTTATCCATCCACGAATGCCTGACAAATCACCTTTTCCGTTTTCCTCCTGGCGCACCATTTAGTGTCATTTTAGGAAGCCTGTGAGACTCCATTATTTCTACATTACCATCTTATTCTGCTCTTTATTACACCACAGAGGATATTAGGCTCTCCGCAAAGTTCTATTAGTTCGGGGTCGTTTCTGATCCTCCTGTAGTCTTCTTCTATTCTATTTTCCTGTAGTATTCTCCTCTTGTTTTCTTTGGTCAGAGTCCATGTCTCACAGCCGTACATTACCACCGGCCTAATTCTCGTTTTATATAAATTCTGTTTTTCCTGGAACGACTTGACGTTGTGCTCGGCATAGAAACACCTGATTCCTGCTACCATTCTGCCCTTTATTTCTACTTCTAAATTGGTACTCTCCGTCACTAATTCTCCAAAGTACTTGAACGTACTGTGAAACTTGTTTTCACCCAAATTAACAACATCTTCTTTCTCCCCGGTCTGTCTAGTGGTCTTCATATATTGCCTTTTTTGAGTTCACTTGAGCTCTCCGTGTGCTGCTCTCCTGAAATCTTCCATAGCTTCCATGTGTTATAGTTCCGCCTATGACGACTAAATCATCAGCATATGCCATGTGCTGTGAGAGTCTATTGAAGATGGTGCCTTGAAAGCTTGTCCTTATGCTATGGTTGAAAAGTACATGTGATAATGGGTTTCCCTGTCTTATGCAACTGACCTGAAAGCTACTTAAGATGCCCACTCTAGCTATAACTTTGCATCTTCCATTCTAAGGTCACCTTCATCAGTCTTATTAGCTTTCTTGGCCTGTAGTAGTACTTCGCTGTTAAAAGTATTCTGTCCACACTATCATACGACTGTTGGAAGTCAATAAATAGGTGTTGTAAATCAATATTCTACTCGTACACCTTTTCGAGCATTTGTTTTATCGAGAATAGGTGGTCTGTAGTTGTTCGCTCCAGGCGGAAACCAGCTCAGTATCTTTTTGAGTCGATAAAATAAAGTTCACATTGTTTTTTGACGTCTATGTTATATTTTTTTAAAGTTTATGTTGTATTTTGTATATTTTAAAATGTTATACTATAAGAATTTTAAAAAGAATGTAAAGTTTTTAAACTTTATGTCTTTACTTCTTATATCTATCAAAGTTGATTGAAACAAATTCTGTAATTCATACTCACGCCGCTGCTGGCAAGGCTTTATTATTTAATCTGTTAGTAACCAGAGATGGAATCTCTGGGATATAGGACCCTCCTGGAGCCCACCCAGCCTCTATAAATTGGGTACCCAAATTTTGGGGTGAAATCTGACGGTTGAGGGTGATTTAATAATAATAAAGACATTATTTATTCTGTATATATATTAATAAAGACTTTAAATATATTATTAAAGAATCTTATATACATTAATAAAGACTTTAAAAAGTTGAAAGTCCCTTTTGAATAACAATACAGAAATAATATATGATCTAATATGTCTTAGAGTATAGTATAATTCATTTAATTAATTACAATTAAGTTAATAATTGATGAAGAAATTATAAAAATAATTGAAAATAAATTTGTGAATTACCTCCAAAAACAATATTTAAAGAATATTATTAAAGAAAGAATAAAAAAAAATAGAAATAAGATAACAGTAATTATAGAGATATGAACAATTGATAAGTATATATATATATATATATATATATATATATATATATATCCAGTATTCGTGACGATATAGATAGTTCTATACACAGTGCTACGTCATGGTATATATATATATATATATATATATATATATATATATATATATATATATATATATATATATATATATATATATATATACCATTTTTATGAGCAAAGAAAAAAACAAAAAAAGAATTAATGAAAGATAACTATAACTATTTAAAAAATATGTGATTGAAAGTGTGAGTAGCCATATTAAATTTAGTACAATTCACCTCCCTGCACAACCGTTGTCCAAGAAACAGTACAGTATTTACCATGTACAGGGTTTTTTTTATTTCTTAATAAAATTTAAAATGTGTATAGTATTAAAAATATCACTCTTTGGTGAAATGTTAATAACATAACCTTGGCCTTCACTTTTTAGTTGATTCAAATATAATTCTTTAAATATCTGGATAAATGAAAATATGGACTTATACTACTTATTATTATTTATTATTAAGTTATTCAAAGTAATCCGAAACTTTGTGGCTTAAAAACTTCATTAAGTAGCACTGATGGAGGCATTATAAACAGATAGGATGAACAAGAGAGGTGTCCTAGGGCGTCACTCCCTGTGAAATGTTAATCCTATCTTTCACACCTGGCTCATACTTGGTATTACTTCTTGTCACCAACACCAGCTACCGTCCTAGCAATATGAGCGAGATATATGCCTGGATATTACAATGACGTAGTACTGTGTATAGAACTATCTATATCGTCACGAATACTGGTGATTCCTTAATTAAATAGAGTGTATTTCGTAATATATAGAGGGAGCAAACAATTGAACACAAATCTAATATAACAACAATTAAGCTTAACATAAAAAAAAAATATTATCGTTAATAATAAAGGAAATTGACAGTAATTCTTCGATTAATTCCGATGGATATCAGCTAATAATTATAAATGATTAGAATCTGTAAGGAAAAAGGTTGGATTTAAATGAGGTTAAGGAAGAAGCATGTCTGGTTGGAGTGAGCTCCGAAGTGTGGTGGAACGGGCGAGAAAGGAACGCTCCACTCAATGATTTAGTACTATCAGGTTTAATTTGTTAAATATAAACTTTAAACTGTTTTTATTAATAACAAGAAAGAAAAATTCGATTGTTATGACAGATAAATATTTTTATAGGGAAGAGGATAGCTCAGTAGTACTGCGCTGAGTTGCCGTGCCTAAGGTTCCGGGTACAAATCCTGCTGTATCAGATAATTTATTTATTATATTTACAGCCATACATATGTGGTTATGCTCTGTATGTTTATATGCTTTATTATTATTATTATTACAATATATTTCCTTATCTGATTTTGTTTTATGTTTCTGAAACCGACCCGGTTAAGCTATTAAATAGAGCTACCTACCACAGTTTTCTCTACACAATAATTTAGTATAATCTTCCTATGAAAATTGCTCCCGATTGTCTTTCGTGACTGGAAAACACCACATGTTTATCTTGTGGCAACATGGAGTTGCGAAACAAGTTAATGGGCTAGATCTACTTTCATAACATTAGCATTATAATGTTGTTTTTATTTCCAATCTTGTTATATAAAATGATTAGCATATATTACATTTAATTTATTTTTCTTCCTTATCTAATTATAGTATTACAATTTTATGTATATATATATATATATATATATATATATATATATATATATATATATATATATACATAAAATGGATTTAAACCAGAAGTGACTTGTGACTATATATATATATATATATATATATATATATATATATATATATAGAGGGAGCGGAGTGGATCTCTGGTAGAGCACTGAGTTGCCATACTGGAAATCCTGGTTTAAATCCATCTGCGGGCAAGACTTTTATTTAGTCTGTTTGCGGCCGGGGATGGATTATATAGGATCTAGGGCTCACTCAGCATCTATAAAATAATATAAAAATATGGTACCCAAATAAAGGGGGAAAAACCTGGAGGTTGAGCGTGACCTAGGACGAGTCACCTCCTTGCAGAACCGTTGCCCATGAAACAGTAAAGTCTCTACCATGTACTGAACCTCAGTCCGTCTTCTTTTAAGACACATCGGATTATCAGGAATTGAAGAGGTTGCTAGGTTTGAAGCTTGTGGAATAGAGTGAGAATGAAGTTTTTCATGAATTGTCAGGTATTGGGTTCGGGCCAAATCAGCAAGAAATGGGACATTGGGACATATGGTCATTCGCAACGAACTAAGTAGTATAAAGGATTTTACGAAGGATTCGAAAGGAATATCGAGGGCTTAGTGGAGTTCTAACTAAAGCTCTACTCCGTAAGTCCGGATGGGTCTAATGATTGTAATATAAATGAGACTTTTGTATCATTTGGGAGGATAGACCTTTTAAGTGTTGTATAGTCTAGTAAGTGCTGCAGTAACCTGAAACGACGAGCAGTTTCTTGCAGACTAATTAATTTAATTAATTTGGAAATTCAAAAAATAAATAAATAACACGGTTATTCGAAAGTTTTTAGTTTTCACTTCTGTCGCTAGACTTCATGACTACCTTTTTTAGGATTTTTTTTAATTTTTCATTGCCCTTCTACAGTGCTATGGTTGGACTATCTTTATCGTCCATTCGTTAACTAGTTAAAAAAGGAAAGGAGATAAGAATACAATAGTGAAAAGGTTTTCTGTGCCTCTGAGAAAAAAGACGCGAGCCTTAAACCATAAAAGAGAATAGGATACGAAGGGAACGGAGAGCTGTTAGCCTCAGTAGAGAAGCTAATAATTTTAGTAATTCCAGCGGGACGCCCCATTCTGGGAGGGCTTCCAGGCTTCTTTTATTGCGGCTAGGAACTAGGAAGAGAATGGAGGATGAGTCTTGCACGTCACGTCCTCGAAGCTGTTCGGAACTCGAACTATTCTCTCAGACACCTCCAGGGTGAATAATCACGTTCACCCAGGTTGTCCCCCATCCAAGTTTTAAAAATGCATTAATAATAATCCACTACGTCTTTACCCTGAAATCAACTAGTTTCGATGTATTCCATAGTTCAATTGTCATTAGAATGCAATTGCAAATCTAAAAAAAATATTTTAAAAAATGCCCTAAGTCTCTTAAATAGAAAAATATAACTAACCAAGGAACATATCGCCTATTCCGACATTCTCAGGAAATAAAAAAAAACTGCACAACTACAACCCATGGAGTGTTTGGGATCAGTACATGTTAGAGACTGTGCTGTTTCTTAGGCAACTGTTGTGGCGGAAGGTTATTTGTCCGAGATCACCCACAACTGCCAGGTTTGCCTCCAATTTAGGGTACGCTTGTCGTAAAGGCTGAGTTAGTCCCAGCAGGATTTATAGATCCCAGCAAGTCCTTAGCTATCTACAGAATAAATAATCTTTCTGCTACAGCCTGATTCGAATCCGGAAACTCACCACTGCATGTAGATATTCCCTGATCCGATAGTATTGATTAGAATAATAATAATAATAATAAAGCTTAGCGAACCCGAAGACTTACCCATCTCAGATTGCAAACTTCTAACATTTGTCACTACACAAACCACTGATAACCGAATCCTCCCACCTACGCCTCATTATACCCCTCAGACATTTACCAGTTGGCAAAGCGCTCATCTACTTTTAAGAAATTCGGTCGTTACTAAGCCAAGCTTCTTTACAAGCCGATCTTAATCTTTGTGACGCTATCAATTTATTTCTTATTGAATTTCGTTTTTTCTATAATTTCAATTTAGTCTTCTCGACGTGTTCAAACTTATTCCTTCCTGCAAAATGATATCAGCAACATCTCTCCCTTTAGGGTTATTAACCATATACTCATTCTTGTCCAATTCACTTCCAGTCCTATTTCGTTACCTGCGTTCATCAAGGAATTTGTATTTAGTTTTTAGTTTCCACGTTTATAGTTTTATAATGTAGTTGATTGGAAACAATAATTAAATTGTTCAAACTGAAAATTTCATTTTTTCATTCTTTCGCTTATTTTTCTCTCCCCAACATCCCAAGTACTTCCTTGATTAGCTTGGAACTTCCAGAACGGCAGAATTAATTCGTTTTAAGTAGCGATCTGGCTAGGGATATCATTACGCCGGAGAGTTCCGGGAGATTAACTATTTAACAGCGAGCCAATATCCTACCGAATCCTTTCTACGGAGGAATTCCGATTAATTATTTACTCGCCAATTTCCCCGAAAGCCCTTCCGGTTCTACAAGAGTGGAAGAATGATTCGGCAGCTCCATCCGGGGCCGAAGATGAGTTGAATTATTGAGTGGATGGTTGGTAACATTTCTCTGCGGTTGAATGGATTGTTATCGCGAGTCTGTTTTGATTATTTTTAATTAATTTATAGGTGCTTTAGCTCAAATTCTACGTACGGATTTAGGAAAGCCGTCTTAGGCTACTTCAGCACGTACTAGACAAACGCTCTAAGCTCCCAATTAATTACAAAAGACTCATACATATGACAATCATTAGACCCATCCGGACTTACGGAGTAGAGCTTTGGGGCTCCACTGAGCCATCGAATTCCTCTCGTATCCAATCCTTAAAATCCAAAATCCTTCGTGAAATCCTTTATACTCCTTAGTTCGTTACGAATGAAGTCATCCAAAATTACCTCAATGTCCCATTTCTTGCTGATTTGGCCCAAACCCAATACCTGACTTCATGACAAACTTTATTCCCACTAGTTTCAAACTTCTTCAATTCCTGATAATCCTCCTATGCGTCTGAAAAGATGGCCGCTTCTAAGTTGAATTTGTTATTTGAGTACTTGGTAAACTACTGGGTAGTTTCTCAACTTGTCTTTATCCATCCCATTTTATATCATTCCTGTCATTTACTTGTTATATTGTTATAATACAGTTTAATAAATTTCAATGAATAAGTTAATAAGAAAAAAGAAATTTAGGAAAAACATTGATTTAAAAAAAATCGGACAAGTTATATGATAGCAAGACGTTAAGTCCTCTCCAGAAACAGCTCCTTAAAATACCCTGGCTCCAAAATAACCTCAACGAATGACCTATTAACTGAAATAGAGCAGCGTAAAAGTCCAAAAAGAGCATTCTTCGCTCTCTCAAGAGTATGGAAATCCCGAAGCATCTCAAGAAATTTAAAATTAAGGTTGTATAATAATGTAATAAAGCCGATTCTGATATATGGCTTTGAAAGTTGGGCTCTCACCGGCACCCTGGAAAGCAGAATCGAGAAATGTTAAAGAAAAATATTTCGCTCGATAACGGAGTGGTATGGGATGAGAGTCTGCACTCTTGAAGGAGAAGGGCCAATGAGGAATTGCTCAAGGAAACTGGTCAGTCAATATCTCACGATAGAAAGCAAGACGGTTATGGGCATTATTAATTATTATGGGCATGTTGCTCGAAGTAATCCCTCAGGACGCCTCTACACAACTATGAATGCCACAATAGTTGGCAAGAGACCACTCGAGGCCAAAGACCAGATGGATGGACAGGGTCAACAAAGATGCTGCGGAGCTTCATATAGCAGACTGGAAATCAGCGGCCCAGGATAGACTTAGGTGGAGAAGGCTGATAATGGTGGCCAAAGATCTACAAGGTCTGTAGATCCAACGGAAATATATATATATACAAACACTCATATACCGGCCAAGACATAATATTTTCTCTTCAAAATAAAAATATTTAAAATATATATATATATATATATATATATATATATATATATATTTATATACATAAACAAAATATTCTCATAAATAGTAACAATGTGTCACGATTAATGATAACAACTAGACTTCGTGACAGGCACCAACATTCATTATTCATCCCGCTATCTTTTTGCAGAGTAAATGGGAATACGGAGTTTTTCAAAACGTCCATTACCATTTTTTAGACCATATCAGCTAATTGACAAACCGCTAAAATGGTCGAAATAAAAACTGTAAACTTTTTCAGTAGGAATACTTAATGCTTCGAGATCATCGTAAAAACAACTTGAAGACTTTTAAAGAAGTTTAATATTCTCGTAAAAACTTCTTCAATAACAATATTAAATTTTGAACCCATATCTTCCGATGTGACGACTAAAAGGACATGAAAGGTTAGGTTCAAGTAGTTTCTAAGTTGATAAGAACTTCGTGAAGTTACAATCCCTACTTCTGAGATTAGATGGGTCACTAACTTCAAGCTTCATAGTCTATTTAATTCAGTGAATATTAACAAAATAAATATTTAAATTTAAATATTTAAAGTCCACTTCATAATAATTAATAGTAAGAGGAGTAGTTTTTTTGGTGTCCTCTTTGGGGGAGTGATGTAGTTTAGTGTATAGAGTGCTAGGTTTGTATGCTGAAGATTTCGGGTACAAATCCGGCAGTGGCAGGTATATTATTTAATCTATCCACAGAAACGTGATCTGTGTGGGATCTAAAGACCCTCATAGGGTCACTAAGACTCTTTGAACTGGGTACCCTAAATAGGGAGAAAAACAGCGTTTGAGCGTAGTCCCAGACAAATCACCTCCCTGCTCGTCCGTTGTTTTGGAAATAGTACCGTCTCTTCCATGTTCTGAAATTTTATTAGCAGTGACAAAAACCCACCTACATCAGGGGTCTAGGTTTCGGAACGTTGTAGGTACTATACACTTTCTCGAACAACGGTTTTGCAGAGAGCTGCATTGTTCGAGATCACGCTAAAAAGCCAGGGTTTTCTCCCCATTAAGTGTATTCATATTACAGAGACTGGATAAGCCTCAGGAAGGTCTCCAGATCCCAAGGGATTCATCCCCGACTTTAAATAGATTAAATAAATTATCTGCACAAGCCAGATTTGAACCTGGGGCCTTAGTCAGGGCAACACAGCGCTCCACCTCTGAGCTACCCCGCTCCTCATAAGTATGGAAAAAAAAAGTTTATGTTCTTTGAGATGTATGAAAAAGAAATTAAGATAATTATAGAGAATTTTTTTCGGACCATTTTATTGTTCAAATAATTTTTACTGTCCTTACAATTAATAAAGAAATACATGTTTTTAATTATCAGATTCCGGTGCCATACCTGGAATTTACAGCTTATTTAAAAATGTACCCTCTTCTTATTTTATAAACTAATCAAAACGAAAAAAATGTTAATAATCACGGTATGAACAAAGTGAATTTAATATTCATTAAATAAATCTTTATGAAAATTTGATTTTGAAGTTTAGCGCCCTGTAAGAAGAGGAGTATATCAAGCTAATATGATAAGGTTAGTCATAAACATGAGGCAAACTGGGGGAGGTGATAACGTGATGGAGATCTCATATCCCTGCCTTATCAGTGTTCGCGCCGAAAAATACCCTCTTTATATGGCACCCATGGCTTTAACATTGATCCATAGCTCTACAGCAAATATCGGTGTATGGTTATATGGTTTCTTTACATACTTGAATAATTCTATCTTAAATAAATATCAGACAATATAGTTATATTTCATATCATGAAGGATGGAATTAGTTGCTGTCTTAAATAAAATGGCGTATAAAAAAATAAAAAAAATGACCGTCTACTGGCCATTTTCACCTTCCCCATGGAGAGAAGATGGTGACGAACAATATCTTTCGACACACCACACTCCCTGGCAAGTTCGCGAGTACTTGTGGACGTATTTGACTCAACAGCTTCCTTCAGAACCTCATCAATATCCATTAATGGTCGCCCGGATCCCTTCTTCGTTTTCAACGTCGTATCTGCACTGCTAAATTTTTCAAACCAACGCCGCGCAGTGCGCTGGTCAAGGACACCTTCCCCTTCATATTTAATAATTTCTATAGTTGCTTCAGCGGCTGTGAATTTTTTTTTTCCAGTAATGTCTTAAAACTACGAGAATTTCGTAGGACACTTTCATGTTTCTTATTTGAAATAAATAACTAAACTGAGGTTTTTTTTAAAGAATTAAATGTTAGTAAACAAGCTTAGAGAATGCTCTAAAGGGATTATTAAGTGTTGGTAAATAATAAATAGCATTAAAATATTTACTGACTTTTGAACTCAGGAATTTGATAAAACGGTCATTTTTTTTAATTTTTTATAATTATTGGTCATTTTTTATGAGTTATAAATATTTTTATTTTTTAAAGAGAAAAGATAGGCCCTCGACCGGGATTTGAACCCGGAACCTTTGTCTTACCGTGACATCGCTCTGCCAATTGAGCTATCAAGGTCCCTCCCAGTCGAGGACTAACCTTCTCTCTTTTTTTAGATCCTAAAGCCCCAGAGTACTCCCGCCATTTTTGCGATGAATACACTAGAACGAAGTTCTTTGAACATTAATTTTAATTTAGGATCTTATTAACTTTCGTCATATTATTATTTATAATTTTTTATAATTATTGGTCATTTTTTATGAGTTATAAATATTTTTATTTTTTAAAGAGAAGGTCATTTTTTTTCTTTTTACACCCATTTCTCCCTTCATCTCATGGCATCCAACATGTGTTGTTGTTGAGCATCATAATTTATATAATTTATCCTTATTTTCAAACTAGAATTTTATATCTTTACTTTCTATACATTTCTGCTATATGTATTATTTAACATCATATTTTATATTAATATAACTATATGTATTTATATAACATCCTATACTTATATTTTATAAATATTTACATCACTACCTGTAATTGAACGAGATTCCAATATATTACTTTCTACAAATTTCTTCTGTATTTATACTTTAACCATAAGCGGATCCAGGGGGGGGGGCACGGAGGCACGTGCCACCCAGACGGTTTTTTGTGTACTATGAATAATCCATTACAGTACATACTTATAGGCAAATCAGATGATGATAGTTATTAAAATAGATGAATAAAATAACAGAAATAACATAAGTGAAACTATTGTTTAGATATTTTAATAAACCTTTCTATAAATACTACAAGTTTATTTCAAAATTATTGTTATTTGTTTGCCTGTCTGCCTGTTGTGCCCTCTCCCAGAAAAAAATCCTGCATCCACCCTTGACTTTAATGTCATATTTTGTATTAATTTGCATACAAATTTATTTATATAACACTATAGTAATAAATTATCATACATTTTACATTTTATATTATTACCTGTAATTTAACTAGGTTTTCCATACTTTTATATCTCACCATTTTACATGTATACCTTTTCATTTTGTATCTTACTGTTTACCTTCTCATTTTTCTTTCTCTTTGTACTCCCTTGCATTATCACCCTTCTGTACACTTATTCTGTAATTTTTGTATTCATACATACTCGTATCCTTAATAGTATATCCATCGCTAATTGTTCTTACTTTTCTACAACTCTATGCGTTATTATATTCTTTCATTGTACTGCAATGTCTTTTTTTATAGTTATTTGTTTTGTTTGTTTTTCTCTCATAGCCCTGGAGATGTGCTACAACATAGGTCGAAACGAGGGCACTAATAAAAAATAGGTTTCACTTATTTGGTGTTATTTATGACTGCACCCCCAACTAATTCCATACTTCATTAAATCTTCCAGTCAACTGTTTTCCTCTCTAATATATTTCATATAACTTGAAAAAGGGTAAGAGAAACTATTATATCTCAGATTCCGTAAACTTTTATTTACATTATTGTATAATTTACCCTTACTTTTTACGTATATAGCTCACTTTTATTCTGGCAAAATATCTATTTGAATGAATGCAAATGGCTCACTGCATAAAACAATTCTTCAAGTACCTAAAATACTAGAAAATAACAAATCAGTAAATGTTTCCCAAGTTTAGGCAATATCAGGAAATTCACCAAAATAAGATTCACACCAATAAGGATCAAATATACATTACATCTCACATCAACAGTCCAGACAGCAATTACGTTGATTTTCTTACAAGGTAGACGGATCATCTTGAAGTGAGTTTGGTGTCTCTGATTGACGATGATGCAAGTTTTTGATAGTAAAATTCTTGTCTCCGACTTATATAAATAATGTATGTATGAATATATTTTTATTCCAAACTAAAATAAAATAAATTGCTAGATCTCAGACTCAACAATCGACAACAGGATAACAACTAAGAACTTATTTTAATGAAACAGCTAGAAATAATCACTTAATAATAACCATTAAATCTTAATTGATTAATCGCCAATTTTATGAATCGCCGTGATTTATGAAACTGATGTATCAACTTCCGCGATGCCCGAAGATCCAACCAATTATGTTGATTTTTTTTGCAAGGAAGACGGATCATCTTGAAGTGAGTTTGCTGTCTCTGATTGATGCGTCGGTTAGAACTGATGATGATGCAAGTTTTTGATAGTTAAATTCTTGTCTCCGACATATATAAATAATATATTTATGAATATATTTTTATAAAACAAACTAAAATAAAATAAATTGCTAAATCTCAGACCCAACAATCGACAACAGGATAACAACTAAGAACTTATTTTAATGAAACAGCTAGAAATAATCACTTAATAATAACCATTAAATCTTAATTGATTAATCGCCAATTTTATGAATCGCCGTGATTTATGAAACTGAAGTATCAACTTCCGCGAAGCCCGAAGTTCCAACCAATTTGTCAGCTTTAACAGGTGTTAGGAACTAAGTATGCTTCCATTCAAGTAATGGCAAACTTCGTTGCATCCTCAGCAAGTTCTAAGCTCATGTTCTTTTGCTCTTTTAAAAACAATATCGAATAAAGTTTTTTATATCGCAGGTCATACATATCGGTTCAGTAAATGGTAGAGGCTGTACTGTTTATAGGACAACGGTTATGTACGGGAGGAGATTTGTCTGAGACCACATTCGACCGTCAAGTCCCCCTCCCTATTAAAGGTATCGAAACACACTGGGTGGGCCTCCCAAAAGGACTCCAGATCACGTCTGTAACGTCATTGTTTCAGCACATAACGTTTCTTATTTTTTAATCTTGCCACTAAGTTCTAGAGTAACTTAAGATAATATTATTGCATTATTTCTTGACTCAGCAATCAAAGTTTCAATTAAAGTAACTAATATACTTTTCTTATTCAGTAATACCCAAACTGAATAAGTTATAAAAATGTACCACTACAACCAACTGTATTGGTTCAGGTACTTGGTAGATACTGAACTGGTTCTACGACAACGTGGTGATTTAGCAGAGATCACACTTAACCTCTAAATAAAGTTTGTTATCATTTCCAGCTTTAATAACGAAATAATTGAAAAGTTACCTAATTATTTCGTCACGTAATTACAAGCTATACAACATTCATCTTCCGTAATTATTTCAGCATATCACGTTATTAAATTTTTCTTTGACTCGCCACTAAGACCTAGAGTTACCTAAGGTTATAATATTGCATTGTTTTTTTATTCAGCTTCTAAAGTTTTAATTAAAGAAGATTAGAAAGTTTTAATAAGCATATCATCCATGATACAATAAATTCAACTTTATACATAATTGGTAACAGTTCCAGACGTTGTCGCTTCGAATTAATTCGTGACGAGTTTTAACTTTTTATTCGTTTCTGTTTTAATATTCTCGATAATAAAAATAATCGTGAGTTTTTATGTGAAAAAAGGTGCAATTATGAGAAATGTATTATTTCTATAGTCATTTTTTAGGGAATGAAAATTCGATCTTAGTTAATTATATAATATAAAAAGTAAGTGTCAGTAGATTTTTAATCTAAATACAGTCTTCGTTATAGTTAATAATAGTTATTATGTACAGCCAGTAACAGAAGTATGTTTATTTTCGAGTATAATTTTAAAAGGGAAAAGAATAGTCAAAACTGGTTGTTGAAAGTCGAAGCGAAAACCGGCGGAACTGATACAACATAATTAAATATTTTGTAATCTTTTTTTATTCATTTAACGAAACTTTATGCAGCTATGTCTAATTAGACGTTGCTATTGGGGCGCAACGGATGAAATGTCAGTTTTCTTTTCATTAGGGATTAAATTATTTGTACACAAACAATTATGTTATGTATTCCGTTTGAAAGATCATTTAATTCTGCTTCATAATCAGTCTTACTTTTCCTTTTGAAAGTGAAGCAAAGTTTTAAGAACAAATATAATTTTCCATAATATATAAGTATAATTTTCCTCTACGAATTTAAACTTGTAGGATCATGGAGGCGATCCGAAACATTAATATTGTTTAGGGTGAAGATACAGTGAGCGAAACAACAATCTTCCGTTTGTTTGAAAAATTTCTGTATGGGGATTGTGACTTAACCGACAAAGAACGTGGTAGGACGAAGACTAAGCTGGACAACGAAAAGTTGAAAGAGCTGGTCGAAGCGGGCCCTTCCCAAACCATTTGAATTAGGTTCACAACTTGGAGCAAGTGCCATGACTGTTTCCAGGCACCTTAAGGAGCTTGGTGAGACAAAAAAGCTGGAAATATGGGTAGCACATGAATTAACTGAGGCCCAGCAGCTCACCCGATTGGAAACGTGCTCCTCACTTCTGTTGCGAAACAGATATGAGCCTTTTTTGGATCTTTTGGTCACCTGCGATGAAAAGTAGGTGTTATACGATAAATGCAGGAGATCTGGACAGTGGTTAGATAAAAATGAAAAACCTCAACATATGCCTAAACCAAACCTTCACCCCAAAAAATTAATGATAACTGTTTGGTGGAGTATGGCTGGTGTAATCGATTCTTTTTTAACAGCTGGAGAAACCACCACTGCCAATAGTTACTGCAAAGAATTTGAAAGGTTTCACGGGAAATTGGGGAAGGAACAACCTGCTCTGGTTAACCTAAAAGGTCCTATTCTGCTCCACGACAACGCACGCCCACACACTTCAAGGTTGGCCGTGTAAAAGTTCCAGGAGATAAATATAGAGGTACTTCCTCACCCACCATATCCTCAGGACCTTTCACAAACTTATTTTTACTTTTTCCGTTGTTTGGATAATTGTTTAAGAAATAAAAAAATTGACAACGTAAATGCCCTGAAATCGGCCTTCCAAGCATTCGCTTCTTACTTGACACCTAATTTCTACAGAGCGGGGATAGAAATGCTAGTTTCACGTTGGGAGAAGTGTATTGAAAGTGAAGGATCCTATTTTGATTAATTAAAGTATTGTTTGATATTTTTTTTCTAATAATTTAAATTTACACCTTCAATGACATTTCACATGCTACAAACCAATACATTGGGAGTCCTAAATTGTGCCTATGCAGGAATAATCAGGACAGGGATCATTAACGAGTACCTGATATCTTTACTTTCTCGGGACCAAATTTAACGTTCCTTATAAAGGACTGCTTAAGAAAGAATTTTTTACAGGTTTAAAACATATAGTGGCTGATTAAATACTTATGGGTCTTACTTATTCCATTATTTTTCCTCACTCAAAACGGTCTAAAGCGTACTCAGCTTAAAACGTTTTATCGAACCGTTGAGATCCAACATGGTGGCCCTGAGGATTGGGACTGAGAGAGTTATTTGTCATTTGAAGGTTCCGTTATTGCGTCGAGCAACGGCCAATAATTTCCACCAATTAATTCCTGAACTGACTAATGGCTTGTGAACCCTCTTATTCAGGAAAAAGCGGCTTTATCAGTCAACTGCTGGGCGAGATATTCTTTTATTTTTTTTAATTCTAGTTTGGAAGTTGTTGATTATTTCATTAAAACAATCAATGCAGCCCATAATGGGTTATATTGCTAACAATCCGGAAGCAAATGCAAACGTAAGGAGTTATGAGTCCACAAGTATACAACAAACTCGTTTGGTAACTTTACGATGAGGCTGCCATTATTCATAACGTATATATTTATTTTGTAATGTATAATTTAAAACTTTAAATAATTAAAAGTAAAAAAATCTGTACCGCTACAACTAATGTTTATTGGGCTCAGTATTTGGCTGGGATATTCTGTTTCTAGGACAACAGTCGAGCAAGGAGGTACTTTTTCCAAGATCATGCTCAATCGCCAGGTTTTCTGATTCAGAGGCTGTTAATAGATTAAATTATTCTTATCCTTAATAAAGGTTACCCACATTATAGATGCTAGGTGTTTTAAACTAAATTGTTTATTTGATTCTATTGATATTTCAATGAAGAAAAGGGAAAAAATAATCAAAGGTAACTTGATGATAACATGAAAAATCTTGAGAAAATCCTTAACCTTAAAAGGAAAATAACTCCACCACTTCAATCCATGAAATATGTTGAGTTCATTACTTGATAGACACTACACTGCTTATCAAACAACTGTTGTGTAGGGAGTTGAAAAAAAAAATACTGATCAATCCATATCGGACATACTGTAGTTTTTAAGTATGCTTATAAAACAAGCAAATTGTAATTTACAGCATGTCCGATATGTATTGATCAGTATGCTGTGTATTACGTGTAGTTGGACAGCACTGCTGAAAATGAAGCACTTCTCTCTCTCTCCGAAATCACACTCAACCGCCTGTTTGTCCTCCATTTATTCCCACTTTATTAAGGCAGGGTGGGCCCAGAAGGGTCTGCGAATTCCCAGCTGTTACCAGATTAAATAATTTATCTGCCACAGCCGGAATTGAAAAAGAAGATGTCTCCTCGGCTTCTAATTCTTTTTTATATAAATCCTATCCTCCCATATATTTGTAATCAGGAGGGGAACCTGTCTTTATTCCTCTTAAGGAGCGGTTCCATAGAAGACAGACAGTGACCTTGATAACTAATGCATGAATCCCATCAAACTAAAAGGCCTCTACTCTTGCGAAAGGGGTTCTTATGGAAGGTCTCGTAGGAAAAGAACTGTCAAAGAGGATAAAGAGCTTATAAATAAGAATAAGGTGTATGTAGGGTGTTTATCTCACCCACTTTCAAAGAAACTAACTATGCTTCATGGTTTTTTTGAGGAGAGATTTGAATATCCCTTTGCGTAGAAAAAAAAACAGAAAGACTTCGATACTCTTCGGCAAATTGTTTTTTTTAACCGAGGGACTGCACTCTTTTATTTAT